>OZ012545.1:25541163-26791163 GCA_963935595.1 Schoenobius gigantellus
CAATTGATTGAAAAGTCCAAAACAATTGAGGAAACAACAAGTGAATTATAATTCTCGAAACACAAATACATGAGTAAATAGCTGTATAAATTTGAATTTGGAATTTCTTACTATAGAGGAGATATTTGAGATTAAAGTAGCCAGTACGGCAAAACGCCAATTTCATATTAAGGACCTAATATATTATTTTAATGTAGGTACCTGGTATTAGTATTTTTTTCATTACTCATACTCGGAAAGTAGGTCTGAAGTTGCCTGAGAAGCGGGTTGATAGTAATACTTTTTAGCCCTAGTGAGAATCGTTTTCAACTGACAGCTGTCAAATAAAAAACATTTCTATTGAACCATGTTCTATACAGAACTTTCTATACAGTCATGCAGTTACAGCGCGATGTAAAATTGAAATAACATAAAGTTAAGTATTAATTTTTAAAGAATACTTATATTTTTTAAAGACTATTATAATTTACTTTAAACTTTTTATTTAAGATTTGGGCAGAATATTAACTATTTTTAGGGTTCTGTACCTCGAAATTTATGGAACGAACACTTATGAAAAAAGGCATATTATAAAGTGTCTGATTATATAACAGATAAAACTGCTTGGGATTGACAAAAAATGTGATAATTGACGTTCAAAGGGTGTTAACACTTTGTGATAATGGGATAAATTTCATTCGAGTAACTGTTCCACTCACACCGACAGGCATTTCTATATTATTTAAAAAAATGTTTGTGAAATATAATATTGTAATGTTGGCATTTTAAAAGAGGAGACAAAAAAAATACAAGACCTTCCGAGTTTCTTGCCTGTTCTTCTCGAGAAGGCTCTCCCAATTTCCGAACAGGTGTAGAGTCAATTTTTTTTTTCATTTGACCTGTATTTGCACACATCTTAATAATGGTTGGGGTGTGTGTACATACAAGGATTAAATAATTTAGTTAATTAGATTCTTGGTTGAAGATTTTTATGTTTTTTTTGACGTCAATAAGTGGCTGTAAAGGTCTATATTGAATAAAGATTTTTGAGTTTGAGTTTTGAGTTTGAAAGGAAAAAACGGAACCCTTGTTGTCCGTCCGTCCGTCCGTCAGTCTGTCTGTCAAGACCCTTTTTCTCAGGAATGCGTGGAGGTATCAAGCTAAAATTTATATCAAATACTCAGGTCTACTGTCCCTTGGAGCTGTGAAAAAATCAAACTTCTAAGCTAACGCAATCAAAAGATACAGCCGTTTATGCCGCAAATATCTGCAAATTTTCGACACTCGAACAAAGTAACTACGAAGTAACGTCTTATAGCACAGATAAAGAAAAATTGTGAAAACCGTAAATTTTTTGTTACATCATATAATAAAAATATATGGGTGAACTTTTACTTATATACCTACAGGTTTGTACGGAACCCTCGGTGCGCGAGTTCGACTCGCACTTGGCCGGTTTTTTCAATGATGAAAATGAAAAGAAATGGCTGAATAGCTGGCCGGCCACAGAAAAAAAATAGTCGGAAAAGCAGCAATCCGATCTTTTGTTTTTCCAACTGTAGAGTTTTGTTTATAGTTCCGTATAACAGAGATATGTATTAACACAATCTGTATTATTAATTATTATCAAGTATGATCTAAACTTACTCCTGGTTTAAACCTGACGCTGTCTGTATCTATATGTAAGTGAAAGCGCACTAGGCTTAAACCAAGACTTACCCCCAGTTTCTGAAAGGCTGATCAAAATATTGTTCAACTAACATCCATGTCATCATAACAGCAATGTTAAATCAATTTGAGTTTCCGAAACGTTGGTTAGCCAAAATTTACTTATCTCTAAAAATTTGATTTGTCGTGAGAAATATTTTTAGACACGGTCACATTGCTGAAATCATATGTTTTGTTTTATTCACATGTATTTTGGAAACCCAAAATGGGTCTTTTCTTAATAATTTTGCAATAAATTTGACAGCTGTGTCAACTAACACAGTGATAAGTTGATTTAGCTTTCAGCAACTCAATTCATAGTTAGCATTAGATTGTACGCTTGTTAGTTAATTTTATCGTTGAACAGCCTTTCAGAAACTGGGTGTAAGTTTAGACCAGATTTTGTAATAAGACCCAATTCAACTGATTCAGATATGGATTTAACGCCTGATTTCATAAGAGAAGAGGCTAAAGCAGAAGTTGTTGATGTATGTAAAATAAAATTCACACATTTTTTCTTTAGCTAATTCATGTTTTTATTTTTACTTACCTTGTATTCGTAATGAAAAGCACAGTGTTTACGTCGGGTTAACGTCTTATTTTGTCCCTAGAACTAGTTAGTTAGTTATTTGTATTTTTTCCTCTTTTGTACACACATTTAAACATGCATGATGGCGAATTTTTGTAGATTATGTTTCAAGAATGGTAGATGGCACAAATCAAACTGCTATCTGCTCCACGTGCATTTCATTCCTGTCTTGTACACAGTAGGTAAGTACTTATATTAAAATAAAAAAAAGAAGTAGAATAAGGAAAAATATACAAAAATACACGAAGCGATGCCACTAAACATCTGGATTACTTTAATGTATTCTAATACTAGCTGTGCCCGCGAACTACGTTTCGCCATCGAAATGCTTGGGCTGGGCACAGTGTTTAATTTTTTCCTCCATTTTATTCCATAACCTCCCGCACGCGCACCCCCGCCTTGGTGACGCTCACTTCGCAACGGGCCGTGCAGCAGAAATCGTAATATTTTAATTTCGCCATAACTTCAAAACCAAACGTCCAATTTTAATCATTCGAAGACCAAATATTATCTACATAAACTGTACTTAGTGATGAAATAATTTATTTTGATAAGGATTAATAGCATGAGAAAAATAAATGCGTTTAAATGTAGTCCAAAAAAATTCAAGATTATTAAATAAAAAAATGGTTGTTGTGCCTCACTCGACATAGATAGGTATAGTGTGTCGCGGACTTTTTTGTAGATATTTATAAGATCTTTAATTAATTACAACATTTTATGGTTCTATCTTTTATAGTTTAGGCAGCGTACGCAAAATAAGTTACTTTTCTGGTTGATTTTTTACACCTTCCGTCTTATTAATAAACGTAGACTAAGGCAGGAGTAACTTTACTCCGAGTATTAAGTCAGTAGTAAACATTTTTTTTATTAATAAACACGGAGTAGGGAAGGACTAAGCTAATCCAACTCTACTCTCGGAGTAAATGTTATTCCTGCTAGCTACCTAGTTTAGCGACAGATTAAGGTTGGAGTAGCGTTGTCTTTGCGTAAATCTATATAATTTGTCAACTTTGACACGTATCTTGTCATTAGATGGCGACCGTTTTATTTTTCACAGTCGAATTGAGCGAATTTGTGTTTATTGTTGGTGTGGTTAATTTTGTATTGTATTAAAATGAAAAGTGACTATTATTTAGATGATTTGATGTTGATCGACTAAATCGAAGAAATTGAAAATAGCGCTCCACTAATAAGAAGTGTTAAGTTTTTGCAATATTGCGATCACAAATAGCGAACAAAATAACCTAGAAAGACAATCACAAACTGAAAAAGGTGAAAATAACAGAAAAAACTGTCATCCCATGTATTTCTGTCTGTCACACGATGCTCAAATCGTACACCGACTCATTCTTTTTACTTTTAAATTGCAAGGGTTGCCATAACATACGCGTTAATCCGAGAGTAAGGAAGGCTTTGTTAGTCTAAGCTTACTCCGTGTTTATTAATAATGTTATAAACACAAAGCTTCTCCTAGCTTAAACTGGTAGTAACTAATCCGAGAGTACGTTCGGATTAAGGAGGGAATAGGCGATTTTTATTAATAAGGCTGCTTGTGTCCGAAAAACCCAAATATCTTACAGAACCCCATTTTTTTCCAAAATAAAATTTAGCCTATGTTACTCGTGGATAATGTATCTTTCGAATGGTGAAAGAATTTTTAAAAACGGTCCAGTAGTTTTTGAGCCTATTCATTACAACCAAACAAACAAAGTTTTCCTCTTTATAATATTAGTGTAGATTAACACAACTAATTTCACATTCTAAAAAGGATAAATATTTATATATGTAAGTATGTATTTTGTGCATAAGTAGGATAGTCTTGGAAGTGGATCGAAGCTATCGATGGGCTTGGAATGTCGTGAAGTAATGATCGGCCAAACCGGCCACGGCCTCTCGCCAATTAACCGCGCGCGACCCTAGCTGTACCCGCTGCCCGGTGCCCTGCTGAATACTATTCATAGACTCAACGTGCACGGCCTACTAGTCTTATGCTTGACCACCTGGTGTACTTACATGAACGGATGTAAGAAACAGAAACTGATTCTGATCCCGATGCTATTCATAGAATCGATTTACCTACATGGAAACCAGTTTTTCAACGACTTCAAAAAGGAGGAGGTTCTCAATTCGGTTGGTTTTTTTTTGTATGAATGTACACCGATTACGCCATGATTACTGATCCGATTTACCTGATTATTTTTCTGTCCAATGCGTAATAGTTACCATTTGGTCCCATAAAAATTTAATTCAGTTTGGTCAAGTAGTTTTTATTTTATGAGCATTGTTAACCGACTTCAAAAAAGGAGGAGATTCTTAATTCGATGCGTACGTTTTTTTTTGTGTGTATGTTACGGGATTACGCCGCCAATTGTGGACCGATTTTCAAAATTATTTTTGTATTCGATAGAGTATACTCCAAGGGTGGCCCCATGGTCACCAAATTCAAGATTTGATAATGGGATCCCATGAAAATCCCTGATGTCTCATTTGCACCATTCGAGGAAAATCCATAAATTTTAGGGTGTGTCCAACGTGTTTTGTGGGTATGTTACGCGATTACTCCGCCAATTGTAGACCGATTTTCAATTTTTTTTGGTATTCGATAGAATAAACTCCTAGGGTGGTCCCAAGGTCACCAAAGTCAGGATCTGATGATGAGATGCCATGAAAATCGAGGGAAACGCTAATTAGTTACCTTCACCTTCGGTGAGCTGGTATTTAATTAGGGTTTCTTTCACTAAAAAGATTTCATTCACTTAAAAGTTAAAAATAAAAAATATTTTACAAAAAACAAAAACCGACTTCAAAAACACTGAAAAGTTAAAAATAATATAAGTAGAGACAACATCGCACTTCTATATTGAAGTCGGTGACAAATTTTAAGACTTTTTAGGAGATCATCGTTTGGCACCGATTTCAATATAGAAGTGTGATGTTGTCTGTACCTATTCTTATATTATTTTTAACTTTTCAGTGTTTTTAACCGACTTAAAAAAAGGAGGAAGTTCTCAATTCGACGCGTATGTTTTTTTTGTGTGTATGTTACGCGATTACGTCGCCAATTGTGGACTGATTTTAAAAATTCTCTTTGTATTCGATAGAGTATACTTCAAAGGTGGTCCCATGGTCACCAAAGTCAGTGTCTGATGATGGGATCCCATGAAAATCGAGGAAAACCCTTAAATTTTAAGGTGTGTCCAACGTGTTTTGTGTGTATGTTACGCGATTACTTCGCCAATTTTGGACCGATTTTCAAAATTCTTTTTGTATTCGGTTCGGTGTTTTTGTAGTCGGTTTTTATTTTTTGTTAAATATTTTGTTGAAGTCAATTTTTATTTTATATAAAATATTTTTTATTATTTACTTGGACGATGTCATTTTCACGATACTTTATATGTATTTTATGTGTTTGCCTTGACTCAAATAATAATTGTTTTACAAAAAATAAAACAGACTTCAAAAACACTTAAAAGTCGTAAATAATATGGGAATGGATACAACATCTCAGTTTTATATTGAAGTCGATGCCAAGAAAAAATCACCTGGAAAGTCTTAAATATATAACAACAATTAATGTAGTTAGTTAAAATTTCTATTATTTATGACTTTTTATGTTTTGAAGTCAATTTTATTTTTGTATTTAAAACTAACTGACCCGGCGTACTTTGTATCGCCAAGTTTTTTACCTAAATTACTGAATTTTATGTTTAAATTATTCTAATTTTTATATTACATAAACCTTGTCCTAATAATAACGAATACATACTCGTAAAACCAAGAATCATCCAATTTGGTGCAGTCGTTCGAAAGTTATGGGCGTACATACATTTCGAAGATTCATTTTTATTTATATATAAAATAACAATAATAGATTTTGTTCGGTTGCAAGTTTGATATGCTTTTTTTCTTAAACATATCTAACACAAAGCACTTATTATCTACACTGGAAAATTACAACAATTTTGTTTTTTGGGGGAGGACTAATACTGATATACAAAGTAAGTATCCATCTATAATGAAATTTAATACTTCCGCTACATACTTTAAACCAGGGTTCGCTGATTTAAATCAAATTGATTTAAATCATGATTTAAATCAAGATTTTAATCAAGTGATTTTTTTCAAAAAAATCAGTGATTTAAATCAAGATTTTAATCAAGTGATTTTTTTCAAAAAAATCAGTGATTTAAATCAAAATTAATATTTTTACCCGAAGCAAATACAAAAATACCGCCTACAGAAATTTGTTCCGGTCTGGGCATGTAATATTCTATGTTTGTAACTGCACCCACGACACAGGAAAAAATCCTAGTGTGGGGCGTTTTTTTTTTAATTGTGAACTAAAAATATATTCATCAATCCAAATCGGGTCCTTTTTTCTGCCCGCGGACGACATACTTATACAGGTCACAAAAAGAAAAAGCTACAAACAGTTACAAAACAAAACGAACTTTGCGCACAAACAAAACAACAAAAGAAAATTCGTTTAATCTTGAACTCAGCATGTTGTTTAATTTCCTGCACAAAAAAATGTTGCTAAATTGTTAAGCAGATGAAGTAGCTAAAAAAATCAATAAAAAACAAAAAAATCGTGATTTTTTAAATAAAAATCGATTTTTTTTATTAAAATAAAAAAACGTGATTTTTTCGTACCCTGCTTTAAACCTAAAATAGAAACGTCGTCGGAACTAATTTTTTTTCAATCAATATATTAATCGCCCGTGCAAGGACACGTTCGAAAATTAAATAAAAGAATAGGTATGTAATAGTATGTATGTATACCGTTGAAATTTACTTTGAAATGTTCAGAGTAAAATAATATTAGAAATGGCGAAAAGTCCACGAGGAAATGCTGTAGAGCACCATAAAGCAGAATTTTCAAAAGTACAAAGGGATAAGCAGCTGACATAGCGATGACCCATAGTTTACGGTAAGGTACGATTACGAAGCGAAAAGCGGCGCATGATGAAACCTATACTATATGCTACTATTCCTATATACTACACCTAAAAACTATATACTATACTATTATAATAAAGCGGAACTATACACAAATGTGTATCCCCTATGTCGAAAAATATGAGAACAATAAATCGTTCAGAGCTGGCAATGTATACCATTGATCACAACACCATTATGAATGAAATGAGAATGTCCCTAGCCCAATCGATATTTTTATTTTGGTTTTAAAAGTCACAAAAACTTTTTGTTGCTTTCCAACCAAATGGGGGGGTTTATCAAAAAACGGACTAATCAAAAATTTAAGAAACAATTTGACAGCAAACATTCGATATTTGGTTCGCATGTAGGTAGTTAAGTACCTATCGATATTTTATTATATTGTATTGTATGTATTATAATATGCATGTACACCAAAGCGTAACCTAGCACTTATGATTCGATTGAATTTGATTAACCTAATAAATACCTTCAAAGTTGATTAAAAAGATAAGGTTGAACATAAAGAGTTGCTTTTGCAATAATGAACAAGTGATGGGAAGGTTTTGAGGTGAGGTCTGCCGCGTGAGACTGCGCAATCGGACATCTTGGTTCACCTGCGGCGCTTGTAAGCTGTATGTACCTAGACTGTACAATTTGCGTCAGTGTAATCGGTTCCCTGAGGAAATAAATTAAAAATGAAATGTCCCTCTAGTCCCATAAAACGTAACACATCAAAGTTATTAGGTAGTCGTAAGTTACGACTCGTAACATCATTTCCATTTGAATGTTGGTACCTCATCATCTAGTAGATATGTGTCAAGCAATCGGATTTCAAATAACACCTATATACACAGGACATTTCATTGAAAACCATTAAACCTATTGTGTGATGTGAATGAGAATTGTAATTGACTCTCTCTGACGTCTCACTGAAAATTGACAAATTAAAAATGTGATGTTATCTATAATTGGTATATCCTTTTTTAAGTATTTTTGAAGCCGGTTTCTATTTTTTTAAATATTTTTATTTTTATCTTTTTAGTATATTTAATACCAGCGAAGATACTTGAAAGAATACGACAAAGGGTCAATACGTTTCGATTGTATTTAAAAACCTCTATCTCCTAAAAGTTAAGGATCCTTCCATCATTAGCAGCTCGGTTCATGACTACCAGACGCAAGTACCTGAATAGCTTCGAAAAAAACATCAAACACGTCGGACGTTTATGAAATTTAAGGGTTTTCCTCGATTTTTCTAGGTTTTATAATCAGATCCTAACTTTGATGACAATGAGACCACCGCAGGGGTACACTCTATCGAATACAAAAAGAATTTTGAAAATACGTCTACAATTGGCTAGATGACTAAACTTTTTTTTGCTTTAATAGAAGCTCATTCATATAATAAACAGAAAGAAAAAATCGGTTTTCGAATAACTATAAAAACAACCAAGATATAAGGTATTAAAGATTTTTCTCTATCTCTTTCTAGCAAAACGGCAATTTACAAGGAGTTTATATGGCCGTACTCAACAATGACGTCACGGTTGATGTCGGATCTCTGTCTAATCGCCTTCAATTTAATTCGTATCTAATGTATTTTCTAAGCCGATTTTAATTCTAATTTCACAGGACTGCATCTTTTTCCACGGTATTTTAATATTTAATGACGAGACGTAAAAATTAGAATTCAGTCATCATCCCAATTGGCGGACTAATCCATTTATTACCCTTGTTACTACCAAGTCTTACTACCGGTAGTAAAACGGAAAATTCATTTAACCGTGTTACTACCGCTTCGGCTGGTAGAACTACCGGCAAACATTTTTTTACTATAGTACTACTCTGAAAACCAAAAATAAAATATAGAAAATTAAGTAATTTATTATACTCAGTACTCATTTATAGAACTAATATAAGAAATATGTAAAAATTGCACGCGTGTAATTAACACAATTTTTCTAATGCGTACCCAACATTTATTTCTCCTGTAATGAGCTGCAATAAAATGTGCCTGATATTATCATCATTTAAGATGTGAATTCTTCGTCTTTTGTTAGCACATGAAATCAAAATTTTGAATAATAGCTTTGTCGTACAGGTATGTAAAAATTAGTAAAAATAAGAAATATGTAAAAATTGCACGCGTGTAATTAACGCAATTTACCAAGTCAAAATGTTCAGGCAGTAGGTACGAGTATTACAATAAAAGTAAGTGTAACAATAATGCAATCGACGCAAAAAACTAATATCTATGTAGTACATTAATATTAAGATGTTATATAATTACCATGAGGTTTGCAATATAATTTATTATATTAACTAATAAGTAATAATGCGTGCGGTTTTATATATTTTTATTACTAAAAACTACTTATATTCTTTAGGAGGGAGTTGTACTGAAAAAGGGTCACATGTATGCAAACCAGACTTAATTGCAATTAGTTTATCAGATTTACAAAATAAGGTAACAAAAAGTGATAAACCTGTTCCACAACTGTACGACAAAGCTATTATTCAAAATTTCGATTTCATGTGCTAACAAAAGACGAAGAATTCACATCTTAAATGATGATAATATCAGGCACATATTTCATTGCAGCTCATTACAGGAGAAATAAATGTTGGGTACGCATTAGAAAAATTGCGTTAATTACATGCGTGCAATTTTTACATATTTCTTATATTAGTTCTATAAATGAGTAAGTACTAAGTATAATAAATTACTTAATTTTATATTTAATGCTATATTTTATTTTTGGCTTTCAGAGTAGTACTATAGTAAAAAAATATTTGCCGGTAGTTCTACCGGCCGAGGCGGTAGTAACACGGTTAAATGAATTTCCCGTCTTATTACCGGTAGTAAGACTTGGTAGTAACAAGGGTAATAATTTAACTAATAAATTGTTCGTAATGAGACTCCTCGTTCCGGATACATAAATTTAGTCTTCGTTGAAGTTTATTTTGTGTGGCCTTCTGCAAAGTGCTGTGGTGTATGCTATTAATTACATTGTCTACCTCAACTCTTAGCTCTTCTACAGTCTCATAACATTTTTTGTAAATAACATTTTTTACATGGCTCCATAAAAAATAGCCAAGAGGTGTAAGATCTGGACTTCTTGCAGGCCGTCGAATCGTCCCGTTAGTACCAATCCAGACATTGATGTTTTCATTAAGGCAAGCCCTGGAAATTCTACTATTATGAGCAGGCGCACCGTCTTGTTGAAAAATGATATTAGTTCGTTCCTCTTCTGGTAGGTTTAATCGATGTTGTAAAAGCTCTAATATTTCAATGTATTTGGCTGTATTCGGATGTCCTTCGTAAATGTGCACCAGCAAAACTATGTTGCTTCTGCCCTGCGGGCATGGACTTGTCGATCGACATATATCGATCGACAAAAGCATCTGTCCGTTTCACTCCTTAGAAATATCTGTCAAATTTATCGATTTTTGTCGAGTACAAATTTTGTTTATCGAGAGTTCCATGCTCGCAGGTCTGATTTCGCACCAAATATTAAACGAAAATCTGACCTGATTATTTATTTCGTGAACACGGAATCGATTTTCACAGGACCAATAATAATGATTGTTACGCCTGTTACACATTCCGTTATTGCTGAAGTTAGTTTCATCAGACCATATTATGCATTCCAAGAAGTTGGGGTACCGAGCTATTTCTGCCTGTACATTTCAACAGAACTCTAACCTTCATTGACGGTCTCCGGGATGTAGTTTCTACACCAATCGTCCATCACGAAAACATTTGTATTTGTACTTTTTTAAAACATTAAGTACACGAGTATGATTAGTGCCTCCATCTTGAGTGGCTTCCCTGCTAGACGCTTTCGGGTAACACTCAAAAAATGACAAAATATTGAGTTCCAAGTGCAGATTACGATGATCTTGTGGACTTCGTTCTAAATGTTTTATAAAACCTCCGACATTTACTTACTAAGTTTCTCACCATACGCGCCAAAACTTTTCTCGAAGGTATTTGTATATTTCGATACCTTTCACCATACCACTGAAGGGCTAAATTATAATTCTTGTTGTTTAAAATGTATGCTTCTATTAAATCGATATTAATAACACAAAACACTTATTACGAAATTATGGCAAAACAAAACAAAATCGATAAAAATTACCAAGCTGTTCGTTCAATTTCAAAATTGCCTTAAATTGCTACACCGCAAACCGGTGGCAGCGCTGTTTCAATAGGATGGATCCGGACTCCTGCGCTACCTCTGTTGCTGACGAGATCATTCTAGGAATGGAATATTATATTCCGCATTCCAATCTCGTCAGTAGAGGCAGACGTAACCTCTGGTTCAATCGCGAGTGCGCCTCTGCTGTTGAAAACAAACAGCTGGCTTACCGCGCTTGGATCAGAGGCCGAGCATCTAAGGATCCCAATACAAGCCTACTGAAAACAGCCTACAATAATGCCACCAAGTTATGTAAGAGGGCTTACATTAGAGCGGATGCTCAGCGCATTGCACAAGTGGGCCAGGAACTGCTATCGCACCCTACGGGTAGCCGTTCTTTTTGGCGCCTGGCCAAAGCTGTGCAATCAAACTTCTGTCAACCCTCGCTGCCACCGCTGAGACTTGCCGATGGCTCACTTGCTCATCAGCCGCAGGAGAAAGCCGACCTCCTGGCAAAACTCTTTGCGGCTCATTCCCGTGTCGATGACTGTGGTACACAACCTCCGAAACTGTCCCATTGTGGCAGCACCATGCCCGATATCCGTATCAGACAGCGTGATGTGCGGGCGGAGCTCCAGTCGATCGATACTCGAAAAGCAAGTGGACCAGACGGCATTCCTGCGATTGTTCTTAAGAAGTGTGCAGCGGAGTTGACTCCGGTCCTTACGCGTCTATACCGTCTGTCGTTCTCTGCTGGTTGTGTGCCGAAATCTTGGAAAGAGGCCAATGTCCAGCCGGTTCCCAAAAAGGGAGATCGTTCTGATCCGGCTAACTATCGTCCTATAGCCGTCACTTCCATTTTGTGTAAAATCATAGAGAGGATCCTTAATACACAGCTGATCCGTTACCTGGAAGGTCACTCGTTACTTAATGACCGACAGTATGGGTTTCGTCCTAAACGGTCAACAGGTGACCTTCTAGCGTTCCTTTTGCACAAATGGGGTGAATCTATCGATAAGCGCGGCGAATCGGTGGCTATTAGTCTCGACATCGCCAAAGCTTTTGATAGAGTCTGGCACAAGGCTCTTCTTTCCAAGCTTCCGGCATACGGATTACCCGCGCAGTTCTGTACGTGAATTGCCAGCTTCCTCCACGAGCGTAGAATTCGCGTTGTCGTTGACGGCTGCGCTTCGCGGTTCGTGGCAGTGAACGCTGGTGTTCCGCAAGGCTCCGTTCTATCCCCCACATTGTTTCTTCTGCATATCAATGATATGCTTTCCTTGGGAGCTATACATTGCTATGCAGACGACAGTACAGTGCATGGGGGATATCACGGAACCTCGGGGGCTGCTCGTGGTGATATTGGTAGGGAAAGGCAGAATCTTATCATTGAGCTCAACAGGACGCTGGACCTCGTCTCCGAATGGGGCTCCAACAATCTTGAGTTCAATGCTAAGAAAACACAGGTGCGCGTTCTCGGCGAAAAGGTCACCTTTCCTCCCCCTTCCTTCTCTTCAGGGCACAACCCTTCACACACAGAGCAACATCACCTTGCTCGGAATGAACATTCGCTGCGATCTGAACCCCAGAGACTACATCGAATCCGTCATAACTACTGCCTCACGGAAACTCGGTGTCCTGAACAAGGTGCGTAGGTATTTTGCGCCGGACCAACTATGCTTGTTGTATAAAACTCAGGTTAGGTCTTGCGTGGAATATTGCTCGCACCTTTGGGACGGCTCCGCTCAGTACCTCCTCGATGCTCTGGACAGATTGCAGCGTCGCGCTATTCGCATAATTGGCGATGTAGAGGCAACTAACACCCTCGAGCCTCTACAACTTCGTCGTGACATCGCCTCTCTTAGCGCCTTTTACCGAATGTTCCATGGGGAATGCTCTGAGGAGCTCTTTAACCTTATCCCTCCCTCTCCATTCCTTAACAGAAACACGCGTAAGGGCCTTCGGAGTCATCCGTACACTGTGTCCTCCTTTTCACACCGTACCAAGAAATTCCAAGATTCCTTCTTCTGTCGTTCATCCCACACTTGGAATTCTCTACCTGCGCACGTGTTTCCCCCATCCTACAACATGGGTTCCTTCAAAAGAGGCGTGAAAAAGCATCTTTTGGGCCGGCAAGGGGCGGGCAGGTAGGAGAGTGGATGTCGTCCCTACTCTATCTGTCAACTCATTTGGGCCTCTTTCACCGCTTAACATCAGGCGGGAGGAGGTCATTTGCCGGGCCATCCATAAAAAAAAAAAAAAAAAAAATATCGTGAACATCGACTGCATCGATTACTAAAATAAAATGGCGGTGATTATTTTTTTTTATTTTTTATTTAGTTCGATTCCCGGTTCGGGTAAGGTTTTTGAGAATTCTGTGAATGCAGTAATGTTTCTTTTTAAAAATAAAGGACTGTTTCCTTTCAAAAAATTTAGCTATTTAAAAGATTTAAGGTACTTTTTTTTTAAGGCCCATTTTTTTCCACCCTGTATTTACTTAGGTACTTGGTTAATTGTGTAGAGATTTTGTAACAAATCACCTCTAGGATGAATAGGTAAGTAGTAGAAGTAGGACCTCTATCATTTTCACTAAGGAAACTCTAGAGAAACGTCAACAAAGAAGAAAGCTGACGAGTACACAACACGTATAGCTTATGAGCATATAAGATGTTGAAAGAAATCGTAAAAAACCTGGAGGTTCCATGAATGGGTGGAAAGTGAGCTGCCAGTCGGGCCCAATGTAATTTCTGTTCACACGCTCCCATAACCGCAAGATTCTATTTTCTAAATGAGCAATGATTAATTAATCTAAACTAATGTATAATGTTATTAATGCCTTTCTTTGTTCGATTGATTGACTGTTGTTACATGCCTACTGGCTCTCCTATTTATAAACATAAAACATTTTTATAAATAGGAGAAAAAAAGAACGTGATTTTTAATAGCTTGTAAACCAGAAAATGACTAGAGCATTTTTACCGACACTGCATTTTTTTTTTCTTATACTTAAACTCCACTTGTAACATTAAACGGGTAACGTGTAATAAACGCAATAATTTTGACATCACACATACGTGTCTAATAGTGTGTTAATCAACATGTGGTATTATAAGTGGCGTTGCACGTTAGTAACTTTTGTAAGAAACTCCGTACTTCTAGCTACTATTTTTGACATTGAACGTGTACAACAACGCGTAGGTATAGGTATTAACGCAGGTAGAGCCATGGCATCGCAGCCATAATATACAAGAAACGGGAAAACGATATCTTCTATAGTAGTAGGTAAATAAAAACCACTTGCCAAAATTTTCGCATAATTCCAAAATGGATGTACATATTTCGGGTAATTCTTTGTATGAAAAACAAAGTTTGAATAAAACAATAAAATAGAAATAGTACTGAAAATCTCTATTTAAAGAGTGAGTATGGGTCGGTTTTTTTTGCGTTCCGAACTTCAAAAGCAATAACGGAACTCTTATAGGATCACATTGTTTTTCGTCCGTCCGCCTGTCTGTCAAGTCCCTTTATCTCGGGAACGCGTGGGTATCGAGTTGAAATTAAAACCATGTACTCAGGTCTACAGTTCTTTGAAGCAGTGAAAAAATCAAACTTTTAAGTTAACGTGAAAAAAGATACAGCCATTAATGCCGCAAAAAACGTATCTTTCGGCACCTTCAAGGGAATCAAAATTCATTAAGTACCTACTTTCTGTAGACCTAGGATCACGAAATTTGGCAAGAAGCAAGGTCTTATAGCACATATTAAGGAAAAAATCTGGAAACCGGAAATATATGTACATAATTAGGAAGTTACAGAAGTTTGTACGGAACCATCGGTGCGCGAGTCCAATTCGCATTTGGCCGTTTTTTTTTCAATACAGGGTTAATTTTAACAAATGGTTAATAAAATGGTAGCACGTTTACTTTATCTGTCATATTGCTGAAACATGTCAAATTTTACACGATTTGACAGATAAATTAGCAGTTTATTAACGTAATTTTGTTACTATTACGATTACTTTGACTAATGATTAAAGTTGACCATCTAACGGGCCGAAAGGGGTTGAATAAGTTAACAATACTTGTCCTTGTCGTCAAAATATGATAGAATGACTGTGAGGAATAAAATTCTTCTCTGTCACACTGGTGTGACTGTTAAGAAAAAAATTCTTCTGTGTCACATTGGTGTGACAGAATGGTGTGACAGAGAGTAATGCCCCTAAAATTCTTCTCTGTCACACTGGTGTGACTGTCAAGAAAAAAATTCTTCTGTGTCACACTGGTGTGACGAAATGGTGTGACAAAGAGTAATCCTGAGGAGTAATCCCCCAAAAAATGTGCCCCAAGTGGCAGAACTGATAGATTTACGTTTAGTTGTAGGAATAGATTGTTTATTGCCATTTTGTACCATAAGATGGTCGTAAATGGAAAGTTTGGTTTCATTTTCTTTATTGCACCCATGTATAAAAGCGTAAAAGTGGAAAACGTAGTAAAAAATATAAAAATGACGATAAAACGTATTTATGCTACTAGTACAAATAATAAATATGCAAAGTACACTTCAAAATACATTTTATTGTTTCACAAATTATTTGTAAAACATAATTGCTTCGGATTGTTAATTAAAATCGTGCACAGATTTCACTTTAACGTGTTTTCACAATAACGACATTTGAACTACAGGATACTCTCATTATACTCTTCCTCTTTATACACGAAAAAAAAACGGTAAAGTCGATCATCGGCATGTTTGTTGCTAGTTTTATATACCGTGGTTACATGCAGTTTAATTATTTTTACAGTGAAGACTGATTTTCTAAAATACTGATTATACTACATACTTACTTACCTTAATATGCTAAATTCAAATAAACCTACTTTAATAGCCTCAGTTCCTCAATAAATCGGTAATTCATTTTAATAACATTTCAGTAACTTTAAAGATTTAAATAATTGATTGGTTACTGATGGGAGGTAACATTTAAACTAGTTTTTTAGGGTTCCGTACCCAAAGGGTAAAAACGGGACAGGCGGGACAGGCTGTATCTTAAGAACCGCGATAGCTACACAGTTGAAATTTTCACAAATGATGTATTTCTGTTGCTATAACAACAAATACTAAAAATAAAATAAATATTTAAAGGGGGCTCCCATACAACAAACGTCATTTTTGCCCTTTTTTGCTCGATATCAATAAATGGTAATAGATAGGCACTTGAAATATTCACAAAATACTTAATTCTATATTTACTTTAATAATAAATATGAAATTTGTGTATCTACTGTTGTTTACCTAGTCAATAGTACGGAACCCTTCGTGCGCGAGTCCGACTAACACTTGGCCGGTTTTTTCATATTCTAGGGTAGTAAAATGAGTCAGTACTTAGACAGTTTCGAGTACTCAGACTCGTAAATAGACAGGTTTTCTCAGAAAATGGTGCGCATATCATCAGGTTCCCTACTACGAGCTAAAGTTATTTGGGAGCTCAGCCACAGAATAGATGATAGTAGGTACTACGAGCGGGAAATAAGCATTACATATATTTATGTATCCTTTAGAGATTTATATGCACAATACTTATCATATCGAAGGTAAACATGGATACAATACAAGTGCTTTGCTAGATCTGTTTGACGTATCTCAACTTCAATGTGAACATATTGCAGATAAATCCATACGTCTGATTTATCTCGTGAATGTAATGTTCTTTTGTGAATATAAAATATACTATCCAAAGCGTAGCAGATTATGTAAAATACTTCAACAGTCGTAATTCCTTTGCATAATATTTTCCTGTATTATTTTATTATTGAATGCTTACAGTAGTAATAACGAAATTAACGAAAGCTATAATAGCAACAAAACGTAGAAAGTTTCCGGTAAACGTAAACCCGATTTTTTTCAGTTGACACTAGGTACCTATTTTTAACCGACTTCAAAAAAGGAGGAGGTTCTCAATTCGATGGGTATATTTTTTTGTATGTATGTTACGCGATTACTTCGCCAATTGTGGATCGATTTTCAAAATATTTTTGTATTCGATAGAGTATACTCCTTGGGTGGTCCCAAAGTCAGGATCTGATCATGGGATCCCATGAATTAGGGTTTCTTTCACTTAAAAGATTGCATTCACTAAAAAGTTAAAAATAAAAAATATTTTACAAAAAATAAAAACCGACTTCAAAAACATTGAAAAGTTAAAAATAATACAAGAATAGGTACAGACAACACCACACTTCTATATTGAAGTCGGTGCCAAATTTTAAAACTTTCTAGGAGATCATCGTTTGGCACCGACTTCAATATAGAAGTGTGATGTTGTCTGTACCTATTCTTATATTTTTTTTTTAAACTAGTGTGCGACCCTCTCTGGCTTCGCTTAAATGCAACTTACTAATATTATACTTACTAATATTATAAAGCTGAAGAGTTCGTTTGATGATTGTTTATATGTTTGGTAGAACGCGCTAATCTCAGGAACTACTGATTCAAATTGAAAAATTATTTTTGTGTTGGATAGTCCATTTATACAGTCTATATAAATGATATCGTACGACGCTACGACTAATAGGCGCTGAGTATCAATGAAAAATGTTGCAAAAACGGTAAAAATATATATGGCGAAACGTAGTTCGCGCGCACAGTTAGTTTAATAAGAAAACAGTACTTATACCGCAAAACAAAAATCCAAATCTGAAGGGTGCGACTTCCTTTATAAAATCCACCTGAGTATTCGAAATATACTACACATTTCTGGCGCATTTTGCAAATAAAAATCATATTATGTACACATAACTTTTCCGCAAATTAAACGAGTCGTTCTCACACAGATTTAAAATAAAATCACGAAATATCAATCTCATCGTTTGACTAGCTTTCATTTTTAGCCCGCGGTATTGGGATAAATGTTATCAACATTAACGAGTATTTAGCCAAAACTTGGGCTAACAATATTATAAAAAACTGCATTAGTTCGCGAATGTAATATAATAATAATATTATGATTGTCCCACCATAATTTGGCGAGGTTTCCCAGGAAATCCACTCGTGCACTGTTTTATTGGAAGGTAATATAGTTGATAACTGCATAGCTCCTAATGTCGTTTACGCGCTACCGAATTAACTATTGACGTAAAATCAGATAATTCCATTGACGTTTATGTCAATGGAATTAAACTGGGGTATAAAATAAAAAATGAATTTTTGCAATTTTCTAGATAATGCACGTGTATTGGTAAAACTTTTAAGTCATTTATTATTGTATTTTACAGCTGTTATAAAATACTGTGAACAGAGTGATCTTTGGATTTTTTTCTATCGAGTGAAATATTATTGATCCTGTTTCTGTTTTTAAGAATGTTTACATAAAATGTTTAACAGTTAATTTTAGAACTGAATGTAGGTATATTTTATATGTGAATTTTAGAACGGTAAAGTAACGCCTTAATGTCGTCCACCTTAAAAGTTTTAAGTGAAATCAAACTTGGAAATATGTAATACAATTTCGACAAAGGAATTCATAGGTCCTATAGGTTCATAGGTAGTCGTACTAAAGTAGGTAGGCCCTAAATTCCTCTATTCGAATTATATTATTATTTTATTTATTTACAGGGCTGACTTTTTCATCACCCCGTATAATTTAAGGGACGCTGCAGGACACGGTAGTAGAATGATTTAAGCATTAATAAAAAAATAACTCACCTATTTAATTTAATATTAATTTTCTTAAATATTCAAAAAATACTGTACTAGTTTAGTGCAGTATTTTTTAAAATAAAATAATGGAAGTGTCCTGAAGCGTCCCTTAAACTATCCGGGGTGATACATAAGTGACCATGTATAAATAAACATTAATTGCCAATAGCTGCACCTATTTAGCATTATTTATAATTGTCAGGACAAAGTTTGTATGAAAGTATAAATTTGAAAAATTCACAGAAAAAATTCAAAGTTTTGTAATACCTAAGTAAGTATATTTTTTAAAGTAAGTGAGGCAAAGATCGCAGGAAAAAATTTAAATATATGAACAGAATAGGGAATATGCATGATTTTTATACATATTCCCTATTGATAGAAATTTGGTCTCATTTTCTTCATTAGTTCAAAGCCTTGTGCGACCCCGAGGCGGGCAGCAGTGTAATTAGAGGAAGATTTATTGTTTTCAATGAGTTCAGAGCAGGTAGATTTGTTTAATAACATAAAAGTATACCTTCTGACAACATAGTTATACACTTTTTTTTTAATTATAAGTACATTCCGCTATATTCCACTGTATTACTGCGACGGTGAAAATCATTAATATATCTATTTATATATGAAAAAAACTTGTACAACTTACCTCTCAAATCTTTAAATATAACAATAACACTTCACTTTTAACAGGTTTCAGTTGATAAATACAAAAAAATGAAATCAAAATGAGAAATAATAACATTTCTTCATCCGCTGTACGTCCTGTTTCACTCGGGCTAGCAAAATTGGTGACATTTCACAAGTTCTCACTGTAATCGTCGAATTGCGCGAGTAACTGATAAAATTGGCCGTGTAGCTAGTTCACGGTTGGTTGTACCAGCGAGCGGCCTGCACACGACCTCACTCTGTACCGGTTACAGTTTTAACTAAAAACAATGGACTGTGAGCGATAGCGTGAGGTACCCGTACCGGTAGCATCGACGACGTGCGCTCTCCGCGGAACACCGACGCGAATGGTAATATAAAAACACTAGAAGAAAGTTTAACACGTCCATGGTTTCATTCCATGTAAACAACAGGTTACCATGATATTGGTATAAATATGGATAAAAATGGATGTCAGTAGTTAAGTTAGATGACAAACGCGCTTCGATTTAATTAGATTATATGCTATTATAAATAACTGTAGGAATTAGTTAAAGAAAACACCCAAATAACCACATTCCAATGTATTTTATTAATAGCACAACAACACTAAAACTAAACCCTCAGCATTTATCACATCATGCAATTTCATTTCCTATGCCTCGCGATCCTTTCCATCTCAGGTGTTGAATTAAAATAATTCATTTAAGATATGCTGCTTCCATCTCTAAAATATCACCCAAAAATACAGCCTTCTATAACACTCTAGAACATTCCACATTTTCGGCATTGATTAATTGTAATATTTACAGTAAACATCTATGTAACATCGATTTTTAATCAATAGTTGTCTAAAATACATCAATTTTAACAACAACATCTCTAATCAATTAGGCGAGATATACTTGTCTCTTTGAAACATACGTAACTTTGAGATAGTTACTATATGTCCATGTTATCTATAACCATAATGCCCTGTTTCGGTGCTTTACAATTCGGCTGCCCACATCTCACCAGTTCATTACCTGTCTTACAAACAATCGCAAAGTAGGTACCTCGCCTATGTTTCGAAACTAATTTTCTCAATAATCTATACCTATACCACGGTAATAGTATTACCGTGGCTATACGCACCGATAGTGCACCGATACAACACATGGTTATTTCAAACGTTGCTCATTTTCAATACAATACCTACATATTTTGGCTTGGTGTAGGTACTACAAGGGGTATTTTTCATAATCATGTACATTGTAAGTTTATCTATAAAAGAATCAAATATCTACACATAAAATATGTTAATTTTATATCAAAATAAATTCTTCTAAAAAAATATGACAAAAAAATATTTTTATCTAACAACCTAGTTTTCAATATAATAAGTACCTAAACCACAAGTCTAATTTTCTAACATGTTTGATATTTATACATTTTTATATTCAAAAAATTACCATTACAATATGAAGAAGAACAAGTGTTCTGTGGTAGGTATGGTAAAATTGTCAAATACATCGAAAGATACACACATAATCATTTGTTTTTATATGTATAATTTTATCTTAACGTCTACTATAATTTGTGTTATACTTTGACATAAACATTAAGCTCCTACACACTGCTATAATTAAAATTTCATAAGTATAATTATGTTTACAGATTTTCTAAATGGTTTTTATCCCTTGTGGACTAAAAATGATTTGAATTTAATATGTGTACATTGTCAGTAAAAGTTTCAATCGCCAGAGTTTTTTTTATATTTATTACTTTTTCATTTTTCTTTTTCTTTTGTGATTGTTTTTAGCTGAATGTAAATACATAAAAAGTAGTGTCGACCTCGGAAGCAACACTATTTCTAAGCTCAAGTAACGTAGGTATTTTGAATGCGCTCTGCTCTGGATTAATAAACAACACTATCACTAAATAGTTGTTTGCTCCCTTGGTAAGCAATCCACTATTATTGTAACATAATAGGAATACGATATTTTTGTATAAAATTTTGACATTTCTGTATCAAACTGAGAAATAGGGGGACGAACCCATTTTATGAACAATAGATGAACAAATTCAATATTTTATTAGATTCGGCCGATGGCAGTAAGGGATCCATCAGTTTCACTTGCGGAGTTCGTATGGTAAACAACTAAACACTTTGCCCGTCATATGTATTGAGAACTCTGTAAGGAAAATTATCAGATTATTCCACTTTGAGCTCCTGGGTGATATCACCCAGGTGATCAAAATTCACATTTTTGTGTACAAAAATCACCCAGCACCAAATCACCTGGGTGATTAAATTCCACATGATTAAAATTTACTTATTTTGTTTCCTGAAATATCCTGGGTGATCTAATTCCACATTAGTTTTATTATGTCTCCTAAAATCACCTGGTATACTATATGTATATCTTCCTCCTTTGTTGTGCGTAAACTACTTGTAATGTGGTTGTGCGTAAACTTTATTAATTATTTTAACATAAAATTTAAGAATTTTTTAATTTAGCAACATTTTTTGTATAATTTCTTTCTTCTATTTGTCTATTGATCTAAAATTTTAACTGTATTTTATTTATGAACGGGTGTTCAGAAATGAGATGTTTATAAAAAACGACATAAAAGATCTTTATTTTCAAAATCGTAGGTGCTGCTCATCACATCAATTAAGGAACATTTTAGTTGGTTATTTTCAGTATTCATAATTAACATTAAATATTCTTAAATTTATACGACTATAATAAAGTCTTGGACTTCTTAACATAAACCTTACGTCCATAATAAATAACAGCTATATATTCAATCAATCAATCAATTAATGAAATTTAGGTTTAGATTATTATTAAGATATTATATTTAATGTGATATTGTGAGCGTAACTTACCGTTTATCAATTAATATTTTTTAGTTCACGCCAAAACACGGACTTATTGATTTCACCTGAACTTTTTTGCCCTATTACTGCCTTACCACAGTACCAACATGTGACTTCTTGATATAATTTGTTTTTTCAAGACCTATCGAACGCTATATAATACATGTTAGGGTTTTGATCAAACAAATATTCTAATATTTTTAATTTCATCCCCAGTCCTCATATAAATTACCGTTTAGAGAGTTTTTTGAGCATTTTTTTGTGCTTATAACTCTATCGAAAATTAAGGCTGAATGCAGTGACAGAATTTTTCTTATATAATTTTTAATTGCGCATCTGAAAGTGTTTGTAATTCTATAATAAGACTGGCTCAAAATGATATTTTTGATAAAGGATAAAATTGTTTTTTTTTATAAAAGCAGGAAAATACATAGGTTTAGTCTTGAAAGATTCATAAAAAATAAATATAAGATTTATATTGAGAATTAATTTATTTTGTTGAAAAATTTGAAATTTTAGATGTTTTAACTCAAAAATCAGGAGTTTTGTTAATATATTTCTCCCAGTTCGGGAAATTAGGTCTCTGAAAAAAGTTGCCTTAAAGATTTTTATTTATCTTTTTTAAATTGAGGTTGTAATTTGAATTGAAATTGTCATTTTCCCATAATTTTTCTTTTTTAAATTGAGGTTGTAATTTGAATTGAAATTGTCATTTTCCCATATTTTTTTTAATACTCATTTGTCTATGTGAGTACATGAAAGGCTTTCGTATTTATATTATGTTTTATTCATCATTTTATTTTATTTTAATAATCTAGGAAAACAAATTAATGATAAATATACATATAATAAGCGACTGCTAATTATACTACTCGTATATATAGAAAGTTGTTCGTTTGTTGGGCTTTATGATTTTCATTGTAAACCAATCGCGTTTTTCACAATTATATCACTTTTTAGTATAATTAAGTACTCGTAAGTCTAAAGTTAAGAAACTTTGTGTTTTGTACAATAAGTTTTTATTATTAATACAATTTGTTAAAGACTATCTTAATGAATTGACTATTTATCGTCAGAAATAACAAGAAATAGGTAATCGCTAATAGTACAAACGTGAAATTTGGACAGTTGTTTTAATTCAAAAGCGGACGCACACTAAGAAGGGGTTTTAAAAAATGTTAACTCTAAAGGGATGAAATAGGGGTTGCAAGATTGTATGTAAAAATCTTTCAATTAGCAACGATTTTGACAAAACTTGAGATTCATGCACTTAAAAATATTTAATTGAATAAGTACGTGTTTCATGATTTATTGGAATTCGCCCCCTTAGAGTGCAAAATAGGGGTTGAAAGTTTCTATAGAAAATATTTAAAATCTGCTCGATTTTCTACGAAATTTATTATCCGGGCTTAATAAGTAGGCTACAATTTTTTTTCCTACGGAAAAATATTAATTCCTACGGGAAAACAATATAACGCGAGCGAAGCCGCGAGCGGAAAGCTAGCCATAAATAGAGCGGAATTTGGTTATACATAGTTCGTTCTGAGCGCTATTTTTATCGATAATTATTATTCATTTCAATAAATATTATTTTCATTACATATACTCGGAAAGTAGGTCTAAAGTTTCCTTAGGAGAGGGTTGAAAGTAATACTTTTCAGCCCTAGGGAGAATCGTTTTCAACTGACACCTGTCAAATTATTAACAAAAAAAACTAGTTCTATTTTCAAAGGTCTATTGAACCATATTCTAACTTTCTATACAGTGTATATAGTTCTATGCAGTCACTCAATTACAGCACGATGGAAAATTGAAATAACATAAAGTTAAGTATTAATTAAAGAATATATTTTTTAAATGACTTTATTATAATTTACTTTTAACTACTTATTTTTTTAAAATAACAAATTTGGGCAAAATATTTACTATTTTATCAATGATGAAAATGAAAAATAATGGCAGAAAAGCTGGCCCGCCACAAAAAAAAATACAAAATAGGCGGGAACGCGGCAATCCGATCTTCATTTGTTTTTCGAGATGTAGAGTTTTGTTTATATCCGTAGCAGAGATTTGTATACATTGAGTTCATCTGATTGAGATATAGATTTAACACGTGATTTCAAAAAAGAAGAGGCACAACAGAAGTTGTTGATTTATGTAAAATAAAATTATTATCTTCTCTTTGTATTCGTAATGAAAAGCACAGTGTTTACCTCGGGTTAATTTAGTCCCTCGAACTATTGGTGCCCTCGCTACGCTTGGGCTTGGGTTACTTTCACCCCTGGGATAACAATGTACTGTTATATTACGATCAGGGGCCCTACCATGATCGCTTATAGCAAGGTTAAAACAATATTAAAACAGAGACACCGCTCTTGCTGCGTATAACGCCATCCCGCTCTCAGCGCGGTTTTAATATTGTTTTAAGCGATCATGGTTAGGGGGCTGGTAAAGGCCGCAGGATGCCACTGGATGCGAGAAACGCAGATGCGATCGGTTTGGAGATCCTTGACAGAGGCCTATGTCCAATAGTGAGCGTCTCTTGACTAATAAAAGGAGATCTCTGTTTCTCCGAAACCAACTTTCGTCAACGAACGAAGATCAAACGAAATTTCGCAAGTGTCTCTACTCTTTGCCGTAAAACGGGGTGGATGGTGTAAAGGGTTTCCGGGGTCAATAGAGTGAAACAAAAGTGAGGGTTTTTCTTTTCTTGGATATATGTGATTTTCACACGATTTCTTGGAATTTGAATTTGTATAAAATATAAAGTAAATAGAAGTTCCATAAGTGGTTTAGAAATATTTTCGAATTATTATTTTTAAGGTCCGCTATCGCGACACATTTCTTAGAAAGGAATATTTCAGACGCAGTTACATTTGTGTTATGTTGTCTGTTTTCAAGTTAAGCATTCTAAATTGTAACTAAGAATCTTATTGGTACTTATCAATAGGTATAGTTTGAGCGTTTATGTAAATAATATTAATGATTACTGATTTTAGCTTAAAATGACAAGGTCCGTTACCCCATAGCAAATCGATGCTCTTCTTAATTAATAATTATAATTTTCAAATAACATTCAACTGAGTGCAATTTTGTATACATTCTTAAATCTGGAATCGACACTAAATTTCAATTATTTCCTATTTAACGTCGGGTCTTCCTACACTTTTTACGCTCCTAACGCAAAGTAGCTTCAAACAAAAGTATTCTTCAGCAATCTCACATTAACTTACTTAAAAACTCACAATTGCGAATATCAAAAGGTAAAACTTTTGTGTTCGTTCATTTGAGGTTAAAATTCCGAAAAATAAACGGTCAAATTCAATTCTTCGTTTCGAACTTTCGTAAACTAGAGTAGGTTTGGAGAATATATCTGTTAAACTATTTTCGGTCGAACGAATATTCGAATCGAAGAGAACCGTGGTAGGAAAAATGCGAAATTTCGTTCGAAATTTCGTTTTTCATAGAAATAGAGTAGAACTCCATCCATTGAGCAGCTTAGATAGACGGAGTTATACTTTATCCATATTAGTTAAAATTGTTATTGGAGATTTTCTTGCAATATTATGTAGAATCCAATCAGATTAAATGCTCATCCATTGGGTTCGTCACCCGTATAAGTTTTAGATTCAAATGATTTGAAATGTTTATTAAATATTTTATCAATTTTGAGGCACTAGATAAAATAAATTCCCTTTGAATATCTGTTCGCTGCATGACATATTGTATTATTTACATACGCAAGTAAATTTTATGACATATTAGTAGTCCGTTTCAGGCAAGCCTCAGGTATGTTTAAATAGACTACATAACAAACAAACAAATATGTTTTACCCTTTATGTCGCTTAATGCCGAAGTTTGAAATATAAACATTGAGGTTTAGTCTGTATAATTTTTACGTTATTTTCGTGTATTTGTTTTGAGATGCGTTTCTTCTGTTTAAAGGAAATTAAAATCATCGCGCACGGAAATTCTATCATCAAAAACTAAAATAAGAACTGAAAGCAAGCATAGAAATCACGCGGGCGAAATCTGAAGTTGTACAAAAATCACACATTTTGAAGTTACAGCATGCATGTGGGATATATATGAGGTAAGAGCTAATATATTTTATGTTAAAACTATATAATATAGGTAGGTATCTTAAAAAAATAAAGGAATCACTCGTAAAAAGGATAAATATTTCAGAATTGAGCTGTTTCGATTGGCAGTGTAAATACTAACTAATGCAAATTAAATATTTGTGCAAACAGACGGATATTAAGTTGGACGATAATTAATTTTATACTTACACTTAAAACTATATCAGGGGGTGTTTGGTGGCTGTAACTTCTTCTACAAAATTGATTTTTTTAATACTAGAAATATCTATTTAATACTAATTACCTAAATCTAAATACGTTGGTACCCTAAACAGAGATAACTAATAATAGCTTATCATAGGAACTGTCTATTCAACAATTTCTTTAAGAAACTGGTTAGAAATAGTTCCACAATATTTATTATAGTCGAATTTTTTTTTACATTTAGAAATATTAATCGATTATATCCTGTTAATATTTCTTTAATGTGATTGCAATTAAGTAAAACATTTCTTTTAGCCTTATAAAATAAACAGTCCCCAAGATATTCCAACTACATTACACATGGTATCACTATAGTATATTTTAGACTATGTACTCTATGTAAGTGCTCTTTGTAATAAATGAGTTAAGTACTATTCATTATTTGCATTATTGCAATACCTAATGGCTTTAGATGAAACATGGCAACAATGTGAATTTTGTATGGCGGCATTAAAGCATGCATTGCAGTATGATCAGAACATATTAGATAGCATATTTAGGTTCCCTTTATTGATACATAGATTCAATAAGTTATAAAAATTTCATTAGCTTAGGTAGGTTCATTTATTTCAATACATTATTCTTTATAATAACAATGTCATTATGAATTATGGATTAATACATCTAGCAATTGTATTTCCAAATCCCTGCATAACATGAATTACTTTAATATTGCAGTTAGATAATTGTATAAGTATGTGTGCGCAAACGTTAAAAAAATAAATAAATTAACCACAAGGACTTGTTTTATATGTCGCTACCCTGCGTAGTTTTATTTTTTAATTCTCTCGACATTTGTTGTTAATATTTTAGAAAGGTACATCAAAAGTGCCTAGAGTCTTATGCATCTTAATTATCTAACGTAATGTTATAAGATTTTCTATTAAATAGAAAAAATTATGTGATATGTACGCATTAGTACATTATGATACGAGCGCGCTATGGCGGTCACTGCGTACGAGGCGATATTGTGCGCGAGCCGCAGGCGAGCGCAACAAGAAAGTAGAGTACGTAATGACCAATGCGCGCGTGTATCATACGACGCTTTTTCAACACACTTGCGAGGAAAATAAAAGATCTTGTGGTATTAATAGTTTTCTGAAAATGACTGCGCTTTTTTAATAATCTTCCACTGCATGAAAGTATCGTATGCCGCCAAGTATTTATCCTTTGACTTTGGCGGCAACAAACTATTACTCGCGCTATGCGCCTCCATAATTATTTCCGGCGGAGTTAATAATATGGATTCTTCTTCACTTGGACTCGACATATTTGTAAATAATCAATTATCAATTACAACAAAAAGGCAAAAAATTTCAATAGCAGGAAAATGCCGAATTTTTAATAATTTATTTTAGTTATAGTTATTAATTATTGTTTTTTTTAATGTCGTTGGTAATTAAATTTTTAAGTAACCACTAGTAGGCTGTTCATTTGTTTCCAATTGACAGCCGCATAAAGTCGTGTTGAAAAATAAGGGTTATTAAGCGACAAATTTAAGAATGCGTACTGGACATACATTTGCTTTGCAATCTTGAACAAATTAGAATTTGTCGTGTTAAGATTACCGCACTTGTGCGATTATGTAAAGTGAAAAGCACTCGTGCTTAATATACTGAATAACGGGTCTAAATGCAAGGTAATAAGACCCACTTTACGAGCAAGTGTGTTGAAAAGTATATTATGCGACAAGTTAATGATGTTGGGTTAAAACAGTAAGAAAGTTAGAGTAAAATGTTTATTTTCAGAAAGTAATTTTTTAAGCAAATACCTAATTCAAGCACTTAAGTATGATGAAAGAAATTATATCAAATAATAATAAAAACTGTTACAAAAAATAAAGTAAAAAAGTAGTTCACCTTACATTAGGTATTTTAGTTTCTTGATTTCAAATTATACATTACTCGGAAATAACTTTATTTCAAATTATACATTACTCAAAACCAATTAAATGTAAGTATTTTAATAAGTGCAGCGTTAAATCACTTTGGCACTGCTGCATAGATAAATGGGGTATGCCGAAAATGGCCTAAAAATGAGCCATATAATTGTGGTTATTTAATCAAGAACTTGCGATCTACTCTGTTTCTCCGAAACCAACCTTCGTCAACGAACGAAGATCAAACGAAATTTCGCAAGTGTCTCTATTTCATTTTCGAATACACACAATAATTACGTTTCCATAGACAACTTTCGTGAACGAATGAGGAACGAATGGAATGAGACCATTGACGTTAAGTGGGGTAAATAGAGTAAAACAAATAAATTTCCGAGGTCAATAGAGTGAAACAAAATATGTATGAGGAACGAATGGAATGAGACAATTGTCGTGAAATGGGGTGGATAGGGTAAAGGGGTTCCGGGGTCAAAAGAGAAACAAAAACTTTCTCTTTCTTCGATATATGCGATTTTCTCATTAATTTGTTTGAAAATAGTAAATTATTTAGGGATAATCTCACATATTTTTGTCAAAATGAAAACAATCACGATTTCTTGGAATTTGAATTTGTATAAAATAGAAGGTGAAGAAGTTCTATAAGTGGTTTGGCAATGTTTTCGAGTGATTTTTTGTATGGTCCGGCTATCGCAACATACTTATTTCGTAGAAAAGAATGTTTCACTCGCAGTTACATTTTGTGTTGTGTTGTCTGTTTTCAAGTTAATCATTCTAATTTGTAAGTAAGAATCTTATTGGTACCTATCAATAGGTATATTTTGAGTTTTTATGTAAATAATATTGATGATTAGGGGAAGGTAGCCTAAAACGGGTAGGCCGCCTAAAACGGGTAAGTACTCGTACACTGCTGTATCAAGCGTTAGGGTTATTGTGTTCGTGTGCCTAGATTTCCCGAACGTCGACGAACTTCGATCAGTTTCGCTCGGATGCCGGAGTCGTGTAATAGCGTAGGTGTATGCAACGAAAGTTTTTTAGTGACTTTATAAAAAAAAATAAAGGTAAGTGTCTTACGATTAGTCAAAAATCTTTATACGAATCATGCTATTTGTGTAATCATCTTATTTTAGCACTATTAACATTAAATTAAGGTAGAAAGTTTACCGGTATTACCTTCCAATTTGAGGTTATTGTAATTTTGCATAAACATGTACTCTTGGGCAAAACGGGTAGGGCAAAACGGGTACCTACTACCTACCTGTTATGATATAGAAAAGTGTTAAGTTCATCTTATTTTGATTTTTCTTTGTTAAAGATTCAAATTATTTAAAAACGTTATGGTTAAAGACTGAATTTGTTATAAGTAGGTTAATTAACATTTGTTACATTTGTTTATATTTTTCTTTATTTAGAAAAATATAAAGTAAGTTAGTTTTCAATGTAAAAAGATTTCTGAACAAAGTTTCCTGCAAAAATATGTTACAATTTCAGTTTTTTACTAATTATAATATATACATGTTATAGCCTGTCCAAATATGACTCTATCCTAAGCATACCTGTTTTGCCCGAAGGGGGTTACCCGTTTTAGGCACACATGTGGGCAAAACGGGTTTTTAAAAGGGTTTTGTATTTATCTTATTTAATAAATATTTGATATATGGTGCCATCATATTATGTTTTATTTTGATGCTCGATAAATATTCTATCTCATAACGAAAAAAAAATATTCTTATAAAGGTAATTTATAGATTTTATTAACCATTTCCTTAGCTTACCCATTTTAGGCCACCTTCCCCTACTGATTTTAGCTCAATACTCAATACTTTTATTGTATCCAAAATTCCAAAGGATGGTACAGATAATTTTGGACCATGTTGGGCCCTGTTACAAAAATTACAAGCATAAAATTACAAGCTCAGTTAACCCATAACAAATCGATGCTCTTCTTAATTATTAATTATAATTCTCAAATAATATTCAACTGAGTGCAATTTTGTATAAAGTCTATTACTTTCGAGGCAACATTCGGGTCTTTCTAAGACGCCTTTTACGCTCCTCGCGCAAAATAGCTTCAAGCAAAAGTATTCCACGATTCGAATCGAAGAAAACCGTAGTAGAAAACATCGTAGAAATAGAGTAGATGGTGTTGTAGCTTAGAGCTGAGCGTAGCGAGTTCGCACAGGAAGTGATTTGATAAAGGCACGAAACATTAAAATAATTTTCTCTTGTCTAAAACATGCATGAATCATCTTTTGACCACAAACAGCGAGAAAAACAAGATAAAGAAAAAGAAAACAGCAGTTAGATAACACTTAAGATGATTGCCGACTGTAAATCACGCGCGAACCAGCAAAGTAGTCTTATAGAATTGCAAACGAGTGTAGAGAGTGTGTCTAATATTGATTACTCTTTTCAATTATATTGAAATTTCCTCCGAACACGATTACTCTTCAAACTAGCGCTAGTGCTTAAAAATGGTTTCGACTTTTTACCATTCTTACCCGACTGGGACGCACAGAAGGGTGGGTTAATGGCCATAATATATTTCTAGCTTTGTGGCGTCCTATAGACCAAACGCGTAGGTCGATTTTGATGATTCTGAAGTTATTAAAACATGACAGTAATCAACATAATACTTAAGTTGTGTTCCAAGCTCCATAAATTTAAAAATCAAAGTCGGTGTATTTTAAATGTCTTCGTTGCATAGGATTTTGAAAATTAGCCGAGGTTTTTTTTAATACAAATAACTAGTTAGGATTTATAACGGCTAGCAGTGATTTTCACTTGAATTTTAAGCACAAGTAATAAACATGCGATTAAGTTCTTTAACTTTATATAGGTATATAGTATAAACATTATATAAATTTAATAAATATAAGGTTCATCAAAAATACTTAACTTGAAATTCATCAAAAATACTTAACCTGAAATCAGATAATTGATGTTAAACTTAATAACTAACTTTTTATTTTACAATAATACTCCTAGTATAATTGTAAACTTAGAAGTTAGTTTGAAAAATATTTAAAACCCGACTACGTAAAAATCAAAAAGAATGTAGGAAATAAACATTGCTACTTTCCAGGCTAGGCCAATTAAATATTTGGACCGAAGTATATCTTCCAACAATGGCCGTGAGATTGATGACTTTTTTTAAGAAGTCGAACAAGATGTAAGTAGCAGAACGCACGTCTAATATGCGTTCAGTGGTAAATAGTAATCGCATCATAACTGTTTGGGTATTAACAATAAAATAATGGCGACCCTTTTAATATACACAGGCTTACTCGTGAAAGCAATTCCGATCGATCTCAATTTGCCGGGTACCAAAAAAATACTAAGTTTTAGGGCACATAAAAGTCATAGAATGACATTCAACGGGTTTACATTCTCAATTTAAACATTTTGAGACTAAACTTACGTCAAGGACCACAGACTAATTTAATCCCTTTTAACACACAATAAGGTAAATGGTGGGTACAGGTAATGGGATGGAGGAATTTTTTTTATTAAAACTTTGATCACCATTAGCTGAGACTTATAAAAAATGGCAGCCATTAAAACTATAAAGAATGCTCCCAAAATAAAACTCGTATTGGATAAGTATAAAGAGTATTTCCAAATGAATTGGCAACCAGGGAGGTAACGAATAGAGTAGATTAGTCGCAAGAAAATAGATTAGTCGCAAGAGTATGGTCCTTCAAATGATAACGAGAACATTGCAAAATTCAACACTTTGATCTTGCACCCATTGATATCTATCTGTTTTCTTCAGAATGTCCAGAGAAGACAAATAAAATCATTAGTAACTCTTTCTTAACGAGAAGTCCTAAAATTTTTGCAACAACAGGATCAAGGCACCACCTTCAATAAGGCAATTAGACACCAAACAAAGCGACACATAACAATTATTATGAAAATACTCAAATATAAAAATACAATAAAAGTCATAGACAATAAATCACGAAGAAACTTTTTCAGCGACATGCAATACCGCAGCAATTTCTTTTCTGATGTTTTACCTACGAATCGAGTTCAACCAAGTTTTGATATTTTCATATAAACACTTTTGATATTTTCATATAAACTTTACGTTTAATGATGAAAATATCCTTTTAAACAAATTCAAAAATTGACAATGCATGAGATGAGAGAAATCATCTCTAAATGCTCTCGAAAATATTTTAATATTGTCTATGTAAAATATTTTGATTTCTTAGCACCACTACCCTACTATATCTGTAACCCGTCGAAGAATTACATTCAACTATTGGGTATTAAGACTTTATAATTTGAAACTCCCATTTATTTCTTTTATTAAAGGAGTCAGATTTTTAATACATATCATGTAAATATAACCATGTCATTATACTTGGTTATAGGCACATAATTCTAAAACAATTAGAATTTAATTACAAATAATAATTAAGCATTTACATTCTGATTCATTAAGTCAATTCCATGTTACTACATTATAATAAGCAAGCGTAAGTTTAAAAAATATAATAAATGTTCATGTTCGCAACATTTTTGGTGACTTTATAGTTCTGTAAAAATACATCAAATAGATTTAAGAACACTTAAGAGTACGTAGAACCATTAGAACATTATACATATTTCTGACTGTGAATTATTTTGTAGTACCATTATTGTTATGACTACATTTTTTTTAAAATTCAAATCCCTTTCAATCGACTATTCATTTAATTTATATTTTTAATATATCTACTGACAGTTACTTAAATCTAATACCATAAATAATAAACAATCAGTGTAATAGAAGAAAATATTGTCCCGTTATTTGATGTTTCAGTCAATATGTAATAAGTTCATTGAATTTCAATAAAACTTTTTCTGTGAGAAACACAATACACGTAAATAAACATGTACTATCACTTTGGATTGAGCGAAGGGTGATTCCACTTAAAGTATAGTTTGTCAATATTCTTAAAATTATTTTACCTTATCGTTTTTAACTTCTTTACTATGTTGGCTTGATTTGGTGGTAGGTTTTGATTTAAAATCTGTCGTACTCATAGTTGTTACTGGTGTAATACTCGATTTTGTTGCAGATGTTATGTTTTTTGATGGTAAAGTTACAGTTGGTTGTAATTTGGTTTTAATACTCGAAGGTTTAACTGCCACGTTTGCTGGCTTGATGATATCCTGTTGAGAAGTTTTACTTGTAGTTGCTATTGCCTCTTTAGCTGTTGCTGTGGCTGAAGTCCCTGGCTGGGAAACGGTACTTGTAGTTTTGATGTTATTGCTCGATCCACTTAAGTTTGAAGCTGTAACTGTGATTTTAGCTGCATTCCCGGAAGGTTTATTACTTGATATCCTCTTACTAGTTGAGCTCATAACATTGACAGTATTTTGTGATGCAGGTAAAGTTATTGCTTTTGAAACAGTGATCGGAACCTTTATGGAAGTTGCATTGGATACAGTTGATGATTTCGTGATATCAACTGATTGATTATTAATATTTTTTGTTATATGTTTAGAATTCATCGCACCTTTATCATTCTGCGATGACTTTTCAGAAGATTTAGTATTTCCTTTAATTGGTGCCAGGTCTGTCATTTTCGGCTTTGAAATTGTTTTTGTAGAAGTCGTAGATGCGGCATCGGATAAATTTGAATGTTTACCTGATAATTCATTTTTTTTGTTTACATCTGAAGACTTAGTTTTAAATGTATCTATTGAATCAACCTTAGCTTGAACTATTTCTGGTTTTGTAGTTTTTATTGGTAACTCAATAACAGAGCCTTTAGCAACAGGTTTATCGGAAGGTGTTAATATTGATACAGAAGCTTTCTTTGTTAATAATGAACTAGTTTCTGAAATATCTGTTGTATGCGCGTTTTGTTTTTCTGTGCCTAATACTGGCTTAGAATTTATGGTTACAATCTGCACTGTAGTGTTAGATGGACTACATATTGTTTTCATTTTCGCAGTATCTTTAGTAACCTCTAATGTATTTTTTTGAGCGTTTAAATCTTTTGAGCTCTCTTTATAAATATTATCATCTTTATTTGCTACTTTTACCGTTTCTTTTATATTAAGAGCAGATATGCCATTATCTTGAGATTTCAGTTCACCTGAATTCGATTGAAGATTTTTATTAACGTCAGCATTACCATTAAACGTCTGTTTATTAGAATATTGGCATTTTTGTTCTTCGCTTCGTAGAACAGTTTGACAAGATTGAGAATCTATCTTCGAAGGTGATGTTGTTTCATGTTTTATTTCTGAATCATGATTTTTTGACGAAGAAGATGTTGTCTGCGATAATTTTGAAGTGGGAATGTCTTTTTTTCTAAATTTATCAGATTCGCTGTGAAAAGTATTTTTTGAAAATGTACTTGTTAACACTGGCTGTACAATACTTTTTGCTGGTGAATTTGATATCATTTTCAAACTATCGAAATTTTTAAGATCATCGGTATCTAATATTTTATATTCACTTGATACTGACTTTCCAATATCAATTGTTTGACTTTCACTTATAGTATTTGCTTTACCGATACTACCTTCTGCTGTACATAATATTGGTACTGGTGTCATTTGTACTGGCTCCATATGTTTTGTATTTCCATCTGAATGGATTTTTGCCGTAGTAAATATCAAGGAACTTGAATTATAGCTATTTGGCTTACTTCCATCTATCTCAACTAAATTTTGACTTTTAGTTGTCACTGAGTTTTTGAATCCATCAGAGGTGCAAAAAACATTAGTGTTTATATAATTGTGCACTGCACTTGGCATTTTTTCTAGTTGACTAGAAGAAGATTGACAGTTACTTTCTTTTGTAACGTTTGCACCATTAATACTATCCGTAACACTGGCTGCCGGTGATTTTTTAAATTTTCCTTCAGATAATAACTTATCTTTATCGTCTATTTTGTCACTTTTAATATCAGTCTTAGTTTTCGATAATAAATATTTGGCACTTTGTATCATCGATTCGGGTTTTTCTTTTTGCAAAAGTGGTTCTACCACCCCGTCGTCGGATTCGTGACTAAAACTCTGTATATTTCTCTTAATTGAACTCTTTTTCGACTTTACAACTCCAGCCGCTGATTTCCTGACTTCGTTTTCAACTCCACTGGTGATTGACGACGAGTCACCACCATCTTGGGAAGTCTGTGAATAAAACGTATAAATGTGAATAATAAAAAAACACACTTTTAAAATCTTTTTAAGTTTATTAAAGCTTTATACATTTTTTAGTGCCATACTTAATACTTTAATCTTGATAAACACACTTTTAAAATCTTTTTAAGTTTATTAAAGCTTTTTACATTTTTTAGTGCCATACTTAATACTTTAATCTTAAAAGTTTATACAAGGTTATTTTTTAATTATGACAAAAATTTTGTGTGCTTGTTCAGACAAGCAAACTGAACAACTTTTACTATGGCACCAACTTTAAAATCGCAAAAAAAATCAGCTGTTCCGTACATTTAGGTTCAGTCAATGTTGAACATTTGTATAGAACAGCTGATTTTTTTTGCGATTTCGAAGTTGGTCCCATAGTGAAAGTTGTTCAGTTTGCTTGTCTGAACAAGCACACAACATTTTTGTCATAACTAAAAAATAAACTTATATAAGCATGATTACTATACCTTCCGCATAGCGACAAGCGGATGGGTGTGCGGGGGTCATGCGCCACGCTCGCGCAGCACAGGGCGGCCGTGCAGAAGCAGCACGGGGGGCGACAGCTCGGACTCGCCGCGCAACGCACGGGCGCACGAGCCGGAAGTCATCGATGGGCCCCACTCCTCGGTCGGTCGCGACAGCACTCGTGCTTTCTGTAATTCAATCCATGATACATTCAATAACAAAACATTTGTCTTTTCACTAAATCGAAATTTAATAGGGATCGATTCGATCACTCAAATTGCGTTTAAGCTGGAGAGAGTGACCGAGTGTTGTGAATGTAAATATACCTACTCTCCTATCAATAAATTAAAAATGCAATTAAGTCGAGATTTCCACGAAACACCAAAATCATAAGACTTTAAAATGAAAAAACTATCGTAGTTCCTTATTTCGCGCAACTTGAATTATTCTTCTTAAAATACATACATAAACATAACATAGGACGACGAGAAAAGAAACTTAAAGGAACTGAAATATTATGGGGAAGAATTTGCTGGGATAATTCTGTATGTTCAAAGATCAGGATGGTTATTTTATAACTAATCGTAGATCAGCAATCGTTATCAAACTAGATGACTTAATTAAGAAAAGCGGAATTATGTTCAGTTGACAAATATGCTAAGACCACTTGAACGGCGATGTTACAAAATGTTAAACGTTTTAAAAATCAGTTTTAATAAAAGAGAATTACAAATTCATACGACGGCCGATTGAATGGCCAATAAGTTACAAAATCGCCCCCCAGATGATCCATGTTAACAAAGTCGCTTGCAAATTAAAGGTGTTTGTAGTATATTAATTAATATACTTTGTAGTATATTAATTAATAAACTTAAGTTTGGATCGTGAATGAATATTTATTCAAAGCGATAAATTATAGATGGAAAAAATCTTTGTTATAGGAATTCTTATTATATATGTACTAAATTATAGGAATTGTTAGATACAATCTTCAACCTTTTCTCGTCGCCTAATAAACTAATTACTTGTCGAATTACATTTGACCGAAAACATTTGACCGTCATCTTTTACTATATGTATTGTTGGCCATATTTTTAGACCATCAAAATATCATTTGACATAAATATCATTTTACTAAAATACGTTTGACCTATTTCAAAATATTTTACTATTAGCCGAAGTCTCTTTTGAACTGTTTTCATTTGCCAGGCGATTTATTTGACATCCTTTTACTTTACCAAAACAACATGTCACGGAATATTATTGGTAGGTTACGAAGGTTATAAGTAAGACATTGTATCACACATCTAACTATATGTGGCTTGCATGATGCATGCTTGATTGCATACTTGCGTTTGTTTGCAGCCGGATGCAAGGAAGAAATTTAAAGGATAAAACTGTAGATCGTGCGGAGCAACAAACTAACTGCATGGTTTATGCCTGCTTGCATGCTTGCTTGCATGTTGCATACTTACTTGCTTACCTGTTTGCCTACATGAGCGGAAGTGCAGGGGGCGTAGCTGGCGGATATCTCAGGATGGAAAGTCCCCCAAGGAAAAACTTATCAAATAAATCTGTAGGTAAGGTTAGGTTTGTGCCCACATCGGGGACGGAGAGGTATTGGAGGGTGGTTTAGTCAGGTATAGAGACACCAGTAGAATATACGCTGGTGAACCGTGCCTACGGCATACGCAAGTGGGCAGCCTAGTCTAATTTCGCTCTTCGGCACCATAGCAGATTCCCCCGTCTCGAAAAAACATATTCTAAGCTTACAATATCAGCAAAGATTAGGGTGTGGAAATAATGTATCCAAATTTTTCGAGGCGTTTGATGAAATGAAACAATAGTGGTGAGATGAATGTTCGGAAACATAATACTTCAAATAGATGTAATTTCGGCTAAGTGACTAAGCATAACTTCTCGCTGAAAGCAGGAAACCTACCAAGCTAGAATGTCTTCCTTCGGGGTCTCGTGCATTCTGGTCTCTTGCCAAAGCTATTCAGGGAAATTTCTGCACGCCATCCTTTCCACCACTGCACAAGGACTCGATACCTCGTTGGCCCATGATGCAAAAGAGAAAGCTGACCTTTTTGGGAAATTCTTTGCAGCCAACTCGACCTTGGATGACGGGGGACAGGAACCGCCGACCATACCGCGGTGCAAGAGCTTTATGCCAGATATTCGGTTCCACCAAAGCTCAGTGCGTCGAGCACTGTTCGCCCTGGATCTCCACAAATTAAATGGGCCCGATGGTATCCCTCCTATCATGCTAAAGACGTGCGCTCCAGAGTCGGCACCGGTTTTAACGCATCTATTTCAGCTCGCTTACTCATCTGGCGTAGTCCCAACTTCATGGAAGACAGCTTTAGTGCATCTGATCCCTAAGAAAGGTGACCGCTCGAATCCAACTACAGGCCGATAGCCATAACTTCTTTGTTTTTAAAGATAATTGAATCAATTATCAACCGCCAGCTCCATCGGTACCTAGAGGAGCACCAGCTGCTTAGTGATCGACAGTACGGCTTTCGGAGGGGTCGCTCTGCTGGTGATCTTCTAGTTTACTTGACACATCATTGGGCAGAGGCAATTGAAGCGAAGGGGGAGGCACTGGCAGTCAGTTTGGACATCGCGAAGGCCTTCGATCGGGTGTGGCACAAAGCGCTTCTCCCAAAACTTCCTTCGTATGGGCTTTCCGAGAAATTATGTGGATGGGCTGGATGACTAGCTTTTTAGCAGACAGAAGCATAAAAATTTTAATTGATGGTGAATGCTCAGACTCACTGTCTGTAAATGCTGGTGTCCCCCAAGGATGTGTGCTATCACCTACACTATTCTTTCTGCATATTAATGATATGCTGCAAATCAGCGGCATTCATTGTTATGCAGATGACAGCACGGAAGACACCTTCTATAACGGCCGTGCGAACTTTTTTCGGGAAAACGTCATTGAGCGCTGGAAAAACTTGTGTCTAAAATTGAAACTTCGTTAGAGAAAGTCTCTAACTGGGGTGGACTTAATTTAGTCCATTTCAACCCTACAAAGACACACGTTTGCGCGTTTACCGCCAAGAAATTGCCATTTGTCGTATCTCCTCGCTTTTAGAGCATTCTCTTAACTGCCTCAGCCAATATTAAAATTCCTTGGTGTCGACATATCGAGTAAAGTCCAGGATGTCTAGTATGAAACTTTCGTCCGTAATTTCGGGCCCGTCCGCAATCCGACCGAAGTACGTGACTCGTAGCTACCATGAACTATTTTCGGATTCGTAGGTTTAGTACGGACGCATTGACAAGTTACGTGAACGAATGATTGAAAAAGGTTGTAGAAAAATAATTAAAATTATTTGTATTTAAACAGTTTTGATTTAATAAACTACAGAGTTGATGAACGGAAAGCTGGATATGTTATTAAAACTACCAATTTTTAACAAATAAAACCAACCTAATCGAGAATGTCACGTTCCACTAATAACACTTTGATGTTAAGGGGATATTTCCTGCTGCAGCATTATGTACCTAAATAGCTTTTGCTGCTTTTGTTTATTTACGTTTTTTGTGATTACATTTTTAAGTGTTTACACTTAAAAATGCTGCAGCAGCAACAGCAACTTATATTACGAGTATACTTAAGTACACCTTCTTAGTAGTCAAACAAAACCCAAACTGATATAAAATTAACAATAACTCACTTATTTCTGGAATAAAATGTTAATTCGAAACTCTTACGGTAGCACTTGAGTTCTCGTGAGAAGTGAGGTTAAACGCCCGAAAAACTGTATGTCAAAATCGAATTTTCGTGTCGGGTTCGAATGATCATAGTAAGCTATCCGTAACAGCAAACGTCAAACTCCGATTTCGTTCCGTTGACGGGCCCGTAGTATTTTCGTGGTAAGAAACAGCCCGAAATTACGGAGTTCGTTCGGGTTTCGTGTGTTCATTGTAGACCCCTTTTTTTTTTTTTTTTTTTTTCGAGGGGAATGCGTGACCGCACCATATGTGGGGCTCTCCTGGCAGAGCGCCAGGCCTACCCACTAAACCCCCCGGTGTTCTTCCTGCCCTTATGGACGCGCGTGGTAGGGTCCACACTGCGACTACCACTACCAACGCGCCCGGGCTAGCCCGACCTGGCTGGTCGAGCTATCGCCAAGGGGGGATTGCCCGAGAACACCAGGGCAATCCCCAGACGGAGGGCCTTACGGCGGCGTACACGGGGCCAACCGTGCACGCAGGCCTCAACGGCAGGGTCATTAGACGGGCATTGCTTGCGCGAATGCCCGCCTTCGCCTGCCTGTCCGTCTGCGGCGGATGGGAGCGGCTTGAGGATCATTCTCCCGCTCCCTCTCCGCGGCCTCCTTCTGCGAGATGACGTCCTCGCAGAAGGAGGCGACAGCCCCCCATTCCGCCTCGCCGCGGAGCATGGCCACGACCATGCTCGGCAGCGAGAGGTCTCCGCCTCCCAGCGCAGCGTGAAGTTCGCTGCGCTGGCGTCGCCAGGCCGGGCACACCAACAATGTGTGCTCGGCAGTATCGTCGGGAGCGTCGCAGTGATGGCACTGCGGCGTTTCCTCCCGACGCGCGACCCGATGCAGGTAGTGACCGAAACAACCATGTCCGGTCAATACCTGCACCATGCGGAACGAGAGACTGCCCTGCCGGCGCCCTACCCACTCCTCCAACACCGGACGTATCGCTTCGATCGTCTGGTGGCCGGCAGCTGGGAAGGCGAGTGCCTCACCCCATTGACGCAGAGCCTCCCTCTGCGCTTGGGTACGAACCCGCTCCACTTCCTCGGGAGCGGATCGTCCCCCCCGTTCTCTTACGGCAACCCGATGTCGATACACCTCTGCATGTATGCGTGCATCGACATCCCACGGCGTTTGGCCCGCAAGAACGCAGGCCGCGCCGTGGCTGACCGTGCGATAAGCTCGCACGGCCCGGGTTGCTATGACCCTCTGCGGACGTCGCAAGAGGGCCACCGTTTGGGGGGAGAGGCACTCCGCCCATACCGGGGCTCCGTAGAGTGCCATCGACCGTATCACCCCGTGATACAGTCGACGGCACGCCGATCCTGGCCCTCCTACATTAGGGAGGACCCGTCCGAGTGCCGAGTGCGGCGGCACATAGCCGTGGAGTGAGGAGTTTGAAGTGCTCCTCAAAGCTCCATCGGGGATCCAAAACCAGGCCGAGGTACTTAAGTTGTGCCTCGACTGGTATGCGGACCCCCTCCACTCGGACTCGAAGCCCCGGTGGGATCCTGCGACGAGAGGCGTGGAACATCATAGCCCTCGTTTTATCGAGGGCGACGTCCAGGCCCAGGAGGCGGATGCGTCGAACGACAAGTGAAGCGCCGACCGACGCAAGGTGGGCCGCCTCCTCCCCCGTTTTTGCTCTCGCCGCGACAAGCGTGTCGTCGGCGAAGCAGACGACCTCCATTCGTGGAAGGAGGTCGCCTCGCAGGACCCAGTTGTACCCCAGGTTCCATAGTAGAGGACCTAGTACGGAACCCTGGGGCACACCTGCCGCCATTGCCCACGTATGGACGCTCCCATCCGGCCCCTCGTAGAGGATGGACCTGCCTTGCAGATAGTCCTCCACGAGGGCGCGGAGGTACGGAGGCACCCGGTGGAAGCGGAGTGCCTCCTTTATGCACTCGTGGGGCAGGCTGTTGAAAGCATTGCGGATGTCAAGAGACACCGCAACAACAGTCTCCCCACGAGCTGTGGCCCCCTCAGTCCACCCCTTGAGGAGGGCCACTGCATCCATCGTGGACCGGCCGGTGCGGAAGCCGAACTGGTTATTTGCTAAATCCGGCCCCCGGTCCTCTAGGTGCTCGACGATGCGGGAAGCGAGAATCTTCTCGAAAAACTTCCCGACCTCGTCGAGCAGTACCACCGGCCGATACCCAGTCGGGGAATCCGCGGGGCGGTTCTCCTTCCTTAACAGGCAGAGCCTGCCCGCTTTCCTTCGACTGGGGAAGCGGCCCGAGGCGATGCATAGGTCAAGCACCGCTCGGAACCGCTCCTCGAGGTGTCCCAGGGCGAGGGCCAGAACCCTGCTTGGGACACCGTCTGGTCCCGGCGCCTTCTTTTTGCGCCGGAGCCGTTCCCTCACCGTGTCAAATTCCACGTTTGACACGGGAGGGATAGCGACAGCCACTTCCTCTGGAGAAGCATCCGGGGGAACCATTCTGGGGGGCTGGAACGGACCGGGATCGGGGAACAGAGTCCTCAGCACCCGGTCCAGCAGCCCGCTGTCCATAGCGGAGGTAGAGGGAGCAGAAGCTTTAAATTTCCCCCTCACCACCCGGTACGGACGCCCCCACGGATCGTCGTCCAGGAGCCGTATAAACTGCTCTCTGGACTCCTCCTTGGCCCTGCAGATTTCGTTTCGCAGGGCCTTCTTGGCTGCCGCATACACCCGACGAAGTTCAGCTTCCTCGTCGGGTGTAGTTCCGGCGCGCCTACGACAGCGCACGTAGGCGCGCCTGGCCCTCATACTGGTGGTACGCAGGTCCGCAATCTCCTGCGTCCACCAGTACACCTGCCCCCTTTCGGGGCAAGCCTGCGCCCTAGGCATGGCGGCTTAGCAGACGACCTTCATGTCATCTGCGAAGAGCTCCGCCATGCCGTCGACATCTCCGGCAAGGTGGGGCGGCACTTCTGCCCACGCCCGCACCATCGCCGCCTCCTCCGCTACATCCGGGCGGAGCTTGGTGAGCGCCCATCGAGGGAAGGCGCTGACCGCGGAGCCCCTGCGGTTCGGGGCCCCTTGAGATGCCGTGGAGACCTCGTAGCGGACATACAGGTGGTCCGACAAGGTCTCCACATCCCCCTCCACTCGCCAGTCGTTGATTCGGCGAGCAAGGGAGGGGGTAGCGAAGGACACGTCCACCACCGACGTGCCCTGCACTCGGACGCAGGTAGGGGTGGAGCCCCTATTCAAAACCTGGAGCCCTAGGGACAGGACCCAGGACTCCAAATCTCCACCCCTCGGACTGGTTCTGGAGGACCCCCATGCAGTAGACCATGCATTGAGGTCCCCCGCGATCAGCACAGGCGTTGGGGCCGTCCTCCGAACGACCCCTTCTAACACAGCCAGGAAGACCGCAAAGTCCGCCCGGCTGCGATTGGGGGAGAAGTAGGTCGACACGACCAACATTCCCCCCCACATGGTGGCCACGTAGCCAGTACCCCTCTCTCTTAAATTGAGAGAGGGGGCTGTGCCACGCGCCACCCGCATTAAGGCGGCGGAACCATCCGCCGCCACCAACCAGTTGGGCGACTGTGGCGGAACGTAATACGGTTCCGACACAATCGCTAACTCCACACCCCACTGCGCCGCGGTCTGACACAAGAGGTCCTGTGCCGCGGCGCAGTGGTTAATATTCACCTGGAGGAGCTTTATGGGACCACTAGGCATTGGTGGTCTCCATTTGCTCCTCCTGGGCCACAGCGGCGGCCGGTGCTGGCGGTAGTGTCGGTGGTACCGGGCTCTTTGGGGCCACGGTCACCTTCACCGGGGCCAGACGGCCCCTGACCTGCGGGGGGTTGCAATTCATACCCCCCATCCTGTGGCTGGCCGGCCTCTTGGCGTCTGCACAGACGGCGCAATTTAGCGCCGCTGTGCAGTCCACCGCCTTATGCCCATCGGATCCGCAGCGAAAACAGAGTCCACTGCGGTCCTTGGCGGAGGGGTGGTGTATGGGGTGCCCCATGCCCATGCAGCGGAAGCACCGCATGGGCTTTTGCTCCAGAAGTTGTATGGAGGCAGAACTCCATCCAACCTCCAGCCGTCCGGCATCAGCCAAGCGCTTCGCCGCCTCGACGGGCACCGAGGCGAAGGCCGCCCCGACACCCCGCACCCCCGTATGCACACGGCCCACCTTTATGTGGTGGACCGGGCAGCCACCGGCCTGTGCTAAGACCTGACCCAGCTCTTCGGCGGACACCGAGTCATCGAGGCCGATGACCCGGATGTCCGCCGTTTTGACGGGACGCGTAACTTTCGCTGCGTCTCCAAGAGCTTCACCCAGCTTCTCCGCCAGTGAATCAGCTTGGGACGAGGATGTCTCCTTTGGGAGCTCGATAATTCGAGCCCCTGTTATCCCCGTCCGAAATTTGGCGGGCCCGATCCCGAGGGCGCCAAGACTAACAGAGGCCTTAGCCTTAGCAATGGCCTCACTATAAGTGAGGCCCTTGGCCACCGCCTCTGGTTTAAGAGCCACCACCACCGCCAGGGAGCGTGGCGCCTTAGGCAGCTTCGGCGCCCCTTGCGTCGCGGTGGCCCCGGAGGCTCCAGCCTTCTTGGGCAACTCCCCGTCGGTTGCTAGCTTCTTGCGACCTCGCCTCACAACCACGGACCATGAGCCCTCAGTCGGTGCCGTGACCTCTACCGAGGACTGGACTGCCGCAGGTGTTGGGACCGCAGTCCTCCTCTTGACCACTCTTGCCGCTTTTGGCATATTAGCCGGCGGGGCAAGAGTGGTATTGCCAGTCACAGTGTTAGCTGGCCGCTGCTGTTGGTGAGGCTGCGGCTGCGGCTGCCCCGCTCGATCCGCTGCCAGCGGCGGCCTCCGAACCTGGGCCGGCATTAGTCGCCCGTCTACCTCGAGGCCCTCCAGGCGGGCCGAAACCATAAAACCCACCTGGGCTAATAGCTCCCGCTGCATAAACTCGATGCTCTCCAGAAACTCCGCTCTGGAGAGTGCCTCAGCGGGGGCGGCCTTAGCTGATTGGGCCTCAGCCGACTGGGCCTCCGGCAGTATCACTTGTGGGAGCTCTACCTCCATTTCGTCGTCGGAGGCTATGACCTCAGACTCAACGTTTTCCATGACCGCGGCGGCGGCCACTGCGCTACGGCCCTTTGGGCGTTCCGTCCCCCGCTCCGAGAATGCCCGACGAAGGGCCTTAATTTCCCCCTGCATGACATCAAGCTGACCCCGGAGACGCTTGTTGTCGGCTTGAAGCCGACGCATCTCCTCCGAGGTCTTCCTGGACGCCAGAGTCCTTACAATGTCAAGGATCGTGTCAGAGGCGTCCTTTATCTCTTTCCCGCAAGTCCCTTTCAAGTTACGGGACTTGCGTGCCACCCCCGACAGCGCCTTCGCGCTTTCTTCGGCCCTGATAAATAGGAGCTCATCGGTGGGCTCAGGGGAGCGCTTTCCCTTGCCCTTCCCCTTTTTGGGGGGGGCTGCCATGCTCTCCGGCTCCTCGTCACACTCCGACTCGGAGTCGGTATCAACCTCCGGCTGCTGGAGCTCCCGTCTAGCTTGGGAGAGTCCTACGCCGTGCGACAAGCCTCCCCTCCCCCTACGAGTTCGGGGAACCTTCGGGGCATACGGTGCCGTCACCTCCTCCGCCTCGGTTGTTGCTTCCAGGTCCGTTACCAACGGATCCTGGAAGAAGCGACCCAAGTTTGACCGCTTCCTCGCAACAACCTGCTTCAGCCGCTCAATCTCCCTATATTCAGGGCGAGTTTCAGTTGCGCTGTCTACGCTTCGGCGGGGCGCCCCCCCACCTACCTTCTTCAGCGACGACACGGGGGAAACCACCCCGGTTATTGCTTTTTCCGCATCACGTTTGACCGGTGCGCGGTTTTTCAAATTTCCGGATTCCTCCGAGAGCACAAGATTATTCGGGTCCCTAATGGGACCTCTCTCACCTGCGGTATCCGTCTCGGACATCACGTCCGAGTCGGACATATCCCAGTTGTGGGCCCAGCCCAGCAGGGAGTATGTTGGCGAAATCACCCTAAAAACCGCTTTCGCCACACAAAAAGAAAACAAATAAAAAAGAAAAAAAAAAAAAATTACCCCGACGACTTCCTCCTAGTTAGAGCAGCTCAAGCTAAATAAGGAGATCGTCGAAACAAAATGTTGATTTTCACACCCAGAAATACATAACCTACGCTATTCTAAACCTATACTATAATCTAAATCTATCTAAAAAACAGCTAATTCAAAATAAAAACAACAAAGATCCTATTCTAAATGCGGATTTTTGGACCCAAAAGAGTGCCACCTACAGCACCGAGGTGATGTAGGGAAGCCCAATTTTCGGCTCAAAAATTCCCTAACACGAAATTTTACCCACTTGCAGAGCCACTAGGACTTAGCAAGTGGTACCAAAGGACGCGTCTTGAGGAGATATACAAAGTTGCGGAAGACTCGGAAGTCGTGCAACTCGTATATCCCGAGATATTAGAAAAAAACTAAAACCAAAATAAAAAGACGCACTTACGCAAAATGAAAAACGGAAAAACAAGATTAAAAAATACAAACCAAAAATCAGGCCTAATGCCGTATAGACCTAAAGATGTAGGAAAAAATCAAAATGTTTCTACTACGAAGAAAATAAAGAAAAACTTAAAAACAAAAAAGTTATCAAGGAAAAACAAAAAATTGCTATTTCGACTTTCAGGGGTCGAAAAAACAGAAAAACGTAACTTAAAAATAGCAAATATAAACTTAAAAATCTACAAACGAACCAAAAGATAAATAAATAAACGACAGAATTTAGGATAAAACAACCAAAATAAACAAGCAAGAACAAACAAAGATATAGCAAGAAAACTGAAAATTTGCAGCAAATTGCTATTACAAATTTCAGGCGTTCCGTACTGGAGTGGACGCGGGTGAACACTGGCACGTCCGGCACGGAACTCCCATTGTAGACCCCCTGGTCCGTGGCCGCTTAGAGGGTAAGGCTAGGTATTAGGCTCTAAGAAGCTGGGTATGCTCAATAGATCGAGGTATTTCATTACGGCGCACCGCCTACAGCTTTATAAGGTGCAGGTTCGGCCTCATATGGAATACTATTCTCATCTTTGGGCAGGGGCACCCCAATACCAGCTTCTTTCTGCCAGGAATTTTCAAATCGGCTTGATACCTTGGCGCTGCATAGAGATGTCGCCCCACTATGCATATTCTATCGCATTTATTACGGGGAATTGTTAGGACTTATACCTGCCGCCTTTTTGCGCCATCGCTTCACGCGATAAAAAATCCATGCCCATCATTTAGATGGCAGTCCACAACTGTGCGTTTCTCTCCTAGCTTTCTGCCTCACACAGTCAAACTTTGGAACGAATTGTCGCCTACGGTATCCGGACATATACGACCTTCAAACTTTCAAAAAAAAAAGAGCGTGTTCTTAGGCCGGCAACGCACTTGTAACTCCTCTGAGGTTGCGGGTATCCATGGGCGACGGTAATCACTTACCGTCAAGTGATACGTCTGATCGTTTGCCCCCTTTTTTGGGAGGGGGGAAAATGCACTTACGCATTCCTCGTGGTCGAGCCAAACTACGAGGATATGTGGAACTCCCCAGACCGTACTCGGCCCGGGCCTACCCACTAAAACCCCCCCAGTAGCTCTCTGGAGCGGCGCAGAATTGCGCTGCTCTACACCCCGGATTGGTTTTTTATTGTGGTTGTCTTCCACGTGCGCCGGGCCACCTGCTCGCTCAGTGCGGGTAACGGGTTGCCCGACGGCAGATCCCACTGGATCCACCGCCACGCGGGTGAGCCGAAGCTCGGGGAAATCCCCAACAGGCGCGAAGCGCCATGGAGAAAAACTTGCCTCTGCTCTGCTACCATAAAAGGCAGCCGCCAGGAGCCGGCTTCCGGCGAAAGCCACACCTCTTCTTACCACAAGAAGAGGGGACTTCGCCCTTCCCCGCATGAAGCGGGTGGCCACATGAAGTGTCCCGCCGGGTTGAACCCGGCCAGTCAGACTATTAGCCCGCGGCAGAAAATTTGCCGAGTTGCTCAGGGTGCACCACAAGGAGGTTGTCTGACATCGCACCCCTGCTCGTTTACCCCCTATCCTATAAAAAAAAAAAAAAAAAAAAAAAACAAATGTAACGTCCGTGGTACGGTTTTTTGCATGATACAGTTGACCGGACCAGCGAAAAATCTTTTTTCCCGGAGTCCGCTTGAGTCTAGCTTAACCGAACCACGGAGTATTAGACTTATTTCACCAAAGAGTGAAAACAGTCTAATACACGGTCCAGTTGAACTAGTCTCAACCGGAATCCGACTCAACGGTGCTAAGCGTCAAAGATCGTAAGGATGTATGGAAAGGCAAGCAGCTGCATGGGAGTTATATCGGAGGTGTAATAACGATAAAATCGAATCAATAGTAGTTCAACTGATACACTGACAAACGTAATTACGACGAAGTAAAAAAGACGGAACGTATATACTAGCCGAAAACTTCTCTATTAAATGAAATTCGGTAAAAAAAATTATCGAACTTATGATAGCTAAACTAAATCCTCAGTACACGCACATATACGAGTATTTCGTTGTTTATTTTAAATCTGGAAATATATTTTTTACAATAAACACATCTCAAAAATCTATATAATATGAAGTGGTAAAATTCGCTCACAGATTTATAGGCCTATATTCGCATATAGGCTTATGATGATGATGTAATCCTGTAATCCCTCATCAGGGACATAGGGCTCGAAGAAGAGATCTCCACTTCTGTCGCTCTTGTGCGGCAACTCCCAGGTCCTTCCAGCCGAGTCCAGTTGATGCAGCCTCTTTTTCAACTGAGCACCTCCAGGTGATACGGGGGCGGCCCGGCCTTCTTCTCCCATACGCTAGCCACGTTAACCCTTGTTTGGATAGATGTGTGTCTGGTCTTCTCAACACATGTCCAATCCAGCGCCATTTTCTCATTAGTATCTCCTTGTCGATGGGTTTTTGGTCAGTCCACAGCCTTGCATTTGAGATGGTTCGTGGCCAGCAGATCCCCATTATGCGCCGTAAACATTTGTTCACAAAGACCTGTAGCTTGCTGGTAACTTCATTTTTGACGAGCTATGTCTCACATCAGTACAGGAGGACTGACTTGACATTGGAGTTGAATACTCCGATCTTTGTACGCCGAGTGATTATGGAAGACGTCCAAACAGGTTTCAATTGCGCATACGCGGCTCTGGCTTTGTTGATGCGCGCCTCTACATCCGCTTCTGCTCCCCCCAGTGGGTCCACGACGCTCCCCAGGTAGGTGAAGCGCTGCACTTGTTCGACAACCTCTTCATATGTACCTCTCATATAGACTTATAGACCTATATATTATATATAAACTGTATAATCTCTAAGAGCAACTGTGTACCAGGGTCGTCTGCTTGGGTACCTCCGTCTTACCTATTTCTGCCGCAAAGCAGCAGTGCTTGTATTGCTGTGTTCCGGTTTTAAGGGTAAAATATGGTCGTATGTACCGTGACTTTACATCTGATGTCACAAGTTGGCAACGTACACTGTGGTTCTTGTGAGGGTTGCAGTTTTGCTGCGAATCTCACAGGATGTATCAGGCCTGCGTGCACGGTTGGCCCTAAGCACGCCGCCGTAAGGCCCTCCGTCTGGGGATTGCCCTTGTGTTCTCGGGCAATCCCCTTGGCGATAGCCCGACCAGTTGGTCGGGCTTGCCCGTGCGCGTGGGTAGTGAAGTCACAGTGTGGACCTTAGCGCGCACATAAGGGCAGGGAGAACACCGAGGGGGTTTAAGTGGGTAGGCCTGCCACTGCCGGGCGGGAGAGCCCCACAGACGCTCGCCGTGTAGCCAACGGCGGGTACGGTGCGGTTACGCATTTCCCACCGAGAAAAACAAAGGAGCCACATGTATTATAGGTGACTGTTGCCATTTACTATCAGGTGGGCAGTTTGCTTTAGTTGCAATAAAAAAGTGCTGTTGATAGAACGACTTTGCTCGGCTAGACAATAAAAAACTAATAAGTACCTCCATAATCGTAAGATCATCCGGGCCGCTGCAAATTTGGTTGACAGCCATCAACACCACGACGACCACCGGCAACACCCCCAAGGTCCAACCAACTGCGTCAGCCCACATCGGGTACACGTAGTGTCCGTAGGATGCCGGTTTGTATTCAATCCAATTGAACACCAAAATAAACTGTAATGGCAAAAGAAAATACTCAATATAACGCCTATAATAAATACCTTTTTCAAAATAATGATTTTGTCGGTCATATTAATTTTTAAACAGGGCTACGTTTTATTCAGAAGCCAAATTGAAAAATATTATGTAGCTGTTAGTACCGACTTCTCAAAGGCTTTTGATAAAATTAATCATGACATGCTGATTCTGAAGCTCTCAAAAATCGGTATACACGGCAGCCTTCTTAGATGGATCGAGTCCTACGTTGGGAATAGAAGTCAGTCCGTTTGCATAAAGGGGTTCTCTTCCCAATTTCTACCAGTGCCGTCAGGCATTCCCCAAGGATCCCACTTAGGGCCTTTATTGTTTTCCTTTTATATCAACGATATGGGATGTATCTTCAAACAGAGCCATCATTTGCTTTATGCCGACGACACTAAAATATATAAAGTGATTAAATCCATTGACGACTGTAATAAACTGCAAAACGACGTATCTGCGCTTCGAGATTATTGTTCTTCTAATCAGCTTTTTCTTAATATTGATAAATGTAACATTATAACTTATACTCGTAAACAAACACCAATTGAATTTGATTATAGTATCGACTGTAACAAATTAAAGAGGGTATCTAGTGTCAGGGACTTGGGAGTAATCATGGATTCTAAATTATCTTTCAATCTCCATATAGATAACATAATTGCGGCAGCTTTTCGTAGACTAGGATTTATACTTAGAATCACTAAGCCTTTTAAACAACCCATCACACTCAAAATTTTATACTTCTCATTTGTACGTTCTATTTTAGATTTTTGTTGCCCTGTATGGAATCCCTATTATAAATTACATATTAATAGAATTGAAAGAATTCAAAAAAAGTTTATCAAGTCACTAAATTACCGGATGAATATAAAAGACGAAACTTATCACGATGCCCTATGTAGATACAAATTGTTGACTCTTTCTAGTAGGCGAAAAATGTTTGATATAATTTATTTATATAAAATCATAAATTCTTTGATGGATTCTTCTGAACTTTTAGCTAAAATACATTTCGTAGGCCGAGTTCGTCTACCGGTGCGCTCCTCACGTACTTTACCTCTATTTGTTCCTCCACGACGAAAAAAAGTATACATACACGTAACTCATTTCTGTACCGTTCCACCAACATTTATAATAAGGAATTTACCGAAATCGATTTCTTCCACATTTCTCTTAATGGGATAACACAATCGTTGAAGAGAATTTTATGTAAAGGAATATAGTCACTTCACTTATGGATGTTATACTTGCTGTAACCATAGTATCAGTTTAATCTTATGTATTGATAATAATGTATAATTTGGTGACGTCCGTTTCATGTTAGCTCTCATAAAACATATATTTTATGTATTACGTTTAGGCATCATTAAGGTCTGTATAATATAAAACTGTTTTTATTACATTCTGTTATTGTAAATGACTGTTTGATGACTGACAAAATAAAAAAAAAAACTTGTTTAAAAGAATACCTAATAAACTGAATTTTTTGATTAAATAACACAAATTATCCCTTTATTGTTAATTTGTAGACAAAATTGAATAATGATATAAAAATAAACGTTTATTTATTATATTTTAAGTAATAGTGTTTATTTTATAACAAAAATATTTACCTACTGTTTTTAATTTTACCCTAATATTTTTTTTGGAAACTTCTTCCATAGATATACCTACGATAAATCAATGTAGTTCGTTGATGTCTTTTATAGGAGTATTACCTCTTGCTTTTAAAAAAAAAAGTACTATAACGGAAATAGTGTGGTTATAGGTCTTAACCGCACTATTTGCGTTATAACACACGCGAGATTTATGAGCTGCTTTATGTATCCAACACCGGTGAAATTAGATCCCTTTTACGAGCAAGTATGTTGAAAAATAAAATATATCCACGCACTCTATTCTATAACTGCGTAAAGAATTAACGTTTTGCCAAAAACTTATTTTAGGTGTTATTTTTACTGAAACTGAGTTGCGCAGTGCTCCTGTAAATTTGAGTACTTACTAACAAAAAAAACACTGCATTTTTAAAAAATCATACCACCAAAGCGGCCGGTGTGATCACTCGCCACATAGCACTCCAGAATATAACCCATAGCTTAGACTGGCGGCCGATCATACGTTGAATGTCACGGCAAAACTTCTCGGCTCCGTATATCCACGCAATTAGGACGCATTCGCCAATAGCAATGATTAGCACGGACCAGTTTGCAGCGTATTTGTCCATTAGTTGCAGCCAATACATACCGCTCTAAAAAATAACGAATACTTTATACATATGAGAAGTGACAATAGTCGTAATATACTCGTATAAAAAGCTATGAAGGCCCATCTAACTATTGTTATGTGTCAAGATAACTTAGCGTGATGACAAGAAAAACTCTTATAAATATTCACGGGATTCGTTTACTTACGTTTGTTGTAAAGATGAGTCCACCTAAATAGCCAAACACAGCCACTGTCAAAACGACCCAAACCTTCTTCTGGCGGAAATTTGGAAACCTATCCAGAATAGCTGTTGTGACGGTCTCCATGAGCGCAAACTGAAATAAGGTGCACGTTTAATGATAAACATTAATGATATCTTTAATTACTGCAGATTATATATTTATTAGAGAAATCACTAACCTGAGAATCGAGTCCAAGCGTCAGTAGCATAACGAAGAAAAGTATAGACCATAACGGAGATACTGGTAATCTAGTCACCACCTCCGGGTAAACTATGAAAGCCAAGCCGGCCCCCTGGTCTACCACTCTGTCTACACTCACATCGAGCTCATGTGCCAAGAAACCGATTACCGAGAATATGACCAAGCCGGCAAAGAAGGATGTGGCTATGTTAGACACTGCAACGATTAGCGAGTCTCTGAAAATATTAAATATTTTATTTGCCCGTGGCGTATATATTCATCAAAAAAATTACAAAATATACTTTCAACGAAAGTGTAACACATCCCCTTCACTATTAAATTAATAATTTGGATAGATGACGTGCATATTTCTTGTGGTTCTTCACACATCTTAGTCCAGTCAATAACATTATAAATGGGACATTAACTCACAATTCTTTAAATAAACAATAAACATAGACTCTCATAATTAAGCTATTTTAGACGATATATTTCAACAGTAGTTGGTGACGAAAGAAGCATTTTGATATTTATGGTGTTAGCTACCCCTTATTGAACCAAATTACTCGTAAATAACAATAGAATTAATCTTTCTAAAAGATTACTAGTACTGATATTTCACGATATTTTCAACTAAATTTGTTTTGCTTTAGCTAAAACGACCCCTACGAATGAAAAATTAAAATAATATCGGTTTTCAGCTTTGAAAAGACACCAAGAAATGAATGCTAATCTTCTAATATATAAAAATCTCGTGTCATAGTGTTTGTTATCGAAGTCCTCCGAAACGGCTTGACCGATTTTTATGAAATTCTGTATATTTGGTAGATCTGAGTATAGGTCGTAGGCTATTTTTTTTTCCTTGGGTCAAAAAAATTCTGGAGACAATTCTCCAGATTTTTTTGTCAATTTTTATGGCGAAACGTATTCGCGAGCATAACTAGTATTGACATAAAAAATTTAAAATTTTGACGTTTATAAGTGCACTTTAAATGAATTTATTTTTATAAAATCATTTAAAATATATTGTTATATTATATATTGAATGTTATAACGCTATTGAAATGTAGGTGATTTAAAAGAGAATTTTCAAGTAAGCTTTTATTTCACAAATATTGCTTAATTCACTCTCACTATAATGGTCAATCTGTCGATTTTATTTTTAAAAACATTTTGCGCCCTCAAGAAGGAGTGGTATCGACCTCCAAAATAAAAAATCCTATCGGTACTAAATTTTGTTTCTTGAGCTATTTGAAACTTGCCTGTTCTTCTCGGGAAGGCTCTCCTAACAGATGTAGAGTCAACTTCGTTTTTTTTATTTTACTTGTATTTGCATACTTATATCTTTATAATGATTGGAATGTATGTACAAACAAAGACTAAATAATTAATTTGGTAAATATCTTAGTAAATAAGTCTTGGTTAAATAGGTTTTTGTGTCTTTTTTTTTTGACGTCACTGTAAAGGCCTGTAAAGGTCTTTATTGAATACTTATGATTTTTAAGAGTGAGTATTTTTTGCTCTTTTCAATAATTTTTTTCACATTTTCAACATTCAGAACTGCACCTCGTAAAAGGAGATGTTCCCATCTATAGACGCACGCACAGCCGTAACCACTAATGGTAGGAACGTGAAATTTGGACAGTTGTTTTAATTCAAAATATGGATGCACACTAAGAAGGGATTTAAAAAAAAATTAACCTAAAGGGATGAAATAGGGGTTGCAAGTTTGTATAGAAAAATCTTTAAATTAGCAACGATTTGGAAAAAACTTGAGATTCATGCTCTTAAAAATATTTGATTGAACACGTGTTTCATGGTTTATTGGAATTCACCCCCTTAGGGTGGAAAAATAGGGGTTGAAAGTGGAAAATATTTAATAATAATAAAATATTTAAGGTTATGGAAAATATTTAAAATCTGCTCCAATTTCTATGAAATTTATGATCCGGGCTTAAATAGGCTACAAAATAAAAGCTCCTATTGGCACTCAGTTTGAGCTATTTAAATAAAGAATTGTGACCATAAAACTGCTATTAACTGGATCTATTATCTGGATATACAAGTATTCTATCTATTAAATAAATCAAGCTTTGTAGAACTTAATCGTGGACGTAGTCGTAGATTGTCAAACAATCAAACTTTGTTGAGCAAAATTTGATGTTCATCGTTTGACACGACATCAGTGTTGTAGGTCCTTAAATAAAATTTTGTGGCAATAGTCACTCTCAGAATAAATAAGTTAGTTTATACAAGGTGTTACAAAATAACCCATAAAAATGTAATAAAATATCAATGCCAAAAATCTGGTGAAATCAAGTCTGCCTCATTGTGGCGTTACTATGCCAGACATCCGCATCCATCAAAAGGAGGTGCTTAAAACTCTCAAAGCTTAGAAGTGAACAAATCTAGTGGTGCTGATGGTATACCGGCCATTGTGTTGAAATCCTGCGCGCCTGAGTTGTCTCCGATTTTGACTCGTCTTTTCCGTCTTTCTTTAGAGTCAGGTGTAGTCCCCAGGAGTTGGAAGCTTGCGAACGTCCAACCTGTTCCAAAAAAGGGAAGTCGTGCCGATCCTAGCAATTACAGGCCTATTTCGGTGACGTCCATCTTGTGTCAAGTTATGGAGCGTGTACTGAATAGGAAGCTCATGACATACCTTGAAGTCAATAACCTGGGGATCTTCTCGTGTACACACACATGTTGCCACACACATCTTAAGCGAGGCTATCGAGAAACATGGCAAAGCTATAGCTGGGTCTCTCGACATATCCAGAACCTTTGACAGGGTCTGGCATGACAGTCTCCTTAACAGGCTTCTATCTTACAGACTACCTGCATCCTTGTGCATATGGATCAAAGACTTCTTGAGGGAACGATTAATTCGAGTGGTTATTGATTGATGGGTGCTCGTCTGATCTATCGGCAATTAACGCAGGCGTACCTCAACGGTCAGTACTATCTGCAACTCTATTCTTGCTGCACATCAATGACCTGCTGAAGCCCGGCATCTATAGGTATGAAGATGACAGCACAGTTGTGGAGAAATATACTTCCGATCCACAGACCAAAAAGGTGAAAATAAAAGCGTTGAAAGAAGGCATGGTTGAGCGTATGAATAAAGCTTTAAAAGCTGTTTCCGAATGGGGTGAAGAAAATCTCGTCAAATTCAACGCCAACAAAAAACAAGCTTGCCTTTTCTCCGCCAAAAAGAGTCAGTTCCCAACGTCTCCAACTTTCCGAAATGTAACTATACCTCTGAAAGACCGTATTAAGCTGCTGGGGCTTACATTAACTTCAAAACTCAACTTTAACCTTACCTTACCTCGATTCTGAAACTAAACTGGCTGGTAAAAAGCTGGGCATCCTCAATAAGGTTAAGCGGTACTTCTCACCAGGGCAGTTGCTTTATTTATATCAAGCACAAGTCCGATCATGTACTGCTGCCACCTCTTCGATGGATCGACTAAGTATCAGCTAGAAGCTTTGGAGGCGTTGGACCGCCGAGCTGTGAGGTTAATCAGAGACGAGAAACTAATTGCCAAGAAGCTGCTTAGTCTCGAGCACCGCCGTAAAGTAGCATGTCTGTCAATATTTTAAAGATTACATTTCGTGGAGTGTGCGCAAGAGCTTCAGGACCTTATTCCACCCTCCCCTTTCCACTACAGGACGTGCAGAAAGTCGGCTCATAGATATTAACTAGATCTACGTGCTCCATCCTCGACCACACCGTCGCTTACCATCAGGCGAGTGGGTGGTTAAACGTAGACCTATTGCGAATAAAAAAATTGTCAATCCTAATAAGCTGTCTGTCGCACCGCACCTGTCATTCTGTGTAGTTTACTCTTTAATGTTACCAAAATAGGATTTGCACATAAATCAAAATTTAATAAAATTTTTTTGGCGGTAAGTCCTACAGTGATACTAAAGTTTTTAAATGACTCTTTATAAGGGACCATTTAACCCTCTTTCCGCTTTAAATGTATTTTTGTAACACCGTGTATATTATGAAATAATATTTGCAGCATGTGTTAACCAGCTTGGCAAAATTATATAAATTATTAAAATTTTTACTTATTGTTGTATTATACTTAATTATTGTTGTACTATTTCTATAACAGCTCCTATAAATAAACTTTTGGTTTGTATAAATAGCAATACTACTCACATGTAACAGTTGTTAGAAAATTTATTGTATGATGACAAGGTTATCAAGCCACCCCAAGCTGGGCTAAGAGCAAAAAATATTTGAACAGCTGCATCACCCCATACCTAAAAAAATACCGTATCAGTGTTATGTACATGGAAAAAATGTAAAAAAACCTTTTTAAAAACAAGCTTTTATTTAAATGCGCTAAAAAGAAAAAATAAACTTTTACACTAAAACTTTTACTTATAACGTTATTTTACATTTAACACAATTTATATGACATAAAAGCTTGTCGTGAGATTTACTTTTGTAGATAAGTAAATTAAATAATTTACACATAAGTAAATCTCGCGACAATCATAAATAAAAGCTTGTTTTTAAGAAGGTTTTTTTACATTTAATTTATTTTTTACTTTTTAGATATCACTGAACACGTTTCTTAGTCTGTTCATCTAATTCAACGCATCATTGTTGCAAGGTCGTTTGCCGGAACGTCTATACTTACAGAATTTCAGCTCAATCGGTTAAAGATATCTACTTCAAATTTGATTTTTTGGCTTTAGAAGTACGCCATATTGGATTAATAGTGACACCACTTTATTTTTCAAGTTATTCTTAGCAAGGCCTTTTATTTGCAACCCATATTTGTAGGAGTGCATTTAAAATAATTGGTTCGCCATCTTGGGTATGCCGCCATCTTGGATTTAGAATGACGTGACACAGTTATTTATGCATTTTCATCCAAACTGTGTGTGTACACAAAATTTCAGCTCAATCGGTTAAAGATATCTACTTCAAATTTGATTTTCAAGCTTTAGAAGTCCGATATATTAGATTAATAGTGACGTCACATTATTTTTCGAGTTACTAGTAGCAAGACCTTTTATTTGATACCCATATTGTAGGGGTGCATTAAAAATAATTGGTCCGCCATCTTGGATTTAGAATGACGTCACATAGTTAACCATGCATTACCCATGCAACTAAACGTGTATACAAAATTTCAGCTCAATCGGTTAAAGATATCTGCTTCAAAATTGAGTTGCAAGATTCCACCCGAACATACATACTTACTTACATTGCAAGTTAAATAAAAGCTTGTAAAATATAATTGACGTTCTTAAATTAAACAATTCACATATAGGGTTACCAGAGGGAGGTTCTGTATCAGAAAGAGGTTCTGTAACAGAGGGAGGTTCTGTACCAGAGTACTGTGTTCCGATTCAAAGGGTAAGACGGATATTTAAATTACTATGTGCTGTGACTTGACATGACACAAGTTGGCAACGTCCATAACGTACATCCTTATAGGGGTTCTAAATTTGCAAGTTTTACAGCAACCACATGTACTATAGACGACTACCATCAGTTGGGCAGCCTGCTTGCGTGCCAACTTAGTTATATAAAAAAAATTCATTTGGTACCTGGGCGTTTGCTAACTGGCTGAAGTCGGGCGTGAGGTAATACAAAATTCCTGTTGACGCCCCAGGCAAGGTAACGCCACGGAAAAATAAAATCACTAGTACGACGTACGGAAACAGTGCTGTAAAATACACCACCTGAAATCGTAATAAAAAATTTACATAATTTAAATTTTTCATTATCAATATATACGAGTATATACGAGTAACACACTTTAAATTTTGCGGTAGATGTTTTAATTACCGCCAAACACTTTCTACAAGCCTAAAATTGAGTAAATAGAAATCTTAATGGGAGTTTTGATCACGCTTTTCTTTGTTTCTAATAAAAAAAAAATCCTAATGTTTTTTACATAAGACAGGGAATCTCTCTTTGCCTTCATCTCACCTGATGGTAGGTGATGATAAGGCCGAAGGTGGATGCAAGCTTCACATGGACACCTCAAAAACTGAGGAACTGGCTACTTTACCTTTAATTATCGGAACGCAAAAATGTTATTAACATTGTTATAATGAGGACAAACTTAAGTAAGACGGTTGGAGCTAGTCAGGCGGCTTCAGAAGCCCAACCACCAAACAAACCAAGCAGAAAAAATGTATAAACGGTTTTAATTTTCAGCTTAAAGATTTTTAAAGAAAATTTAAAATAATATTTTGAGTGACATTTTAAATCTAAGGGTTTGCAGATATAATTTGATACCAATTTATGTGCAGGACTACAGGAATTATTATTTTGTTATTTTTCAGTAAAGTTATTTACTGTTCTATGCAGATTTATATTTAGGTCCACTTGCAGCAATATTGCTAAATCTCGATTTAACTAAAACTAGATATAACCTATACAAAAATGTAAAATGTTAAATCTAGTAAAATGTTTAATCTCTGATTTAACATTTTGTCATTTTTATTTTCAAATTTTTGTGAACCTTATGTCCACTTGCAGCAATTTTACTAAATCTCGATTCAACTAAAACTAGTTTTAGTATAATCGAGATTTTGCAAAATTGCTTCAAGTGGACCTTAATATTTAACTGTATTAAGATAATAATATTTTGTTATAATTTTATAACTTCAGAGGATATGGTTATATGAGAGCTACTTTTTTAATTTAAATGGTAAACTCAGAATCTCCTTGATCGTTTTCTAATTTCCTTGGTAAGCTAAGCAGAATTTCATAACCAAATAACTTATGTTATTGAATGTTTTGTAAACACCTAGCTGTCTTAAATAGACTAAAACATAGTTCTCACCTCTCTATTCATTGAGCAATCAAATTTATATAATCGAACCTACATACCCTATATCCTACCTACTTAGCTGTGATTGTTATATATACTACCGTGAATTTTTTCACTGAATCGATAAATAAATATTTTTGAACGACCTATCCCACGACACCCCACACAATGAGACAGATGAAGAAGAAAATCATCCCCACTTTTCATGTAGGCGAAATGCCCTTATTTTTTTTACTACTTTGTCGGCATGATTAATATACTTATAATACCCATGCCAAGTGACAGCTTTCTCGTACAGTCTCTGAGCTAAACCAGACAGACAGACGGGCAAGGCGAAAAGAACCCTTATAGGATTCCTCTTTGTCTTCGAAACCCTAAAAAGGGTTATTTATTCCTCATTAATTCCTGGTTATAATGTTACTACTTCGAACTTATTAGTTACTTTCTGTTTTACTTTTATTGTAACCCCTGTACCATTAATATTTCAAACAGTTCATTAAGTAGGTTTAAATAGGTCTTTACTTATACAGTATCAAAATATAAATTACTCTTCTGCTAAATTAACGTTGCTCATGTTTAATACGAACCTTCCCGGATGATTGAACTCCTTTGCACAAACACAAAAAAACAATTAACCATGCTGCAAACAAACATAGTGCCATGTCCCATCGAATATGCCCAATTTCTTCAATGCCGGAGGATAGTCCAAGAACTTTATTGCTGTAAGGAAAATCATTATTTTGAGTGCACCGTTGGAAAGAACAGAAAATAGATAGTCATTAAGAGTAGAACATTTTTTGATAATACGAGTATGATCATTATTGGTTACAGGCAACCCAAATCACGTGGTTTATGCTTAACTTCCGATTTGATATTTTGATAGTAACAAAAATATTATGGCATCTTTCAAAATTTTCCACAACTCTCCTAATGTTGTTATATACATTCTTTATTGTACACAAATCGTCATACATTTTTTATATACATGAGTAACGTACAAGGGCGAGCTTATCTCTTCAAGAGATCTCTGCCGGCCAACCCTAGCAGGTGTAGGAGAGGTTAAAAATGTTATAATGTGGTAAGAAATATATTTACCTTCCAATATTGCCAAAGGCCACTCCACACGATCTTATTACATTTCATTGCTCACTTATATTTAAATAAATAATAATTTTAGATTTCGCTTAAAAGTAACAAATATTAATAAAAGTATAATAATAAAGTAAATAATCAACTCAGTGAAAACAAACAGTGTGATAGCCAGAGTTACTTATTACTTCATTCTCGTTATGCAAATACTATATGAGAATATGAATATTGTGGCTCACGTGAAATATTCTTCAGCAGGTGGTCTTCTAAGAGCAACATCAGCGAGAGCCGAAATATTGTGTAGTATGGAATAAGTCTGATTCACGCACTGTCGAAAATAATATGTACCATTACTTGCTGCACAGTTATCCGCTTCTTCATACGAGTAGCAAACTAAAAATAAATATAGACACTGAGATGAATGAAACCTTAAGATTAACCTCACTACCCATTGATACGTGTACCCTGTACATAATGCCTATATTAATGAGGACTAACATGCTGTTTTACTTGTACTAACTAGAGTGATCATAAATAACCGTAAAAAAGGTGATTTATGACAATATGTAATAGTTCTTATTACAGAAACTTAATAACTCTAATTACTATTACTTCCTTTAATTATAACTTTAAACGGAAAAACAGGCAAGTAGTTTTTACCAAACAGCTTGTGTTTTGAATGGGCTACTAGACCGCTCCTTGTAAATAGTTTTTATTTTTTTAACTGACAATGTTTGATTAGTTACATTCAGTAATTTATCGCTCCCTTGTTGCATATTGCCAGATTTTAAAAATTCTGTATTTTATATGTTTTCTTTTATTTAATATAATATATAGCTTTCCTAGCTTGGTCAAACGGAATTGTTAACTGAAAATGATTAGTTAGGAGGCTGAGTACCGCCAACGTCCTTGACACATCTTATCTTATCTTATCTTAATACAGGGGTGGCTCAGCATGAGAGCCTTCGCACTTCGACCCATCGTGGATCTTTTGTGCTTCCCCGGGTTTAGTCCTTTAAGCCATCACCACCTTCGGTCCAGTCAATCGTGCTCATGAGCCTGACGATGTCCTTCGGTGGCATGGCCCTATAGTCCTCCGGTTTTGGGTATCCCATTCCCATCAGCTTTAGTCTCCTGCAGGCAATAGCATCGCAATGGCACAGGAGGTGCACCATGCTCTCCTCTTCTTCCTTGCAGGCCCTACAAATTTTGGAACTGGTATGTCCCATCCGGGTAAGCATGATCCTAGTACCAAAATGGCCGCTTAAGGCACCTGCCATCAGACGGGTCTGGGATCTGCTTGAGCTCAGTGTAAATTTGAGCCAGTTATCCCAGTTATCCCATAAAGAGGTTGGCGTGTGTCATTCCTTTATGCTTGGCCCATTCTTCCTGGTGCCTCCTTTGTGATTGAGGTCTTAGGCCTGTCCCGACTGTTTTTGGAGTGATTCCGACAAATGGTTCCGGTCCCACCATTTGTTTGTGTTTTCGAACCCTTCCTTGCCAGGTAGTCAACCTTTTCGTTTCCAGTGAAACCTTTGTGGCCTGGTATCCAGACTAGGCGAACCTTTTTGTGCCTTTTTTACTGTTTAAAAATTTTGACGAATGTTACGAGTCAAAAATAAACTTCTTATAAGCAATTCCACTGGGAAAAACCACATTGTAATTTCCGCTCCGGACTCGTGGTCCAACCAAATGTACCTACTATAGTGAAAAGTACTATTGCTGAGATCTAGCTCGGTCAAAATTATTTTCGAGTTTCGACTTAATCCGTCTTATTACAAAACATGGACTAAAGTTAGTCCAGGTTTAAACCAGGACTAAGTTGACGCTGTCTCTATCTATGTATATTGACACAAGTGAAAGCGCACTACATTTAAACCAAGACTAACTTTAGACCAGGTTTAAACCAGGTTTTGTAAAAAAAACGATTTCGTCTTATTACAAAACGTGGTCTAAATTTGGCCCTAGTTTAAACCTGACGCTGTCTCTATTTGTGTGTATTAACAGAAGTGAAAGCGCACTAGGTTTAAACCAAGACCAAGTTTAGACCAGGCTTAGACCATGTTTTGTAATAAGACCGCATAATTTTACAATTTAAGCTAAGAATTATGACTGCAACATAGATAAGAGAAACGCGCTACGGCGTAGCATTTGTTGATCTATATTTTCTTTGTATTATTAATTTATGCTGTTTATGATGAGATACGAGCTACGCGCTACGACGTAGCATTTCGTAGATCTATATTTATTATTCTGATTTTAATTTGTTTTTGATTACGAGAAAAACATGTTCGATTGGAAAATAATATATTATTGTCATTAAATGTGATATATATTACCCAAAAAGTGATGTTCATTAACTACTTTACTCAAGTTTTAATGAAGATGTTACTGTAAAAGCTCGTATATTTGTAAATCTTCGGTTTTGCTAGTAAGTCCTAGGACTTACCGACATGAGTTGGTAAATGTTAGAATATTATAAAGAAAAGTCGATTTTTCTGGCTTTAGCCGTTAAAGTTTGGAACATGCTACATTTTTATCCGACCTCGAAAAAGGAGGACGTTCTATGTTCCGCTGTATCAATTTTTTTATATTTGTTCACCGATTACACCGCCATTTGTGGATTTTCAAAATTATTTTTGTTATCGAAAGAGTATACTCTCGAAATGGTTCCAATGTCACCATGTCATGATCAGATGATGGAATCACATGAAAATCGAGGGAAATCCTGGAATTTCATTCATCATCGCTTTTGGGAATTTGAACAATCTGTCTTTTTTTTTCAATTTACCTATCAGTTTATTATCGTTATGATAATACATTTGTTATTGTTATTATTATTACACTCCCACATACCACCTTCATCGAGCTACCTTGCACTTTTGGATGATATCGTCCATAACTTTAAAAGAATGTTTGACCAAAAAGATTTATGCAATTTTAAGCTGACATATTCATAATCAGCACATCAGATTATACATGAATATGTCAGCTACAAAATCGCATATTAACTTTTTGGTTGTCTAATTTTTTTTCAAAGTTATCGATGATATAACCTAAAAGTGCAAAGTGCAAAGTGGAAAATATTAAGATTTACACCGTGGTTCGGGCTTTTAAAGTAACAAATATGCTATAAACAAACAATGGCTTAATAATTATTGGAATATTATGCTGAGGTTTCCTTACACTTTGTACTCCATTCGGGGTCGCAGTACTGCCAGGGCAATTTGAAAAATATGCTCTTAAAGGATACAACCATATAATAGATAGTCCAGGCTATTATTAGGTTGTAGTAGAGCATCACGATACAAGAAACGATCACCATCCCATAGCCCAGTCCTCGAAACAAAGGACAAAATTTATTGTAGACAGCGACCGGGCCCAATGCCGCGTATTGGCCAAAGGATAACTCCATAAACATAAGTGGAAGGCCAGCTATTATCAGCATGATCGTAAACGGGATGAGGAATGCACCTGAAACGAAAAAGAGACGAATGAGAAAAGAAAAAAAACCAATAGAGACATTTGAAGCACTTTACACTGCGTACTCATGTGATAAAAAGAAGAAAAAACTACTGTGAAAAACAAGGTAAAGCATTGTTATAAAAAGTCTTCATAGAATATATATATTTCCTCCGCTGGCTTTTTGATTTGTTCAAGTTAAAACTTGCTTTGCCTAGAAGATCTTACCTCCTCCATTGTTATAACATAAGTAGGGAAACCTCCAGACGTTGCCAAGCCCCACGCTGTAGCCGAGCAGCGACAGAAGAAAGTCGAAGCGGCCAGTCCAGTTTCCACGCTCTGGCTCCCCTCCCTCCTCTGCCACTGTCTCAGGATCCGCATCTTCTTTGTACTATCCAATAAATTACTAATTATTTTGTGTACATGAATTTATATTCACATAACACGCTTTTTACGATTGCAGCTGCGCAGATGTCAGCCACCTTGAGAGAGAGACGATAACTTAACATTCCATGGATTCACCGTGCGGGTGCCGGGTCCATCGCGTTGCAGAGAAAAGAGCCAAGAGCAGTGCCTGGGGCTTACGACCCAGGTGCAGGTTTAAGTAGCTACTTTACAATGCATCAACATTCACCTTCACCACTCCGGCTCCTCTCTCTGCCTAACCATATTTGATACGATTCCGTCAGTGCCGCCATTGTTACGCGGTTTGATATTGAACTTACGGACGTTCTCGATAAACCTAGATCTTTTAGCAATGTGTGTAAGGATTTTGCCGGAATACCTCTCGCGCCTACTTCTACCGCATATAAGTTAACATAACAACCGTTTTTTGTGATATCGTTGGTAAGATCGTAGTATCTATTCTATTTAAATGTGTGGTCTTTGGGAATATTATTTTCCCACGGCAGGCTGAGTTCGATGAGTAGCACGCGCTTTAGTATCCGAGAGTAAAGCAAAATGTCTGGCCTGGATGCAGTAATCGCTACGTCAGACGGAAACTTGTATTGTTTATCATACGTATTCATCACAAGGGTCCAATCCGGTGCCGAGCCTATGATCAAATAGGGTTTATTTATTGGTTTTGTTTTAGAGCCCTCTTTGGTGAATTGGATGAGGCTTGTGGTTGTTGTCATCCCTTTCTGGGCTCTTGCAACCGCTTATAAGTCGCGATCTTTTTGTGTAATCTGTGCTGTCGGTCAGCGATATGCAATTTTTGAACGTGCACGTGATTCTGGGTGCAAACGCTCGTAACCTTTCTCGCTCTTACTACAAAACGTGGTCTCAACTTAGATTTAAACCTGGTGCTCTTTTACTAACGTGTAAATATAAATAAATAGAGACAGCACCAGGCTTAAAATTTAAAGCAAGACTAAATTTAGACCATATTTTGTAGGTAATAAGACGGTTTATGTCCACTTAGATCCATTTTGAAATGATAATTTTATGGGTCTTTTTACACGCTTATGTTTTCTTTAATTCGTGAATTTCTTAAATTTATTGTAAAAATCCATTGATGGATTTTTTTGCAACTAGGCATACATAACACAAGCGATGAGGGAAGGAAAAATTATTGTCGATTGTCACTTACTCGCATTAAATAATTTAATTATTACAGAAAATTACGACTAGATTTGGTTGGTTTGTTTTTTTTGGTCTTCACTTGTTTTCGATTTACACTTATTTTTCTGATGTTCACTTGAAATCCTGAATCATGGATTACAGTGGTCATAAAGAGTGCAAAAGATCCGTTAATGGATCATTACAATGAATTTATAAATAATGGAATAATGTGGACAAAAGGGTGCAAAAGATCTATCAATGGATCTTAGGTTTGTATTAATAAACGCAAAGTTGGGATCGATCTTAAGATACAGTTTTGACATTTAATGTACGGACCATCTGTCAAAAACAACATCTCAAGATTGATCTGATTCTTGAGATGCAATTATTAATACGAGCCTTAGTGTACAACACCCGTGAACACCGTAACCGCCTAGTGACATCCTGACATCAGGTAAACCGTAATGCTAATTCTTAGCCATCTATATAATATAACAAAGAAATCTCTGGCAATTCGCTTAAATAACATTATTCAATCATCATCAATCAATCATCACAGCTCATATACGTCCCCACCGAGGGGTTCGAGCCTACCCTAGAATATGCGGCAGGGGCATAACTGCCCCTACACCACCAGGGAAAGTAATCGTAAAGTGCCCTGGTGGAACAGCAAATTGCAATCCCTTAGGCATAAAGCCCGCTCTCGCTTCAATAAAGCAAAAAGGGATGGGAATTGGGAAGCCTATTCTCGGACCCTAACGGGGTTCAATAAAGAGTTAAGGAGAGCGAAAAGGAGATCTTGGGGTAGGTTCTGTGACATGATCAATAGCACAGCCCATGCCTCAAGGATTTACAAATTGATATCCAAGGCGCCTCCTTCCCATATTGGCTTGCTTAGGAAGCCAAATGGGACTTTCACGTGCGACGCAAAGGAGACCTTAGAACTCCTAGCCCAAGTGCACTTCCCGGACTCGAGGGTAGATGAATCATCCGAGGAGCTGCGGTCATTCTCCAGGCCTAGGCCGAAAGTGGATGATTGGAGAAAAGCCTCTTTGATTATCGGCCCTCAACGGGTGGCTTGGGCTATTAACAGCTTCAAGCCATATAAGACTGCAGGTGAGGATGGCATTTTCCCGGCCCTACTACAACAGGGTAAGAATATCCTCCTCCCAGTCCTAGTGAGGATCCTCAGAGCTAGTTTAGCATGGGGGTACCTCCCAAGTCTATGGACTAAGGTCAGGGTTATATTTATTCCTAAAGAAGGGGATAAAGATAGGGCCCAACCGAAGTCCTACAGACCGATCAGCCTATCCTCTTTTCTCTTGAAAACCATGGAAAAGGTAATCAACCTATATGTAAGGGTTTCCCGCACCTGGCAGGCGACCCCCTACATTTAAGGCAACATGCCTACCAGAAAGGAAAGTCAACGGAAACTGCCTTAATCGATCTGACCGATAGACTTGAACAAGCGCTCGAAGATAAAGAAATAGCCTTGTGTGCCTTTCTGGATGTTGAGGGTGCCTTCGATAACACCCCAACAAGAGTTATTGTACGATGTCTGCAAAACCGCGGCATCGATCAATTAATAATCTCTTGGATAGAGGCAATGCTCACAACGCGAACAGTGAAAACCACGCTGTTGGACTGCACATTAACCGCCAGGGTGACTAGAGGGTGTCCCCAGGGTGGGGTGCACTCTTCACTGTTGTGGTGTCTGGTTGTTGACTGCCTTATCCAGGAGTTGAACAATGCGTACCTTCCCACTCAAGGATACGCAGATGACCTGGTGGTCCACATAGTTGGAAAATGTCCTTCAACTATATCAGGTCTCATGCAACTCGCTCTTAATAAGATCGAACAATGGTGCTGCCAGGTGGGGCTGTCTGTGAACGCCAGCAAAACCATAATAGTTCCTTTCACTAGGAAGAGGAATTTAGACGGCCTCAAGCCTCCCAAACTGTTTGGAAGAACTATTGAATTCTCTCAGAATGCCAAATACCTTGGGATCCACCTGGATCAAAGACTTAACTGGGGTATACATATAGGCAACATTATCAAGAAGGCCAAAGCAGCGCTAGGTATCTGCCGTAGGCTAACCAGCTCCAGGTGGGGACTGAAACCTAGTCACCTTCTCTGGCTTTACACCGCTGTGGTAAGACCTATGGTTAGCTACGGGTGTATAGCTTGGTTTAAGCAGACTGCAGTAGGGACCACCATAAAGGCCCTGGAAAGCCTGCAAAGATGTGCCTGCTTGATGATTACGGGGGCTATCTCATCTTCTCCCATCCTTGCAATGGAGGCTATCCTGAACCTCCCACCACTCCACCTGTTCATACAGGGGGAGGCTAGGATGGCAATGCTCCGAGCTGTGGAGGGAGGCAGATCGAGATGGAAATCCCAAACCACGAGGAAGCTACAGGGCAGCCTAATGGTATATCCTGTCATGGCAATGCCAGCCGATGCCATGATTGAAACTTTGGAGTTCAAGAAGAACTACAAGGTCATGATTCCTAATAGGGATGAATGGGACAAGCAAGTCCCTGAGCCCTTTAGGAAAGCTAACCAGACATGGTACACTGATGGCTCTAGAAAAGAGGGCCAGTCAGGTGCAGGTGTCTTCGGAGGTAGTGCGAAATCCAGGAGAACCACGTGCCTGGGCGCATATGCCACCGTATTCCAGGCAGAAATGTATGCCATTGTCGACTGCGTTCACGCAAACATGTCGAATGAGGGTAAGAACATCCTCATCCTGTCAGACAGCCAAGCTGCTCTAAAAGCGCTTGATGCTGTAGAATTCAAGTCCAAAATCACCTTAGAGTGCACGAAAGCCTTGAATGAATTGGGGACCAGGAACTCGGTAATGATTGGCTGGGTTCCAGGCCACTCCAATATCCGAGGCAATGAAATTGCCGACGAACTGGCGAGGGCTGGTTCCGAGAGCGCTCTCATAGGACCAGAACCAGCTTGTGGCATTTCGAAGGGGATTAAAAAGAGAATCCTCAGAGATTGGGTACAAACACAAGCCCGACTCCAGTGGGCCCATTCCCCTGGACTACTGCACTCGAAATTGCTCATTAGGGAATTTTCACCCGGAGTTGCAATACAAAACCTCCAACTAAGCAGGGGCCAATTAAGGGCGCTCACTAAAGCCCTAACTGGTCACTGCAAACTCAACAAACATCTGCATAGAATGGGCCTGACTAATGTACCCACGTGCAGATTTTGTGGTGAGGATGAAGAGACAACATTTCACATTCTTTGTGAATGTCATGCTCTCATCCACACAAGGAGCCGAGCTCTGGGTGGACCTAGTCTGCCACCACATGATGCGAAGGCTCTGTCTCCAAAGAAGGTTATTGGCTTTTTCAACGCCGCGGGCCTATTTGGAGACCTTTAAAATAGAGGGGTCGGCCACAATAGATCTGTACAGGTCGCAGTGGCCCGCTGGGCGACGCCCCTCCGTCGCCCCTAGTATCCCCTCGAACTCCAGATAGATAGATAGATGTTAGGGTGATTAGGCCTTAGTCAACCACGCTGGCCGAAGTGCGGATTGGTCGACTTCACATACATCATTGAATTTCTTCGCAGATGTATGCAGGTTGCCTCACGATGTTTTCCTTCACCGTAGGAGCGTCAGACAAATGTACATATGAAATTCGAAACGAAAAACACATTGGTACATGGCGGGTCTCGAACCCTGACCCCCCGATTGGAAGGCAAGCGCCGAGTCCACAGCGCCACTGACGCCCACAGGTGCTCTTTTACTAACGTGTAAATATAAATAAATAGAGACAGCACCAGGCTTAAAATTTAAAGCAAGACTAAATTTAGACCATATATTGTAGGTAATAAGACGATTTATGTCCACTTAGATCCATTTTGAAATGATAATTTTATGGGTCTTTTTACACGCATATGTTTTCTTTAATTCGTGAATTTCTTAAATTTATTGTAAAAATCCATTGATGGATTTTTTGCAACTAGGCATACATAACACAAGCGATGAGGGAAGGAAAAATTATTGTCGATTGTCACTTACTCGCATTAAATAATTTAATTATTACAGAAAATTACGACTAGATTTGGTTGGTTTGTTTTTTTGGTCTTCACTTGTTTTCGATTTACACTTATTTTTCTGATGTTCACTTGAAATCCTGAATCATGGATTACAGTGGTCATAAAGAGTGCAAAAGATCCGTTAATGGATCATTACAATGAATTTATGAATAATGGAATAATGTGGACAAAAGAGTGCAAAAGATCTATCAATGGATCATAGGCTTGTATTAATAAACGCATCTCAAAGTTGGGATCGATCTTAAGATACAGTTTTGACATTATGATCTGTCAAAAACAACATCTCGAGATTGATCTGATTCTTGAGATGCAATTATTAATACGAGCCTTAGTGTACAACACCCGTGAACACCGTAACCGCATAGTGACATCCTGACATCAGGTAGACCGTAATGCTAATTCTAAGCCATCTATATAATATAACAAAGAAATCTCTGGCAATTCGCTTAAATAACATTATTAGTTACGTAATATTTTTCTATCTACACAAAAATATGCCATAGAATAAAGAATAACGTGCATTGTAAAAGTGTTTTCTTAAAATTTTGTGTATTGGAATAGGTCCAGGCAAGGTTTATACGTACAATTTGACCCGGTAGGTGGCGCTGTAATCGGGCAGGAGATTTTTGAGTTGAATCTAATAATTATTAGGCCGTCTGCAATGCAATAATGTCGCAGCGTGTCACAGGCGACTGCATCACGGGTCGGTAATTATAAACTAGTGGGCCCGGCAGACACTGTCCTGCCCGATTATAGCACCACCTACCGTGTCCAAGTGTACATATAAACCTTCCCTGGACCTATTTGAAGACACACAGAAAAATTTGTAAGAATTGGTCAAGCATTTAGAGTTTTCGCGATACTAACACACAGCGATTCATTTTTATAACAATATTCATTCACAATTTTATTCACGATTTTGACACTCGCACCCAGTCAGGAGTCAAATTTTAAAAAAGTTATTAAAAATCATTAAATAGCACTGTCAACCATATAAAGCCAACATAATATCTCAACCAATATTTGTAGGTAATATTAAATTATGATATTTTTGAATAGCACAGTTTTTGAAATATTTACCAACAAAAATTATAATAACGGCTAATCCTTATTTTGTGTACGCTACAGCGAGTATCATTACAAAGTTTTGCGGAGAACGCAAGTTTTTCCCGCTTTCTATGTTAATTTTTTAACCCTCGACGCAAAAATGACGGGGTATTACGTATTTTTACACAACTCCCTCAAAATAGGTATCAAATGAAAGGGCTTGACTGTAGAATACTATGCAATATGATAAATTTCAAATCCAAGATGGCCGCAACCACAAAATGGCGAATTACATATTTTTTACAACTCCCTCAATATAGGTATCAAATTAGGGTGCTTAGGCTTAGGGTTTAAAAAGTATAAAATAAAAATAAAATCACAAATTTAAATAACCCCCGACAAAAACCTCCAAAAAATAAAATGTGTTGGTTGGCCCTTTAACTTTGATATATTATCTAGTAATATTTTGATTGAGGCGCTTCTAACAAAAGAATTAGGAAATATAAATACCTACAATAAGATTTTTTAAACTCTACCAAAAACAGTAATGTAATTTATGACTCCTATATAATTTATGACTTTTTGGTGTTTTTGAAGACGTTTTTATTTTTTGTAAAAAAAAAATTTATACACCAAATTACTAGGTATATCACCAATGATTAAACATATATTTTTTAATACAACCATTTCTTAAAAAGCACTTCCTGCTTATAACAAATTTGTTGCAAGTGATTAGATAATAACATAGTATTGATAAGAAAAAGAAGAATTTACAAAATTTATTATCTCTGTTTCAAGTAGCTGGTAATTTAAAAACTCACATCCAGTTTGATGTTTATCTGCATTTATACTTAGTCATGTTCAAATTCTCTCCTAAATAATTACGGTTAATGTTTTAACAGAGGTAAAAGGACTTATTCTAGGTATTTATATTTCTTTATTTTTTGCTAGAAGCGCAGCAAATGGCTTGCCCAAGTTCAATGTCTGCAAAAAATCAGGAAAATTCAACAAAATAAATTAAATTTTCTTGCAAAACGAAAAGAAAACCCGCAATGCTACTTCAAAAACCCCATTGGGTTTGAACACATCATTTTTTTAATGTAACCATTTTTAAATAATACATTACTTATGACAGTTTTATTGCAAATGATTGATAACACGACAAAAGAAGAATTGTCAAAATTTATTATCTCTGTTTCAAGTAGGTACTTACCTATAATTATATTTAAAAACTCACATCAAGTTTGATATTCATCTGATTTTATAATCATATCCATTAGGAGAAAATTTTAACAACTGTTAAAGTTTTCTTCTATAATGGCTCGTTATATTTTTGGTAGAGTAACTTATTGTAGGTATTGATATTTCCTAATTCTTTTGTTAGAAGCGCCGCCCTACTCCAATGTCTTCAAAAACTCAGATTTTTTTTTTAATATTTAATTTAATTTACTTGCGGAACCAAAAAAATTGTAGGAAAAGAAATAAAAAACATGAGTGATGAACTACCTACCATACAGAGCTAACACATGGTTCAAAATAGTTAAATATTAAAACTGTTAAAAATTATATTGAGATGAAACATTATATTTAAATTTGTGATTTGAATAATACTTAACAATTTATTGTCTTAACAATTTCACCTGTTAATGAGTCATTTTTTCGTTATGCGTTTTTTTGTAATAATTGAAACGGATCTGGAAATCTGAGAATTCAGTACAAAAGTACAATAAGTACAGAAGTTTTCACTACTCGTGTTTAGTAATAACTTTCAATTCTGTTCAATAGAATACAAGATCAAACTTAAATCTGTTATAATATCTTTGAGAACATTTCAATGTATGACCAATGTAATGTAAACCCATGTAATTTTCCATGGAGTCTTTGCACGAATTCAATTATATTGTACAATATCGCTTAAAAATCCCTAATTTAATATTTTTAAACTTATCTGTATATCCATGTGAAATAGATTCCAGACTGTGTTTTTTTGACAAAACTAATGAAATGACTTTATATTATGGTAGTTATCCGAGATTACGAAACGTGCAGCTTAACAGCACAAGCGCAACACAGATTTTTCAAAATGGCTGCGCATCGGGAGCCGGTAACATAGATGCAGTTTGATTTATGGCGGAACTGCGTTAGCCCGCGAAATTTTAAATGGCTCTGTCCAATGCAATTGAAAGCTTGTATGAATAGGAATTAACAAGAACACAGACTAAAATAAGCCATCTCTAATGTTAAGCCATCATTGGTTAACTTTTGGGTTAATTTACATGACAGGATATAGTAACAACTCATCAACCCCTATAAAAGTCTCACTCATACTCAAACTAGGAGGAGTTTGACAACGTACTATTGCAATATGGAAATGTCAAATAGGCCGAGTAAATAAATGAATTATTTCTCTCAATGTGTTATGTATGACATTAAAATAACTTTTCTTCTCTTGAGCGATTTATATTTTTGCTTAACTTGCATTTTTGTATCACCTGATCATGTAACAGTTCCTTGTTGTATAATAGGTTTAAAGACGATTCTAAAACGTTACCACTTCTCCACTCATAAAATGTACTAATGTCATAATTTAATAGAAATATTTTCTGTCATCAAATATAAATAAAATAAAATTATATATTATTGTATATTTCATTCAATCTAATCTCGATTGACTAAATCAGCGTTTCATTCCATAACGTCTCCTTCCAAATTACACAAACATGAAATTTGACTTCAAAATTTTATAGCTACTAAGCATCTGTATTGTAGTGTACAATTTTTCCTAGTTTATGGTAAAGGATATTTGAAGTCAAACATATTTATTTGTTACATAATAAACCGTAACATTGGGCGTGTTTTATTTCTACAGGAGTATATTACTGCCTATAATATGCAATATAATAGACGAATCTAAACTAAGATATTACCGAATAAAAATAACTTGTTAGCAATATAAAAACAAATCAATATCAAAGCATTAATTGTCAAGTATTACTTAATATTGAAATTGTTGAATAGGGATTCTCCCTCTAATATCATTGTTACCTAATCGCTTTGATTGTCAATCAGCTGACAAGCTATTGGCAAATTGATTGAAAGGTGATTTAGATGTAAGTATGTTAATAAGAATATACATTTAAAATTAATAAACGTAAATTAATAGTAGTTATTCGACTGTTACACCGATTTTCACTTCCGATTTTAGTACGTATGTCGCCAGGTACTCACATCAGTAAATTTGAGATCCATCGTTGGAATATTATGTTTTGTCGCAGTGGAAACCAGGGACTTCGTAGATTTCTCCATATTGTAATACCTATTTCTTAGCAACGGGCGGTTTAATCATTTTTTGAGAGAACACTATCGAACCGATCTGACTATATAGGACCGTCGAGCACTGCACAGCACATTACACGCTTCGCGATGCTGTGTTAATCATCGCGAGACGACATTACCTCCCGTACTATTCATTCGTGGCCAAGGGAATATTGAGGGGAGCCAAACTAATTGAACCAAGGTTTTGACTAGTTGAATATACATTAAATCGTGGAATACAAAACGAAGGAACGCGCAGATGTCAAGTTTCGCATCGACCGAACTCTGAATGAACATGTAGGTCAATATCAAGCCTCCCCTCCGCTTTTCCCCTCGCCCTACTTCACCCCTCTGTGAAATTTCTGATGAACCCGTATAGTATTAAATATACCTTAAATCTGTCAATGTTTTCTTTGCATCAAAGCAATCATGATTTCATAAAATCACGACGCAATTCTAAAGTATTTTGTTACTTCACAAAAATATCTTAACTGTGAGGGTTAAAACATTCTGAAACAGTCCTACGACAACCTTTGGAGTATTAAGCCACCCTACGGTGATATAAGTAAATCGCAAGAAAAGATATCAATCCGATACACAAATTATCGGAATATTTAAAACTATATTTCAGTTTGACACTTAGCAAATGAGTATCTTTTTGGCACTCAGCAAATATGACAGTTTCAGGTGCATTCTTTTTTTTACATTTCAATAAATTATGTTTTTTGAACGTGTCTATAATTGTGTGTGTATTTTTGGATTGCTTAAAAAATTCATCATCCAAAATGGCTGAAACATAATCTCTCTCGCTCTCTTTCTGTCTCTCTAAACGTCTGACAATTGAATATTTCTAATGAAGAGGTTGCTTACAAAAAAAACATCACTCCAAAATAACCGAAATATATTTTTTCTCGTATAACTTTTTATTAATGTGTTATGTTTGTTCACAAGTAGAGACGGAATAATATTTTAACAATAGCATTAGGTATGATCGTGAGTACTATCTGAACTCACTTACATGGACACATTTATCTCTAGCTGAAGTAATGTTTATAATTATATTTATTTATGTCTTAATAAGTAATATTAAAATAAACTTAGTCGGTGTCCCTACAAAAAAATAAACACTGTCTAAGCATGATGCTTTTTCAATTGTTTTAAAATTATTGAAAGTAAACACCGAGTAAGTTTATATATCTTTTTTAATTTTATCTTTGTCTGTGCCAAACACAAATCACATTAAAAACTAAAGACAGCCTTGCCGCTTTAAGTACATACAAAGGTAGGTACTTCATATTAATATAATAAAGATAGAAAAATAAATATAACGACGAAATATCATCAAACTTAGGATGTCAAGAGGCTGTTGCGACTCAAAAGGTCGCTGAAAGTAGAGCAGATCGTATTGATTAAAGGACGGTACGCAGCCCCCTATACTCTATCATGCTATGCAATAAGTAATTCACATTCGATTCATCACTAAGTATACTATGTCTTCATAAATAAAAATGAATCGTCGGAATGTTTGACTACACCAAATAGGTTAATTCTTATTTTGTTATCTTCGATATTGCCAGGACAAGGTTCTTATTAAAGACTAGCTTTCCGCTCGCGACTTCGTCCGCGTTATTTTTGTTTTCCCGTGGGAATTTTATATTTTCTCGTAGGAAAATTAACCTATGTCCTTCCCCTAGTCTCGAACTATCCCTATACCAACTTTCATCAAAATCGGTTCAGTAGTTTCGAAGCCTATTCAATACAAACAAACAAACAAACAATCAAATCATTCCGCTTTATAATATTAGTATAGAAAACGTTTGAAAAATTATAGAAAAAATTATGAATTAAACAAATTTCGTATAAAAAGTGACGAAACTCAGATATAATAATATGGTTTCTTACATTGTTGTATTGTCAAAAGATTTTTAGTATACTCGTGCGAGGCCAGGGCGGGCAGCTAGTCAATTTATAAGTTAACCACAGCTTAACAAAACAAAAGAGTTTGACGCGACCACAGCTGCAACTCAAATAAGTGATTTCCACGGCATAACAAATTTGAAATCAAGTTGGCGTATTATTGAGATTATTGTTACTTACTTTCCAATTTGATGATTGGTTGTTACTTAGAAAATATACCGGGTGTAAGTGACGGTGTCCCATTTCTTTTAACAGTGAGTTCAGACCAATGTTATTATTTGTTTACCGATTTTTATTTTTCCCGGAAAAGCTTTTAAAGCGAAAAAAAGGAGTTGTCTTTTTTTTTCATGTTTCGCAATGTATGGCGAGCCGAGCATTACTTTTGTTCCGATCACACCGGTGCGTGAATTTTCCGGTAGAAAATTATTAATTATTAAGAATCATGGTCTGAACTCACTGTTAAAAGACGGGACACCGTAACTTACACGTTGTAAGTTACACCCGGTATAAATAAAAATAAAAACAGACTTCAAAAAAACTAAAATGTCGAAAATCATTTAAAAATATACACAACATACATATTTTTATATCAATGTTGGTGTCGATCGATGATTACCTGGAAAGCCTTAAAAATGTAAGAACTACGAGTAACTATGTACTTAGTTAAAATTTGGCGGTTCGACTGTATGTTTTTAGGGTTGACCTAAAATCATGAAATGTCTTACAGCACATGTTACGGAAAAAATCTGAAAATCTTCAATATATGCCTAGTAGTTAGGAACTTATACTCGTATACTTAAATACGAGTACCTAACCTTGTATGAAACCCTCGGCGAGCGAGTCAAGCTCACTCGGTTGTCTTTTTTAGAAGATTAGTCAGTGTATACTGTGTGGAACAAACACCCTGTGAACACTTTTAGGAGCATGCTCAGAATCGATACCTATATAATGGTTTTTATGTATAATTATCATTTTTTAAAACTCTTCAATAAAAAACTAAATAAATATTTAATCCTTAAACACTTTCAAGTAACTCCAATTGTTCAACTCTTTGTGCGCCAGCGCGGCGGTGCCCCCTCGTTGTCTTTGCCGTAATTGATTACTTGTAAATACTGATGTTAAAAATATTTATTTCAAATGTATCAATTTTAAAAACAATATAATAGTGGACATTATTTGCTTTTTTTTAAAGTTGTAATTCCTTTTTGGTAACCATAAGTAATATACATACAAGTTTATTTTTTAATTATCACAAAAAATTTGTGTGCTTGTTCAGACAAGCAAACTGAACAACTTTCACTATGGGACCAACTTTGAAACCGCAAAAAAGATCAGCTATATGTAACGATTTTGAATGTATACATAATTATGCACTTATTGCGTATGTTTTCCAATAACGCAAACTAATACTAAATTATGGAAACTATACTGAAACTACTAGTCGTCGTTGCAGACTAACCACGTATAAATACCAAGTGATAGCAGCTAGCAATTACTTTACGCGAATACTTTGTGGTAGCTTAGCCATGTTGTTTTATTGCTTTCTCTCTTTTTTAAATAAAAGAAGATTGTAATATTTAAAAGTATTGCAACTTCAGCCATAATTATGCCATTGTATTCGTTAGAAGTTTTTCATTTGTTTGCGTTAAAAACTTGGGATCTGTGCTCCAAGCACGAACCACTTTATTTATGGTTATGGTAATAACGAGAGCTAAAGTATGTGAATCGTCAACACGAACTCACTTTTGACATATCGTATCGTTTTATTCGTTTGTCAGCTAGCCTCCGTAAAATCTCTCACCGAGTATTTTACAGTGAGAGAACTATCGTTACGTTACGAGCTCACGATAGTCTTACGGCCGAACCCAATATTGTATCCGTAGTTTAAGATTAAAAACAATCTCGGATTATTGCGTATCGCTCAATCGATCTCTAATCCGCGTGCCAATAACTAAAGACTGCAATCCTAGGATTCTTTTGACACCGGATCGCCAGCGATCCTTTCCCTCTTGGCCGTTTCTTTATACGCAAAATATTCGATTGTGCAATATTATTACTGTATGTTCTATGAAAACAAACTAGCTATAAATCTTTTTAAATAATGTTTCTTATGCTTCTAACAAGAAGGGTACACGAAAAGAAGGGGCTCATCAACAATTAGCATAATTAGAGAAAATCGTAAATAAAAGATTTGAGATTGCAATACCATGCTATTTACCATTTACTTAATTATTTAACTATGTTATAAGATTAACATAAGTCCAGTGTAAGTAACAAAGGAATTTTTTTGTGAATGTTATGTATAGTTATCAGTAGACTCATTTTTTTTTAAAGTAAAACATAAATGAACACGGCAAAAAGGGGTCGATTAGTGTAATGAACCCGTTATTATCCCTTTCATAACCTGTTTGTATGTTAAATAAAAATTCCTGAAATAATTCAATAAATAAAAAAGTGTGATGTTTTAACAGTATTCTATTATTTTAATTAATATTTTACTTATGACAAATATTAGTATAATATTATTGAGCCTTAATACAACAAAACTTCTTTAATACTTGTAGATCTTCATATTTTTCTTTCGATATAGGAAGGTCTTCATTATAGGTTGAAGGAGGTAAAAAGAACTCATTCTTACTCAAACTATTTCTTTTCCGCTTCACTCTACCAGTGATACAAGCTTCTTCCTATGCCCCATTATAAAAATCGCGAAAAAATGTTTTTTTTTTGCTTTCATTTTCGATTTTCAATTCTTTAATAGGGCGAGATGGGACTGTAGATTTTTTCCTCATTCCCATCTCGCTCAATGACTAGATGACAAGACAATCGGAGTTTTTTTTATACATACGCCATTCGCCTAAGTATAGGATTTTCTCTTCTTAGTTTTTAGATACAAATTATCACTGTCGATTTTTGAGAAGATATTCTTATAATTCCACCGATACAAAACCAAATCCACATAAGCACTTAAAAATTACTTCATGTTTTACGTGACATCGCACCACTGTATGATAAATCATTCAAAATAGAGTCGCAATGGACTTGTTCTAAAAATGTTAATTCATAATGTACCCGTTCTTAGCAAGTCCGAACGAAATGTGCTCCTTCTAACCCTGTTTTGCTCACAATAGGCCCCTTTTAGTAATTTTCGGATATTTGAATGTTCAGATTCAACAGGCAATGATCCCTTTTTTGTTTGTTTTGAATATGTCATCGAAAAGGCCCGTATAAAATACACTTAATGCCAGTATTAGATAAAATTCGTAAAAAATGTTGATGAGCCCCTTCTTTTCCTGTACCCTTCTATAATGTTTAAAAACACTTAGAAATTATTCTGTAAATAATAATATATCAAATACAATATTATGCAAAATATTAATTTTTATAGGAATGGAACGTGTATAAAACTGACACGAGCAGCGTTGGATTTCGTAGTATAATTATACTATTTGTACCATTATTTCATGATGTGTAGTATGTAGTATCGTAATGCCAGGATACTACGCGAACGTACCATAATTTTACCCTCAGCTCGATTGACAACTTTTCTTGGTTCGATCATTCTCCTTTTTATTAATTAACAAATAATCAAAGTATCTACCCTACAATATAAGTAAGTTCTGTATATATGGTGCCATACATATACAATGTATGGCACCATCGAAACAGCCAGCGACAAGCTCCGGCCGGGGATTCCTTGCATAGTGTTTTACTATCTCATCTCGGTTGTTCTGACAGAGAAAGACGGAAGTACTTTATGTATGTGTGTGTGTGTGTACATATCAAGCAATCATTATTTTCGTTTAGTCGGCACTCGACAGGGGGGGGTACGCCACTGATTGGATCTCTCCATTTAGCCAAAAAAACGAAACGTAGTATAATTTTTGACAAGTAGTATATTTTTCATTTCCATAGACAATAATTTTGTGAGGGTCTGAATCCAACGCTGGACACGAGCACGCGAGTGACATTATATTTGTTTGTTAGCTAGCTGTGGTGTGGTTGGTTTGATTTGAACGTATAATTTGTGATTTGAACTAATATAAATCAATAAAAGCAACGAATAATCGTATAATAAATACAGAAGTAAAATTTGGGGTGAGATATTACAGAAAGAAAAGGTGCCTCTCCATGATTACTAAAAAGAAGAGGTGGATTTTTATATGAGTGTAATGTAGTAATTAATGTAATGTGTAAACTATTGAGGTAACGAAATGTAAAGAGGAAAATAAATGACTTATTTATATTATCATCATTTATTTCAAAAAATATCTTAAATTTAAGATTTTTACAATATCTATACAAGAAGAAAATAATATAAAAAACTTAATCCGACAGCGAGGCAAAGCTGAAGCTATTATCTTCTAAATATAAAATGTTCGTGTCCCAGTTTGTTCTCGTACCAAACTGTTTGTTACCAAACTCCTCCAAAACGGCTTGAACGATCTTTATGAAATTTTTTGTGTAAGTATGTTCGGTAGCGTTTATTACCCTTGTTACTACCAAGTCTTACTACCGGTAGTAAGACGGGAAATTCATTTAACCGTGTTTCTACCGGTAGAACTACCGGCAAATATTTTTTTACTATAGTACTACTCTGAAAACCAAAAATAAAATATAGCATTAAATATAAAATTAAGTATTTATTATACTTAGTACTCATTTATAGAACTTATATAAGAAATAGCTAAAAATTGCACGCGTGTAATTAACGCAATTTCTCTAATGCGTACCCAACATTTATTTCTCCTGTAATGAGCTGCAATAAAATGTGCCTGATATTATCATCATTCAAGGTGTGAGTTCTTCGTCTTTTGTTAGCACATGAAATCGAAATTTTATGAGCTACGTTATTCAGCACATTCAGCAGACGCATTAACGTAACGTTATTTTTATTAATTTGTTTATTATTATATACAGTGTGTCCCCGGATAAGGTGCACAAACGAAAATGGGTGAAACTAATTTATGGATTAAAAAAAGAGATTTTTTAAAAAATTAAATATTTAATATTGATTTAATTTTTTTATTCTCTTTTTAAGACCTTTTGTGTTTGTAAAGTTGTAACATTGTAACCACTGCGTGGATTTTGTTCAAATAAAAACAATAATGATGCCAAAAGATTAACACTGTATGGTAAATTTAAAAAAAGTACATAAAAGCAGTCAATAGGGAGAAAAACATTTTTTTTTCACTAATTTTGAACATAAAAGTGTTAAATTTTGAGTAAATGTTTATTTTTACCAAATATAACAATTTCTTTTTATTACCTCTTATTAATCCACATGTTATAACCTTTTCAACAAAAAAAAATCAACATTCTGTCTCTAATACATACTTAGCTACGAGGCTTTAATAGAGGGGCCTGCTTACGCGCCGTCCCCTGGCGCCCGCGCCGCTGCCTTTTTGTCAACCGCTGAGGTAGCTTTTCTTAAATTGGAATTTAGTTAAACACATTTAAGCATTTTTTAAACTTAAGCTAAGCTTTTTCAGTGTAAATGAAATTGATTAAAACAAGAAAAACAAATCACAATAAGTATTTATTACAAAAAATCTAAAAAAACACTTTTTACTAAATTAATGCATTAAATGTTCAAAATGACCACCACGCTGTTGCAAGCTCATCATTGCACGTAAGAAAATCTATTGCGTAGTCCTGCGGACCATGTCAGGGTCATTTTTGATATTTTCCGCACATTTTCAATAAATGTGTGGGCGACGTTAATTGACGACACATTGAGGGCGCTGTGGACTCGGCACTTGCCTTCCAATCGGGGGGGGGGGTCTGGGTTCGAGACCCGCCATGTACCAATGTGTTTTTCATTTCGAATTTCATATGTACATTTGTCTGACGCTCCTACGGTGAAGGAAAACATCGTGAGACAACCTGCTTACATCTGCGAAAAAATTCAATGATGTATGTGAAGTCGACCAATCCGCACTGGGCCAGCGTGGTTGACTAAGGCCTAATCACCCTAACATAGGGTAGGCTCGAACCCCTCGGTGGGGACGTATATGAGCTGTGATGATGATAATGACATTGATTGGGCCGATTATTCTGCCAAGGACATTAAACGGCGAACGGTGTTTATCCCTTTTAAGAGATGATGTCCCCCTTATGTTCGAGGATGTGCCGCTGGCAAGAAGAAGAGACATGTTTTTCTCTTTTTTTTAATCGATAAATTGTAGTCTAGTCTAGTCTAGTTTCACCCATTTTCGTTTGTGCACCTTATCCGGGGACACACTGTATATTATAATTATAATTAATTAACTTATATTATTTAATGCTATATTTTATTTTTGGTTTTCAGAGTAGTACTATAGCAAAAAAATATTTGCCGGTAGTTCTACCGGTCGAGGCGGTAGAAACACGGTTAAATGAATTTCCCGTCTTACTACCGGTAGTAAGACTTGGTAGTAACAAGGGTAATAAACGTTCGGTAGGTCTGAGAATAGGCCGTAAACTATTTTTTATACACCTAGGTGATTATTATGGCGAAGCGTAGTTCGCCGGCACAGCTATTTATTATAGACTAGCTGTGCACGCGACTTCGTCCGCGTGGAATAGTAACGGCTGGACCGATCTTGATAAAAAGCCTATGTTATACCTTATATAATTAGCTATCTATTAGTGAAAGTCCCGTCAAAATCGGTCCAGCCGTTCCGGAGATTAGCGGGAACAAACAGACAGACAAAGACTGTTTTTGTTATTGGTACCCGATATACATTCATACCCATTCATTAAAAACTTGTTATTTTGACAATACAAACAGACACTTCAATTTTATTTATTTGTATAAGTAGATTTCAAACACATTCACATTACATAGGTATATAGCGCGGCAAAAAGTATTTTATTCACTGTTTTGATATGTTTCTTTTATGTCTATTTTCGTTAAACGTAATTTACGACAGTTTTGTTCAGTCGGAACCAAAAAGTAAATTCGTAGTTATTTATTGCTATTGTTGATATTTGGTGTTAATTGCGACGTTGTTGTTGTAACACTTCATCATCATCACTGCAATCACGTATCGAAATCTGATATTGTTTCGGCTCATAACTCCAAATCACTAGGTACTATCACATCTTCCAAAAATATCGTATTTGCCATTGCCATTTCTGACAAAAATACAACAATTATTTTCAAAACATGTAAATCAATCCAAATTTTGACAAGTAAACCTTGAAAATAGGAAGATTGCCAAAAAAAGATTGTGTAGACGTCAATCAATCCCTTTTTAATCAAAGATTGATTATTGGGACACGTCAAACGTCATTTTCGAACAGAGGTCTATCCAAAAACACTGATCGGACCTCTCATGGATGGTTGCCTTTCAGAGATTACAAATGCAATCCTTCGATTGGTTATAGAGACGCAAAATGGTACTTTTGGATTGAGTTTGCAATCTCAATCCGGAAAAAACGGATCAGGATCGCATATTGGGCGTTAGGCGCCAATTTCACAGTCAATCTCGATGATCCGCGATCCGCGATCAAAATCAATGATCTTGGATCACAGATCTAGGCAATAATCCATCAATCTGCTTCGTACATTATCAATCTGGATCGTGATCATTGATTTTGATCGCGGATCGCGATCGAGATTGTCTGTGCAATTGGCGCCGTACAATAATGTTTCTAGCTGTCCATTTAATATCTCAATCGTTATCAGATAGTAAGTAAATACGATTACTATACCATAATGAGAGTGGTTCGTGCTAGGGGTTCTGTATTTTTTTTTACTATATGGCCACACCGTTTTTCTGTGCAGTACGTGTTGTAATAATGGATCGAGTAAATTAAAACATGCGATCAAATACTTAAACTGAGGTGTAAGGAAACTGGCGAGATTAGGTACCTAAATATTAAATTTAAAAAACTGTCGAGTGGTAAACCAACCCATTTAATAAACACTAAAGGTTTTTTTTCGTTGGGAAATGCTACGCATACCTCGTTTTGGGGTAACGCGAGATTATGTCGGACTCTCCATGGCTACTGGAGCAGCATCCGCGGCCTACCGACGATGCCACTCAGGGACGCCTTGGCGTCACGCCGAGCAGGGATGCGTAGTAGCCGGACAAGGTCATGGGAACTCTTGCGAACACTTCCACAACCTCGTCGGCGTCCTTCGCTCCTTTCGGGATACAACTTAGTGCCTCGCGAAGAATTCACCTTTTTTTACTTGTTGGGTAATCTGCTATTATAGCCTTGTCTACCTCTGTATGTATAATCCTAATTCATTTTAAACAAGTCAGAATATTTTTTTACAAATAAACATATCTTAACGTAATAATCATTCTACGTATCCATGATAAGGCAGATATTGCTGCTTCTTTAGATACTGTCTGCCTTACTCTTTTTAGGACATACACAAATTTGTCCAGTTTAGTTGCTAGCAAGTCAATATGGGCTTTCCTTTTTAATAATATTAATCTGAAGATTATTATGTCAAAACCACATAATTATATTATTAAAATTAGATTGGGCAATATTTTCAATGTCATCAATATTCTTACTTTTAACCAGACGTGTAGTATCGTCAGCAAATAGAATACATTTTTGATCAATACAGTCAAGTAGATCATTTATTTTACATTGGTTTTCCTTTTTATCTTTTTTTCCTAAATTTTCAGATGTTTTTTTTTTGTGTAGGTACTTAATTATCATGATGTTACCTGTAATAAAGCGGTTTGGCTAGGCATTGCAGAACTTACGTAAAATTTTATCTGAAGTTCAAAATTACTGTTGGAGTTTAGTAGTAAAAAATGTTTAGGGCTTAAAAAAATAAGTGAGGGGTGCCAGAGGTTTCTAAGCATTCTTAAAAGCTGCTAAGAACCTGTAACAACAAATATCATTCATAAAAACCAGACCTTAATAAGGGTTTTTCTCCTGTAACAAAGGTAATTAATAGAAAAAAAAGTTAAAAGACAAAATGTGTTTTCGTTTTTTATTTTTTCTTTATGTGATGTTGAATTGTAACTTGTCTAATGTTTCTTATTGTTTGGTAATGTATGTCAGTCATGCTATCGGCTTCAGGTGATTTTTTATTATGCAGATAGTTGTAGTCTTCTCAGAATATCCCTTTTTAACCTTAAAACATCGACACAGGTAAAGAAATCCTTTACCTCATAGCATAAGGCATCTTAATTTTTCTTTTGGACGCCTATGAACGGGTCACCCTACCCAATCGACTTCAAAAACACTGAGAAGTTAAAAATAATATAGGAATAGGTACAGATCACATCACACTTCTATATTAAAGTCGGTGCCAAACAATGATCTCCTAGAAAGTTTTAAAATTTGGCACCGTTTTTGAAGTCGGTTTTTATTTTTTGTAAAATATTTTATCTTTTTAGTGAATTTAATACCAGCTCACCTTCCTGACCTGGCCTTGGACCTGAATTTCATACCAGCTTAAGGATCCTTGCACCATCAGCTCAGTTCATGACTAACGTTCGACGTACCTATAAAATTTAAGGGTTTCCCTCGATTTTTATAGGATCCCATCATTACATCCTAACTTTGGTGACCTTGGGACTACCCCAGGAGTATACTCTATCGAATACAAAAAGAATTTTGAAAATCGGTCCACAATTGGCGTTGTAATCGCGTAACATACACACAAAACACGTTGGACACACTTAAAATTTAAGCGTTTCCCTCAATTTTCATGGGATTCCATCATCAAATCCTGACTTTGGTGACCTTGAGACCACACTAGGAGTATATTCTATCGAATACAAAAAAAATTTGAAAATCGGTCCACAATTGGCGGAGTAATCGCGTAACATACACACAAAACACGTTGGAAACACCTTAAAATTTAAGAGTTTTCCTCGATTTTCATGGGATCCCATCATCAGATCCTAACTTTGGTGACCATGGGACCATCTTTGGAGTATACTCTACCGAACACAAAAAGAATTTTGAAAATCGGTCCACAACTGGCGGCGTAATCGCTTAACATACACACAAAAAAAACATACGCATCGCATTGAGAACCTCCTCCTTTTTTGAAGTCGGTTAAAAAAAAACATACGCATCGAATTGAGAACCTTTCTTGAAGTCAGTTAAAAAAATCAAATGCATGGTGGCCGCCATCACAAAATGAAAAAATATAAACTAAATAGTAAAAAATATTTATAAAAACAAGGTTTTATGCTCTAAGGAGAGGAAATAGTAAATTACCCAACATGTGAAAAAAAGGTGAATTCTTTTTTGGCACTATGTTGTATCCCGACAGGATTTTTTTGTCACGTTAGTAGATACTTTACTTTTTATCATTGACTGCAAGAAAATAATTACTCTGTGATTATTTCGTTACGAATTTCATATGTACATTTATCTGACGCTCGTACGGTGAAGGAAAACATCGTGAGGCAACCTGCATACATCTGCGAAGAAATTCAATGGTGTATGTGAAGTCGCCAATCCGCACTGGGCCAGCGTGGTTGACTAAGGCCTAATCACCCTAACATAGGGTAGGCTCGAACCCCTCGGTGGGGACGTATATGAGCTGTGATGATGATGATGATGATGATGAGCTCGTTATATTGAACACCACAGACATGTCAATACGACTTAAATTGTTTATACTCGTACATGCATTAACGTTTCGGAATTGTTCGGACACATTTTTCTTGAAATTTGTATTCCACCCGACATCCATTTGTTTGTTGGTCGTGGTCGTAGACTATAATATATCCCTAGGAGATAAGGGTAGAAATGTTTGAGTGTTGAGCTTAATTAAAGCGAAACGTAGTTCGCGGGCACAGCAAGTCTAATATATAAAAATCTCGTGTCACAGTGTTTGTTAACGAACTTCTCCGAAACGGCTTTTTAAACCGACTTCGCAAATAGAGAAGGTTTTATGTGCGACTGTATCTATTTTTTTATGTGTGTTCACCAATTACTCCGCCATTTGTTTGCCGATTTTCAAAGTTCTATTAATCGAAAAATTACACAGAGAATTTTGAAATTAAATATTCCTATTGTCACCGTCATAATTGGATAATGGGATTCCATGAAAATCGAGGGAAGTCGGCACATCCAACGTGTTTCATGTTTTTGCTGAAGATATTCAGGTATTTTCATAAAGTAGTCTTCATATTATGATACTGAGCTGATGATTAAAGTTTGATTGCTATCGGTGGCAGACGAGAGACGAGCTAGTGCTAGCTTGACCGATTTTTATGAAATTTTTTGTGTAGGTATATATTAGGTCTGAGAATAGGTCGTACGCTATTTGTTATAAGCCTAGGTGATAAGGGTGTTACTAGCTGTGCCCGAGAACTACGTTTCACCAGTAGAAATACTAATATCGTTATTAAAAAATGGGGGCTGGTGGTTTTTATTATGGGTAATACATTAAAGAACAATATAAACCAAAGACCTAAAGATTAATTGTAAAATTAGAACAGTTTTTGTAACGTAGTTATTACGTTTTGGTGTTTTTTAGGGTTACCTATTGAAACGCATAACGTTTTTCGTCATAAACTAAAAAGGCATAATGTTAATTGCCATAATCGTCACTTGCCATAAGTCTTTATACCATAACTTCATAATGCATAATATTATAAGGCCGAAATATGTAAGGCATAACCATAAAAAGGCATAATTTGAATAAGCATAAGTAACAAAAGGCATAATTTATGTTTGCCATAATATTTCAGAGGCATAATATACAAAAGACACATTTGAAAAGCATTACTGACAAAATCCATAGAGAACTCATTCACCATAATTTCAAAACATAAACACTTGCTATGCATAACAGAATAAATTTATTGTCTTATGTTTAAATTATTTACTATTGTTTTTTTTTGTTTTTGAACATTATTTATTAAGAAATAGTTTACTAAATAAAAATGCTCTAATTTACGATTAATGTTAAGAAATCACTTAATAATATTAATATATTATATCATTTTGCATGCATGCAGCATGCACGCAGCCGGCGTGCAGCATGCATGCAAGCATGCAGTCATAAAGCAGGTATGCAGCATGCATACAGAATGCATGCAGGCACGCAAGCTGGCATGCAAGCAGGCATGCAGCATGCAAGCAGGCATGCAGCATGCAAGACTTCTGTCATAGCTCTGGCACTGCGGGGTTCTGGCGGTCCCACACATGCTAATCGTCGCAGATGGCTTTCGCTCACCACCGCAGCCTCGGCTTGATGGCCGGCTTCGCCGGCCAGCCTCTGCCGCGGGGGCTCACTCATAGCCACCTGCTCCTCAGCATGCGGGCCACCTCACCCCTCCGTGCCTTCGCGGTTCTCAATAACACTCTAGGGGTAGGGCAGACAAGACTACGTGGAGTCGGGGATGACTGAAACGGTTTTAAATAGCACTAGTTTTTTTAATAATTAGTAATCCTCGCATGGAGAAAAATACATTCCAAATTATGTCAAAGAAGATTTATGGATACCTATTTACAGTTATTATTCATTTTAAAATAGTGAGTTATGAATAGTTAAATTTAATTAAATAGTTTAATTAACAGTTATGCGTAGCAAAATTATGCGTTTAAGGTATGCTTAATAAAATTATGGCAAACCAAATTATACCTTTCAGAGATTATGATTTTTAATATTATACCTTTCGACAATTCTGCATTATAATGATTATGCCTATTGATATGTTATGCCAAATATTACTATGCTTTTTGATTTTTATGCCATATGATGTATGTCAATCGAAATTATGACAACAATATGCGTTTCAAAGTGTCACCGTTTTTAGTACGCGTTTTTATAGCGAGAGTACTGTAGTATTATATTATCTGTGGCGAGAGTGTGCAACCTCTTTGCACGTTTTCCTTTTTTCTTACTATAATCCGTATATTCGCGCATGTTCCAAATTCATCTTTTTTATTCACTCGTGAAACAAAGAGCGTTTTATTCACTGTTTTTGAAGAATCGCGAGCCCTTTGTCGAGTGTCAATGGTAAAATAGTAAGTATATCATGCAACTAGTGAATAAAGGACGGATTTAAAGCTAGAGCCATAGATGAATTACGAGCAAGTGAAGGATCACGATTGACTGGACTGGATAAAGGTGGTGATGGCTTCAAGGACTAAACATGGGGAAGTACAAAAGATCCACGATGGGTCGAAGTGCGAAGGCTCTCATGCTGAGCCACCCCTACACTAAGATAAGATAAGATAAGATAAGTGAAGGATTTTAACTACTGAATCACGACCGTAGCGAGTGAATGAAGTGTTAGAATCCTGAGCGACGCGAATCATTCATGGCCCTCGGTATAAATCCGTTTTTTTTTCAAGAGTTGCATACTATACTTTATACCATGACTACGAGAAAATAGACATTCAATATCGAATATTTTTTGTGCAAGTAAGTACAGCATTGAGGTGGAGGTCGAATATAGCGGAGTGTTCTAAATTCAAACACCAAAATAGTGATTAAAAGTGATTTAAGAGTTAAGCTTTTTAGAGGGGACTGGTATAAATAAACTTTCAACACACTTGCTCGTAAAGTGGATCTAATTTTAGCGGTTTTAGATACATGAAATAGCTGGAGTTAATATAAAAGACATCAACGAACTACATGATTTTTGAAATGATTATTTTCATACCATTATTTAGTCTACAAATTAACAATGATTTGTATTATTTAATCAAAAAATTCAGTTTATTCGGTATTTTTCCTCCACAAGTGTGTCGTCGAAACGTCGTACGATATACGTGCGTATATTGGTTATACACACTCGGCTCTATTACGCCTCGTGAGTTATAACCAACATACCGCACTTATATCGTAATGTACTATTATTATATTATTAAGAGAGCACAGAACCTATTACTAGCGCTGAAATTCGTTTTTTATTAATTATGATAAATTAAAGACATTTCTACAAAAAATAGATCAGTCAAGAACTCAATACAGATATTTCACATTTTTTGAACTATTCAGGCATAGATAAAATGTATAGGAATAATCATAATTCGAATTATTGCTAAAAGTGGCCACTTTTGGCAATAAATCGGATTATGATTATTACAAATTTGATATTTAGGTTCCTTACAAGGTGTAGGGTTGCACTGAGAGAGGCTTTTTTAAAATCCACCCGCTAAGGGCGTAAAATGGGGTTCCATAGTTTGTATGGGGAAACAGGATTAATTAAGACTAGTTTATTCGAAACTTCACATGAGTATTACTATCGTTAAAAAAAATTAACACGTATGTCAAGTTTTTTAAGATTTCATCCCCTAAAAGGAGAAAAAGGGTGACAAAGTAAAAAAATCCACATGGGTATCGTTTCTATGGTTTATCGGGTCGCTGATTACGAAAACAACGACGATTTTAAAATCCAACATGGCGAACATGAAATAACAACCCTTATGTTGGTGTGCAATGGGGTTGAAATGTTTATATATTAATATACGTGTCGTTTTTATGTTCTTTCTGGTTCTAGACATTCCAAATTTAACACGTTAGTTCTTTATAAGTTGAACCAGCGCCAAAACTGGATGGTTACCGAGTTGTGACGGTTCTTAGATTTTTTAGAATTTTTCTGACTTGCTACCAAAAACCATTAATCTATACAAATAAATAAAATTGAAGTGTCTGTTTGTAATATCAAAATAAGAAGTTTTTACTAAATGAGTATGAATGTATATCGGGTACCAATAACGAAACATAATATAAAAAAATTTTTGCCTGTCTGTCTGTCAGTCTGTCTGTTTGTTCCCGCTAATCTCCGGAACAGCTGGGCCGATTTTGACGGGACTTTCACTAATAGATAGCTACTTATATAATAAATAACATAGGCTATCAAGATCTAAAAAAAAATTGCTGCAAAAAGTTACTATTCCACGCGGACGAAGTCGCGGGCACAGCTAGTTGTGAATAAACTACTCCACTCTAAACATTGCATTGATACTATTCTGAAAACTGAAACATTTATGAAAATTTAAAAAAGCCCTTGCCCAAAACTTACATAATCTCAAAAATAAAAGGACTTTACTAACAATAATTCACAAGCATTCCCCATGGAACATACGGTAAAAGGCGCTAAGAGAGGCGATGTCACGACGAAGTTGTAGAGGCTCGTTATTCGACGTACGGGACTAATATTTTTTGTATGGCCTACGGAAATTTGTTCCGGTCCGAGCTTATGTGCATGTGATATTCTATATTTGTAACTGCATCCACGAAACAGGAGAAAATCCTTGTGTAGGACGACGTTTTTTTTTAATAAAACATCGGGTTATACGCACCGCATTAAATATTCTTTCTTTTATTAAAAGGTCTAGGACGTGTAAAGGGCACAAGGTTAATTTGTAGCAGGATGGCCACCGTGTACCGGCCTGCTGTCCCAAATTTGTTGTCCTACGCACCGAGGGGCGTAGGAATATGGCCAAGCAGCGGAATTGGTGCTACCGCTGCCTGGGGGCCCATATAGCATCGGCTTGCCCCCACCCGCGAGATTGCCGCCATTGTGGAGGGGTCCATCATCCCCTCCTGTGCTTAAATAAGAATGGCGCTCGTGAGGTGGTGAGAGAGAAGGACTTGCACACGGGCGGGGGCCCTCGTAGCTCACCCACTTCTCCGAGGAGATCGGAGGGGCGTCACCCCTCCGTGGGGATTAGACATGCGCCCCCCGTCCCGTGAGACGCCACCGTGGGGTTGGGCCGCGGTCATACGGGAGCCACGCCGGGAGCCGGTACGGAGCGGTTCTCTCTCTCCCCCTCTGTTGGAGAGACCTCACTTGTCACGGGCTCCTCCAACTTTTGCCCATCATGGGCACCGCCCGGCTCCCCGAAGCAGTTTTGGTCGGGGCGAGTGCTTACTGGATTGGGACCCGCTCAAGCGCCTTGAGCGCCCTACTCCTCCGCCGCGCACGCATTTTTTTTCGGACCCCCCGCAACGGGGATTTTCGTTAAACCAACTGTCGACTGCAACCCCCCCAAAGAAGCAGCTGCTTTTACCAACAGCCTCTGTACGGGTGTGGGGCCCGAGGGGCACCTTTGTTCTAGTTCGCGCCCTTTTGGATACGGAAGCTCAGGGTTGCATTGCCTTCAGCTGGCTGGTCCGGCAGTTCAGTTTGGTTACGTCATCATACCTTGAAGCGGTACAGGGAGTCGGAGACCTGCGAATCCCGGATCCGATCGGTCAGGTTTTGTTCTCCTTCTCCCCCCACTTCTCCTCATCGCCCAAAATTGACGCTACCGCGATTGTCTTTGAAAAGGTTGTTGGTCAGCTTCCGCAACAGCACGTTTCGCGCGCTGTCGTTGATGCGATATCAGGACTGACCTTGGCTGACCCTTCCTTCCACCGAACCGGTCCGATCCACCAGCAGGAACCTGATCTCTTTGAGAATACCAGCACTCCAGACCTACTGCCTGTTTTGGGAGTGCAATACAGACCCGTGTCGCGAAGCGGAAGGCTTCGTACAAAAAAAGAGAGGAGGAAGCTAAAAGAAAACAAGTTAGATAATTAACACGGTATATTTACAAGAGAAAACGGAAACAAGAAAAGGCAGAGGTAGGGAGGAATAATATTAGGAGGGCACGACAGGACTTATATAACTAAATTAGCCTAAAAGGTAAAACTATGTACAACTAAATATAACAAGATCTAGCCTGGCCAGGGTAGGACGTGGGAGCGAATGGCAGCTCAGCCGGACAGGTAGTCAGCTCAGCAGCGGACTGGTAGGCAGCTCAGCGGTCACGTAGGTGGCTCAGCGGACTGGTAGGCAGCTCAGCAGACACGTAGGCGGGCTCAGGAACACCCCGACGGCAGCAGTATGCAGGCGAGGCTCGAGAATCCGTAGCAGACGGAGACACGCAGTCCAAGTGGGCGTGTAGGGCACTCGACTTTAGGCGGCCAGTTGTCCCCTACGTACTTGAGCAGCAACTCTTCTTTACGATGGCTGGTGGTAGACCAGTCCAAAACTAGCACAGGAGCTTAGATACTCCTTAAGCTGTTTGTATTCTCTACCAGAGCTGGTAGTAGACTGGCTTCCTAATGACCCTGGTCCGCTTTTATACTGGCCATAACAATAGACAACTACATAGCTGTCAAGCGAAAGATTTTTGAACAATAAAATAATTATATGACATTTGTCAGTCACGTAGGCATTGAGCTACAATATTGAGATCAAATGTCGGACGCTAACAATTATAATAAGAAAATATAGAAAAATACAGTAAAGGACTAATAAATATTACAAATATTTATCGCTTGTGAATAATAGCGTTATACAAAGTGAAGTTCAAATAAATAATCAGTTAGTGCTTTACAAACATTCGTGAATCAAAAGTGTTACAAGAATTTGTGCATATTTACAAGATCGACATGTGAAAAGACAAGGTAATAATATTATATTTTCCTACCTAGTTACAATAAAGAATTAGTAGACTTAAATGTAGAGTATGAGAGTTTTGTCTTTTATTTACATTTATGAAGTGAACATTTTATTCGTAAGTCTCGCGACTTTCCGTCAGCGCGAAGCAACCTGACACCCGTCCAGGACCCGTTCACCTATCGATTGGAGCTGCCAAGCCCGAATGTCTGGATGAAACGGTTGGTTTTGTCTATGGTAGCTAGCACGCACCTTTGACCCAAATGGCTGGATTAGTCCTGTAGTGTTTTGGATGAAGTGCTTCCTACTTACAGAAACTTTGGTCAGCCGAAGTGTCGTGGGATGGGCCCCACTCAGGCCGTTTGCTGGGAGATTGAGAGTCCTTCATGTCGTCTCTCCCCGACATTAACCGTGTTAGTATCCCTAGACATTTACTGCCTAAGGGACGGTTTACGGCCAGCCTTCATGGCTTTTGTGACGCGTCCAAGAGCGGATACGCAGCCGCAGTATACGAGTATATATCCGGACGGTCGATGCTAAAGAAGTTGTTAAGCTCCACTTGCTAATTGCTAAGAGTGAGGTTGCTCCCCTTCGGACTCGATTAACGATTCCGAAGTTAGAAATTGTCTGGAGCTACTCTTCTGGTTCGTTTGATGAACCACGTTGTTGACTCCCTGCGACGCAGTGTGGACTTTGAGTCGCTCTTTGCTTGGTCCGACAGTCAGGTCGTCCTATGTTGGCTTAAGAACTCCGTCTACTCCCTGGAAGTATTCGTGGCCAAACGGGTGTCCCAAAATACAGACCTCGAAGGCCCCGTTGATTTGGTGCCAGGTGAATTAAACCCTGCTGACTGTGCATCACGTGGCAGCAAAGCCCCACAGCTCATTGAGCACACTGTGGTGGGGTCCCAAATGGTTGTTACAGCCTGAGCATTCTTGGCCTTCCAAACCAGCTGTGGTGAAGGCACCAAATCCGGGCTTTAATTTATAAGATTGAGACGGTCCTCAACTCGCGTCCATTATGCCCGTTGTCTAACGACGCGAACGATTTGAGGGACCATTTCTTGATAGGCAGACCACTTAACGCTCTGCCCAAGTATCCTTACAGGAATATCCTTTCGTGGTTTGAGTTGCTCCAGCAGCTTACACAGAGCTTCTGGCGCCGCTGGCATCCTGAATAAGTACTTACACATTTTGCAACAGCGCGTTAAGTGGTCAGATAAGACGAGCCTACCGAGGGTTGGAGACCTCGTGTTAGTGAAGGACTCAAACCCGCCGCCCCTACCTTGGCGTCACGGACGCATTGTCCAACTTACTCTAGGGTCTGATGGTGGTGTAGTCGCGAGCGAGCTATCACAGCGAGCGCGCGCGTCCCTGCCTTACCTATGTTGTTTCGGTTTTGTTTCCAATATTTTCTTTTGTTATTTCATTATATTATGGTTGTATCATTGTTGTCGTTCTTGTTCCGTTATTAATACGGTCTTGTTTGTTGAATAATTTTGTGTTTGAAGTCAAACACACAAATTATTACTTCGTCGTCTTTGTTGTTGTATTGAATTGTAGATTACTTGCGTCCCTAGATATAAGGTATTCGTTTTTGTGAGTGTCTGTGCTAGTGGCGCGGGGTCATTGCCCCGGCCCGGCCCGGCTATAAATAGTTTGTACTTACTGTCTTGGTATTGTTTTTGTGCGTTGTCTTTGATTTTCTTATAATTGATGGTGTTATTTTCTTTTTATTATTATTTTTATTATTTTTGATAGTATTAAGAATTTTTGTTTTTTTATGGGTTTTTTTTTTGGTAGGTTTTAGTTGTTTTTTGTAGGATTAAGTTACACTTAGGTATACACGGTTATTTTTTTATCACCCTGGTTATTTTAAGGGTGGCTTCAGGACACGGTAGAAGAATTATTTAACCATTAATAATAAAATTTACTCACCTGTTTAATTAGATATTTATTATCTAAAATATCCAAAAAATACTGCACTGGTATGGACACTGAGTGAAGTTGTAGGCAAAACATTGAATGAACGCGAACTGGCAACAACGTCGCCGATTCAAAGTCATCACTGAGTTGATCACAATTCACCTTCCTACTTTATTACGGGCTTACTTAGGACCGGCAAAACAAAGTTTTTAAAGAAAACAAACAGTACTAGGTAGGTATTACGGTTATGGTAGGTTGTTTTGGCGTAGTTAAAAAATTGGAATCAACTTTAAATACTTACCTACCTAGGAAACAATTTAAATCAACTTTAGTTCTAATAACAAAAGAGTTCTATATTTAAAGGAAGTCCTCTAACTCATACATAGTCGTGCACGTTTAAAACTATCATGACCACAACAACATATCACTTTGGTTAGTGTTTAACGTCTCGAAATGCAGTTTTCGCTGCCAAGTCTTACGTTTGTGGGTTCACTTTCTTACACCAAACACTTAATTTCACTTCACAAGTAAAAGTCTACGGTCTACCGGAGTAAGGTCTGTGTATTCGCGAGATGTGTTAACTTGAAACTAAAATTCCGAATGCGCCCGATTGCCGCGCGTCAGGCGCGGGCGCGACATCGCGATACGTTCACACGCGCCAGGGTCAAAGGCGAACTAAAGCCGGCCGGCTCGTGCCGACAAGCGACAGCAAACAACAAAACGCCGCCGCCGGCGCCGACTGTCTCTGTCTTTCACTATTGTAGTGTCTAATGCAATAATAACTCTTATTTCAAACGAGTTGTAGATTGATCTTGCTTGAATTAATAATGCGACGTTGCCGCATTTTCCTAAGCCCGTAGTAGTAAATGCTTTATTCATTCATAATCTTACCTTATCTTGTAGTAAACAAGAACAATGTCTATAATTTAATATTATTGGCGGATAAAATTTAAAAAATATAACCACATGTTTTTTTTATTGATATGAGTCGTCTAGCGTCTACCGAGCTGCCTCTAAAATTTTCCAGTATGATAAAAAAATAACCGTGTATATGTTTCTTTTTTTTTTTCACTCACGATTTTTTTTGTGTAAGACTTGGCTTCGGATTCGTGTGACTGTTTTGCTTACGATTTGGATTGGTTGTTTCTGGTTGTGTTGTGCGAGGAATAGATTTTTAATCTGTTTTCGCCAACAAATTCATTGCTGGGCTGGGCCTACGACTGGGTCATGTCCGACTCGGACATGATGTCCGAAACGGACACCGCTGGCGAGGGGGGGCCCATCAGGGACCCGAGCAACCTAATTCTCTCGGTGGAATCCGGGAGGCAAAAAAGCCGCTCGCCGGTGGATGCTGCTGTGGTTAAGGCTGTCGAGGGGGTAGTATCTCCGGTACTGTCAGTCTCGGACGTCGGAAGTGTAGCGCCTCGTCGCAGCTCTCGCATACGCCTGAATGCGTCTCGTCCCTCTTACAGGGAAATAATTAGCGGGACGAATGCGGCGTCGCCGGAAACTGATTTCCCAGCGAGTCGCAGCCCGCTCAAAGGAAGAGGTCCATCCTGGGTCGATTCTTCAAGGATCCGCTGGCAACGGATCTGGAGACTGAAGCCGAGCAGGTCACGGCACCGTACGCACCAAAGGTTCCCCGAACCCGAAGGGGTAGGGGAGGCCTATCGCACGGGGTTGGGCTCTCGCAGGCGATGCGAGAGCTAAGGCAGTTAGAGGCCGACTCTGAGGAGTCGGAGTCGGATCGGGAGTCGGAAGCCGTAGCGGCTCCCAAAAAGAAGGGAAAGGGGAAGCGCTCTCCCGAGCCCACTGCTGAACTACTCTGCAGCAGGGCTGAGGAGAGCGCAAAGTCGTTAGTGGAGGTCGCCAAGAAATCGAAGCACCTCAAGGGGACGTCCGTGAGGGAAATTAGAGAGTCCTCCGACTCTTTACTCGAAATTGTGCGCGCTCTGGCGTCCAAAAATACCTCCGAGGAGGTGCGTCGGCTTCAAGCCGACAACAAACGCCTCCGGACTCAACTGGACGGTCTAATGGGGGAAATGAAGGCCCTTCGCCGGGCCTTCTCGGAGCGGGAGGTGGAACGCCCAAGGGGCCGCGGTGCAAAGGCGGCCCCTGCGATGGTAGAGAGCGCCGATTCGGAGGATCCTACCGCCGACGACGCAATGGAGGAAGAGTTATCGGAGGTGCAGCTCCCGACGGCTCAATCAGCCGAGGCCGCCCCAGCCGTGGCCGTACCAACTGATGCCGCACCCGCCGGAGGGATTTCCAGGATGGAGTTCCTCGAAAGTATGGAGTTCCTCCAGCGGGAGCTGCTGGCGCAAGGCGGCTTTATGGTCTCAGCTCGCCTGGAAGGCCTAGAGGTCGACGGGCGGCTGATGCCGGCTCAGGTCCGAAGGCCACCGCTTGCGGTGGACCGTGCAAGTGAGCCGCAGCCGCAGCCTCAACAGCAACGGACTGCGAAAGTTGCAACGGTCAACACCACTCTTGCCCCGCCGGCAAATATGCCGAAGGAAGCAAGAGTGGTCAAAAGGAAGACAACGCCTTCTGCGCCAGTGGTAGAACCCTCTTCGTCGGGGGCCCCGGCGCCAGTAGCGGCACCGGTCGATGACGGTTGGTCGACGGTTGTGCGGCGAGGTAGAAAGAAGCCGACAGTAGATGGGGCGACGCCCAAGAAGGCTTCCGCTGATGTCTCCAAGCCTTCGCCAAAGCTGCCTAAGACACCGCGATCTTTGGCGGTGGTGCTGGCCCTCAAGCCAGAGGCAGTAGCAAAAGGCCTCACCTATGGTGAGGCAATAGCCAAGGCCAAGGCCTCCGTCAGCCTCAGCGCCCTAGGCATAGGGCCCGCCAAATTCCGGACGGGGATAACCGGAGCTCGAATAATCGAACTCCCAAAGGAGACATCCCCGTCTCAGGCTGATTCGCTGGCGGAAAAGCTGGGAGAAGCCCTAGGGGACGCGGCGAAAGTGACGCGTCCCGTTAAAACAGCGGATATCCGGGTCGTTGGTTTAGACGACTCGGTGACCGCTGAGGAGTTGGGGCAGATTCTGGCGCGGGCCGGTGAGTGCCCGGCCCACCATATCAAGGTGGGCCGTGTCCACACGGGGGTGCGTGGCGTCGGGGCGGCATTCGCCTCCGTACCAGTGGAGGCAGCTAAGCGCCTGGCTGAGGCCGGGCGCATCGAAGTTGGATGGAGTTCTGCCTCCATCCAACTTCTTGAGCAGAAGCCCATGCGGTGTTTCCGCTGTATGGGCATGGGCCACCCCATACAGCGGTGCCCCTCCGCTAAGGACCGCAGCGGACTATGTTTCCGCTGCGGATCGGAAGGTCACAAGGCGGTTGACTGCATGGCGGAGCTGAACTGTGCCGTCTGTGCGGATGCCAAACGACCAGCCTGTCACCGCATGGGGGGCATGAACTGCAACCCCCCGCCCGTCAGGGGCCGTTTGGCCCCAGTGAAACTGACCGTGGCCCTAAGGAGACCGGCACCACAGGCAGCACCGGCCGCAGCGACGGCCCAGGAGGAGCCCATGGAGACCACCAATGTCTAGTGGTCCCATAAAGCTCCTCCAAGCTAATTTGAACCACTGCGCCGCGGCACAGGATCTCCTATGTCAGACCGCGGCGGAGTGGGGAGTGGATTTGGCGATTGTGTCGGAGCCGTACTACGCTCCGCCACAATCGTCAAATTGGTTAGTGGCGGCGGATAATTCCGCCGCCATAATGCGGGCGGCGCGTGGCACAGCCCCCTCTCTCATTTTAAGAGAGAGAGGCACTGGCTACGTTGCCGCCATGTGGGGGGGAATTCTAGTTGTTTCAACTTATTTCTCCCCCAATCGCAGCCGGGAGGACTTCACAGTCTTCCTGGCTGCGCTAGAGGGGGTCGTCCATAGGACGGCCCCGGTACCAGTTCTAGTTGCGGGGGACTTCAATGCGTGGTCTACAGCGTGGGGGTCCTCCCGCACTAGCGCGAGGGGTGGAGATCTGGAGTCCTGGGTTCTGTCCCTGGGGCTTCAGATTTTAAATAGGGGCTCCATCCCTACCTGCGTCCGGGTGCAGGGCACGTCTGTGGTGGACGTGTCCTTTGCATCCCCCTCACTCGCCAGTCGAATTAATGACTGGCGAGTTGAGGAAGAAGTGGAGACCCTATCGGACCACCTATATATCCGATATGAGGTCTCCACGGCATCAGGACAGGACCCCGTTCCGCAGGGGCTCCGCGGTGAGTGCCTTCCCGCGATGGGCGCTCACCAAGCTCCGCCCGGATGTGGCGGAGGAGGCGGCGATGGTGCGGGCATGGGCAGCAGTGCCGCCCCATCTCGCCGGGGATGTCGACGGCATGGCGGATCTCTTCGCAGACGACATGAAGGTCATCTGCCAAGCCGCCATGCCGAGGGCGCAGGCCTGCCCCGAAAGGGGGCAGGTGTACTGGTGGACGCAGGAGATTGCGGATCTGCGTACCACCAGTATGAGGGCCAGGCGCGCCTACGTGCGTTGTCGTAGGCGCGCCAGAACTACACCCGACGAGGAAGCTGAACTTCGTCGGGTGTATGCGGCAGCCAAGAAGGCCCTGCGGAACGAAATCTGCAGGGCTAAGGAGGAGTCCAGGGAGCAATTTATACGGCTCCTGGACGATGATCCGTGGGGGCGTCCGTACCGGATGGTGAGGGGGAAGTTTAAATCTTCCGCTCCCCCCTACCTCCGCTATAGACAGAGGGCTGCTTAATCGGGTGCTGGGGACTCTGTTTCCCGACCCCGGTCCCTTCCAGCCCCCCAGAATGGTCCCCCCGGACACTCCTCCGGTGGAAGTGGTTGCCGCCATCCCTCCCGTGTCGAACGTGGAATTCGACATGGTGAGGGAACGGTTCCGGCGCAAAAAGAAGGCGCCGGGACCGGACGGTGTCCCAAGCAGGGTTCTGGCTCTCGCCCTGGGACACCTCGAGGAGCGGTTCCGGGCGGTGCTCAATTTAAGCATCGTCTCGGGCCGCTTCCCCAGTCGTTGGAAAGCGGGCAGGCTCTGCCTGTTAAGGAAGGAGAGCCGCCCCGCTGATTCCCCGACTGGGTATCGGCCGGTGGTGCTGCTCGATGAAGCCGGGAAGTTTTTCGAGAAGATTCTCGCTTCCCGCATCATCGAGCACCTAGAGGACCAGGGGCCGGACTTGGCTAACAACCAGTTCGGCTTCCGCACCGGCCGGTCCACGATGGACGCGGTGGCCTCACTCAAGAGGTGGACTGAGGAGGCCACAGCTCGTGGGGAGACTGTTGTTGCGGTGTCTCTTGACATCCGCAACGCTTCTAACAGCCTGCCCCACGAGTGCATAAAGGAGGCACTCCGCTTCCACCGGGTGCCTCCGTACCTCCGCGCCCTCGTGGAGGATTACCTGCAAGGCAGATCCATCCTCTACGAGGGGCCGGATGGGCGCGTCCACACGTGGACAATGGCGGCGGGTGTACCCCAGGGTTCCATACTAGGTCCTCTGTTATGGAACCTGGGGTACAACTGGGTCCTGCGAGGCGACTTTCCGCCACGAACGAAGGTCGTCTGCTTCGCCGACGACACGCTTGTCGCGGCGAGGGCTAAAACGGGGGAGGAGGCGGCTCACCTTGCGTCGGTCGGCACCTCACTAGTCGTCCGACGCATCCGCCTCCTGGGCTTAGACGTGGCCCTCGACAAAACGAGGGCCATGCTTTTCCACGCCCCCCGTCGCAGGATCCCACCGGGGCTCCGCGTCCGAGTGGAGGGGGTCCGTATACCGGTCGAGGCGCATCTCAAGTACCTCCGCTTGGTTCTGGACCCCCGATGGAGTTTCGGGGAGCATTTTAAGCTCCTCGCTCCACGGCTGTGCGCCGCCGCAGCCGCACTCGGACGGGTCCTCCCTAATGTGGGAGGACCAGGATCGGCGTGCCGTCGACTGTATCACGGGGTGATACGGTCGATGGCACTCTACGGACCCCCGATATGGGCGGAGTGCCTCTCCCCCCGAACGATGGCCCTCTTGCGACGTCCACAGAGGGTCATAGCAACCCGGGCCGTGCGAGCTTATCGCACGGTCAGCCATGGCGCGGCCTGTGTTCTAGCGGGTCAAACGCCGTGGGATGTCGATGCACGCGTACATGCAGAGGTGTATCGACATCGGGTTGCCGTTAGTGAACGGGGGGGACGATCCGCTCCTGAGGAAGTGGAGCGGATTCGTACCCAGGCGCAGAGGGAGGCTCTGCGTCGATGGGGTGAGGCACTCGCCTCCGCAGCTGCCGGCCACCGGACGATCGACGCGATTCGTCCGGTGTTGGAGGAGTGGGTTGGGCGCCGGCAGGGCAGCCTCACGTTCCGCATGGTGCAGGTACTGACCGGGCATGGCTGCTTCGGTCATTACCTGCATCGAGTCGCGCGTCGGGAGGAAACGCCGCGGTGTCACCACTGCGATGCTCCCGACGACACTGCCGAGCACACCCTATTGATGTGCCCGGCCTGGCGACTCCAGCGTAGCGAGCTTAACGCTGCGCTGGGAGGCGGAGACCTCTCGCTGCCCTCTAAGGCCCTCCGTCTGGGGATTGCCCTGGTGTTCTCGGGCAATCCCCCCTTGGCGATAGCCCGACCGGTGGGTCGGGCTTGCCCGGGCGCGTGGGTAGTGGAGTCGCAGTGTGGACCTTACCTAGCGCGCCCATAAGGGCAGGGAGAACACCGGGGGGTTTTAGTGGGTAGGCCCCACACACGCTCGCTGTCTAGCCAACGGCGGGTACGGTGCGGTTACGCATTTCCCCCCGAGAAAAAAAAAAAAAAAAAAAAAAAAGGGTCTGATGGTGTGCCCAGGTTTGCCGAGGTCCTACCCAAGTAGCAAAATTTGATAAAGTAACCAACACATACTTATAGTGCTATTTTGCACCATAAATAATTCCAGTGATCATTTTTATCACTCCATTTAATGTTCCTCAAGAAAACAAATATAGGTAACTTTAATTATGATGCTTTATGTTATTCGTCATTGTTGCTTAACATAACTTTTAGTAAAAATGGCATACTACAAAATATTCAAGGACCGTCTCTGACTCTTTTTTTTTTTTTTTTTTTTTTTTTTTTTTTTTTTTTTTTTTTTTTGGGAGGGGGGAAAATGCATTTACGCATTCCTCGTGGTCGAGCCAAACCACGAGAATATGTGGGACTCCCCAGACCGTACCCGGCCCGGGCCTACCCACTAAAAACCCCCCCAGCAGCTCCTCCGTCCGTCACAAGACAGAGGGAAGGGGACAACAGCCAGGCCTTATTCCCGCTGACCCCCTGCCCGTGACATGTCCGTTGCCGGACTCTCCGCCTGGCTCTGCTGCTTTGTGGAGCGGCGCAGAATTGCGCCGCTCTACACCCCGCAACTGGTTTTTTACTGTGGTTGTCTTCCACGCGGCCCGACGCTCAGTGCGCCGGGCCCCCGGCCCGCTCAGTGCGGGTAACGGGTTGCCCGACGGCAGATCCCACTGGATCCACCGCCGCGCGGGTGAGCCGAAGCTCAGGGAAATCCCCAACGGGCGCGAAGCGCCATGGCGAGAAACTCGCCTCGTCCCTACTACCACCAGAGGTAGCCGCCGGGATCGGCTTCCAGCGAGAGCCACACCTCTTCTTATCATAAGAAGAGGGGACTTCGCCCTTCCCCGCATGAAGCGGGTGGCCACACAAAGTGGCCCGCCGGGTTGAACCCGGCCATCCCACGCCCCATATGGGGGTCCTCTCGTCAGACTATTAGCCCGCGGCAGAGAATCTGCCGGGTTGCCCAGGGTGCACCACAAGGAGGTTGTCTGACATCGCACCCCACCGTCTCTGACTCTGTCGTGTCAGTGCACTTGTGAAAATAATTGTATCGATAAAATCATTATACTGATTTTAATTTTGACAATGCGCCCTTTTTTTTTTTTTTTTTTTTTTGTTTTCTCGGGGGGAAATGCGTAACCGCACCGTACCCGCCGTTGGCTACACGGCGAGCGTGTGTGGGGCTCTCCGGGCAGAGTGCCAGGCCTACCCACTAAAACCCCCCGGTGTTCTCCCTGCCCTTTTGGGCGCGCTAGGTAAGGTCCACACTGCGACTCCACTACCCACGCGCCCGGGCAAGCCCGACCAACCGGTCGGGCTATCGCCAAGAGGGGATTGCCCGAGAACACCAGGGCAATCCCCAGACGGAGGGCCTTACGGCGGCGTGCACGGGGCCAACCGTGCACGCAAGCCTCCACGGCAGGGTCACTAGACGGGCATCGCTTGTGCGAATGCCCGTCTTCGCCTGCCTATCCGTCTGCGCCGGATGGGAGCGGCTTGAGGATCTGCCTCCCGCTCCCTCTCCGCGGCCTCCTTCTGCGAGATGACGTCCTCGCAGAAGGAGGCGACAGCCCCCCATTCCGCCTCGCCGCGGAGCATGGCCACGACCATGCTCGGCAGCGAGAGGTTTCCACCTCCCAGCGCAGCAGTGATGACACTGCGGCGTTTCCTCCCGACGCGCGACCCGGTGCAGGTAGTGACCGAAGCAGCCATGCCCGGTCAGTACCTGCACCATGCGGAATGTGAGGCTGCCCTGCCGGCGCCCAACCCACTCCTCCAACACCGGACGAATCGCCTCGATCGTCCGGTGGCCGGCAGCTGGGGAGGCGAGTGCCTCACCCCACTGGCGCAGAGCCTCCCTCTGCGCCAGGGTACGAAGCCGCTCCACCTCCTGTGGAGCGGATCGTCCCCCCCGTTCTCGAACAGCAACCCGATGCCGATACACCTCTGAATGGACGCGTGCATCGACATCCCACGGCGTTTGGCCCGCAAGAACGCAGGCCGCGCTGTGGCTGACCGTGCGATAAGCTCGCACGGCCCGGGCCGCTATGACCCTCTGCGGACGTCGCAGTAGGGCCACCGTACGGAGGGAGAGGCACTCCGCCCATACCGGGGCTCCATATAGTGCCATCGACCTTATCACCCCGTGATAGAGCCGACGGCACGCCGATCCTGGACCTCCCACATTAGGGAGGACCCGTCCAAGTGCGGCTGCGGCGGCGCACAGCCGTGGAGCGAGGAGCTTGAAATGCTCCTCGAAACTCCATCGGGGGTCCAGAACCAGGCCGAGGTACTTGAGATGCGCCTCGACCGGTAGACGAACCCCCTCCACTCGGACTCGGAGCCCCGGTGGGATCCTGCGACGGGGGGCGTGGAAACTCATGGCCCTCGTTTTTTCAAGGGCCACATCCAAACCCAGGAGGCGGATGCGTCGGACAACCAAAGAAGTGCCGACCGACGCAAGGTGGGCCGCCTCCTCCCCCGTTTTAGCTCTCGCCGCGACGAGCGTGTCGTCGGCGAAGCAGACGACCTTCATTCGTGGAAGAAGGCCGCCCCGCAGGACCCAGTTGTACCCTAGGTTCCACAGTAGAGGACCAAGTATGGAACCCTGAGGCACACCTGCCGCCATTGCCCACGAATGGACGCGCCCATCCGGCCCCTCGTAGAGGACAGACCTGCCTTGCAGGTAATCCTCCACGAGGGCGCGGAGGTACGGAGGCACCCGGTGGAAACGGAGTGCCTCCTTTATGCACTCGTGGGGCAGGCTGTTGAATGCGTTGCGGATGTCGAGAGACACCGCTACAACAGTCTCCCCACGAGCTGTGGCCTCCTCAGTCCACCCCTTGAGGAGGGTCACCGCGTCCATCGTGGACCGGCCGGTGCGGAAGCCGAACTGGTTATCAGCCAAGTCCGGCCCCCGGTCCTCTAGATGCTCGACGATTCGGAAAGCCAGGATTTTTTCCAGGAACTTCCCGGCCTCGTCGAGCAGTACCACCGGCCGATACCCAGTCGGGGAATCCGCTGGGCGGCTCTCCTTCCTTAATAAGCAGAGCCTGCCTGCTTTCCACCGACTAGGGAAGCGGCCCGAGGCAATGCACACATCAAGCACTGCCCGGAACCGCTCCTCGAGGTGTCCCAGGGCGAGGGCCAGAACCCTGCTTGGGACACCGTCCGGCCCCGGCGCCTTCTTTTTGCCCCGGAACCGCTTCCTCACCGCGTCGAATTCCACGTTCGACACGGGAGGGATGGCGGCAGCCACTTCCACCGGAGGGGTATCCGGGGGGATCATTCTGGGGGGCTGGAACGGACCGGGATTAGGGAAAAGAGTTCCCAACACCCGGTCCAGAAGCCCCCTGTCCATAGCGGAGGTGGGGGGAGCAGAAGCTTTAAACTTCCCCCTCACCATTCGGTACGGACGCCCCCACGGATCGTCGTCCAGGAGCTGGATAAAGCGCTCCTTAGACTCCTCCTTGGCCCTGCAGATTTCATTCCGCAGAGCCTTCTTGGCTGCCGCATACACCCGACGAAGCTCAGCTTCCTCGTCGGGTGTAGTTCTGGCGCGCCTACGACAGCGCACGTAGGCACGCCTGGCCCTCATACTGGTGGTACGCAGGTCCGCGATCTCCTGCGTCCACCAGTACACCTGTCCTCTTTCGGGGCAGGCCTGCGCCCTTGGCATGGCGGCTTGGCAGACGACCTTCATGTCGTCCGCGAAGAAATCCGCCATGCCATCGGCATCCCCGGCGAGATGGGGTGGCACTTCCGACCACGCCCGCACCATCGCCGCTTCCTCCGCCACATCCGGGCGGAGCTTGGTGAGCGCCCATCGAGGGAAGGCGCTCACTGCGGAGCCCCTGTGGTTCGGGGCCCCTTGGGATGCCGTGGAGACCTCATATCGGACATAAAGGTGGTCCGACAGGGTCTCCACATCTTCCTCAACTCGCCAGTCGTTGATTCACCTGGCGAGTGAGGGGGTGGCAAAGGTCACATCCACCACGGACGTGCCCTGCACCCGGACGCAGGTAGGGGTGGATCCCCTATTCAAAATCTGGAGCCCCAGGGACAGAACCCAGGACTCCAGATCTCCACCCCTCGCATTGGTGCGGGAGGACCCCCACGCAGTAGACCACGCGTTGAAGTCCCCCGCAACAAGCACCGGTACCGGGGCCGTTCTACGGACGACCCCCTCTAACGCAGCCAGGAACACTAGGAAGTCCGTCCGGCTGCGATTGGGGGAGAAGTATGTCGAGATGATCAGCATTCCCCCCCACATGGCGGCAACGTAGCCAGTGCCCCTCTCTCTCAAAACGAGAGAGGGGGCTGTGCCACGCGCCGCCCGCATTATAGCGGCGGAACCATCCGCCGCCTCCAACCAATTTGACGACTGTGGCGGAACATAATACGGCTCCGACACAATCGCCAAACTCACTCCCCACTCCGCCGCGGTCTGACACAAAAGGTCCTGTGCCGCGGCGCAGTGGTTAATGTTCGCTTGGAGGAGCTTAATGGGACCACTAAGCATTGGTGGTCTCCATTGGCTCCTCCTGGGCCGCAACTGCGGCCGATGCTGCCTGTGGTGCCAGGGGTGCCGGTGACGCCGGGCTCCTCGGGGCCACGGTCAGTTTTACCGGGGCCAAACGGCCTCTGACCGGCGGGGGGCTACAATTCATACCCCCCATTCTGTGGCTGGCCGGCATCTTGGCGTCTGCACAGACGGCGCAATTTAGTGCCGCCGTGCAGTCCACAGCCTTATGCCCATCGGAGCCGCAGCGGAAACACAATCCGCTGCGGTCTTTAGCAGAGGGGCACCGCTGTATGGGGTGCCCCAGGCCCATGCAGCGGAAGCACCGCATGGGCTTTTGCTCCAGAAGTTGGATGGAGGCAGAACTCCATCCAACTTCGAGTCGACCAGCATCAGCCAGGCGCCTCGCGGCCTCCACAGGCACCGAGGCGAAGGCCGCCCCGACACCCCGCACCCCCGTATGCACGCGGCCCACCTTTATGTGGTGGGCCGGGCAGCCACCGGCCTGTGCCAAAGTCTCGCCAAGCTCTTCGGCGGACACCGAGTCGTCAAGGCCGATGACCCGGATGTCAGCCGTCTTTACGGGACGCGTTACCTTAGCCGCGTCCCCCAGCGCTTCTCCTAGCTTCGCCGCTAAGGTGTCGGCCTGAGACGCGGATGTCTCCTTAGGGAGCTCGATTATTCGAGCCCCTGTAATCCCAGTCCGGAACTTGGCTGGTCCTATTCCTAGGGCGCCAAGGCTTACGGAGGCTTTGGCCTTGGCGATGGCCTCACTATAGGTCAGACCCTTCGCCACAGCCTCCGGCTTGAGGACCAACACCACTGCCAGGGAGCGCGGCGCCTTGGGCAGTCTCGCCGCCTTAGGTGCCACGGTGGCCCCAGAAACCCCAGCCTTCTTGGGCAACTCCCCATCTGTTACCGGCTTCTTGCGGCTACGCCGCGTGACCACCGACCACGAATCCTCGACCGGCGCCGCGATCGGTGCCGTAGCCCTCGACGAGGAGGTAACCACCGCAGGTGTTGGAAGGGCAGCCCTCCTCTTGATCACTCTCGCCGCTTTTGGCATATTAGCCGGCGGAGCAAGAGTGGTGTTGGCCGTCGTGGCCTTCTCTTGCCGCTGCTGTTGAGGCTGCGACAGCTGCGGCTGCGGCTGGACCACATGGTCTGACGCAAGCGGCGGCCTCCGAACCTGGGCCGGCATGAGCCGCCCATCCACCTCGAGGCCCTCCAGGCGGGCCGACACCATGAAGCCAACTTGAGCTAATAACTCCCGCTGGAGAAACTCCATTGATTCCAAAAACTCCCCCCTGGAAATTCCCCCAGCGGGTGCGGCCTCAACCGGCTTGGCCTTCGGCTGTACCACCTCTGGGAGCTCCACCTCCATTTCGGCCTCGGAGGCGACAGCCTCTGACTCCGCACTCTCCACTATTTCGGCGGGAGGGGAGGTCGCTACAACGCGACGGCCCCTCGGGCGTTCCCCCCCCCGCGCTCCGAAAAGGCCCGACGGAGGGCCTTCATCTCTCCCATCATGACGTCTAGCTGACCTCGAAGACGTTTGTTGTCGGCTTGAAGCCGACGCATTTCCTCCGAGGTATTTCTGGACGCTAGCTTACGGACAATCTCAACCAATGATTCGGAGGCATCCTTAATTTCCTTGACTGAGGTCCCCTTTAGATTACGGGACTTACATGCCACTTTCAGTAGCGCCTTCGCGTTCTCCTCCGCCTTGCCGCAGAGGTCAGCAGTAGGCTCAGGAGAGCGCTTTCCCTTTCGTTTTTTGCCTGGAGTTACTGCAGCCTCCGGCTCCGGGTCAAACTCCGACTCCTCAGAGTCAGTCTCCGCTTCCTGCTGCCTGTACTCACGTCTCGCTTGTGAGAGCCCAATGCTGTGGGTTAGTCCACCTCTACCCCCTTTGGTCCGAGGGACTTTGGGGGCATATGGCCAAAACACCTAAAAAATAACTAAAGAGAAACAAAAACACGAAAAAACTTATTTTAAATGCGGATTCTTGAACCCAAAAGAGAGAGAAACAAAAACACGAAAAAACTTATTTTAAATGCGGATTCTTGAACCCAAAAGAGTGCCACCTACAGCACCGAGGTGATGTAGGGGAGCTCAATTTTCGGACCAAAAATTCCCTAACACGAAATTTGACCCACTTGTAGAGCCACTAGGACATTACAAATGGTACCAAAAGACGCGTCTTGGGGAGATATACAAAGTTGCGGAAGACTCGAAAGTCGTGCAACTCGTATATCCCGAGATATTAGCCAAAAACAAAAACCAAAATAAAACGACGCACTTACGCAAAACGAAAAAGTGAAAAACAAGAATAAAAAATACAAAACAAAAATCAGGCCTAATGCCACCTACACTAAAACATGCGGTAAAAAATCTATTATTTTTTACCGCAAATAAAATAAGAAAAACTATAAATACAAAAAAGTTATTCGCAATAAACAAGAAATTGCTAGTTCGGTTTTCAGGCGCCGAAAAAACAGAAAAACCGTAACTAAAAATAGAAAATATTATACTAAAAATCTAACTATATAAGCAAAAAAACGAACAAATAATGGACTATTTTTAATATAACAACAAAAGAGAAAAAAGGAAAATCAACAAAGTTACGAGCAAAAAACCGAAAAATTATAGCAAATTGCTAATAATTTTTTCAGGCGTTCCGTACTGGGGTGGACGCGGGTGAGCACTGGCACGTCCGGCACGGAACTTTGACAATGCGCCCTAATAATTTTCGTGTTTTAATTAAATTTAAATAAATAAAATAAGGACTTGTCCCGACTATGGCTGCTATAGTACAAATTCGCTTCAGTCGTGCTGTTAATGTGCAATCACGGCAGAAAACAGCAGCCATTTTCACTTTAAATTATTTAGTAACTGAACCAGGAGTCGCTATGGTACTATATAATACTATAGAAGAGTTTTTATGACTTTTAAAGAACTAGCCCATAGCGATGTTAAGGGAGCTTTTAAGAAGCTAAAACATTACGTAATGGTTGTGCAAGGTTCTTGCATATTGCAGAATGATACTGTAATAGTTACAATATTAGTGCTATAAAAGTTATTTTGAAACATTATTAGTGCCAAATAAATACATTAATGTGTTAGAAGGGTCGTCTTTAGTACTAAATAGTACTATAATCTCTTTTTCTAATCTATTACAATTCAACACTTTAAAGATTCTTTTGTATGGTCCTGAGAGCATTCTAAGAGCTCAGTTATAGAACTTAAATGTTCTTTAATCTTATAGAATAAAAACGCTATGTTAAAAACCTTTATAGTACACGCAGTCACAATGATTACTATTATAGGCCTATTATATCACTGTTCGGTGATAAAACGCCTTGATTATAGAAGCTTCTGCTACTTGGGTAGTTAGTTGGGGACTCTGTTTTGAAACGCGCGGTCGCTCCTTTTTCTCGCCTCCCCTTAGACTTAATTGGCGGAAAGTCCGGGACTGTCCGGAGCGGGGGGATGTTTACGCTCAAGGAAGTGCGAGGGAGATAGTTGTACGGCCCGCGCGCCGGATAATAGGCACTGCCTATTATCCGGCGCGCGGGCAGAGAGGCTCGCGCCGACTAGACTGCCTATTAGGCAGTCTAGTCGGCGCGAGCCTCTCTGTTTCGTCGCGGCTTCCATACGATGGAGCCGCCGCCCGGCCGCGACTTAATTTACGGCTAATGTCATTTGGATACGCGTGCGCGCTATTACGAAATGTGAATTGTCGCCGCGAATCTTGCCCGTTTTTTGTTTTGTGCCGGCTTATTGTGTGGTATGTAAGATCACCGTCGGGGGTGAACTTGGTAGCCTGATAGGGCTTGTGTATTTTTGTTTGTTCCTACGGTTATTGGTCGGTGGATTATTGACAGCAGCCCTTCAAGAAACTCGACCTTCGAGCTAGCTCAGGGCGACTATCAAAATGTAAGCGATAGATTTTTTCTTAGACAATAACCCCCCAGGATGTTCCTACCACATCATACTGACGTCATCAGTCAGTGTTCTACCAATTATATTAGCTTAGCTCGGAGCCAGTTATTTATAGGCCCTGCAACTCCGCACTCTTCCATGGCCTGAAGCAGCTGGTATATGCTTCTCCAGTGTTAAAAGCTTTTTAAAATCAATGAAGACCACCCCACCCGCCGTCCTATGGTCTAGCCGAGGCAAAAAATAAAAAACGGGTTATCAAACAAAGTACATTTATTCATACTATTATAAACAGTTTCCACAACCCAAGTGTATAATATGATTCATAAAATTGTATAAAAGAGGAATGTAAATACAGTGGTCCCAACATTTTTTCAAATAGCTTTAGACACCAAAAGGTTTTGTACTAAATGTTGAAGGCGAAAAACCGCCTTAAACGTTCAAAAACGTTGATATACAAATATTATAGGTGAACCAAATGAATTTACTTTAACAACAGCATTAGTGCAACAAATATAACAACGTTACTCGTTTACTACTTAGCTAGTAGGCTCTTTATCAATGTTTCCAGTTTTCGGGTGTCAGCTGCAAACTTTCTGATGCCATCGGAAAGCTTGTCAGTTGCCATTTGGTCCTCGTTCATAAACCACCGGAACTGCGCTTCTGTTAGCGAAATTTTAGCAATATCGCTGTCAGCAGCCACTTTTGGATCTAGTACCTGGAAATTAAAAATGGTTATACCTAAGTACATGATAAATGTTGATAGTTACACTTATCACCTCACATATGTTTATTCACGATTAATAATCACATGCCAATCATCAAGTCATATATGACTATATGTATTTCCCCTACAACACAGTTAATTGAAGATACCATACACAAGTGGCAGGCAGGTCAATTGATCAAAGGTCAAATATAAAAAAGATGTTCAACAGTTTTTGATGATTAGTTTTTCTGTTTCTCTGACAAATAAAAGTATAGGTATTGTAGTACTAACATTTTAAAAACTAATCTTATAAGCAGACATCGGCATAAGAATAACTAATAATACGAGTATAGAAGCGAAACTCCCGGCCGTCGAGCGCTCAATGCCACGTTATTTACCTACCGTTTGATTTCCATTGAACGGAATCGCCAGTCAAGGCGCGCACCGTGTGTTTCAGGTACCTTGTGAATGTTTTCCTATTGATTACCTGATTAAGCTTTTTATAAGAATGCGTATTTACTACGTGCTGAAGTTTAATAACCGAAACTTCAAGTCATCTACAAAAACGCCATATTTTATAAATATCAGACATTTGTAAATATTTCTGTTGAATTGAAACCTTTTAAATAAAAATGATTGAATAGGTACTTTAAAATTATTTTTATTATACCTACCCTAGATACAGATACCGTTTTATTCGTAATATTCATTACAAGTCAAAGCTAATACAATATAATGTATCGAGTTTCTAAAGCTGTCATTGTAGTGCAATTTTGAAACTCTGTAAGTATGGGATTTTTTTTGTCAAGTCGGGAATAATTTGAATTATGAGAAACTTTGGTACTGCTATATATATTTTTATCGACCTTTGTCACTGTTCCATATAAAATTTAAATACAATCGACGACACGACGACTCGACGACACGGTTAGCGCAGAGGTCGAGTGATCACCTACTGTGCAACGGGTCGCGGGTTCGATTCCTGCATGGGACAGATATTTTGTATGGCCTACAGAAATTTGTTCCGGTCTGGGCGTATGTGCATGTGATATTCTATGTTTGTAACTGCACCCACGACGCAGGAGAAAATCCTAGTGGGGCGACGTTTTTAAAAAAAGAAAAAAAATCAATACTTGATTAAAATTATGAAACAACAGTTTTTTTTTCAAGTGAAAATGTTGGTCTGATAGTAAAAAATGAGCTTAGGTTTTATCCATTAGTACATTCATAACTTCAACTCTTGTACGATACCTAAATTACAAACCATTTTTGTACATCGAAATTCGAAACATTTTAATGATTTTGTTCTCGAAGTGTAGGGATTATGCTCAATTAATCAAAAATAGACAGGTTCTTATAACTACGGAATCAAAAAAACTAAAAATGTGCGTACTATTGCTAAAGATAGTCGCTCGCTCGCTACACTTGAAGTACAAAATCAATAAGACTCGGTGTATGCTCAGTTTCGCATTTAATGTAAAATATGCAGGTACCTATATAAAAAATATTGTAGTGGTAACCATACGTCCATGTGGTGACCCTAGCGGCGTCCGCAGACTACTGCGGGGCGTTACAGGGGGAAGGGCGCTGTAGGTATGCAAATAGCGGCATTTGGCGCACCCACAAAGGAGATTCGCTTCTATACTGTATTAGTTATTCTTATGACATCGGTATCAATTCAGACACACAACTTAAACTCAAACTCAAAAATCTTTATTCAATATAGACATTTACAGGCACTTATTGACGTCAAAAAAAAACATAAAAATCTTCAACCAAGAATCTAATTAACAAAATTATTTAATCCTTGTATGTACACACACCCCAACCATTATTAAGATGTGTGCAAATACAAGTCAAATGAAAAAAAAAATGACTCTACACCTGTTCGGAAATTGGGAGAGCCTTCTCGAGAAGAACAGGCAAGAAACTCGGAAGGTCTTGTATTTTTTTTGTCTCCTCTTTTAAAATCTTAATTTAACTAAATCTTAATAATAATCTTAATTTGACTAAACTAATTTCACAGGATTAAAACTAACGCCATCTTTCTTTTTCTCTAACTAAAGGATTAAAGTGACGGCTTTATATTTAGATCTGTCAAATTAGTTTAGTTTAATTAAGTTGTGTGTCTGAATCGACACCAATATCTGCCTTTATTTTTTACTATCAATGAATGAATTTGATATCAATGAAGCCATATATTTACATTTCTCATACTAATATTCGCCTATAAAATGTATAAGGCATGCTTAGACCTTTCGATGATACGTGAATATCGTCCATCGGCATCAAGCGCCACTCATTACATAACAATGCGCGGCGATAAAGTACTTATATTTTTCAACTCGCTGATAAGTTTCTTAAGAATAATAAGATTTCTTTGGCGCGTTTAGTAACATTTCTCACCCTTTTCACAGGTTGTTCACTATTGGCAAGCTCCTGCAAAAGTTTAGGGCTGATTGTCAATAAGTCACTTCCAGCCAGCTCTCTGATCTCGCCAGTGTTCCTGAATGAGGCACCCATGACCTGCGTTTTATACCCAAATTTCTTATAATAATTATAAATCCGCGTTACTGACTGCACGCCAGGGTCGTCTTTGCCTTCATATGTTTTCTTTGTATGTTCTACATACCTAAAAAATAAAGTTATAATTATAATACACTATTTAGTAAGAGAATAAAATATTATTTAAATTTAATCTACTACATACCAATCCAAGATGCGCCCAACAAATGGAGATATGAGTGTCACATTAGCCTCTGCGCAAGCAATCGCTTGATGTAGAGAAAACAATAATGTCAAGTTACAATGGATGCCATGATTCTTCTCCAATTCCCTGAGAATAAAATAATTCAATTATTACCCATAACACAATTAAGTGTACAGTTTATCAGTATAAAATCATATTTACTTACTTCGCTGCTTGTATTCCTTCCCAGGTTGATGCCAGTTTAATTAATATTCTCTCTTTCTTAATTCCATATTCAGCAAACATATTAATTAACTTCATTGCCTTTGCAATACTAGCCTCTTTGTCAAATGATAATCTGAAAAGTTCATTTCACATATGTATATTTTTCTACATTTAATAAATATGTAAATATTGTAACATTAACATCGTCAGATTCTGGATTTCTTACATCCTTTTTCATTAGATATATGAAGATGACCTTAACTACGGAAAAAATAGCTTGAGGATGTCACAGGCCATTGGCGTAGGTAAGCCCCCCCCCCATTGAAAATCATCATAAGTACTAAATAGAATTAACTTTTCCTTCCAAGTAGATAAAACCAACAGGTATATTATTAAATACTAGGCAAATTGAATCTGGGCCCCCGCTCCCATCGAAAAGCTATACCTACGCCTATGTCACAGGCTAATGTCATTTCCATATTTTTTTCTGCGGGACAATTGCAGAAAAAAAAGCGTGTGGCTTTTGTCTTTGGAGTTGGTCTGTTAACTGTAACTACATACTTTCGTAATATTTGTATGGTTAAAACAAATACAGAATTCAAACTTTAGAGTTTGATTAGGCTAGGTAGCGGAGTTTCTAATGGTTGACAGAGTAAATAAATACCTACAATTTGAAAGTGTATTTTATTACTTAGATATCATGCGAAAGCCTTAATGATAAAATTTTATATGTGTTCTACCATATTCTACTATTTAAAAATTAAAATAGGCCAATTGTGTAATAGGGATGGTGGCAATTTGGTGTGACCTGAGATTGGTTGGAATCTATAGATATATATAAAAATCAATCATTGTGTCACAGTATTTGTCTGGGATAAACTCCGAAACTAATGAAACGATTTTTATGAAATTTGGCTCATTATATATAATTTGGTCCAATTTAAAAGATAGGATAGTTTCTATCTCGATTATTGACCTCAATAATCTAATATTGCAAATTAAATGGTTTATAATTATTTGTAAGTTCCAGAATTTTCTGACAGATGGTGTTGTGAGTTAATTTATCGACACAACGCTTTCTCTAGGTTAGGTAAGCATGCAGTAGATGGCGTTGTGTACTGTAACTACTGAGCCACAGCACCGCATGGTCAGGTCAACTAGTAAAATGAACATAATGTACCTGGCATCAACTTCCACAGAAACTCTTCCAGGAATAATTTTAAGTATTTCACATCCAAATAACACACAGAGCATATCTAATGTTTCTGCAACCTGTTCCTCCACAGTGCTGAAATTATATTTTAAAAAATAATAACATGTGTTTATACATATAATAAACAAATTAATCACATTGTTTCAGCACAGCACACTATAATTACTATATTGAATTGTCTAAATAAATGTGTTCACGACGAAATTATTCACAAATAACTGAAAAACAATGTATAGTTTTAGTTTGTCTTTTTTATAATTTGGTTTTAACGATAAGTTTGTATATGTAAAATAAATGGTTATTCTTGTTGTCTTTTACTTAGAAATAAGGAACATTAAATAGGTAGAATGGTTAAGTAACATTTGTAATGGTTTATTTTATCGAAATATTTCATTGTATTAGAATAAGAATAAACGCTAGTTGGTTTACGCAAATAAAGTGCGCATGCGCGAAAAGGTGGGAGGCCACTCTTGCGGGGCGCGGGGGGAACCATATATAAACAACGACCTATATAACAAAAAAGAGAATAAAAGGCGGCGCGGGCAAGCCACCGCAACCAGTCCGCTCCGACCACTCGAGGAAGCAACAACTCAACCAGAAACAAGAAGTGCCTCCGACCTCTCTCAGCAAGCGCTCCAGTAGTGATACCAGTGTTTCATTGATCCATCCAGTACTCCGGTTCCTGATTACAAAATCTACAGCAAGCGTTTTACAGTCCACTTCGAAGGCCGTACACCCTACTATTTCAAAACAACACTTTATGTTGGTGGTGTCTTAGAGACAATCACTAACATTGTATGGTCCTTTCGGAGCCGGATCTTCTGGACTAGTTCATCAAGAACGTGAAGACTGAAGAATCACCATGGTTCTCACAAGGAGCTGCCACGAGAAGGAAAAGAACGACGACACGGCAAGAGAGTCTTCAGACAGCGGCGAAACACCGGCAACCGGCGAAACGGGAACCACAACTACGCGTACATGGAGCCACGGAACCGACGCCACCACCACACAGACGACAACGTGTGACACCGATGCGCCCGCCATCCGCGCACCGTACGGTGCAGGCGCACCTGCCGACACGTCGGGTATTCAAGCTACGCCGGCCGCAAGCAGTATCCACACGATCGTCGAGCGTCACAGCACCAAACTAATGCCACCGCCGCCGCCCGCCGCAAGAGTACCTCCGCCTGCGCGATCACGTCACTCCAAGGCGTCGAGCAAGAGGATTCGCGCAGAATTAGAAACTAAGGAGAGGCTCGCCGCGCTAGAAGTGCAACGAATTCAAGCCGAAGCCACGCTAGAGAAGATTCGCCTAGAGAAAATAGTCGCCGAGTCATCAACGGAAGATGAAGAAGAGGAGGAGGACCTAGCACCGCGTCGAGTAGAAGACTGGTTCAATCGGCGCCCGCAGCAAGAAGCAGCAGCGATAGAAATACACCATGATTATGGGGAGAGGTCGGAGGCACCCGCGCGTACCAACAAACACGCGCAACAGAAGACGGGCCACGAACAGCATCGACCGCCGCAAATGGATGTTACGTCGCTAGCCGCCGCGCTGACAGAAGCAATCCAGTCAAGCAAATCCACGAGGAAATACATCACCGAACTACCAGTGTTCAGCGGGCAGTGCAGTGAATGGCTGCAATTCAAGGCAGCATACACCGAGTCATCGTCGAGCTTCTCACCCAGCGAGAACGTCGCAAGAATAAGGAAGAGTCTGAAGGGAGTCGCGCTGGAGGCCGTCAGTTCCCTCCTCATTAGTCAGCCGCAACCTGAAGATCTCATCGGCGCGCTGGAAAGAAGATACGGGAGGCCCGACGCACTGCTCATCAACGAAATGGAGAAACTCAAGACGCTGCCCAGACTGACCGACGGCCCGCGCGACCTATGCATATTCGCCGGCCGCATCGCTAACACCGTGGCTACCATCGAAATACTGAAGAAACCGCAGTACCTGTACAACCCGGAGGTGCTACGACTCATCGTGGACAAGCTGACGCCAATACTACGCAACAAGTGGTACGACTACGCCGCCACCAGAGAAGAAATACCAGAGTTGAAGAGAATCGCCGAATTCTTGAACCATGAAGCGGACAAGTGCGCCCCCTACGCCCCGCCTGAACCCATGAATGACAACAGGGAACACAGGGCGACCAAGAAAAGGATCGAACGCGCCTTCACCGCCACTAGCGAGCCATATAAGAAGAGCTCCTGCGACAAGATTACGTCGTGCCCGATGTGCAAGCAGAGCCACCAACTGACAACGTGCCCGAAATTCCTGAAGATTGACACGAACGAGAGATGGGAGGTAGCCAAGAAGAATCACGTGTGCTATCGCTGCTTAGCTAGCACGCATCGCCGCCTCTCATGCCGTGCCAAGCCGTGCGGTTTCAACGGCTGCCTCATGCGACACCACCGCCTGCTGCACCACGAGAAGAAGACGCCTCTACTCACCGGCGTCCCCGCCACCGAGTCCCCCGCGCCCCAGAAGAAAGAAGAGGTGATAGCGTCAGCAACACAACCAGTCGCGAGCGCTGCAGCGAACAAAAGCCGCGCCTACCTGAAGATCGCGCCCGTGACTGTGAGCGGCCCGAACGCCGCGGTTGACACGTTCGCGCTATTGGACGAGGGAAGCACCGTTACGATCATCGACGCGTCGCTCGCCGACACCCTTGGTCTCGACGGGCCTACAGAACCCATGTGGGTGCAAGGCGTCGGCGGCGAAGAAATGGAACACAAGAAGAGCAAGAGGGTGAACGTCGCAATAAGAGGCCGCCACAGCAACGACAAACAGCAAATTTATAACGCTCGTACAGTCGACAGCCTCGCCTTCGCAACACAGTCCGTGAGCAAAGAAGAAATAGAAGACTGCCCACACCTAGAAGAAGTGAAGCAAGAGTTAATATACAGCAACGCCACGCCGAGACTTCTCATCGGTCAAGACAACTGGGAGTTGATCGTCTCGCGCGAAATAAGAAGAGGACGTCGCGACCAACCGGTGGCCTCACGCACGGCCGTCGGCTGGGTGCTTCACGGGTGTCGAACATCGCAAGCGGAGCCTGTCGCCTATTGTTGCGCTCACCTTACTCAAAGTGAGCCGGCTGAGAATATGGAGAAAATGATGAAGGACTATTTCGCGCTGGAATCACTGTCGATCGAGCCAAGAAGACAGCGAAGCGATCCCGAGCTGCAAGCACTCAAGACACTAGAAGAAAGAAGCCGACGCCTGCCCGACGGCCGCTTCGAGACGGGGCTACTGTGGAGAGAAGAAGCCGCCGCGACACCTAACAATCGCGCTGACGCACTTAAGCGACTATACACACTGGAACGCAAGCTCGACCGCAACGAGAATTTGAAGAAAGAATATAACGAGCGCATCGAGAACTTGCTGAAGTCCAACTACGCCGAGAGAGTCGTCGCACCGCCCCGCGGCCGCCTGTGGTACTTGCCGCACTTCGCCGTCACTCACCCGGAGAAGAAAAAGATTCGAGTGGTCCATGACGCCGCCGCTCGATCCTCCGGCCTCAGCCTCAACGATATGCTGCTGCCGGGGCCCGACTTACTACAGAGCCTACCCGGAGTCATCATGCGCTTCCGCCAGTATGCCTACGGCGTGTCAGCGGACATAAAAGAAATGTTCATGCAGATCAAGATTCGAGAAGAAGATCGAGACGCGCTACGTTTTTTATGGAGAGGCGACCGGCGGGAGGGCGCGCCCGACGAATATAGAATGAGCTCCGTGGTATTCGGTGCATCGTCATCGCCGTGCACCGCACTGTACATCAAAAATCGCAACGCAAGAGAACACGCGTCAAGATTCCCGGAAGCGGCACGGGCCATCGAGCGTAATCACTACATGGATGATTACCTACACAGCTTCGCGACACTAGAAAAAGCAAGAAAAATAACGTCAGAAGTCGACTACGCGCATAAACAAGCGAAATTTCTACTACGCGGCTGGGCGTCGAACGACGTCGAAGCAATCAGCAGCACTAGCGAGAAGCAAGACGGCACTACGGTCCCCATCGGCGGGAGCGAGATGGAAAAAACACTCGGCCTACTATGGGACACCGCGGAAGACTGTATTCGATTTCGACTCAATGCAAGAAGAGCTCCAGCCGAAGTGATCAACGACCTACGACCGCCCACGAAACGCGAGGCCCTCAGTATCATAATGTCGATATTCGACCCGCTGGGCTTGATCTCGCCATTCACCACGCCGGCCAAGAGAATCATGCAAGACACATGGCGCCACAACATGGGGTGGGACGACGCGATACCCGACGCACTACACGACCGATGGAGCGAGTGGCTACAGCAACTTCGAGACCTAGGCGAACTAAGTATACCTAGGTGCTACGACAAGAAGCACGTCGATCGCTACGAGCTACATACATTCGTCGACGCCAGCGAAGAAGCCTACGCAGCCGCCGTATATTGGAAAATGATACGCAGCGACGGCAGCGTCAGAATCGCCCTCGCAGCAGCCAAGAGTCGCGTCACTCCGACTCGAGCCCAGGCTCGAGCTACAAGCTGCCGTGCTAGGCGTACGTCTGGCGAAGACAGTCGCCGACGAACACGACTTCGAGATAGCGCGCAAGGTCTACTGGAGCGACTCACGCACCGTCCTAGCGTGGATAAGAAGCGAACCCCGTACATACAAGACGTTCGTTGCGCACCGCCTCGCCGAAATCGAAGACTCAAGCAAGAAAAACGAATGGCGCTGGGTACCGTCAGCAGACAACGTCGCCGACGATGCAACGCGAGCGACACCGATCGACTTCGGCGCAAGTCACAGATGGTTCAACGGACCTCGTTTCCTGCACGATAATGAAGAGTCTTGGCCCGCTGAAAATAAGGTCGAAATTCCTGCGACAGGCGAAGAGCGAGAAAAATGCAACACGCTGCAGCAACGCCGACAACACGCTCACTTACCCGAGATCGAGCGCTTCTCCAAGTGGACACGACTATTACGGGCTACAGGACGCGTACTGCAGTTCATCAGTCTCTGTCGTCGCCAGTCAACCATCCCGCGCGCCCCGGCTATAGAAACAATCGCCGCGGCACGAAGAAAACGCACAAAGGCCAACCCGAGCGAAGACGAAGCTTGGAACAAAACAACGCCGCGGGGCCGTCTACACATCGAACCCGTCTCTGCGAGCGAGAAAAAAGAAAAATACGTCGCGCTAGATGCAGACTACATAATCAAGGCTGAGAAATTATGGATGCGCGCCAGTCAAGAAGACAGCTACAAGAGAGAGAGAGAGCGCATATCAAGCGGTCGCGCACCAGACAAGGATGACCGGCTCGCCAAACTCAGCGTGTATATAGACAAAGACGACATCGTGCGACTACGCGGGCGAATAGAGGCGGCTAGCGGCATAGAAGAGGCAAACGCACACCCCGTGATACTACATAGGAAGCATCACTACACGAAGTTGTACATTTCGCACGTACACGAGCAGTTACATCACGGAGGCACCGAGATTGTCGTCAACGAGCTACGGCAACGCGTGCACATCGCAAAAATAAGGCCAGCGGTCAAGGAAGCGATCGCCCACTGCCTCGCGTGCCGGATACGCAAGGCGAAACCGGCCGCCCCGTCAACCGGAGACCTACCCGCCGCGCGACTGGCCCACCACGTCAGGCCATACTCATACACGGGCCTAGACTATTATGGGCCCATAGAAGTCACCGTTGGCCGTCACCGAGAAAAAAGATGGGTCGCGCTGTTCACCTGCTTGACGTCGCGCGCGATACACCTGGAGATCGTACCGTCACTTAGCACCGACGCAGCCATCAACGCACTGCGCCGTTTCATCGCACGGCGCGGGTGCCCCGCCGAGCTGTGGAGCGACAACGCCACCGCCTTCCGCGGCGCCGACCGTGAGCTGTCCGGCGCGATCAAGAACGGCGCCGGAGCACGCCGCATCCGCTGGCGTTTCCTGCCCCCCGCCGCACCCTTCATGGCCGGGGCATGGGAGCGCCTCGTGCGCACAGTGAAGGAGGCGATGAAGGCTACGCTGCACGAAAAACGCCCCAGCGACGAGACGCTGCGCACGCTGCTAGCCGAGGTCGAAGCCACAGTCAACTCTCGACCCCTGACCTACGTGCCGGTGACTCCAGACGACCCGCCGGCCCTCACTCCGAATATGATCCTGCTCGGGCCAGACTGCTACTCACCAGCCCCGGGGAGCTTCGACGACAGCGACATGAACGCGCGACAACACTGGCGACGCGCCCAGTACCTCGCTGACCTCTTCTGGAAACGCTGGGTGCGCGAGTACCTGCCTGTACTCCAGCAGCGGCGGGAGCCCCATAGCACCGGGACTAGCCCAACCACCGGCGACCTAGTCATCGTCTGCGACTCCAACCTACCCCGCAACACATGGCCGAGAGGCAGAGTCACCGCAGTCTACCCAGGCGCAGACGGCGTGGTTCGAGTGGTCGACGTCACAACGAGCCGAGGACACGTACTCCGGAGACCTACCAAGAGGATCGTCGTGCTACCGGGAATTCGCGAGGCGACGGCGGGAGATAATGTTCACGACGAAATTATTCACAAATAACTGAAAAACAATGTATAGTTTTAGTTTGTCTTTTTTATAATTTGGTTTTAACGATAAGTTTGTATATGTAAAATAAATGGTTATTCTTGTTGTCTTTTACTTAGAAATAAGGAACATTAAATAGGTAGAATGGTTAAGTAACATTTGTAATGGTTTATTTTATCGAAATATTTCATTGTATTAGAATAAGAATAAACGCTAGTTGGTTTACGCAAATAAAGTGCGCATGCGCGAAAAGGTGGGAGGCCACTCTTGCGGGGCGCGGGGGGAACCATATATAAACAACGACCTATATAACAAAAAAGAGAATAAAAGGCGGCGCGGGCAAGCCACCGCAACCAGTCCGCTCCGACCACTCGAGGAAGCAACAACTCAACCAGAAACAAGAAGTGCCTCCGACCTCTCTCAGCAAGCGCTCCAGTAGTGATACCAGTGTTTCATTGATCCATCCAGTACTCCGGTTCCTGATTACAAAATCTACAGCAAGCGTTTTACAGTCCACTTCGAAGGCCGTACACCCTACTATTTCAAAACAACACTTTATGTTGGTGGTGTCTTAGAGACAATCACTAACAAAATGAATATAAATAAGAACCAGTAGAACTAAGTAATCAGACCATGGGCAACAAACGTTTCCATAGTGTTCTGCTGCTGATATTAAAGCATCCTGTGTAATTTTTTATAGTTTCGCAATTATAAATTTCTTACCCTTGCGAGAGATTATGTAAATCGAATTATATCTAGGCAAATCAACATGAAGTAGGCCTATGTCCAACAGTGAGCGTCTCTTGGCTGAAATGATGATGAAACCATCATGTTTGAATTTATTTATATGGGAGTTGGTAATTCGGCGTCTAGGTAAAACCTTGCTAATTATACAGTGCAATACACACAATAGTGCACAAAAACAAGCTGGAGGCATATTTTAGATATGTTAAGGATATTTTAAAATGCATGTTATTACAGAAATTTCAATTCATCCTGAATACTTAATGGTCCAATAGCATATAGACACTGGCAACAATAGAGTAGCGTACACTGCTGACCTAAAGCTTGTTTTGCCAACACATGTGCACTGATAATGTCCGCTTGATGTTCACAACTTGATGTTGTTCAACTAAGGTGTCCCCAAAAGATGGTATTTCCCAGGGTAGGATTGACTTTTTGAATAAATTCATATAATAATAATAATAATGGAATGTACAGTTCCTAATTTGCTCTTGTTTAATTCTTAAATGTACACCTCGTCCCGCATCTACTTAATTTCTCACTTTCGCTAGGGTTGGCTGGAAGAGATCTCTTTAAGAGATAAGCTCACCCTTGTACATGTTGTTCTATACTATATCTGTTTTTAAAAATGTGTGTACAATAAAGAATTCAATTGTTTGTATGCAAATCTACATTTTTTAAATGACAACCATGTCCCCAACCAACGATGACAAACCATGACTGCAGATTGAACATTCAACTACATTCTCAGGTAATAGTGGTCATTTTTGGCTGTACCATGCCTTTTATAATACTTTAGAAATGTTAAAAATAATAAGCATATATACCTTCCATTATCTTTTCCATGTTTAATAGATTTATCAAGCAAATGTTGATATTGTTCCATTCCAGCAGCAGACAAAATTAAACTTGGATTTGTGGTGGCATCTGTGGGCTTATAAGCTTTCATAGCTGAAAAGAGTAAAATAATTAAATTAAATAAATAAATTAACCAAAAAATTTTTTGCTTTTCTGTGCGGAAACACTGGTTTAGTTAAATCTTAATATTAACACATCATGATTTGGGGCATCACTGCCTATTAATTAAAGCCAAAATTAACCAGATACTAGTGCCGCAGGATACTAAAGCCAACCCTTTCCATTTTATACTGGATTTTTACTGATACAATTATTTTTGCTTAGTGGGATTGGTTAACTTTTCCTGTACTGCATAGCCAGTCCCAAACCTGGATAAAAGAGGAGGGTTCAACGTGGGGCTAACCACCCAACTTGGTAAAAAGAACCTAGGTTGCTTAGTGGGATACATATTACAGTGTGTTTCTGCATAAAGTGCACATATGAAGGGGACAATTGGGGTCATTTTAGTGATAAAAAAATAGAAAAGAATCCCAATTTTTTTTTATTTTTTAGGGGCCATAACATTTTTTACCCTCTGTTGCGAACCTGACGTGCATAAACCATTATAACTCTTGAATGAATAGACAAATATCAATGAAATGAACACCAACATGATCCTTAGGGTGAAGCCAAACGGGCGTAATTTTTTGAGTTGTGAGTCACGTAATTTCGGTCGCGCAATATGCGTGGCATTCGGTTTCATACATAAGTGCAGTTTGTGCCACACAATGACGCAAAATGAGTTGTCTGCCGACTCATGCGCCTAAACTGGACCGATTTTCGGTCGGGTTGAGGGAGGAGTGAGGGAGGGGGGCCCTGGAGAGCGGACGGCAGTGTTGCTGTTTTGGCCACTTTGTGGCTAGATCCAGCGGATTTTCTAGGGGTTTAGCCAAAAAATAATCAATGTTAGCCAACAAATGTTTGTGTCTGATTTAGTAATAAAAGGTTTTACAAGGTGTAATAATTCTTGAAAAACATGTAATGGTATATGTTAGTACTTTTCAAGTATATCTGGATTTGCACATAAGCGTTCATATAAAGTATCTATGTGTCCACATATCAATCTTTTACTATTGAGTGGATTTACCCAGGTTCGTTTTTTGACATCATCTTCTGAATATGCTTCGTAAATACACAATAATTTTAATCAATCCACCGTATTCGATGACGCAAACAGCCTATACCATCACTCAAAAGCAACTGAATAAATTACGTCCGTCTGGCAGTTCAACAGAATTTCAGTTGAGCGTAAATTGCGCGACCGAAAAAACGCGACTCACAACTCACAAAAATATGCTCGTACGCCTCACCCTTAAAGATCAATAGTGCTGTCAAAACACACATTTTGTTATTATCACACAGAATTAATGACAGAGGATTGAAGGAGAAAAAGCATAAATTTTTTGTTTTTTTTTATTAAATCCAATTTTCATACAAAAAATACCCCCTAAATGGTATTATTTTCTAGTGCTTAATTCAATCTGAATTATTTCGGCTTTCAAACACTATATAAATCGTCTCTCTAAATGGAGGGTAAAAACATTAAATGGCCCCTAAAAATAAAAAAAATTGGGATTTATTTTCCATTTTTTTATCACTAAAATGACCTCCTTTTGCCCCCTGCCATGTATGTGCACTTTATGCAGAAACATACTGTATGTCAATTAATGTAATTGTGCTTTACACAAGGGAGAGGAATTGGATGGATCAAGTCAATCTTTATTTAATAATTTTTCATAATGAAGTGCTAAACATAGTTACCTACCCAAACCTTATTTTGTAATGGAAGTTAATATGGGGTATAGGAGGGGTACCACAGTGGGTAAATTGTAGCAGAGATAAATTGGCTATTTCAATACAGATTAAATTGTCATTAATATACTTTCATTAATGAGATGATAATGTTCTTGATAATATCTACTGTAAGACGTATGTCATTGGTAAACCCTGCTTAACAGATTCCTATTTAGCCTTGCCCTTGATTATTATAAGCCCTTAGTGAATTCATATGACATTATATTGTGATAATGTCATAACTAGGTTCTAAAATTATAAATTATACTTTCAAAAATAGTTCTAACCTTCAAAATCCCCTGTATCGGCTACCACTATGGAATGTTGTTTCAAATGCTCCAAGGCAGTCATTTTGGTGCGTTTTGCTTGAGGTTCACCGCTCATACTGATTAATTTGCTATTTTACTAGAACTTAAAATGTAGGTAAAATTATATAAACTTTGACCCAAATCCCGACAGTAGGCAAAAAATGATAAAAAAGCCGACTATTGTCAAGGTGACCCCACAAGTCCACAATACAATAGCTTGCTACATATACCCTGAGGCGCGTTCAGCGCCTCTGGGCTACGTTCCAAAACATCACCCGAGTGCACTCGGTCACCCGAAGTATGTCCTAAAACATTTCGGGTGCACTCGAGAGTGTTGGAGTGGCGTGTCCTAAAACGCTACGGAGTGCACTCGATCGAGTAGAATCTCACCCGGTTAATATAGCAAGGTGTAATTTCACTCGATTGGATTTGGCGGGAAATTGTGTGGATTTTAAAGTTGTGTGTGATTGTGATTACAAAGATTTCATATTCACACACAATTTATGCATCTCCGAGAGCGAGGATGCGCTTCGTAACGTCGACAATAAGTTAATTTTAAATTCCAAAGACTATAGGTATCGTAAGTGACACGATTGTAAAATTGGCCTTCATTTCCGCTGAAGCTAGGTTAGGCCGCGATTTAACAGAATTCATATTCTGTTGGTTTTAGTATTTTCGTAGATGAAACAGAGGAATGTAATCCATGCATTAAAGCGAACGGACGCGCCGATGAATTATATATTTTCTTATTTTTGTATATTTGGTTATGTAAACAAAGCAGACAACACTCTTGCCGTTCTAAAACAACCAACACTCCGACCACTCTAACCGGCCACTCTCCCCCCACCACCTACTCACTCCGGGTGATGTTTTGGAACGTAGCCCTGGGTGTAGTTGTCCGGTGGTTTTTTACTCGCTCAAAGGCGTTGAACCTCAGAAGAATAACTAAAGCATAGAAACCTAGCAAAAATAGCTACTGAACTTAATATATTTGACTCACTTTGACATTAGGCGCTGCTAATAGAAGTTAGACAGAGACACGTATATGCAAGATGTTTGGAAATTTTGTAGTTCGTCACTAATTCTCGCTTGTCAGTTCTTCTCCCAGTGATGTCGTGCTCATCACTCACCTAGTTTCAACGTCGATAATTATATTATGTAGGTATTTAATAGATCCCTAATACTAAAATGTCTTTATTACGAGAAATATAACATAAATAATTAAGGGTAGATTTTCTTATGTAACTTATCCAGCTAATAGCTGCTGTGTCTCTTTGGTATGGTCAGGCTGGCCGTTCATGAGACTAAAAGCGGGAAGTGCGTCGGACTCGCCCACCGAGGGTCCCGTATAAAATTGTAGGTTATACTTTAAATAGAGACTAAATATTTTATGATTTAATTACAAATGTGGAGTTTGAGATTTTCCCTGACTTGTAGTGTAAGACTATATAACTTCACAAATTTCATAGTTCTAGCTAGATCAACGAAAAGTACCCTATACATTTTGATGCCCGTGAGAATGTCGAAATATACGTTTTTGGCGACATAAACGGCCGCACCTTTTTTTGTTAACTTAGAAGTTTGATTTTTTCACATCTTCAAGGGACTAGAACTTGTTAGTGTAGAACTGAGTAATTATATGGTTTTAATTTCAACTCGATACCTTCACGCGTTTCCAAGATAGTCTTGACAGACAAACGGACAATAAAGTGATCCTATAATGGTTCAGTGTTTCTTTTGAGGTACGGAACCCTAAAATTTGGACTATTTAAGTGACGGGTATTTCCCGTTATCTAAAATGTTGGAATTTTTCTATTGCAGAGATTCACAAATTCTATAGGAAGGAAATTGAAGACACACTGCTTTTATTTCATCGCTTAGATTTAATTCATTTTTTATCGCATCGCTTAGAGGTACTTGAGGTTAATCTCATATTTAATTTACTTACCCGAAAATTTAACCCTCATGGATTTTGAACCTTTAATAAATTCGTGAATGCTAAAACTACTATTTGTACATGTGCTTGGAAATTAAACTAAAAACATTAACATTTGACCATACTTTATTGTTAAGACATTTTTCGATAGATTTATTACGCTTGATGTGCGGCCGGGCTTAGTTAGAATGTAAATTTTCCGAAGGCGGCGTTTTGATATTTTACCTTTTTGACTCTTCCTGTTCTTTTCTTGATCTAATATTTTAATTCTTAGAAAAAAATCATCTGAACTGGTTGTTCTTGGCATCCGTGTCAAGGATTCCTTAAAGAAATAGTTAAGAAATTAAATACGTTTATATTTTCATAAATAATATTTTAGTTTAAAGATTTCCTTTCATTAAATAACTTGACTTACGTCATGACGTCTCCATTTCATAGTTTTACTACTAAGTACATACAAAATTAATCTGACGGAAAATATCTGGAGCAAATTTGACTATGCTTTCTTGGACTCCAATTTCGTCTGACAATACACTTTATCCATATTTTTTTTACATTGTCTTTAGGAAATCTGTAAAATAAAAATATCGACAAAATTTTACAACACTACGCATGACCAAGAAAACCTCAAAGTAATTTTCTAAAAATCGCTAAAACATAAAAGTGAAGTTAATATTACGTATTGTTTTTCTACAAAATGATTCAGCGATATTTCATATGTATGTGTACTTATTAGCTCACATTCAAGTAACAATATGAGAAAACATGCCAATTTAAGGTCAATAAATTTTGATTGTTTTCCTTTCGCGACGAATGAGACTTGCAGCCCCAAACTACACAAGACATTGTGTTACGGAGTGCACAAACACACACTATTTGTAAATACCTAAAGAATTCTTGCTTTCTAATCACTTAAATATTAATAAAATATCATCAAAATATAACTAGCCACGGGACGCACAAACAATTATTATACGAACAATTCAAATAGTTCAAACTCTGATGGTCTATCTTCGATACAAGGTACTATAGAATTTAGCCGTGTTATATATTTTAAACCAATTTTAATATTTTTAACCAAAATGACAATTGAATCAATTCATATACTGACCACCTTGTGATATGCCAAAAGACAAATATTACTCATCTCTTACATTTACACAGTTTTGTGCCGTATGTTAGAAAGAGACAAATAGCACACAATTAATTCTTGTTTTAATCTTCCTTCTATGCTGTAGTGATTGTTCTGAGCTCAGAAGAATAACTAAAGCATAGAAACCTAGCAAAAATAGCTACTGAACTTAATATATTTTACTCACTTTGACATTAGGCGCTGCTAATAGAAGTTAGACAGAGACACGTATATGCAAGATGTTTCGAAATTTTGTAGGTCGTCACTAATTCTCGCTTGTCAGTTATTCTCCCAGTGATGTCGTGCTCATCACTCACCTAGTTTCAACGTCGATAATTAGGTATATTATGTAGGTATTTAATAGACCCCTAATACTAAAATGTCTTTATTACGAGAAAATAACATAAATAATTAAGGGTAGATTTTCTTATGTAACTTATCCAGCTAATAGCTGCTGTGTCTCTTTGGTATGGTCAGGCTGGCCGTTCATGAGACTAAAAGCGGGAAGTGCGTCGGACTCGCCCACCGAGGGTCCCGTATAAAATTGTAGGTTATACTTTAAATAGAGACTAAATTTTTTTATGATTTAATTACAAATGTGGAGTTTAAGATTTTCCCTGATTTGTAGTGTAAGACTATATAACTTCACAAATTTCATAGTTCTAGCTAGATCAACGAAAAGTACCCTATACATTTTGATGCCCGTGAGAATGTCGAAATATACGTTTTTGGCGACATAAACGGCCGTACCTTTTTTTGTTAACTTAGAAGTTTGATTTTTTCACATCTTCAAGGGACTAGAACTTGTTAGTGTAGAACTGAGTAATTATATGGTTTTAATTTCAACTCGATACCTTCACGCGTTTCCAAGATAGTCTTGACAGACAAACGGACAATAAAGTGATCCTATAATGGTTCAGTGTTTCTTTTGAGGTACGGAGCCCTAAAATTTGGACTATTTAAGTGACGGGTATTTCCCGTTATCTAAAATGTTGGAATTTTTCTATTGCAGAGATTCACAAGTTCTATAGGAAGGAAATCGAAGACACACTGCTTTTATTTCATCGCTTAGATTTAATTCATTTTTTATCGCATCGCTTAGAGGTACTAGAGGTTAATCTCATATTTAATTTACTTACCCGAAAATTTAACCCTCATGGATTTTGAACCTTGGATAAATTCGTGAATGCTAAAACTACTATTTGTACATATGCTTGGAAATTAAACTAAAAACATTAACATTTGACCATACTTTATTGTTAAGACATTTTTCGATAGATTTATTACGCTTGATGTGCGGCCGGGCTTAGTTAGAATGTAAATTTTCCGAAGGCGGCGTTTTGATATTTTACCTTTTTGACTCTTTCTGTTCTTTTCTTGATCTAATATTTTAATTCTTAGAAAAAAATCATCTGAACTGGTTGTTCTTGGCATCAGTGTCAAGGATTCCTTAAAGAATTAGTTAAGAAATTAAATACGTTTTTATTTTCATAAATAATATTTTAGTTTAAAGATTTCCTTTCATTAAATAACTTGACTTACGTCATGACGTCTCCATTTCATAGTTTTACTACTAAGTACATACAAAATTAATCTGATGGAAAATATCTGGAGCAAATTTGACTATGCTTTCTTGGACTCCAATTTCGTCTGACAATGCACTTTATCCATATTTTTTTATACATTGTCTTTAGGAAATCTGTAAAATAAAAATATCGACAAAATTTTACAACACTACGCATGATCAAGAGAACCTCAAAGTAATTTTCTAAAAATCGCTAAAACATAAAAGTGAAGTTAATATTACGTATTGTTTTTCTACAAAATGATTCAGCGATATTTCTTATGTATATAAGTGTACTTATTAGCTCACATTCAAGTAACAATATGAGAAAACATGCCAATTTAAGGTCAATGATTGTTTTCCTTTCGCGACGAATGAGACTTGCAGCCCCAAACTACACAAGACATTGTGTTACGGAGTGCACAAACACACACTATTTGTAAATACCTAAAGAATTCTTGCTTTCTAATCACTTAAATATTAATAAAATATCATCACAATATTACTAGCCACGGGACGCACAAACAAATATTATACGAACAATTCAAATAGTTCAAACTCGGATGGTCTATCTTCGATACAAGGTACTATAGAATTTAGCCGTGTTATATATTTTTAACCAATTTTAATATTTTTAACCAAAATGACAATTCAATCAATTCATATACTGACCACCTTGTGATATGCCAAAAGACAAATATTACTCATCTCTTACATTTACACAGTTTTGTGCCGTATGTTAGAAAGAGACAAATAGCACACAATTAATTCTTGTTTTAATCTTCCTTCTATGCTGTAGTGATTGTTCTGAGGTTCTGAGCGTTGAACGGATTACAGCAACCAAATCTCTTATCTCCCTCTTTCACATGATTTTTTATTTCTCTCTCTTTCTAGTAGATGACATTATAGAATATGGCCGCCAATATCATCCAATCACGTAAGAGTATTTCAGTTATAAACGTCAGAGCGTTTTACAACCATCAAATTCGATGGTTGTTCGGTTGTAACTCGCGCCGACACTCAAAGGTCTTGAACGGCCGGTTGTTTCACCCGGTTGTCACGCTCGAAGGCATTGAACGGGGTTAGAGCGAAAAGTTGTACTTCGCGCGAAGGCTCTGAACGCGCCTCTGCGTTCCGTAAAACGATAAAAGTGATAATATCGCGAATCCGACCAAAGTCACAACATAACCTACCTGCCCCCCTAGCACGTCCACCAAAACACGATATGATAAAGCGGTTTATCGCGGTGAACTGTCAAAATACAATAGGGTTTCGTCGTATTTTGACCGTTCACCGCGATAAATCGCTTTATCATATCGTGTTTTGGTGAATGTGCTAGGGGGGCTGATTCAATTGCCCTTATGGCCGGTACACACATTGTTTAGTGTTTAGTGCGAGTGGCTTGTTTAGTGTTAAGTGTTTAGTAAAAAACACGTTCGGACAGCATCTGTTAAGTGTTTAGTGTTAAGTGTTTAGCGAATAGGAACGCGTTCTATTTTTTCTGCGAGTCGCCCCTCCCGCTCTCCCGCCTTCATCCCTCACTTAACACTAAACACTCACTAAACACGTCTGGACAGATCTGTTTAGTGTTTAGTCCATATAATGACCAAATAAACTAAACACCGTTTACTAAACAGTGTATGGACAGCACCTACTAATCACTTAACACTAAACAGTCTACTAAACACTAAACACTAAGCACTTAACTAAACAAAGTGTATACCGGCCATTATATTTTGTGACGATTTAATTTGGTCGGATCCGCGATATTATCGCTTTTATCCATAGATATAGAATGAAATAGATGGGCTATAAAAGCCGTCAAACATGAGAAAAAGAGATAAACTTATACACATTGCCAAAGGAAAGAAGAAGATGGCATCATTTTTTTTGTCCTTGTTACCGTATATAGGTGAAACTGGTAGTGGGGATTGTTTATCACCAGCGTCTGGTGCTAAACAAATGCGTGGAAGTTTGTTGTGTGAATTATAGCTTACTGTGTAATTATTTAACACTTTAATTAGTGTAATTGTGAACTATTTGAACATTTAAATCATGGTGCACTGCTCCGTTTTAGGTTGTAATAGTGATAGTGCTAGAAAACAGGAAAATATAACCTTTTACAGGTAAGACCTAAATTGTGTCAATAAAAAGCTCCAAAACTATTTTTTAAATTATAAATACAAGTTATATTGCAATATTTTATCATTCTACTATGGTTCTCAATCATATTATGGGATTAAACATGAAATTTCAAACTAAGTAGTAAGGTTACTGTTAACCTAACAAGCTAGGAATGTCGCCATACAGTATGGCCACGTATACAGCCAACGCGTATAACATTTTGCCGGGTTATAATTATACCAGTTACGCTACGACTATTTTTCCTTGATTCGTAGGTAATTTGTTACGTGAAAGGGAACTCACATATTAGTTTCTGTGTTACATTAATATTGTCATATTTAAGTATACAATTTTGAGGATTTTAGATAACAAAGTTAATTCTTTTGAAGTGAGACTTTCCATTTGCTTGTTTGTCTGTATTTAACAGATTTCCTTCGGAGATAACTACTCGAAAACAGTTGGGTTAAAGCTACTGGTCGATTGAATTGGCAGCCAACCAAGCATACCCGAATGTGTTCTAAGCATTTTGAACAACAGTGGATTCAGAAAAACAAAAAAGGCACTTTTCTTAGGAGTGGTGCTATTCCTGAACTTTTTTTACAGATCAGTAACTTATACATATTATATCTACAAGGTACATACCCTATCAAGCCAAAACCTAAATTTATTTTTCACAAACCCAACTATTTTTATGGGGGATTTCGAATTTTATTTTACAGTTTTGGATTAACATGGGTAGGGTAGGTACCAAATCCTTTTCTACTATTTTGATATGGCCAAACATATTATTAATGGTTTGATTTTGGTCATTTTCTATTAATATAAGTCTGACCATTAGTACAGATACAGATTAAAAATTTATTAATTAATATTTTTAACTTGTTATTAAAACACTAATTTCACAAGTTCCACTTGAATCTTTATTATACTTCAATTATTGCGACATTGCGACAATTATTGTGAAATTAGTGTTTTAATAACAAGATACCATGGAGTTCCATCAAGAAATTATAACACAAAGCTTTAACTAATATTTTTAATGTTGTAAAATTAGAACCTGCTTTTATTTTTAACCTGTATACATATTGTTTCAGGACGCATCGGTGTTGGATTTCGGTTCAAATTTGAATACGCCCCGAAAGAGAAAAATGCGGCTTCAAATGCTGGTTTTGAAACAATCAGCGAGGTCATCAAATAAAAAACTACGGCCAGTGCGTCAATCGCTTAGACGATTGGGAAAAAAAGTAGTCACACTTGAAAATGTGTAAAGTGATTTGAAGTGTAAGTTAATGATGCAAAATTAGTAGTTGGACATTTTAGATACTGTAGCAGGAACCAATAGAGATTTTCTGAAAAGATTTTTAGGAGTTGACAAAAGAAAGTATTCTGAACCTTTAAGGAAATTCGCGCTGTGCTTACACTTTTTAAGTTCAAAGGCATATGAGTTTGTACGTAAGCAATTTAATACGTGTTTACCACACCCAAAAACAGCTGGTGAGTGGCGAGGAGTAGACAGCCTCTAGAAAATGTTTGTGATTTATTAGCAATTTTGTGCCATAGCTAGTAATCTGGCTTAATCCAAATGAAATAAGTCATATCTCTACTTTGTCTGAATATTTAACAAGAACACATAGGATGTAGATATAGCTCTATGCACCGAACAAGTGTTTCTAATTAATTATATAGGTACTTGACAGCAGAGATGTAAATCGTTAGATGCGCCTTGCGCTTCCAAAAAGTGACCACATTTTATGTCTGTGTGCGTTACATGACAAATTCATACAACAACGCGACGCGCCATAAAACTTTGACACCTAAAATCACTAACGGTGTATTATGCAAGGGGTCAAACTAATTTGGTTCAACGACAAAGCAATGACACGTATATCGATCTCGCTCGCGCACGTATTGTCCGGTCTCGCTCGTACAAACACGTACCGAACGCCAAATGAAGTAAGTGATTTATTTGGGAAATGATGAAAATAATTAATAAATAGGTATAGTTACGCATAAAATGTAATTCCCTTAGATTTGTGGGTATTCCTCGAGTTATTTAAATACTTTCTAAAGGCACAGGAAGGCATATTTTATTATTTTACACTTGAAATTAGGGAAAAGAAAAAATACATTTGACGTCCAACGCTCGGTGCTTTCTGCCACAGACTACGACGGAATGAGTGAGCTCACTCTTCCCAACGTTGACACTTTTTCGAGCACCTTATGTATGGGAAGGGCGCATCTAACGATTTAAATCTCTGCTTGACAGAACATAATCTTCCTCAGAGATCTACAAATTGGTCTTGTCCTGCGCTATTTCCAAGTTGCCGCCAGCGGGGGCGAGGTTGGGGGTGGCAACACGGGCAACTAAGAATAACCAGCTATCTACATCGGCATCTTGCGTTCTTTGCCAGATCTTTTTTCCACATTGTGAGCAAGCTTACCAACTTTGGGCTTTTAGCACCATATTGAGTGCGGTATCAGTAGTTCAATTCTTGAACTTACCCAGCCCAAGTGAATTTTTACCTGTATTGTAGTGAATTTTATCTCTGTAAGCCGAAGTCCTTTATTCGATGACAATAACGGTGCTATTGAAATAAAATTTTAGAAAATGTTTATTTAAAGGAGAATGCCAGAATTTGCCCCACTGGTCCCAGAGTTACGACAAAATGTAAATAAATACTTAAATAAAAATAATAATTTTGGAGGCATTCAATAATCAATTAAGCGTGCGAGAGCAAAACTCAAAATAAAATGCATTTGCATTTCATCAAAAAAGGAAACCATGATTTCGAAGCCATTTTGAATGTTGTTTTTTCACGGCTTTGTGCATTAGCTTTTTGCGCCGGGCCCAGCCATAGACGTAAAGGTTGTGTCTATTCGGACCCGGGTCCTAATAAAAGTCGATTGCTATTCGGACCCGGAACATGAAAACATGCAGTGTTCATCCAGATTCATGCTCCGCTCGCTTCGCTCGCTCCACTGCGTATGGTCACAATATCTAATCTAACCTACTTTTTTCAGTTTGATCCTATAAGTTATTTTCGATAACAATTCACTATCGGGTCCGAATAGTAATCGCATTCTATAGGGACCGCCTATCTCAAAACAATAACTCGCTATCGCTTTCGTGACATTAGAATTATTAATCTAATGTCAAGAAAGCGATAACGAGTGATCGCTATGAGATAGGCGGTATGCGCTCCGGGCGAGGAATGATATCGACGGGATGGTGGATTTTACGTAATAATTGATTTTTGCGCGTGGAGCATGAAACATGCATTATCATGCTCCGCTCGCTTCGCTCTCTCCGCTATGTGTGGTCTGTCCAACCTACAGTTTTAGATTTTATTCTATAAGTTATTTTTGATTACGTTTCTATCGGGTCCGAATAGCCACTCCGGGGCGTAAAAGCCATTCCGCCTTATAACCATATCCATATCTAATCTTATTAACAAAAGTGAAAGAGCATCAGGTTTAAATCAAAACTAAGTTTTGTAATAAGACCGAGTGTATTTAATGTCCATAAAACGAGGCTACTTTTTCAAGTTAGTGCTAATAAGTAGCAAGATAATAAACAGAACTACTAATAAACTAACTTTTTAATAGTTTACAATGGGCCTAGACAAAAGCCACACGCTTATTTTTTCGTAGTTGTTCCGAAGAGAAAATGTATGGAAATGACATTAGAATGTGATAGCCTCACGCTCTGTTTTCCGCAGCTAATGTCATCTCCATATATTTTTTCTGCGAAACGACTGTGGAAAAATGAGCGTGAGGCTTTTGTCTAAGCCTATAGGTCTAGAATAGGAGCTAGTTCTGTGTACAATTGCTTCACGCATTTTGGTCATAAGTACTATAGTAACACATCACTATTAATAACATATCATTATTCCATTCTTAGACTTGGATCAAGTCAAAATCAACACTGGAAATGGAGGATCGTTGACTTAAAATGTAATCAGTTTATTTGTCGAATAGTTTCTTTTAACATGGCTTAAAAGTCATGATGACGGAGCTGTAAAACAGGGGATTAAAATAAAAAGCAACATAGACATTTCCGTTTTGTTGCCTTGCCTTGTTGTTGTTTGGTTTGTGTTTTTTTCTGTGTGCGTGCGATTATAGTTTATCGTATTTTTTAAAGTAAATTACTAATGTCGAAAATGTCGCGGTGCATAAACTGTAGTTTGTGTATCACTTCAACGAAAACGTTTCGTATCAGATTTGAACAGAGATGCGCAACATAGCTAAAGGTAAATGATTGTATTCACTCATTCCGTATATAGCTATTCATTAGATGAAGTTTGTTTTACTTCATTCTCTCTTCACAACATGTGAACATATAAAATCATTTAATAGAAATATTATTTATTTTCAGCTCTGGCCAAATGCAGTTCAATGGTTTCAGTGCTACAAGATCCTAAGACGGTTGTCAGATGATGGAAACAATGAATCTCTCGGTCATCGAGTAGGTATGCATTGGATGTGAGCACTCTCTTTTAAGAGGAAGGTACACTGTTAAGCAACACAGAATTAGGTACCAGTGAAGAGGTATTACATATAGTTTTGTCATGGGTGTGAAAAATGAGGTGTGTATTATACAAATTATTTTGAACATACTCTTTTAACTTTTTGTTAAATATGTTATGTAAGTAATTATCATTAATGTCATACTATTTTTTACAGGTAATATTTCATCCACCTATTGCTTGCTATAATTGTTGGGGAAGAGCTAATCGGCATCTGGAAAGGAATCTAAGCAGAGTAGGAGGTTTTATGGAGAATGAGACTGGTGGTGGTCTTACTCAAGAAGTGCCAACCCCACCTCCACTACATCATCCACTAATTGAATACTTCTGAATTATTTGGTGTAACTGGAAGCATTATAGCCTTCCTCACTGTAAGCATGTTAATATGTCGAGGATGCAACAATGCAGTGCGTCGATTAACCTACAGCACACACAAATATGAAAATCTATTGAGACTTTTTAATTGTGTGTTGTGATCGGTACATCTTAGATGTCTCAGGACCATATAAGGCAGTAAATAGTGATGCAGGGAAAATGATGAAATTGTTTAACAATCAAGTGACATAATTTTTTAGGAATGGCGATGTTTTTATTCTTGATAGGACATTTTGTGGTACTAGAAATGGAAGCACACAGCTATAAAGTCATCGAACCTGAAACTGTGAATAATGAAGAATATCAATTGACAACATTGCAAGCCAATAAAACCAGCTGCGTAACATTCTCAAGATGGGTAGTTGAAGTAGTAAATAGTATGTTTAATAGAGGTTACAAAATACAAAATATTATTTAGACAAGACTATTTCAATTACTCTTCATAAATAATTCAATAATAATTGACATGAAGAAACAATAAAATAATGATTATAAATATAAACATTCGAATTTTATTATACACCTTAATCGCAATTCCTATTTAAAGACCAGAATCTAGACTGGCCAGACACAGGCAGGCTGCAATTCGTTACAAGCTGTCTGTCAGCTACAGCAAAAAAGCCACAACTGTAATGATATTACACAATAAATCTGTTTTATTGACTCTCTAGCTTTCTTACTACATTGATTGATTAAACGCAACTTGCAAGTCAACATTTCGAGTAGTAGACTCCCAGCAGTGATGAATACACCCTGAGAGCTGCCACTCCTTTGTATGACACCTAAGCAAACACTTCAATGTTAGCTGTGCAAAAGTCCTATTCTAATAATTTCTCTAAGCCTTATCCTATAATTGTGTTGAACCTTGCATTTTCTCTAGGCTATGGGTATTTTCTACCTATAAACCTTATACTCTCAACTTTAGTTGGGAGTATAAGCTTTATAATTGTAGGTATCCTCAAAATGGAACAATATTATTCAGTTGCATTTTTTATTGTTTCTTGCACTAACGATATTAAGAAGATTGGCGTTTTTACGGTTAAATAAAAGGTGTTAACCATAGCTGACAAATACACGAATACGGTAGAAGTATTGTAATTGTAATTAATGACTTATATCCGTCAAAAAATATTATTTTATAGAAAATAATACATATTTTTAGAATTCAATGCAAATGGTCTTTTCGCAACTTTGCTGATCAAAAATAGCAGGCGCTTATTTTTTAAGTCTAATATCTTTATATTCGCACGGTGTTTAAAACTATCTTTTATATATATAAAAAGCCATTACAATGACGCATACGTGAGTATAAGTATCAATTGTGGGCGTGCATATTTACAAGTGGGGCATAGCTCCATACATTTTCTGGCATTGTCCTTTAATATTATATATTTTCTAAATCTTCACAAATATTTAGTAAATGTGTCAATATTGGACTTTAAATAAACTGCAGAGATAAAGAAAAAACAATGAGTATTGCCCGCTGTATTCTTAATCGAGCGACGATCTTCGCAAGGTACCTAGCTGGCAAAAGCTGGAAGCGAGTGGTCGCGGATCGTGCTCAGTGGCGAGCACTTGGAGAGGCCTATGTCCAGCAGTGGACGCGTGTGGATGATGATGATGATTCCTAATATTTTTTCTTATATTTGTAAAGATGTTTACATAATAGCTTAAATAAATAATAGTAAAGTGTTTTAAAACGAAATATACTCGAGTAAATCCGAAAAGTGTAGTTTTATTTAAAAGTGCAAAATAACTTTAGACTGCGGCGAAGGTTGAATGAAGAATTCAATAAAAAAAATCGCAACTTCCTCCCACTTTTATTTTTTGAGACATATTATTGAGCGAGGGGCGCTCATTAAAATGTCTCAAAAAAATACGTAGATCAATCAACCCTACTTTATGTTTATAGTGGTAAAAGCCACTATAAACATAAGTAGGGTAAAACTTAAAGCAACACTGGTATACCCATCTACTTTAGGCAGGTATGACGTCATCTATGTCTGTCCCTTACGGGTATACGGTCACGTCCTATCTATTCATTCTTTATCTAAGCTTTTATCGCAATTCGGAACGCACGGTTACTGATCTGTGGTCCACAACACAACACAAAAGACACGGACTAGAGATACCATAGATATAGAATGGAATAGATGGGCTTTAAAAGCCGTCAAACATGAGGAAAAGAGATAAACTTATACACATTGCCAAAGGAAAGAAGAAGACGGCATCATTTTTTTTGTCTTTGTCACCGTATATAGGTGAAACTGGTAGTGGGGATTGTTTATCACCAGCGTCTGGTGCTAAACAAATACGTGTATGAAATTTGTTGTGTGAAGTATAGCTCACTGTGCAATTATTTAACAGTTTAATTAGTGTAATATTGAACTATTTGAACATTTAAATCATGGTGCACTGCTCCGCTTTAGGTTGTAATAGTGATAGTGCTAGAAAACAGGAAAATATAACCTTTACAGGTAAGACCTAAATTGTGTCAAGTTACAAGTTATATTGCAATATTTTATCCTTCTACTATGGTTCTCAATCATATTATGGGATTAAACATGAAATTTCAAACTAATTATAAGGTTACTATTAACCTAATAAGTTAAGAATGTCGCCATTCAATATGGTCACGTATACAACCAACGCGTATAAAATTTTGCCGGGTTATAATGATACCAGTTACGCTACGACTACTTTTCCTTGATTCGTAGGTAATTTGTTACGTTAAAGGGAACTCACATATTAGTTTCTGTGTTACATTAATATTGACATATTTAAGTATAAAATTTTGAGCATTTTAGATAACAAAGGTAATTCTTTTGAAGTGAAACTTTCTATTTGCTTGTTTGTCTGTTTTTAACAGATTTTCTTCGGAGATAATTACTCGAAACAGTTGGGTTAAAGCTACTGGTCGATTGAATTGGCAGCCAACCAAGCATACCCGAATGTGTTCTAAGCATTTTGAACAACAGTGGATTCAGAAAAACAAAAAAGGCACTTTTCTTGGGAGTGGTGCTATTCCTAACTTTTTTTACAGGTTAGTAACTTATACATATTATATCTACAAAGTAAATTCCTATCAAGCCGAAACCTATATTTATTTTTCACAGACCCAACTATTTGTATAAGGGATTTCAAAATTAATTTTACAGTTTTGGATTAATGACACCAAAATTTTTATAAGAGTATGTTAACATGGGTAGGTACCAAATTCTTTTCTACTATTTTGAAATGGCCAAAAATATTATTAATGGTCTGATTTTGGACATTTCCTATTTATATAACAAGTCTGACCATTAGTACAGATACAGTTTACAAATTTCTTAATTATTATTTTTAATGTTGTAAAATTAGCACCTGATTTTATTTTTAACCTGTATACATATTGTTTCAGGACGCATCGGTGTTGGATTTCGGTTCAAATTTGAATACGCCCCGAAAGAGAATAATGCTGCTTCAAATGCTGCGTTTGAAACAATCAGCGAGGTCATCAAGTAAAAAACTATGGGCAGTGCGTGAATCGCTTAGGCGATTGGGAAAAAAAGTAGCCAAACTTGAAAATGTGTTAAGTGATTTGAAGTGTAAGTTAATGATGCAAAATGAGCGCTTGGACATTTTAGATACTGTAGGAGAAACCAATAGAGATTTTCTGAAAATATTATTAAGTACATACATAAAATGCAGCGAGAAATAAAATATCACAAATGTGTGGAATCACTGATTGCCTCTGAACCATATATAATAGTCTGCAGTCAAAGAGGTAGTTACCACGTGCGAAGTTGCTGAAAAAACATATCGTAGAAATAAACCTTTTGGAAATAAAATTACTATGCATTCCCTTTTGCACCAATGCTTAGAAAAATTGTTAAATCAATTTTTTTACTGAAGAGTTTACGCATAATCACTACCCGCTTTTGATGAAATGTATTTGTAAAAAATATTTAAAGTTACTGAAATATAATTTTAGAAAATGTTTATTTAAAATTTAATATTTATACATTTTCTAAATCTTCACAAATATTTATTAAATGTATAAATATTGGATTTTAAATAAATTGCAGAGATAAAGAAAAAACAATGATATTGCCCGCTGTATTCTTAATCCAGCGTCGATCTTCGCAAGGTACCTAGCTGGCAAAAGCTGGAAGTGAGTGGTCGCGGATCGTACTCAGTGGCGAGCACTTGGAGAGGCCTATGTCCAGCAGTGGACGCGTGTGGGCTGATGATGATGATTTCTAATATTTTTTCTTATATTTGTAAAGATGTTTACATAATAACTTAAATAATTAAGTAAAATGTTTTAAAACTAAATATACTCGAGTAAATCCGAAAAGTGTAGTTTTATTTAAAAGTGTAAATAACTTTAGACTGCGAAGGTTGAATGAAGAATACAATAAAAAAATTCGCAACTTCCTCCCACTTTTATTTTTTGAGACATATTGTTGAGCGAAGGGCGCTCATTAAAATGTATCAATAAAAATACGTAGATCAACCAACCTTTTTACCACTATAAACATAAAGAAGAGTAAAACTTAAAGCAATACTGGTATACCCATCTACTTTAGGCAGGTATGACGTCATCTATGTCTGTCCCTTACGGGTATACGGTCACGTCCTATCTATTCCATCCTTTATCTAAGAGAGATACTGACAAAAAAACTAGGAGGAGGTACTCAATTCCTCAGAACAATCACTACAGAGGCGCGTTCAGAGCCTTCGCGCGAAGTACAACTTTTCGCTCTAACCCCGTTCAATGCCTTCGAGCGTGACAACCGGGTGAAACAACCGGCCCGTTCAAGACCTTTGAGTGTCGGCGCGAGTTACAACCGAACAACCATCGAATTTGATGGTTGTAAAACGCTCTGACGTTTATGACTGAAATAGTCTTACGTGATTGGATGATATTGGCGGCCATATTCTATAATGTCATCTACTAGAAAGAGAGAGAAATAAAAAATCATGTGAAAGAGGGAGATAAAAGATTTGAACCTCAGATTTTCTTATGTAACTTATTCAGCTAATAGCTGCTGTGTCTCTTTGGTATGGTCAGGCTGGCCGTTCATGAGACTAAAAGTGGGAAGTGTGAGTCGGACTCGCCCACCGAGGGTCCCGTATAAAATTGTATATATAATATTACTCATCTCTTACATTTACACAGTTTAGTGCCGTATGTTAGAAAGAGACAAATAGCACACAATTAATTCTTGTTTTAATCTTCCTTCTATGCTGTAGTGATTGTTCTGAGGTACCTCCATACATTTCCATGGACTGGATGACGGCGACAAAACAGTCACGGCGACAAAAGTCACCCGTACGCGCACCCACTAAAAACAAAACCAACAAACAAGTGAAGTAGCACAGACCACAATATACTAATGGTGCGTTCTGAATTGCGATAAAAGCGATAATGGTATCGATTCTGGCATGATTCTCTAAACCTAAAACTAAATTTGACAACAGTCTCTCCTTGTCATTTTGTATAGAGTATGACAAGGATAGACTGTTGTCAAATTTAGTTTTAGGTTTAGAGAATCATGCCAGAATCGACACCATTATCGCGAATCCGACCAAATTAAATCGTCACAAAATATAAGGGCTATTGAATCAGTAGGTTATGTTGTGACTTTGGTCCGATTCGTGATATTATCACTTTTATCGTTTTACGGAACGCAGGGTCTGTACAAGTGGCTGTGGAACAACCATGGACAAGTCATGAACTTATCGAATCCCAAAGTATGTTCCTTCTAGGATATTCCTTTCTCTGAGACTTCGTATCTGTGTATAATCTGTGCTCGTCGTTGATTTTGGTCGTTTTTCTTTTCTATCTTTACCATTTCTAGAAAATTCGGGTACCGACTACAAGCAGACGGATTTATTGCGTTGGGCCGGTGTTCGATCACTCGATCAGTGATCTATTGTGTTGGTTAATATCTTGCCGAATCGTCGTATATCTGTCCCAATTATAGCGAAATTATCAACACAAAGGAGCTGACATAAATTACATATAATCCACCTAACAATGGCTGCTATGTCTGTGATTGGCATAGATTTTGGTAATGAGTCTTGTTATATAGCAGTGGCAAAAGCAGGTGGCATAGAAACTATCGCCAATGATTACAGCCTTCGTGGGACACCGTAAGTAAAATTGTAGTTGTTGTAAAACTATAAAATATTTCTAATGGAATAAGCAAATCTATAAGAACGAAAACTGTATGCACATGTTTTCTATATAACCAAGAGGAAATAATACTGTTTTTAAAACTAGATGTTCCAAGTATATTGAGGACTTTAACGGTGATCTATTATATTTCTAAATCCTTATTTTAGGTCATGTGTGGCATTTTCAACAAAAAATCGAATACTAGGTGTAGCAGCTAAAAATCAAATGGTTACAAACATGAAGAACACTGTTTTTGGATTTAAGCGATTACTTGGAAGAAAATTTTCTGATCCTCATGTTCAAAAAGAAATAAAACACTTTCCGTTTAAAGTTGAACCAAAACCAGATGGTGGTATAGGAATAAAAGTGAATTATCTTGGAGAAGATAATGTATTTAGTCCAGAACAGGTAAGATTATTTATAAATATATTTGTGAAGTTTTAGAATTTAGGCTTTGTTTTAATCATGCTTAATATTTGGTGAAGTCTCTGGGTTTGGAATACATGTGTCGCTGCTCTGATATTTACCCGGGATGGTATAAGAACTGACTAACAAATGAAACCCTACACCGGACTGTCTGCCCAGCTAATTGCAGCACTTCTAAAGGGAGACCCTTGTAAATCAATGGGACATATACATATAGGTTGAGATGATGATTGTTGGGGACCTCTCATTTTGAGTGAACTGTATTATGCTGGTTCTGGTCGCAGATGGTAGTGGCTAAATAAAATTTCTCCAAGAAACGTTCACTCTATTAGTTTATTATTTTAATTACAGTACAGTTAGCACACATCTAGCCTACACCGTGTTCAGAGCAAGAGAGAAAAAAAATATAAAGGCACTCTTGCCATAATAAAAATAAACTATTTGTTGGTGTTGCCAACAATGATGATGCAAAGTATGAGTTACATTTAGAATCATCCCCTAATTTTGAATAAACTGCTCAAGGGACCTTGTAAAACACTATTATATATATTATGGCCAAGAGGTCACCTTTTTTGCAAATTGACATTTTCGACTATGAATGATTGCAATAAAAACCAACCATCATTACCATTTGATAAGCACCCACTTAATTAATTAATCTTGTTTGCACATTGCAGTTCTTACACTCCTCAAGAGAATGCAGTGCCAAATATGTCCAAAAGTCTAATGTAAAATTTAAAAAAAGTCAAATTGGTCCACCCATTCTCGAGTTTTGTGCTTAGCAACACATTTAATGATGCATTTCTATTTATACATATAGATGTATACCCTAGTTTAGCCTTTGGTCCTTTGAGCTCCAAGGTATTTAGAAGACAAACTTTTGTGAGATGGTGTCATGGTGGTAGCTAAGCTTGCCAGGCAGGCTCACTGCCTTTAAGCAAAACATGCAGAAGAACATCTGCCTTCTGTCTGAGAATCAAACCGCAGACCTCCAGATCAATAGCGGGTGGTCTCAGCTACATGACTAGCTATGGAGACAGTTAACTTGAAGTAAACAGTGAGTCTTGACTAATAAGGCTCCGACACTTTTGGGTCTCTGCTTCTTTAAAATTGTGTATTTGGTTATTTATTGTAAACTAGCTGACCCGGCGTACTTTGTATCGCCATGTTTTTTTACTAAATTATTGAAATGTTTGTTTAAATTATTGTAATTTTTATATAACATAAACCTTGGGCCCAATTCAGCTAATAAGCTACAGCTGAATCGAAACTGAATCGTTGCGGTCGACCAATCGGAGCGCTTATATTGTCTTTCAACTGCTCGATGACGTGATAATGTGGCGTTCTGATTGGTCGATCGCAACGGTTCAGTTTCGATTCGGCTGTAGCTTATTAGCTGAATTGGGCCCCTTGTCCTAACAATAACGAATACATAAAACATCAAGAATCATCCAATTAGCTGCAGTCATTCGCAAGTTATGGGCGTACATACATTTCGAAGATCCATTTTTATTTATATACAGAGTGTAACTGAACACCCCAATAACATTTAAGGGTATGTATCCATCAGAAGTAGATTCTGTAGGAAAAATATTAGGGCTAACAAACTTAACTTTTTTTCCCATACAAACTAAACAAATTATTTTTTGGTATTAAGTGCCGACAACCCTACGTAAGCGTACGAGGAATACTACGCTCACATCATACAAACTAAATAAATTATTGTTTGGTATTAAGTGCCGACAGCCCTACGTAAGCGTAGGAGGAATACTACGCTCACGTCTGTCACATGTTATTTTGTGTTTAAATTTCTTTTGTGTTAAGAGCTGATTATGGTTGTCACTTGAAAGTTTTTGCTTTCAGTTTAAAATCAAATAACTCTGAAAGTATTGGGGTTCCAGGTCTCGGACAAGCACCGAAGGTCCATTTAGTATCCAACTTATATGCCCCTTAATTGTTATTGGGGTGTTCAGTTACACCCGGTATAATATAAGAAAGATAAGATAGATTAATGAATAAAATATAAATAATAACATTATTTTTCAACACATGTTAATCAAAATAATAAAGTATAAGTGCAATGTAAATGTTGTAAAAACTAGAAACCCGTGTAACTGACATTTAACTAAGAAATGTTGTATTTTTAGATTACTGCAATGTTGTTCACAAAGCTTAAAGACATAGCGGAGACAGCATTGCAAACACAAATTAATGATTGTGTTATATCTGTACCAAGCTATTTCACAAATTCAGAAAGAAATGCTCTTTTAAATGCTGCAGCAATTGCAGGTGAGTAATCCTGATAAATTGTGCCTGTTCTGTTTGATGGTGGAAGTGTATCAAAGATAAAATTGTAGGGCCTTTCACTTAGAGTACTACCCCGATTAAATTATTTTCCAAACATCAAAACTGTAACTCAGTGTCCAACTCCAAAAATATACTTTTCACTTCTCATGCTCTGAAAGTGCTTATTTGTGCAGGATATAGGCTGCACAAAGTCGAATTTTGTGCACAAGTGCATTAACGTATCTACTCATACATAAATGTATCTATATTAAGACAGAAAATGAGGCATACAGCCAAACACAATAAGAAGTTCATAGATAGAATTTGTTATTTTATTATATTTACTTTAATTTATTTGCCTTATGTGTTTTTTAAGACATAAAGAAATGTTATGTTATACTACTGTTTTATTTCCTCGGAATCAAAGTGAAAAGCAGAGTTTACAACTCGTCCAAAAAACCATTTTATCCTCGACATTACTATTAGTCCTTGCCTTTGGCTCGGGCTGCTAAAAGTCTGGGATAAAAATGGTTCGTTTTGTGCACTTGTTGTAAAATCTACTATTCCAAGCTTCCATTGTCACCATATTGTTAACAAAAAAGGAGATAACTTTTTTTGGATTTATGCTAAAACGAAAAGTCTTTTTTAAAACTTTTGTTAAACTGCATTAGAATTGCAATTCTAAAAAATGGAATAACCTTATAATTTGAATGCAACAAGAGTGTGCAGGTACTTTTTGTTTAGAATATTTATTGTAATTATTGTTTGCTTTTCATTTATATTTGAGTCAAATTTCAGGTCTCAATGTACTACGTCTGATGAATGAAACTACTGCAACTGCTTTAACATATGGTATATATAAGCAAGACCTACCAGCTCCAGAAGAGAAACCAAAAAATGTGGTTTTTGTTGATTTTGGTCATAGCTCACTTCAGGTAGGAATTAGAGATATTATATTTTTGAGTTTCTTTATTCCATATTCTCAAGTCAGTATTTGTCAAATACTAGATTTACTCTCGCGTCTCGTGGCTCGGCTCATGTCTCGCGGAAAAGCACCCGAGCTCGTTGAAGGTTTTCTTTTTATTGCAATTAAGTTGGCAAACAAGCAAACTGCCCACCTGATGGTAAGTGGTAACAGTCACCTATAATACATGTGGTTCCTGTGAGATTCGCAGCAAAACTGCAACCCCCACAAGAACCACAGTGTATGTTGCCAACTTGTGACTTAAGATGTAAAGTCACGGTACCCAGTAATTTCAGTGCCATATCTTACCCTTCAAACCGGAACACAGCAATGCAAGCACTACTGCTTTGCGGCCGAAATAGGTAAGACGGAGGGTACCCGTGCACACGACCCTGGTGCAGAGTCTCCCTCCGGTAGAAGTGTTTAGAAGTGTTTACTTTCTCGTAATGCGTTCAGTTGCTTTCGAACTTTCAACAATGGAGGACGTCGAAGTATTAGCGGCATCAATTCTGTGCTTGGCCAGCTTATACCCTACAACTACGTAAATAATTTAGAAGTAAAAAACTCGTCGCCGCAGAAGTTGCTGGATGTTGTCTATTCATCATTTAGGCAAGAAATGGAAAATATGTTTCAAAAAATGTTGAATGAAGATTATGGGGCGTTTGGAAATTTTTGCATAATTTTATGAAATGACTAGTTGTGCCGGCGAACTTACGTTTCGCCGTAATAAAAATAGTTTACGACCTATTCTCAGACCTACTGAATATACACAAAAAATTTCATAAAGATCGGTCAAGCCGTTTCGGAGGAGTTTGGTAACAAACATGTGACACGAGAATTTTATATATTAGATTTTCAAGTATTTATTATACAAACTGGATCTGTTGATTTCAAAACAAAATACCGACTAGCATTTCTAGCTACAGACATTGTGAAAATTTTTATGACTTTTTATTATTCTTGGGGTTCCAAATTATAGGCCCCTTTTCAGTAAGTTCAATGAAATTTAAGGTTTCGATCCTAGTAAATTTTAAAAAAATAGACTTTATATAACTTTATATGAAGCGAGAAAATAATAAATTTTATATGAAGCGCGCGTGCGAGTGTAAACACGCGCTCGTGCGCACGTGAGCCCCTTTGACTCGTGCCCAAAAAACCGCTCCCGACGCGAGCCGCGAGTGTAAATGGGGTAAAACAGTACTTACTTTTTTTAAGGTTTCTGCATGTGCTTTCAACAAAGGGAAATTGCGTATCCTGGCTACAGCTAATGACCCACAATGTGGTGGTAGAGACATTGATGCAGCCTTAGCTGAATACTTCTGCCAAGATTTCACTACAAGATATAAGTTGGATCCTAGGAAAAATCAAAGGTGAGAGGAATTATTTTATGAACTGTCATTATTGCATGAGCCCAAATACCATGAAAGTTATTTGTAGTTTTTTAAATAAGATAAGTAATTATCAAATTAAAGTTAAAAAAATATTATAAACTAAGAATCTTAAGTCTAAATATTTAACACTACACCACCAATAGACAATGCCTGAGGAAGTAGTACCTAATCAAACTTTAAGAGCGTGATCTAAAGACAATTTTATAAATGGAAATACCTAAAATATTCCATTATCTGTAATTCGGAAAATCTATCATTTAATAAGCTTGTCCACCTGATTAGAGCACCCGCCGCGAAAGGGACCCCTTTTTCAACAATAACATTACCCTAATAATTTTGATATAAAAATATGTGAGTAAAAATCGAGTTTTTCCTTGTGAAACTATAAACCAAGTGAAACTCAAGTTACATGTGATGATGTGATCAGTGAAACTGTTATTCCAAGAAATCTCGCAAGATTTAGTGCAAAAAATCTGTTTAAATAACACCAAAACGACATATATTTTTTGGAATACCCACATAAGCTTTTATATTTTTTATTTCTTTTCTCTATAAACTGACACCATCAACATTGATATCTAAAATTAGTATTGCCAGTGAAAAATCAATACCAATAATAAAAATAACCTACTAAACTGGTAGTATACGCTTCTGTGCTGGTCACTTTATCCATAACATCAGAGATGGATATATTGGAATGTGCCGTTAATACCATCATATTACATCTTTGAAAATAAATATGTCTAACAGTGAAAATGATTTATCATGCAATTAGCGCAACCAACGCCCAATAGTATCAGACACAGATGGAATGATATCTGTATCTGAAAACAACACAGTAGTGGGTGATCAGTCAGTCCAATCAAGCAATTCTAGAAAGAAGTTAATCCAACAAGCCTTCCATCCCAGTCTGGTTGTAAATAGACCATGAACTGCATCATCAACAAATAGACCAAAGACTGATAACAATGTGACGCTTACTTCATTAGGTCTGAAATGCGAGACATCACAACAGATAATGCCCCCAGAAATACCATGCCCACCTTTGTGGCAAAGTGTTCCTACAGCCAGGAGTCATAAAGGAAAGAACAGTCGCCCTCTCCTGAAATAGTCAAAACTTCCGACAGATACAGTGGACTACAAGTAAACACAGATATACAAAAACAACCCAAAAAAGTTCCTAAGCCACCACCCATCATCTTATATGGTATTCAGGATATTAACAAGCTAACAGAACTTATAAACAAAGTTGTAGAAAAGGGTGATTACTTATACAAAATAATTAATAAAAAAAACCGGCCAAGTGCGAATTGGACTCGCGCACCGAGGGTTCCGTACAAAATTATTAAAAATCTTTTTATTATATGATGTAACTAAAAATTTTCGGTTTTCGCATTTTTCCTTTATCTGTGCCACAGAATATATAATAGTATTTCATACAGAACGGCCACTCACCTGACCGCACTCATTTCAAATACCTCATCCCACGCCGCACTTCGTTGTAGACATCACTGACACATAAAACAAGGGCGCGTGCGATCGCTCGAACGAGTAGACGCGAGCGCCGGCCGATAACAGAGACAGCGCTATGCGGGTTAATGAGAAGGCAGTCGCTGCACTCCTCGCGTCATTTCGATTGATAACCGCGCACTCCGCCCTACTAGATTCCACGCACACATTTGCGCGTGTACAAACGTCATTTGCTTAGGTAATTGATTTGCGAACGTTGTATGGAGTGTCCGGGGTGTGTCTGTGCTATAAGACATTACTTCATACCAAATTTCAAGATTCTGAGTTCACGGGAAGTACCCTGTAGGTTTTGATTCCCTTGCGAGTGTCGAAAATTTGCGGCATAAACGGCTGTATCTTTTGATTGCGTTGGCGTAGAAGTTTGATTTTTTCACATCTCCAAGGGACAGTAGATCTGAGTATTTGATATACATTTCAGCTTGATACCTCCACTTGACAGACAGACAGACAGACGGACGGACAACAAAGTGATACTATAAGGGTTCCGTTTTTTCCTTTCGAGGCACGGAATAGGGAATGCAAATCTCGCGAGATTGGGGCTCAAGCGAGATCCCGCGAGTTTATGAATAACAATACTGCGAGACCTCGCCAATTTTGAGATCTCGCGAGATTAGCAGTTTGGAGTGTTTATTTTGCAAATAATCACAATATTTGAATAAATTAGGAAAAAAATAATAAATATTATAAGTATTATAAGATGAACATTTATTTTCACGAATTTTTTCAATAGACATCAAACATTGTTTGACGTATCTGCCTATAATTTTTTAATAAACTTCTAAGTAGTAAACTTTGACATACGTATCTATCAAATAAAAAATGAAAGAAACAACCAGTCTTCTCTTCTAATATCAAACAAAAATCTTTAAGTAATAAAACAGTTCTTTTATAAACAAACAAAACAACGAGAAGTCGAAAAAAAATGAAACTTATTATCTAAGTTGAGTTGACTATTAAACTGAGATATTATTATCAATTAAATGAATGTAATGAAACTATATCTGCTCAGTAGATCCATTAGCTATTACAGATTAATTAACAACATACACCATCGACTATTAGACTATTTTATGCTCAAGTGCAATCTCGTTAAACTCGCGAGATCTGGCTTTTTTTCGTCCGAGATCAATCTCGCTAAAAAAGGCCGAGATCTCGCGAGAACGAGATTACATTCCCTAGTACGGAACCCTAAAAATCAGCTTTGAATCAATTGTTCAAATATTAGAAGCCTATAAGAAAATTATGAGTGTAGTAAGAGATAAACGTCTCATAGAACACATTTAATAGAAAAGACCAACGCCCCAACGGTGCTATCGTTTTGTTATAGAAAATCTCCAACACTCAACACCTCATAGTGCAATTATTGAGGAAATAGAAAACACCAACAATAAAGTACAAGGAGAAATCATAAATGTGAAAATTGGGCCTGAGAAAAAGTCGACATCAACATTCTTTGTTAATCTTGTGTCTGGTCCTAATAATAATGCAGTCAAAGTATTACAACAATACATTTTCAAAAAATGCAAATTGGAGAACCAAAGAAAAAGTACTCCATCCCACAGTGTCAAAGATGCCAACAATATGGGCACTCCAAAAACTACTGTATGCGTCCATTCTACTGTGTCAAATGTGCAGAATCACACAGAACCTCGGAGTGCCCAAAGAAAGATCGAAATACACTGGCAAAATGTGCCTTATGTCATGGTGCTCATCCTTTTTTTTTTTTTTCGCGGGGGGAAATGCGTAACCGCACCGTACCCGCCGTTGGCTAGACGGCGAGCGTGTGTGGGGCTCTCCCGGCAGAGTGCCAGGCCTACCCACTAAAACCCCCCGGTGTTCTCCCTGCCCTTATGAGCGCGCTAGGTAAGGTCCACACTGCGACTCCACTACCCACGCGCCCGGGCAAGCCCGACCACCTGGTCGGGCTATCGCCAAGGGGGGATTGCCCGAGAACACCATGCGATGGATGGGAGAGGCTTGAGGATCTGCCTCCCGCTCCCTCTCCGCGTTCTCCTTCTGCGATATTACGTCCTCGCAGAAGGAGGCGACAGCCCCCCATTCCGCCTCGCCGCTGAGCATGGCCACGACCATGCTCGGCAGCGAGAGGTTTCCGCCTCCCAGCGCAGCGTTGAGTTCGCTGCGCTGGCATCGCCATGCCGGGCACACCAATAGTGTGTGCTCGGCAGTGTCATCGGGAGCGTCGCAGTGATGACACTGCGGCGTTTCCTCCCGATGGGCGACTCGGTGCAGGTAGTGACCGAAGCAGCCATGCCCGGTAAGTACCTGCACCATGCGGAATGTTAGGCTGCCCTGCCGGCGCCCAACCCACTCCTCCAACACCGGACGAATTGCCTCAAATGGTGCTCATCCTGCCAATTTCAAAGGCTGTGAGGTCTACAGAGAAATCATGCAGAGGAAACTAAAAGAAAGATCAACAAAGGTGCAACCCAGGCCACAGATATACCCCAGAAACATAATATTAAATACCGAAGAGACATTACAACCAGCCAAAAACAAGTACAATGTTCAATATAACTTTAAAAAATCCACTTAAGCAGAAGTCACGAAAGCTGATACAGAGAGCTCAACAACAGGCTCATCATTAGAAATTCTACTCGCACAACAAGCAAAAAAGCTAGATCATAGCAAGCTAGTAAATTAAAAAATGTGTGCTTTATAAGTAGCAGCCAGAAGTAGAAACATGATGTGGAAATTCTACTTAATCTTCCAAAAATGGATGTTCTGCTTATATCAGAAGCTCATCTTACCCCAAATCATATTCTTTCAATTAAGGACTACTGTATTTGTTCCACATACCATTCAGATGGAACAGCTCACACGAGGACTGCAGTTGTTATAAGAAAATGTATTAAACATGACGTTCTACAAGAACATAAAACTGACCAACTACTTCTATAGTGGTGAAGGACACACAAGGATCAATAGTTCTTTCGGCAGTCTACTATCCACCCAGACATGCAATAAAAGCAGAAAGTTTCTCAGATTATTTTAAAACATTTGGACAACGCTTTCTGTATGGTGGTGACTGAAAGGCAAAGCATGTCTTTTGGGTCTCACGGTTGACACTATCCAGTGGAAGGGAACTAAAAAAGAGCCTGAATGAAGCAAACATACACTTGGTACAGGTGAAATTGGCCTGCTGACCCGTACAAAATACCTGACCTATTTGACTTCTTGGCATATAAAGGACTTTCGCATTTGTATTTGGGAGTGGAAAGCTTTTATGATAGTAGCTCTGCTCATACACCGGTGATAGCTACTATTAGTTCATACATTATAAAAAGACCAGAAAGACCTTTCCAACAAGAACACAGACTGGGAATTGTTTAAACATTATATAGAAACTAATATAAATCTAAATATAGCATTGAAGACCAATGATGATATCGAAGAAGCCAATGTGTATATCACACAGTTGATACAAATTGCAACATGGAAATGTACACCTGATGAAAAATGTCAATACTCGGGTATACAAAATATTCCCCTGGAAGTAAAAACAAGGATCCTGGAAAAAAGAAGGCTGAGAAGAGTTTGGCATAACAGCATACTTACGTGGGCTTTCAACAAGGCAGCATCTAAATTGAAACAATATATAAAAGACATTGAAAATGAGACCATGAAAAGATAGGCTTCAAAACTTAAGCTAAGAATGAATACTCACTATGGACAACTGTAAGAAATAGCAAAACAGACCCAACACTCGCCAAAAACCCTATTAAATTACAAGATACCTACCACAGATAACATAATACTAGTACAGATGCCCAATCCCATAGTAGAAATCCGTGCACGCCTAAGGAAACTATCTCGGGTAACTAAAAAGTTACCATAGCTTTCTCGCTTGGCGGCAGCACTGGACACTGCTTTTTTGTTCCTAAAACCAAAGAGAGCACAGCAATGCTTTGGTTCGAAAATCGACGTTTTATTGCGTAGTTATATAGCATGTCAATAGATGGCAGTATTTTTACAAGCAATTAAAGCAAGGGATTCTCACAGAAACCGGAAATACTCGGAAACAGCATCTTAACTGTCACAACAACTTACCTACATGATATAATTTTTGTAATTTGTTAGACTTTAGCATTAATTTGTCTACTTATTTAAATAAATTCAACTAAGAGAAAACCGTCGCTAATTAACTCAACGTAGAAAACTATTAGAGAGCGACAAGATTTTAGAATTGAACCAACCACATACCTACCCAATACAAGAAATGTTCTAATGGACAAGAAGACATTTTATTCTTTGAGAATTCCAATGATTCATGAAGCTGTAATTTTAGTGAATGTACTTAGGTATAGTAAAACAAATAAAACTATTAAAGTCAATTTGAGTAAGTACCTACTTTCATTGCATTTTCACCGACCATACAATACAATAATTTAACTTAGAATTTGTCTAAAGAATAATACCTACATAATTTCTTGAATGAATCTTCATTTTTAACCGACTTCAAAAAAGGAGGAGGTTATCAATTTTGTTGTGTTTTTTTTTTTATATTTGTTACCTCATAACTCCGTCATTTTTAAACTGATTTCCAAATTTTTTTGTATTCGATAGAGTATAGGTACTGCAAGGGTGGTCCCATGGTCACCAAAGTCAGGATCTGATGATGGGATCCCATAGAAAATCGAGGAAAACACTAATTTACTTTCTTCTTTCACTAAAAAGATTTCATTCACTAAAAAGTTAAAAATAAAAAATATTTTACAAAAAATAGAAACCGACTTCAAAAACACTGAAACTTAAAAATAATATAAGAATAGGTACAGACAACATCACACTTCTATATTGAAGTCGGTGACAAATTTTAACACTTTTTAGGAGATCATCGTTTGGCGCCGACTTCAATATAGGAGTGTGATGTTGTCTGTACCTATTCTTATATTATTTTTAAGTTTTCAGTGTTTTTTGTTCAATTAGTTCTCGTCATTTTACTCAATTCGTCAATTTAAATTTTTGCCAACTATCTTTCTTTGCTATTGCCGATACTATAAGTAATACAATAATTAAGAATTTAGCTAAAGAATTGTTAATTTATTGAATATAGTCTTAATTTTGTTTAATTAGTTGTCATTTTATTCAATTCGCCAATTTGAATTCTTACCCACTATCAATATTCAGCCAAAATAGATCTGTACAGGTCGCAATGGCCCACTGGGGGTCGCTCATTCATTGGTCGCCCCTTGCCCCCTTAAAATAACAAATAGATTACCTACTATCAATATTTCATTTATTTCTACAGAATGGAAATTAAACATTTTTGACGAATGGAATGTACCCGTTTTTTTTCTCGGGGGGAAATGCGTTTAACCGCACCGTACCCGCCGTTGGCTAGATGGTGAGCGTGTGTAGGGCCATAAGAATAACTAATAATACGAGTATTCTTATGGTAGGGCTCTCCCGGCAGAATGCCAGGCCTACCCACTAAAAACCCTCCGGTGTTCTCCCTGAAAGGGAGTGTACCCAAAATTTTATTATAACTAAACATTTTTCATTTTCAAAAAATAGTAAAGCTGTATTTAAAGTTTTCGATACTTACATAAACCGGGAATTGAACTCGTTAAATTCTGACATTTACTTAAGTAGGTACTATTATACTATTTTTAGCACCAATCGACAGGGATCTTTTCCAATACTTTAAAATTTTGTAGGTATATAAAATTAAAGAAAAAGAGTAGAAAGTGACTACATACCTAGCTAAGTAATTGAAATAATGATGTGATAGGCGATACGACCGATACGACCTTCAAACTTTCAAAAAAAGAGCGTATCCCACCTCAAAGGCCTGCAACGCACTTGTAACTCCTCTGGGGTTGCGGGTGTCCCTGGGCGACGGTAATTACTTACCATCAGGTGATACGTCTGCTCGCTTGCCCCCTATACCATAAAAAAAAGGCCATACAAAATATTTGTCCCGTACGGGAATCGAACTCGCGCCCCGTTGCGCAGCAGGCGATCACTCGACCTCTGCGCTAACCGTGCATTACGAAAGTAATTGCTATTACGACCGACATTCAAAAGCCTTAATCGTCATGCGTGGATGGTTCGTCGGAGTCCAAATTCAAAATTGCAGCAGTCGTAGGTATATTGTGTAGGTGTCTAATTCGAATTGTCCGTTTTCAAAGCCAGTAGGCCTATTCGCTAACTATATCCATTACTAGTTCAGTGATTTTATGTGTTACGGTGGCGTTCATGGTGCAGTAATGGATGTTAAGTTTCTTTAAAAAATGACAGTTCTAGTTAGCAACCGAAGTTAGAGAAAAGGCCTGGGTCGTCGATAAAACACCAGAAATTAGCAAGCACAAATTCACCTCGAAACTCACAGTCGTAATGTTTTTAAACAATTAGTTTAAAAGATAACAATATAATCAAAACAAATATTTAACATTTATTTACTTAATAAAAAAATAATAATTCATCATATTCGTTCTTACCTAATGTATATTTTCTTCTAAATTATTTAACGACAAACGAAAATTTGATAACATTGAGATGTTAGAATATGTTCCTAATCTGCGATTTAGACATAAAAATGCCAAACACATTTGGAAAACAAAACGCAAACACTCAGTTCAAGCTCACTTCTGTTTATCAGTATCTGAAATACTGCCATCTGTAGTCATACTTTTAAATTTCAAAGTTATTGACGTCTGGACGAGATATTAACAATAGCTCACGATAGATGGCAGTTCAAAACAAAAAAGCACAACAAAGCAGACTCATTTTGCAATTTATCAATTTTACTTAAAAAATTTACAAATTTGTTTTGAAAATAATAATTTCTTTTTAATTAAAACATCTAGTGGTTAGTTACAGCTTAATGTTAACAGAATGCGTAAGAATAAGTTATGGCATTCTAGTATGGTACATGCCGCGACATCTATTGATTTTATTTAGAACTAATTATAATTTGTTCCTATCGGGAGCCCATGTACCTACATTACTCGCAATTCGGCGTCGAATCGGCCCAATAAGTCGGAATAGTAGAGCCTCGTGATTGTTTTACCCTTCTCGAGGTAATCGATGTAGATCACACCTTGTGAGTCCCAAAAAACACTGGCCATCACCTTTACGGCCGATTGAACAGTCTTCGCCTTCTTTGGAGCACGTTCGCCGGGTAAGGTCCACTGTTTCGACTGTTACTTGGTCTCTGGTGTGTACCAGTGAACCCATATTTCGTCGACGGTCACAAAACGACGCAAGAACTCCGCCGGATTGCGTTGAAACAGCGCCAAACATGTCGCCGATGTGTTCTCACGGTTGCGCTTGTTGTCTGGTGTGAGCAAACGCGGCACCCATCGCGCCGATAACTTTTTCATACCCAGTTCTTCGTGCAGAATATGATGCACTGTCCCTTCTGCGATGCCTACAGTCTCAGCTATCTGACGAATCTTCAATCGCCGGTCTGCCAACACGAGATCGTGGATTTTTTTTACGTTTTCCTCCGTAGTAGCCGTTTTCGGTGCACCTGGGCGTGGCTTATCAAAAACCGACGTGCGGCCACGAGCAAACTCGTTGAACCAATTTTTGACGGTCGACATCGAAGGAGAAGAGTCACCGTACACAGCATCCAAGCGCGCTTTGATTTCGCTGCGCGTTTTCCCTTCCAAAAACAAGAATCTAATCACTGAACGATATTGTTCTTTTTCCATTTTTGTAAAACCGACCGACACGCTCGCTTCCAAAGGCTGTCAAAACAAAACAAATGAAGGGAAAACTTCTTAGTAGACTTCAAAAAGTATTTACTGCACGATAGTAAAACTCATTTGTAACAACAGCGCCATCGGGCGGCGAGGCTAAGTAATAATTGAATGCCCCTCGTACATTGCCATTCGTTCACGCCATAAATGTCTCTTTAGTGTGATTTATGTGTTTTTTTAATGCTTATTACATTGTGTAATGCCTGTGTAGTCTAGTAGTGTTGATCGTATTGTTTTATAGTAGGTACATGATGTGGCTACCTTCAATAAATTATTGTCACATTTTAGGTTAAGATTTCTTTTATTGTTAGAAGTAAGTTATAATGTGATGATTCCTGGTGGTCTGGTATAAATAAACGGTTGGTGCATAAACACTGGAAACCTTTAAGTAAGCGGTAATTTTTATTGCGGTTAGGGTAACCCCTATTTTATGGGTTATCGTTACTGTTAGGGAACCTGTTGAACGCTTACCTAGCCTTACTTCACTTCACATCCGCCATTCCTCCGGCCACTTTACATCCGTATCCGTATGATTTGTAATATAATATGTATATTAGGAAGCCGGGCAGATTTATGGCAGAGTTAGAATTTGTATGTGATGTTCCCTGTATGTCAATATTTCGTACACCAATATTCGACGTTTCCTTTTTCGGTTTTGTCTTTTGAGTGATAGCAAAAGAAGTACTTCCTTCTCAAAATCCATTTTTGAAACCTTAGCTCCCATACTACATTCATTAGAAACCAAACTACTGTACTGATATAGCTGCCGGTCGCGACAGCTGTCGCCGCAAAGTGTGTCTGTAAGAGTTCTAAATAAATTTTTCATAAATGTACTGTACATGTGCATTTATGAAATTTTCTCTAAATAAATCTCTTGAACATCTCTTTCTAGTGAATCTTAAATAGCGCTAATCGTTCTTTTTTGAAGTAGGTACACAATACGCGTTTCACAATACGCGTTTAATACATTTCACAAATATTAATTTCACATTCTATATTTTTAACGATAATGCCCAAAATACATGAGACTAGTTTTTTAAGCTAGGATAGCATGCTAGTGTTAGTTAGCTAGCAAACAAGTGCTAGTAGCTTTGTGTGTGTACAAAACAATTTTTTACCAGCTTCCTAGCCGTTAAAGAATATAATACTGAATATAATATAATATTGTAATTTGCTAGTTTCACCACTTGTCCATTGTCCATAAGATCACGGATAAGTTCTATTAGGTACTCATAGTGATATTAAAAAGTGAATGCAAATATTAAGGCAAATAAATTAATTTTCAGAGCTTACCAACGTTTGTTACAAGAAGTGGAAAAGCTAAAGAAACAAATGTCTGCAAACAGTACTAGACTACCTCTTAATATTGAATGCTTTATGGAGGAGCGTGATGTGTCTGGTGATATGCAGCGTACACAGATGGAACAACTCTGCGCTGACACATTTACTAGAGTTGAAAGGACATTGAGGGCTATTCTACACAATGCAAGTATGAAACCTTTATATTTAACAGATGTCTTAAATTTTTATTTTATCTAAGATTTAAATTAAAAACATTTTCTTAAACATCAAACAATATTCTGTTGGGTATTATTTATTGTTGTTGAGGTTGGAGACACTTGTTTTAAGCAAGAACATCTCATTTTCGATGTCTGATTGGAAAATTTTATCAATGAAAACCCTCTCACTGCTAAGTTATCATAACAGACGGGTCTGATTTTTCATATCACTATAATTCAACTGATTACTAACATTCCCTATTTTCAAATCTGATAATTTATGCAATTTATTTATTAATCATAATTATTTCACTCCTGGCTTGACAGAACTTCGCCCTGAGGATATATCATCTGTTGAAATCGTTGGTGGATCAACCAGAATCCCTGCTGTGAAAGGATTGATTGAGCAAGTTTTCGCAAAGCATGCATCCACTACTCTAAACCAGGTACATTACCTTTTTTTTAATGTTTATTCCAATTTTCTTTTACTTCGGAATCTTCGCCTGTCATATAACTTACATGTTCAGCTTTCGCAAGAAGTGCAAACAGACCTAGGAATGAAAAAAGAGGATTGAACAAATTCAAATTTTATTAAAATTCAAAAATCTTTATTCAACATAGGCCTTTACAGGCACTTATTGACGTCAAAACAAAGCAAAACAATCTAATTTAAAGAAATTATATTAACCTTGTATGTGCATACATCCTAAATATACTCAAGATGTCTGCAAATACAAGTAGGAATGAAAAAAAAAAAGTTGATTCTACACCTGTTCGGAAATTGGGAGAGCCTTCTCGAGAAGAACAGGCAAGAAACTCGAAAGGTCTAAATTTTTTATCTCCTCTTTTAAATCGCCATTTACAATTTTGGTTTGTTACAGAGTCGTCAATTGGAAGCTGACCTCAAAGCAAAAGTTTGAGCTCAACTTCCATTACAAGAATAGATGTGTTAATTCACATTATATAAGCTATCTCTGAGAGAAGTGCGTGAACTTAGATTATAAATAAATTGCTCTCACTGAACGTTTCTTTGAAACAAAACGCAATACATTGTTAAATATTAGAATTGAGAGTTCAAACCCAAGCTTTTTTGTCCGTCATGTAATCAGACACTTTATAATATGCTTTTTTGATAAGTACATCTTTGATTGCAACTTTAAATTTATTTAAGCTAAGTTCTTGTATACAACTTGGGATTTTATTGTAGAAACGTATACACAGGCCTCTAAAAGAATTATAAATTTTTTGGAGCCTGGTATTTGGTAAAGCTAACATATTCTTTTGTCTAGTATTAACTGAATGAATATCACTATTTTTACAAAACACATGAATATTCTTACGAACATATATTAGATTCTCATAAATATATTGCGACGCTACTGTCATAATACCAATTTCTTTGAACTTTTCTCGCAAAGAATCTCTCATTTTAAGGTTATAGATTGCTCGAATAGCCCTTTTCTGCAGTACAAAAACAATCTGAATGTCGGCAGCATTTCCCCACAACAAAATACCATACGACATCACACTATGAAAGTAATAAAAGTATACAAGTCTTGTTGTATCAACATCAGTCAGTTGACGTATTTTCCATACAGCGTGAGCTGCAGAACTAAGTCTCTTTGACAATTTATCGATATGTGGGCCCCATTGCAGCTTAGAATCAAGTGTGATCCCAAGAAATACTGTGGTGTCCACAGGGTCAACACCTATATCCTTTATTTTTACAGTGGTGTGAACCTCTTTGACATTGGGTAAAACAAATTTTATACATTTTGTTTTCCCTTCATTAAGTGACAGGTTGTTCACATTAAACCAATGAACAATTCTTGAGATAGAATTATTTACATCGTCATTAATTTGCACACCTCTTTTAATTTTAAATAAAAGTGAAGTATCATCTGCAAATAATACAATCTCATGTCTGTCCTGTACAAAATCAGGGAGGTCATTGACATATATAAGAAATAGATAGAAAAGGACCAAGAATCGAACCTTGCGGAACTCCCATTTTAACTGCAGAACCTTGAGACCTTTTTCCATTGATGTCTACTTTTTGAATCCTCCCACTTAGATAAGAGATCAGAAGATCTAGTGCAGTGTCACGAAACCCATAGTGGTGTAACTTTCTGATCAAGATTTCGTGATAAACGCAATCAAATGCCTTGGACAAGTCACAAAAAATGCCTAACGCATCGTGTGAGTCTTCCCAGGCTTCGAATATATGTTGTATTAACTCAACACCAGCATCGGTTGTTGAGCGACCCCTCCTAAAACCAAATTGTTTACAGTGTAGAAGATTATTCCTATTAAAATAACTTTGCATTTGCTCCAACATTATTTTTTCAAAAATTTTGCTAAAAGTAGGTAGCACAGAGATAGGTCTAAAATTACTGGGGTCTGATCTGCTACCAGATTTATGTAAAGGAATAATTTTACTTAGCTTCATTAGATCAGGAAATACACCACAGTCAATGCAATCATTAAAAATGTTAGCAAGTATTGGAGCTATTGTTTCAATTACGGATTTAGTAACATCAACGGAATTGCCCCACAGATCCGCAGTTTTCTTTTTATTTAAAGTTTTAAATGACTTTGTTATATCAATTCCACTAATGTGTACAAATTCGAATTTATCATTACAAACTTTAACATGATTCTTCACTATAGATTCAGCAATAGCGGGGGATGAATCCAAAGACTTTGTGATTGAGACTGGAATATCAGTAAAGAACTTTTCAAATTTTGCAGCTACTTCTGTGTCAACTGTTACCTTCTTACCATCAACATTCAAACAATATTGATTATTAGTTTATTAACTTTAACCATATCAAAAAACATTAACCAATTAGAAAAATATAAGGAAATTGATTCCTGAAAGAATTATAAAGTTCTAAGGCTTTATTAATAAGACCTAGTAGTAATAGAAATTAATGCTAATTCTATTGTCAAGCTAATTTTTAGGTCATAGCAATATTAATATTTGCTCTGTTGGGGCTATGCAGCTTTCATGAGGCTGTAGTCACTGCGTCCTAAAAGATCTATTGTGACTCGCCGCCAAATTACAGTATCTTGTTTAGCCTGGCCGCTACCAGGAAATCGAGGATAGCCCTGGCCTTAAGAGTGGACGTGCTGTGGCGTTTCCTCCGCCTCCATGCATCCTCTGCAAAAAGGGATGTCTGTCTGTCCGGTTATAGTAGCTATAACTTTTCGGATTTTGTCTCTTTAGTCTGATGAGGGAACGGGCAAGCTTTTTGGATGGTACCGGGATTGCGTCTTTTGTTTGCTTGCATCCCTCATTGGCTCTCCACTCTGTTAGATGTTGTTCCTCGGTTTTCTCACGCAGCCAGGTTTTTATCTAGGCATGTGGAATGGGCAGTAAGGGCTCTGTGGGGCTAGCACGCAGGAGAATCGAAAATCGAATCGAAATCCGAATCGAGGAGTTTGTATGGTATTTTTATTAGTTCTGCTACTCACCGCCGTGGCGCTAATAAAATTGCCATACAAACTCCTCCATTCGGATTTCGATTCGATTTTCGATTCTCCTGCGTGCTAGCCCCACTGGTTCATATACTTTTGTGTTTGAACCTCTCTTAGCCAACTCATCCGCTGTGCCAAGTGAGTCGCTGTGTCCTTTTATCCATTGCAGAGTTACCCGGTTTGTATCTGCTATGGCTTGGAGCATGTTATAGCATTTCAGTATAAGAACAGAGCTGATAATATTGTTTTGGAGGGCCTGCAGGACAGATGCGCTGTCCGAGATAATCTTTATGTTAAGATTACTAACACCTCTAGCTGCAACCGCCTGTGCCGCTCTGGTGATACCAATGCATTCTGCTTGGTAGATGGTGTTCCGCCTATCTAGGGTTATGGATAATTTGATATTAAGGTCGTTTGAGAAGACGCCGGCCCCAGTTCCACAAGTGGTCTTGGAGCTGTCTGTGTATATCCTAACTTCTTTAATGTCAGAGCAGTCTTTCGATTCTGCTGTAAGTTGGATATCGTATCTTCTGCCAAAGACATGGTGGCATGGTATTCTATCGATTCCGAACGGTGGCCCTCTTGCGACGTCCGCAGAGGGTCATAGCGACCCGGGCCGTGCGAGCTTATCGCACGGTCAGTCACGACGCGGCCTGCGTTCTAGCGGGCCAAACGCCGTGGCATGTCGATGCACGCGTCCTCGCGGAGGTGTATCGACATCGGGTTGCTACTCGTGAACGGGGGGGACGATCCGCTCCACAGGAAGTGGAGCGGATTCGTACCCTGACGCAGAGGGAGGCTCTGCGTCAATGGGGTGTGGCACTCGCCTCCCCAGCTGCCGGCCACCGGACGATCGGCGCGATCCGTCCGGTGTTGGAGGAGTGGGTTGGGCGCCGGCAAGGCAGCCTCACTTTCCGCATGGTGCAGGTACTGACCGGGCATGGCTGCTTTGGTCACTACCTGCACCGAGTCGCGCGTCGGGAGGAAACGCCGCGGTGTCACCACTGCGACGCTCCTGACGACACTGCCGAGCACACCTTGTTGGTGTGCCCGGTCTGGCGACCCCAGCGCAGCGAACTTAACGCTGCGCTGGAGACGGAGACCTCTCGCTGCCGAGCATGGTCGTGGCCATGCTCCGTGGTGAGGCGGAATGGGGGGCTGTCGCCTCTTTTTGCGAAAACGTCATCTCGCAGAAGGAGGCCGCGGAGAGGGCGCGGGAGAATGATGCTCAAGCCGCTCCCATCCGCCGTAGACGGACAGGCAGGCGAAGGCGGGCGGGTGTTCTCGGGCAATCCCCCCTTGGCGATAGCCTGACCAGGTGGTCAGGCTTGCCCGGGCGCGTGGGTAGTGGAGTCGCAGTGTGGACCTTACCTAGCGCGCCCATAAGGGCAGGAAGAACACCTGGGGGTTTTAGTGGGTAGGCTTGGCACTCTGCCGAGAGAGCCCCACACACGCTCGCCGTCTAGCCAACGGCGGGTACGGTGCGGTTACGCATTTCCCCCCGAAAAAAAAATGGTATTCTATCGATTGGTGCACCGAGAAGAGGTATTTCTTTCGTACTCCAATCTAGGATTATCGTGTGTGTTTTTCCTATGTTGCGTTTCCATAGTCCCTGCAATCGTAGTCTTAGGGCTGCTGCTTTCGCCTCTTGTATGACTAGATCTAGAGGTCTCCGTTGTAAGAGGTATTCTAGGGAAGCTGATGGAGTGGTTCTACATCCACTGGTTGATGTAGTTGCTAATCGTTGCAGACTCTGGAGCTTAGCTTTTGCTGTGGTCAGTTGGGTTCTGGGCCACCAAACCACTGATTGAGACCCCATTTCTTACCAACAAGTCTCCTGCATTAGTTAAACGCTAAGCATGCCTTCTTTGTTATTGTTTCCATGTGACTCGCCCAGTTTAATTTATTATCGAAGATAATGCCCAGAAATTTTACTTGTGTAGAGAGGGAGAGTGGTAATAAATATTTTTGGTAGCTGTAGTCTGTAACTTCCTTTTCTTGGTGAAAAGTATAAGTTTTGTTTTATTTGGATTTACTGACAGTTGATGTTTTTTTTTTGTGCCGACTCACTCTAGCCCTGAAAAGACCCGGGTTGTAATGAGGTGGGAACACAGAGGACGGCAAAGAATTCCATTCCTTTGCAGTACGCATTAAAAAAGTGGATGCGAAACGCTTCGTGCGGAGCAGTGGAATTTCTACTACGTAGGGGTGGGTCTTTGCCGTTCTCCGAGTGCCTCGGTAGTAAAAGGGAGATGGTGGAATAAGATCAAACAGCTCTTGGGAACACTACGAAATGTAGCCTGTAAAAAATCGATAAACGGGCCACTGCGCGGCGATGTTCAAGACTCTGGAAATTTGAAATTTTCAGAGTGTCTTCACCGATCAACTTCTTCGCCCGGCGCTCCACCGAGTCAAGGGCAGATAACTGGTACTTAGTAGAGCCGTCCCAAAGGTGGCTGCAGTATTCCATGCACGACCGGACCTGTGCTTGATAAAGTGTAAGAAGCTGCCCCGGCGTGAAATACCGCCTAACCTTCGAGAGTATGCCAAGCTTTTTAGCTGCATTAGCCGCCTTAGCCTCAATAGAATACCCAAAGTTGAGGTTCGGTGAGAGGTCGATGCCCAGTAGGCTTAAATGGTCCGTTAAAGGCAAGGGTACATTTCGGAATGTGGGAACCAAGTTGAACGGGTTCCGCTTGGAGCTGAAAAGACACGCCTGGGTCATGGAGGCATTGAACTCGACTCTGTTAGCTTCCCCCCAATCCGAAACATTTTGCAGGGTCGAGTTCACGCGTTCCACCATGTTCGCTCTGAGCAGCTCAATTTCGGTCTTCCCAGCTTCGAAGTATTAGTCGAACAATGTTCGTCAAACTATTGTTCAACTAATACTAGGGCTGCACACTTTTCCTTACGCGTGTTTCCAACATTACCGCATTGGTTTCTTCTTCAGATTTGGTATTAGTGCCATCCACTTTTTCGATATTGCCAAGGAGGTCTGTATTTCCCTTGGACAATATTTTCTTTATTCTGGCGGCTTGGTTTTTTGAGTTTATGCTGCTGCAGAAGTTTTGCCAGGCTTCCGTTCTCGGGAATCTGATCCTCTTCTTTTAGTATCTCTGAAGTAATATTTAAGGGTATATATCCATCGGAAGTGGAGATTCTGTATTTGGTCCTGAAGGCGGACTAACATAGTCGCGTTTTCGTACAATGACTGCAGCACTTGGATGTACCGATAGGCTCAATTCTCGACAAAACCGAAGGCTTTCACATAGTCCACAAACGCCAAGAATAGTGGCACACTATACTCCTCGGTCGTGTGTTTAACCTGCCGCATCGTATGAATGTGGTCTATGGTACGTGGCCTTTGATCCGTCTTGTTTGGGAGGCTGAAAGTCAATAAACCTGCGCGCGAGACGATTCGTGATGACTTTCGAGAACAGCTTCTTTACATGACTCGGGAGCGTGATGGGTCTGTAGTTTTTCAACTGGGCCCTCTCGCCCTTTTTAAAGATAAATACTTTAGGTGTTTTGCCCTCGAGTATGACGGATTCCAATTTAAATGTCACTTGCAACATTTTGAAAAACTTGTGAAATTACATCTATCTGGGACGTCATTTTTTAGGTTTGCCGCCCCGGGCCCGCCACTTGTTATTATCTTGTTATACATATTGAAATTTATAGTAATTTTCTAGAGAATGTATTAAAAACATTTTATTTGCATCTGATGTGTCACCATTGAAAATCTTCTTCTTCTTCCTTCCCTTGTCCCACCTACGTGGGGTCGGGTCTCCTTGTTAGTTTGCGCCAGAGCGGGCGATTCTGGGTTGTCTCTGCAGTGATGTTAAGGTTCTTTAGGTCGTTTCTTATATTGGACCACCATGTGGGTTTCGGTCTACCTCTTCCTTTTGGATGTTCAGGAAGTTTAAGTGCTATATTGACGACATGGTCTTTTCCTCTTTTCTGAGTGTGCCCGAACCACCATAGCCGAGATTCACGAAGCTTTTCTTGTATAGGAGCGACTTTAAAACTTCCGCGAACATGTTCGTTCCTTATCCGGTCTAGTCTAGTAACACCGCCGGCCCAGCGCAGCATGTGGGGGTTGCAGTTTTGCTGCGAATCTCACAAATAAAAAAAACGAAAAATTATACCTACGCCTATGGTGTGTATGTTATTCGAAAATAAAAAAAGCAATACTGTCTTAGTACATTTTATAACACAAACCGTATTAATAAAATTTTAATTATATCCTAGGATGAGGCTGTTTCTCGTGGATGCGCTCTTCAGTGCGCAATGCTAAGTCCTGCTGTACGTGTTCGCGAATTTAGCGTCACCGACGTGCAGCCTTACGCCGTCAGACTGGCTTGGGATGCTGCTAGGGGTGAAGATGGAGATATGGAAGTATGTATACATTTCGTACACCACAATGTTTTTATAGCCAAAACAAAGTTATATTTTCAAACCTTTCAATATATTTATTCCAAATCAGGCAAAGTATAACAATTTGAGCAATGTTTTTTTTGTATTTTTCAGGTCTTTCCTGCCTTCCATGCGTCCCCTTTCTCAAAAATGCTTACATTCTACAGGAAAGAACCTTTTACTGTTAGTGCCTACTATTCTGATCAGGTTCCTGTCCCAGATACATTTATTGGTAAGTATTATACATTTTATATATAAATGCATATGTATTAAAAATAATAAACAATACCTTGCACATTTGAACAAAGTAAACAATATATTAAAAAATATAACATAGGTCAGTGGCACATTAAGGATGTTCAGCCCACATTAGAAGGAGAGTCTCAAAAAGTGAAACTGAAGGTACGCGTCAATATCCATGGCATAATAACGGTTGCCTCTGCATCCTTGGTGGAGAAGAAACAAGATATCGCACAAAATGACAATGTGGAAATGGAGAATTCCAATGAAACTGTGAACAATAGTCAGGAGGCGCCGATGGAGACTAATGGTGGTTCTCAGGAACAACATCAGAATGGTCCCGATAACCAAGAGGTGAGAGAAGATGAAATGAAGGGCGAGCCAGAACAAAAACAATCATGGACACAGAGAGTAGGACAGTGGTTCAGCGGGGTACGTGTCGGTAGCGCGTGTGTCGAGAGAGTAAACTTAGGGTGGTGCTTGTTGCGATTACAGTGATGCACCGACATTATAAGTCAATTCTATGTGAACATAACATATTAATGGTTAAAGCAGCAAGCATCACCAATTGCTATTCCCCGTCCTCATTATGAGGTCCCATTTGCACAATTGTTTCCTTTTCTATTCTAGCGAAGCTGTTATTTCACTTCCGTGGTGTTGTTAACAGCAAGCATATCCTGTAATGTTTTCATTTGTTTAATTGAAGTTCTATCTCTGTGTCCACGCATGTTTTGTTTGCCCTGCTGTCATTCATTTTGTGTCAGTGCCAGCTGCTCAGGAAGATATTGCAAAATAAAACTAATTATTTTGTTGTGTGGTGTCTGCAGTAGGTGCAAATGGGGCACCACATAGCTTGGAAACTATGTGTGCTTTGTTTTTTCTATTTTACAATTTCATGGTTTTGCTGATCCAAGCTTAAGTGGTGATGGGGAATGACATTAAAATAAAAGTTGTGAACTGTACACCATTATTTTCAGGAAAACTCTGATGACAAAAAGGATAAATCGAAGGAGAAGTCCAAGAAAGTTCTTGTGAAAACTATTGAGTTGCCCATTGATGCACGGACTCATGGATATTCACTGCATGAAGTGAATGGGTATATGGAACAAGAAGTATGTATGGTTAAACTACGCCTTTAATTTTTTTTTTCAATAATTTATGCTTAATAATCCTGATGCGTAAAAATATTATGAGTAAAATAATGAAATAAACTTGAAAAAAATATACTCAACCCAAACATTTTTATAAGTGTGTTAAGTAGTTAAATTACGCAAAACCTGAATAAACTTTGGTCAGCATCGAGAGTAGAATCAATTTCACAATTAAAAAATATAGGGCAGATATTATCCGAAGTTAAATTTTCACTTACGCCGCTGCTTACGATTTACTTAACACTATTGTCTTTATTTCTTATGGATGGCGCGATGACTAAGCGTGATGAACAGTGAATTGCGTTGTTTGTATAGACGGTTCCCTCTTGATGAAAGCTATTATTTCATTCCTCGTGGAATTTCCGCGAGGACACAACGTCCGTGGCGACGCGGCATGAGTGTGAGAAATGAACTGTGAATGAGCTGTCGCTGTTTAGACGTTTCACTTGTCGTTCATTGCCGATGAATGATGAAAGATGCTAGTGAAAACAAACCGTCTAATTTCGGGTTAACATCGTATCCGACAGATCGAAGCGCACGACCATAGAATTTCAAACTTACAAGAAATGCAACAAAACTGAAAAATGGACATGGATCTTCGAAAATAATCCGCTAGAATTAAATTATTCTTTTACAATAAAAATAAGTAGGGGTGACTGAAGTTTAGTGGGTTGGGCGCCGGCAGGGCAGCCTCACGTTCCGCATGGTGCAGGTACTGACCGGGCATGGCTGCTTCGGTCACTACCTGCACCGAGTCGCGCGTCGGGAGGAAACGCCGCGGTGTCACCACTGCGACGCTCCCGACGATACTGCCGAGCACACCTTGTTGGTGTGCCCGGCCTGGCGACCCCAGCGCAGCGAACTTAACGCTGCGCTGGGAGGCGGAGACCTCTCGCTGCCGAGCATGGTCGTGGCCATGCTCCGCGGCGAGGCGGAATGGGAGGTTGTGGCCTCCTTCTGCGAAGAAGTAATTTCGCAGAAGGAGGCTGCGGAGAGGGAGCGCGAGGAAGATCCCCAAGCCGCGTAGGTATAATTTTCCGCCGCAGACGGATAGGCAGGCGAAGGCGGGCATTCGCGCAAGCAATGCCCGTCTAATGACCCTGCCGTGGAGGCCTGCGTGCATGGTTGGCCCCGTGCACGCCGCCGTAAGGCCCTCCGTCTGGGGATTGCTCTGGTGTTCTCGGGCAATCCCCCCTCGGTGATAGCCCGACCGGTGGTCGGGCTTGCCCTGGCGCGCTGTTAGTGGTAGTCGCAGTGGACCTTACCATGCGCGCCCACAAGGGCAGGGAGAACACCTGGGGATTTTAGTGGGTCGGCCTGGAACTTCGCCGGGCCAGCCCCACACACGCCTGCCGTCTAGCCAACGGCGGGTACGGTGCGCTTACGCATTTCCCCCCGACAAAAAAAAGGGGTGACTGAAGTTTAGCACTATTTAATTATCATGTTGTTCATTCAAAAACTATCCAAGCAAAGGACGTGTTTACAATTTAAATCTTATTTATAGGGCAAAATGCAAGCTCAAGATCGCCAAGAAAAGGAACGCGCTGACGCCCGAAATGCCCTTGAAGAATATGTATATGAACTACGTGGGAAACTGTCTGAGGGAGAGTGCTTGCACGAATTCGTGGCAGATGACCAACGAAGCAAGCTTGTCAATAAATTAGATGCTCTCGAGCAGTGGCTTTATGATGAGGGCGAGGATCAAATTAGACAGGTATTGAATCCTTCAGTTATCAAAACAAAATCAAAATTTTATCTCACAATTTTTTTCTCATGTTTACAGACTTTTTACAAAACGCTTTGTGTGGAATGCAACTCATTTTACCGATAAAATCCTAATAAATATTAACTTCCAGGTATACAGTGATAAATTGACAGAACTGCGCACGGAAGGCGAACCAATCAAACAGCGCCGATTGGAATTCGAACTTCGGCCTGGGGCATTAGACGATTTAGCTCTATCTGTTCAACTCGTAAACAAAGCAGTAGACCTTTACAAGTAAGAGACCATTTAATAATGTCTTGTCTTCTTTCTTCTCTTACGGCCAAATACTCAAACGCTTCTCAAATAAAATCTTATAAAAGGTCTTCCCAATTTTTAATCATTGATAACGGCTGCTTTTGTAAGACTTAAATATTTGTAGACTGGTAACATTAATAAATTTTTCGCATATTCGATTGAAACCCATCTTCTATATTGTTAAGCGAAAAAAAATAAATGATTCTGAATCGACAACATATGCTCAAAAATCCATGAAAACCCTAAAATATAATAAAATCAAATAATCTACAAATGTTAAAAACACGGAGAGATTAAATTTATCTCTCCGTGTTTTTAACATTTGTAGAGTTTAATTTTCCAAGTTTAAGAAACAAATGGATTACGAATAAATGCTTAACTTTTGTGTTGGCACCAACTTCAATATAAAACTGTGATGTTGTATGTATTCTTATATTATTTATGATTTTTTTGGTGTTTTTGAAGTCGCTTCTATTTTTTGTATTTTTTTTAATATAAATGAAGCAATATTGTCAAACGGAACACTACATTGAAGTAGTCTGCTTTCCCTTCCATCTTTTTCTTGATAATTTTCAAATCTTTTGGCTATTAAATCACCAAAATATTCGATACCTATGGAGAATAAGTAAAAAAGAGGGTAGAGCAACACGACCCTCGAAAAAACAACATTAGCGCTAGTTGAACCTTCTCTATTTGAAAGTGATGTGATGATAGCGACAAAACTGAAATTTTTAAATATGTAGATATTATAAAAGTATACGGCAACAAATGGATCAGAGTTAGGTCATTCAACAGAATTTTACAAAAGAACTATAACTAAAGCTCTAATTTAAGGAAACATCAAGCAAGAAATTAAACAAAGGACTGAACTGAATCATACAACCTTAAAATACCTTTAACATTAAAAATGTCATATTTTTTAAATTTAGAAGCCTATCAGTACTTATTACAAGCTTTTATTTAGCTTGCACTGTATGTATGTAGTATGTATGTTTGTATCAAATCTTGCGAGTTAAATTTGACCCACTTCCCGGTTTTCGATTGAGCTGAAATTTTGCATGCATGTGTGTGCATATCGCGTAACAATATAATATTATGATGAAATGGAGCTGAAAGGTGACCATAGGAATTCCGCAATAAAACGACACAACCCCATCGAGTTTGGGCTCGTTTAATTCGTCTTGATCCTAGATAATATCCATATGCCTTTGGTCATAGATAATATCCGTTTACCACCCCATCAACTTTTATGTACAATCTTACCCAATATCGGCCAAATACTCAAACGCTTCTTAAATAAAATCTTACTAAAGGTCTTCCTAATTTTAAGGTGGTCTTAGATTTAAATGAAATACTGAAACAATTTTTAATCGTTGATAACGGCTGCTTTTGTAAGAGAGACTTGTATATTTGTACACTGGTAACATTAATAAATTTTTCGCATATTCGATAGAAAACCATCTTATATTGTTAAGCGAAAAAAAAATATTTATTCTAAATCGACAACATATGCTCAAAAATCCGCGAAGACATAAAATATAATAAAATCAAACAAAAATTAAATCTCGCCATGTTTTTTCATTTGTAGATTTAAGTTTCCAAGTTTAAGAAGCAAACGGATTTAAGCACATACAGCCATTTCTTCTGTATAGTTTTTAGTGACTTTTCAACTAATGTAATAATTTATGATTTTATATTAAATTAATATGGTTTTGAATATGAAATACTTACCTATCTTTTGTGTTGGCACCAACTTCAATATAAAACTGTGATGAAAACGACACAACCCCATCGAGTTTGGCCTCGTTTGATTCGTATTGACGAGTACTTTAATCCTAAATGTCAACCATCAGGATCTGATGATGGAGCTGGAAGGTAGCCATAGGAAATCCGCAATAAAACTGCACAACCCCATCGAGTTTGAGCTCGTTTGATTCGTTGTGACCAGTACTTTGATCTTACATGGTTACCAGGGTCTGATGCTGGAGGTGGAAGGTAGCTATAGGAACTCCGCAATAAAACAACACATCCCCATCGAGTTTGGACGCGTTAGATTCGAAAATATAAAAGCTTGTCACAAGATTTTATAAATACAAATGTTTTTTTCTTAGAATTACCAATATCAAGATCAAGTTAAATAAGTATTGTATTATTGTTATATTTTCATAAAAAATGTAACATGTCAGTAATAAATTAAAGTTTATTTTTCTCTTTATAGGGCATTTAAATAAGAGGTTGTTTTTAAAAATCTCTTGTTACTATTAGTTTTATAATTATAAAAGTACATATTGATAGGAAGGTACGATCAACTTTCAGTTGCATTTACCAAATAGGTTTGTAAAAACATTAATTTAATTCTTTTCACATATTTAGAAAAATAGTAATGGTAACTATGTATAAGAAAATCTTAATCATAACTCCTTACGCGCCACTTAGCGACGTCCGAAGCTCCCTTAAAATAAGAGCGACATTAATGCAGTTAATGTGGCATTAATCACATGTCAAATGATAATTGACGTTTGAGTATACGATTTTGGTCTCAGAAGAATAACTAAAGCATAGAAGGAACATTAAAATAAGAATTCATTATGTGTTATTTGTCTCTTTCTATCATACGGCACAAAACTGTGTACGTGTAAGAGATGAGTAATATTTGTCTTTTGGCATATCACAAGGTGGTCACTAGATGAATTGATTGAATTGTCATTTTGGTTATAAATTAAAATTGGTTAAAAATATATAACACGGCTAAATTCTATAGTACCTTGTATCGAAGATAGACCATCCGAGTTTGAACTATTTGAATTGTTCGTATAATATTTGTTTGTGCGTCCCGTGGCTAGTAATATTTTGATGATATTTTATTAATATTTAAGTGATTAGAAAGCAAGAATTCTTTAGGTATTTACAAATAATGTGTGTTTGTGCACTCCGTAACACAATGTCTTGTGTAGTTTGGGGCTGCAAGTCTCATTCGTCGCGAAAGGAAAATAATCAAAATTTATTGACCTTAAATTGGCATATTTTCTCATATTGTTACTTGAATGTGAGCTAATAAGTACACTTATATACATATGAAATATCGCTGAATCATTTTGTAGAAAAACAATACGTAATATTAACTTCACTTTTATGTTTTAGCGATTTTTAGAAAATTACTTTGAGGTTTTCTTGATCATGCGTAGTGTTGTAAAATTTTGTCGATATTTTTATTTTACAGATTTCCTAAAGACAATGTATAAAAAACATATGGATAAAGTGTATTGTCAGACGAAATTACGAGTCCAAGAAAGCATAGTCTTTGCTCCAGATATTTTCCATCAGATTAATTTTGTATGTACTTAGTAGTAAAACTATGAAATGGAGACGTCATGACGTAAGTCAAGTTATTTAATGAAAGGAAATCTTTAAACTAAAATATTATTTATGAAAATAAAAACGTATTTAATTTCTTAACTATTTCTTTAAGGAATCCTTGACACGGATGCCAAGAACAACCAGTTCAGATGATTTTTTTGTAAGAATTAAAATATTAGATCAAGAAAAGAACAGAAAGAGTCAAAAAGGTAAAATATCAAAACGCCGCCTTCGGAAAATTTACATTCTAACTAAGCCCGGCCGCACAGGCCGGGCTTAGTCAAGCGTAATAAATCTATCGAAAAATGTCTTAACAATAAATTATGGTCAAATATTAATGTTTTTAGTTTAATTTCCAAGCATATGTACAAATAGTAGTTTTAGCATTCCATGAGGGTTAAATTTTCGGGTAAGTAAATTAAATATGAGATTAACCTCAAGTACCTCTAAGCGATGCGATAAAAATGAATTAAATCTAAGCGATGAAATAAAAGCAGTGTGACTTCGATTTCCTTCCCATAGAATTTGTGAATCTCTGCAATAGAAAAATTCCAACATTTTAGATAACGGGAAATACCCGTCACTTAAATAGTCCAAATTTTAGGGTTCCGTACCTCAAAAGAAACACTGAACCATTATAGGATCACTTTTTTGTCCGTTTGTCTGTCAAGACTATCTTGGAAACGCGTGAAGGTATCGAGTTGAAATTAAAACCATATTATTACTCAGTTCTACACTAACAAGTTCTAGTCCCTTGAAGATGTAAAAATCAAACTTCTAAGTTAACAAAAAAAGGTACGGCCGTTTATGTCGCCAAAAACGTATATTTCGACATTCTCACGGGCATCAAAATGTATAGGGTACTTTTCGTTGATCTAGCTAGAACTATGAAATTTGTGAAGTTATATAGTCTTACACTACAAGTCAGGGAAAATCTCAAACTCCACATTTGTAATTAAATCATAAAAAATTTAGTCTCTATTTAACGTATAACCTACAATTTTATACGGGACCCTCGGTGGGCGAGTCCGACTCGCACTTCCCGCTTTTAGTCTCATGAACGGCCAGCCTGACCATACCAAAGAGACAAAGCAGCTATTAGCTGGATAAGTTACATAAGAAAATATACCCTTAATTATTTATGTTATATTTCTCGTAATAAAGACATTTTAGTATTAGGGATCTATTAAATACCTACATAATATAATTATCGACGTTGAAACTAAGTGAGTGATGAGCACGACATCACTGGGAGAAGAACTGACAAGCGAGAATTAGTGACGACCTACAAAATTTCGAAACATCTTGCATATACGTGTCTCTGTCTAACTTCTATTAGCTGCGCCTAATGTCAAAGTGAGTCAAATATATTAAGTTCAGTAGCTATTTTTGCTGGGTTTCTATGCTTTAGTTGTTATTCTGAGATTTTGGTTCATTTTTGTTGATAAAAAGACCTTAAAGTTAAGACCGTCTCAAAAATTAAGTAGCTGTTAATGTTTGTTTTGAGTATAAGTTAAGTTGCTCTCAACTATTTGAGCAGCTCATAAATATCTAAGTGTCGTTTGAGTATTTGGCCGTATGGGTATCAAATGAAAATGCTTGACTTTTAAAATACAGAACACCACGAAAAACCCCAAGATGGCCGCCATCACAAAAGAAAGAAGATTAAAATAAATTAATAGTGAAAAAAGATTATTAAAAAAGTTTATTTTCCTCCTTTTAGGGCATTAAAATAAAATCTTGTTTTTAAAAATCTCTTTTTACTTACTTAATTTTATAATTATAAAAGTACCTACCTAATGATTGATAGGTACGATCAACTTTCAGTTACATTTACCAAAGAGGTTTGTAAAAACATTAAATTTATTAGTTTTTACATATTTAGGAAAATAGTAATTGTAACTATAAGAAAATCTCACGCAGAATCACAACTTTAAGGCTCCTTACGCACCACTTAAGCGACGTCCGAAGCTCCCTTAAAATAAGAGCGACATTAAAGGAGTTAATGTTGCATTGTCACATGTTAATCACATGTCAAAAGATAATTGACGTTTGAGTATGCGATTTTTGGTTCATTTTTGTTGATAAAAAGAGTATGAGTTAAGCTGCTCTCAACTATTTGAGCAGCTCATAAATAATTAAGTGCCGTTTGAGTATTCGGCCGTTAGCTCTTGGACTTAAGAACTTTTTGAACTTGATTTTTTTTTAAATTCCTTCATAGTAACACAGAGTACATTCTTGTGATGCTTAGGTTATCGTCTTATTTTGTTTTAATAGCTAAATGATAAGTCAAATCTTTAATTATAACATTGTGCAAGTGTAATAATCGAATAACGTCAATAAATAACAGTATAGACACAGTAATGGTATGGTATATACTTCATACTATAAGCAATATATAGCAACTCTAGCAAGTGTATATTAAATACCTACCAGACTTGAGGATTGTTCAAATAAATTGTTATTCAGGTAATTATTTGAATAAAATTTTATTTACAATATTGTTATTTGTGAATAAATCATTTACGAATTTCTAATAACTAACCCGCATTGCATTGACTTAGTTGTACTAAACTCTCATGTAGTTAAATTAATAATAACTTAAAAAGGTTAAAACATTTTCGTACAAAACGATACACAACAATAAACATATTCATATAATAAACATAAAGATATGTCGTAAAAATAAACATATATGACGTGGAATAGACTGTAGCTTAACTCAAAACAACGCCATCTACTGGAAGGTTACCCAACCTAAATACCGTGTTGTGTCAATAAATTAATTCACACCGCCATCCGTTTGAAACTTTATGGAACTGACAAGTATTTACAAACAATTAGCAATAATGAATATTGAGGTCAATAATGGTGATAAAAACTGTCCCATCTTTTGAGTTGGACCAAGTTTCATCCATATCAGTTCAGTAGTTTCAGAGTTTATCCCACAAAATAAACATAATGACTTGAGATTGTTACATTTCAAACAAATATTATAATACAGTCCAAACTCCTACAGTACATATTTTTACAGTTTATATTCATTGTTTTAAAGGGCTTAATCGATGACAATACAAATTTTGAATTTCCAGATCTGGAGATGCAAAATACTCTCATTTATCTGACGCTGATATTCAAAAAGTGGCTGATGCCGCTAAAAACGCTTTCAACTGGCTAGAAAACGCCCGCCAAGCTCTTGCGCAGACTCCGAGGTACCAGCAGCCGCCGCACACAACTCATCAAATACGCCAGGAGCGACAGGTACCTAATATTAAATTACATTAGGTTTTTCAACTGGTGAATCACTACTTTTTAATAAGTACAAAAACTAATAGAATTGTGAACGTAGACTTTGTTCTTATATTACCATTATATTATTATAAATATTATCTCAAAAAGTCGCTCAATTTACAGGCATAATTCAGTGCCTATTCATATAAAAATGCATCAATCGTTTTCTCTGTCGCTCTCTAGCGTACGCGTGTTCTCATTCGTAGTTGCTCGATTTTGGCTGTTATTGATACCTGCTATCATAATTGTTAACAATTTCTAATCTTTATGTATTTCACTGATATAAACCCAGAAGGGTTAAAATGAAAAATGTATGAAAAATAATATTTTTTTGTTAATTCATATAAAAAAATCAAAGCAGAAAAGGTTATTGATATCTGAATTGTCTATGGACATCTGTCAAAATTCCGGCGAATTAAAAATCAGACTTTAGGTACTTAATTATGTTTTAACAAGAACCATTACCATAAGAACTTTAATTTTGCTGGATTGGATGCTTATAGGTATAATCTGTCATGAAATTATATGTTTGGGGATTTCTACGTACATGTAGGGTAATTACTGTGTATCTGGTAACACCGAGTACCAGCTCGCACCGAACGCGCCGCATTATATGACGTCATCAGCATTCGTCCTTCAATACCCGGATACCTACCGCATTTTCGAAATTTGGCGCGTTCGGCGCGGGTGATATGTGCGAGGTTTCATATATTTTAATACAACGAATTCCACAATGCGGCGCGTGCGGTGCGGGCATATGTGCAAAAGGTTAACTCTTCTCTTTCATTTGGCAGGGCTTTACGAATACAAAAGGCCGAGAGCGTTGTGTCAAAGAGATATAGGAAACTGTTAAGTGTGCAGATAATATTTATTAGATACTATCTGTACCCGGCATGCGTTGCAATGCCACGTAAATGCCTTTTTTTGCTAGGAACCCTCACGGGTGTCCCCATAACACCCTACCAAAGTTTCATTACAATCTGATGAATGGTTTCGGAACGCATAGAGGACAAACAAACATAGTAATACATTGATTTTTATTTATACACGGTGTTTCATAATAACTAATAAATAACCAATTTTTTAAAACTAATTATTAAAATGTATTTACACGTAATGTCATTCAACCCAAAATGTTTATGTAAATCATAGACATGATGATGATACTATGATATACATGAAAATTTTGGGTTGAATGACATTACGTGTAAATACATTTTAATAATTAGTTTTAGATAGGGAATTGATTATTTATTGGTTATTATGAAACACCGTGTATATTTATCCCTTTTTTATGTAACTAGGTTGACAGTCCTGAATAAACTCCAAATAATAAATAAGTTAATAAAACTTTAAATAAGAAATTGACAGACAAAGAGCACACACTCATTATCTCATTTTCAAAATAAAGAAACACTGAGTCACTCAGTTAATGATCTAGTTTCTCAAGCATCAATGCCTTGACATGCATACTATTGCATACCTCAACTGAGCTGGAGTTAGTGATTTATAAGAGTGATGTATATCAGCTGCTCCAAAATATACATATCTCTTTTCTTCTTAGTGATATCACGCTAATAGTATATACAGTATGTGAACTCGGCCCCTCTTCGACATTTTATACCTCTACGGACGCTCGGTATCGCTTGGTGCGTTGGCCCGCGATGGGGCCGCGCGCTTACAGTTTCTGCATAGATTTGTAATTATACTATTTCAGAATGCATATAGAATTACTTTGTCGATCTAAAGGAATAAATTAAATAGGTTTTTATGCAATAAAATAGGTTAACGAAACTAACATGTAGGTTGCCTAAAACTTGACAAGATATTTGCCTTATTTGGCTATTTGGCAAAATAACAAACACACAAATACGCGTATCCGCCCGCTTGTCGGTTTTTGGGCGCACATCCAAGGGACCAAATAGGCAAATACGCTACGAAACCGTCCACACATGGTCATATTCATAAGCGCTCGCGCCGCCAACCTGTACGAACGTGTCAAGCCGACTAAGCTGTACTGTATGAGATCGAATATGAACCGAGACAACGAGACAGTTTTAAGATTCTTAGAATTGTACCAAATTGGTACAATTCTAAGAATCTTAAACCTGTATGTATTTAAATAATAAAATCGAAGTGCTAAGACGTCCATATTGTTTGACAATAACTTACTTTCTGCATGGCAAATATACTAGTTATTGGTGTTTGGCACCATGTCTAGACACCCTTATTTGGTATTGGTGTATACGTCAAATATTTTGGCAAATACAACAAACATCAAATAACCAATACGCAACGCCATGTGAAGTGCCAGCATAATAAATTAATAACAAATAAGCAAATATATTTTCGTTATTTCACTCACTTCCTAACCAAATAGGCGAAAACCGCGTGAAGAACCAAGAAAACCCATTTTTGTGAAACGTCAAGCTTATATCCTTACTAATATTATAATATAAGGTAAATAAATTATTATATTATAATATCAGTACTAATATTATAAAGCTCCATTTGACTCGTGCGTATAACCTGCGGCGAACTGCGTTGCAGATGCGATCCAGTTGCTATCCAGTATTGAGGTGCGTAGGCATAGCGCGTGTTTCGACTGTTTCTATGTATATATTATTACCGTGGTGATATACTCTGCACAAGTCTTCACTGAACAGCAACTTTAGGTGCCCCGTAGGCGTCCGCGCGCGTATATCCGTGATGGGGACGAGCGACGCGGCCTGATTTCATCCGCTCGGGGATAGATCTGCGGTGCACAGTGCACTGAACGTGTTGTATTAACTTAATATATCTTGCCGTCCGTCGCGGACATCGCGGACTATTATAGGCCATCCGCATCGCACTGAAGAGGTGCACTTAGAGAAGTTACTTCCTGTCTACCCATTTTAAGTAAGCTCACAGCTACGTAACCGACTACTACTAGACTCACTGTTGCGATGAAAAATTGTGCTTCAACGCGTGACGGCATCGGGTGAGGCGTGGAGCGTCTGAGCAGGGATATATTATTAGTGCAAAGAATAATCTTGCGTTCACGCAGACGCGTCACAAATGATTTTTACTATTAATTTGCGCGAGACTCAATGTTATTGCGACTTGACACACTCAATCTCTGTTGTTTCAGACTTTGGAGAGCACAGTCAATCCCATTTTGAATAAGCCCAAACCCAAGGAGAAGACGCCTCCACCTAGCAACCCCACCGCGGGAGACGGTCAACCGGCAAGTGAAACCGCGCAGCCATCGGACCAAATGGACGTTGAGTGAACATGATAAGTGCTGTTGACTCATGAGACTAAATAATAATAATAACCACATAGTTAATTGTCACAAACCCAAAAGTGATTTCGAGCAAAAAGCTGGCCCATATTTTATTACGTGCAATAATAAATTGACAACTCTTCATCTGAAATACTTAGATAATGTCTCAATTTTTCTCGATGTGGCTACTGTCACGTAATGTTCAATTTCACACACCATATATATATATATATATTATATTTACAATTTCCCTATATTTGCTACGGTTACTATATTTGGTTATTTGTACGTATGTATGTAAAAAAAATAAGCTACACTAGATAGTATGTATGTATAGTAAACAAAATGTTATTATTTAGTCTTTTGATGTGTCTCTGTTTGCATAGAGAATACGAATAACAAATTTATAGTCAATATTTATTTTAGTTTGGACAGACCAGTAATATTTTGTGTGCTACTCACATTTTTTCCAGCAACTATAACAAAAATAGCAAAATAGTGTCACATTTCTTATTTTGACCGTAACACGTTAGTATTAATTTTTAATTGTAATTTGTATATTTACAAGATATGCCTGGTGCATTTTTGGACTGGTTGGAAATGAATTAGTGTCTAATATTTTATTTAACGTCACTAGTTAATGTGTTTATGTAAACAAATGGACAACATTTCAATGAATATTGAGTGAATTATGTCGGAATTTTACTGACTTAAGTTTGGATTATTTTCCACAACTGGTAAACAATAACTTGTAAATGATGGTACTTCAATACAATGTATCTGTAAATGACATAAGTCTTTCTAATTTTTTTTTTTGAAAGTGAATACTTTCGGGCTATTATCTCCTAACCTCAGTATTGCATGTTATTGCGCCTCTTTAAAAATCGGTCATGATGGCACAGGCAATCACGATTGTGTAGAAGGTATATTTGTGCTTCGTCGACAATCGGTTAATTGTCGGTATATCGAAGAATCACGCGCCGATGTTTCTGCGCGCTTACACAAGAGGCTGAATGAAAAAAACAATATTACTTTAATAGTTGCTCATTCAAATAATAAACAAAAAGAAAAAATCGATTTTCGAATAACTATAAAAACAACCAAGATATAAGGTATTAAAGATTTTTCTCTTTTTTTTTCTAGCAAAACAGCAATTTTCATGGAGTTTCAATTTTATTGGAAAAGCCTCAGTTCATCTATTTTATTGCGTAATTATATAATCTATAGTAGCCTTACATTTTAGATAATGAATTGACAAGATTATTTTAATCTGAAATGTTGTCCATTGACATTGTGATTGTTTTGGTTTCGGAATAGTTAAGAGATCAATGAATAAATAAAAAAGGCATTTCAATTGTATAACTAATGGACTACTTCGAAGAACATTAACCAATCAACGATGATCAAACATTTAAAGCACATAATAAATAAAATTGAAGCACACTAAAATCTGTCTATCAAATGTCAAATGAATAGGTTCAATTTGTAAAAAAATGTTAGAAAATTGTATTGTTCCATACTTCGTGTTTCTCGAAACAACCCTCTTGGGCGTTCATTACATGTCAACATGTAACAGACGGAACATTGGGAATACTTAAGAAATGTTATTTCACCGTGAAGACATTTCTTTTCTCGAAATCCTTATGCTATGTTATGGCTTGGGTTTATGTTTCTCTACTTACCATTCCAAATTATAGGTATTCATCATCGTAACTCGCGCCGCTTCGGATTTCTGAATAGGACAATAACACCACACTCAAGTCAACAAACTATGCCTTTATTATTTAGAAACACTGTTTCTTGCTGTTTGTAGGCACTTCCTTGTTGTATCTGTTTATAGCTTATCATTTCTCTAGTTCCTGAATATTGGATTACATCCTATGTTACAGTGTGGATGTTATTGCCGAGGCGATCACGTTTCGCGGTCCTCGCCTATTATATCTCCAAGTAGATGTGTGTATACTTATTGTAAGTGCACAGTTGTTCGATGTAGAAAATTGTAAGTGCTTAATTTCTCACTTAATATGTATATTATGCTAATTCATATGATTGGGAATGAATTAAATTTAGCTAAATCTTGTTCACACCAGCAAATAGATATGAATTATATTTTGCAGTATTTCGTGAGTTGTCGTTTTCCTCATTCTCTCTATACTAATAAGTAACTAAACAAAAGCTAAAAAAAGAACTAAACCTAGAGTTTACACATACGTTGTTTCATATACGTATCATGTTATGTTGCTTTGCACATTCTTACTAAAGCAGTACAATTTTTGTATGTTTCTCTTATGCTAGGGCTCCACCTGCGTAAATGTTAGTGTTAACGCCTGTATCGTAATACGCCTTATTGAATGCGTTAACAAAAAGGCTAAAAACGTGGTGGCCACATCTGCGGAGTTTGATACAAAAACTATAAACGTCTGAAGCCACTAACAATGCCGAACAGAAATTGACGCGTTACGCTGTTGGCCACATCTGTGTAATTTCAAAATTATCCCGTAATGATAACGCGCAACGAACGCAGGTGGAGCCGTAGCATTACAGAACTGTTAGGATCATTCTAGCTTGTAAGATTTAGGTTCATCTCTTCTAGGTTTACCTGGAATACGAAATCCATGTGAATACGAGAAGTAAAGTATGTCCATAATTTATATAGCCTTGTCATTCTTTATTGGAGAATGTGGGGAAAATATCGACTCTAAAGTCAAATACCTAGTGTTCATAAGATTAAAATATATAGTAATTCGTAAATAATTCAAATACTTGTATGTATACTACTAAAAGAAAAGCTGTTAAGAATTAAAATTGCATCGCAGTGCCGGCGGGTGCTTTGGATCCGGTTTTGGGAAGTGGGAGAGTGGAAACCGGAAGTACAGCTCTATTAGTTGAAAGTAACCACCTCCGTGGTCTAGTGGTTGATACCACCAGGTCTCCGTATCCATATTGGGAGGTCCGGGGTTCGATTCCCCATGGGGGCAAAAGATTTTCTGCTCAGTTTGGTTGGTTGGTTAGTTGGTTGGCCAGGCCAGCTACCACCGTCTTACGTGAGATTGTCGCCATAGTATCGTATGTTAATAGCGTTGTTGTATTCCGACAATTAGAGGTAAGATAGTTCCTCAATTGTAGATGAGTCTAGGTAAAGCATAATATAACATTTTTTTTTTGTTGAAAACAGTAAAATGTAGCTTCCTCAGTGACTGCAGGCCTATTCGCTAACTACGGTTGGTAACTAGAACTGTCATTTTTGAAAGACACTTCATCCATTACTGGTTTAGTGATCTTGTGTTACGGCAGCGTTCATGACAGCAGTAATGGATGTTAAGTTCCTTTCAAAAATGACAGTTCTAGTTAGCAACCGAAGTTACAGAATAGGCCTGCTGGTGGTAAATAAAGCACATTGAGCTTTGAAAAGAAAAACTGCTCATTTCGGGTTCATAGAGCATCATCTCTCTCCTAGATACTAGATCGTATGTGATGTTTGTTGGTTGTTAAAATTACAATAGCGTCTATAAAAAGGGGGAAACCATCTTTAAGATTTTTTAAATTTGTCAATGATATCTTTGTTTGACAGCCCGTAATAGATACAAGCTCTCTGTTCTTTGTGCAATAGAGACAACGCTTTATGAAGGCGAAACTTGCCAATGGATAAAATTTCATGGCTATTTTCGTATTTTATTTGATATTTTGGAATGAGATTAATATAAAAATGAGCACATATTTTGTATGAATTTTATTCCAAATCTTACTAATTTGAAAATTGAAATGAAATTGCTCATTCTTAAAGAGCTTGTGAAATGAATCAAAAATGTAAATATTCATGTTTATTATCCCCTCTGTCCATTAGGATCCACCATTGGTCTGGATCCTGAGATACTTTATCTTTTTTTAATGCTCCTCTCCTAGTGGAATGAACAGCACTCAGGGAGTTTGGCAATCCACCACTGATCCCAGTGGAGCTCATTATGTAATATATTGGGCTCAACTAGGTAGGATTCAGGGCAACTGATTACTATTTCAGTAATCTCCAAAATATAATAATACCTGATTATTTGTGGATTTGACACAAGCTCGCAGGCTGATATCAAAGAGACAGTAACTTTTTTATAAACAACACAAACTTTTTTATAAACAAAACTCCTGCTTGAAGATTTTTCGTCCCATATCTCGGCTATTTAAAAATTATTTTGTTGAATAACTACTTAAAAAACCCGAAAAAATACTTAAAGTTACCTTGAAGATACCTTGTTAAAAATGAAAACAGGTCCATTGTCTCATTTCAAAACTCGATGTGCATAGTTTTTCTTAAAATTTCCTAAAATATTAAATAATTACAACAATTTAACTCAATTAGTTTCATAATGTCAGTGTCAAATTTACAACTTGATGTTACTTTGACAGTTGCGAGTAGTTTTGACCATTGCACACAGACAAAACTACTCGTAAAAAGATGACTGGCGCCTATAATATTATTATACAGAACTTCTTATTTTAATAATTCGAGTTATGGTGGAATTAACATTATCCAGTAAAATCATGTTATTTTAATGCACTAACAATAATGTTGGTCACTTATAAGGTAACTCCTTGCTTTCCCCTAAGAAGAATCAAACTAAAAAAATTGCATACATAGCCTGCCTCAAGATTGTGAAAATTCCTTTCAGCCCGATACACAAGACCAACATAGCCCAGTTTAAAAGTTTTGAGGCTACTCATGTAATTCTGATTCTGGCAGTTGCTGCTCGGCAGATTGACAGTCTGCAGTCGGCACTCTGCAGCATACCGCTCTGAAGCTGCATTAAAAATAATCGACCTTTTTTGCATTTGCCTGTCAGCCGCCTTTATCGGGATGTCGCTACCAGGCAACGACTGTCAGGATTCTCAGTGCCCGCCGCACCATAATACATGTAGACATAAAAGTATTTGCAACTTATATAACGAGTTCAAAAAGGATAAAATTTAAAGGCTCATTTACACTTTGTTGAGTAGCAAGTGTGAGTGCGAAGTGCAGGTGTAAACTGATTAGAAGCGAGCTCTAATTTTACTGTTATGTAGACACCCCGCCCACCCGCGTACTCCCCGCAGTTTCACACGCACTAAACAGTGTGTAAACATTATCGGTTTGATAAGTGCATAGTACATACGGACTTGCAAGAAACAAATGATATACACTGTGTAAACGCTTCCTTCACACTTAACAATTACGTTGTTAAGTTGTCACTTCGCACTCGCACTTGCTACTTAATTAACAAAGTGTAAATTAGCCTTAATGAGGTAGTGCAGACCATCAACCTGATGATTTTTTGGCTATTTCAGAGTTAATCCATAGTAAAAATAGTTCAGTTTGGTGATCTGAAGTGAATAACATCTTAATATATTATAACAAATTTTTGAAACACCTTATACATATATCGCCACAGAGATGTTATTTAACGAAATAACCTTTTCTATCTAGCACATTAATAAAATGTATTCTGTAAATAGTAAAGAAATAGCAAAATTAAGTTACGATTTCGTTGATATATAAAGAAGTTACGCATGAATTTTGTTTTTTTTGAGAAAATAGCAAAAACGTAAGTTTTATACTGTGGCGTACGTAACAATAGCTTATTGATAATTTTTAATTTAGCAGTATGTAAACAGGTTTTGTAAGGCCTATACTGTACATTTAACAGTAATTCAACCGTCAATACTATGTTATTATACACGCATTTGTAACTTTTAAAGCTTAGTAAATTAATGATTTAAAAACGAATTTTTTTTTATAATAGCTTTGTACTATATATTATACCCAAACATAACAATTCGGGAACTAAAAATAAGTATTCAGATGTCCATCTGCAGCTTCAAAATTTTTTTAGTTAGATTTTATCGCAGAAAAAATTTGTCCTTACGCTATCAGCGAAAGTCTGTGCTTGCGGCTGCAGGTTTTTTTATACAACGAATGAACGCAGAGCTCCGTTCAGAACCTACGCTCGAGTGCACTCCGAGTGCACCCTGACAGCAACCGACCCGTTCAGAGCCTCGGGTAGAAAACGCTCTGACAGGCAGTTAGTACACTCTGTGCTCGTTCAGAAGCTTCGAGTGATGCAACCAAACAACCAACTCGAGCGTAGGGTGAAAAACACTGACATATTTTATGTCAAAGTCAATGTCAAATATTTCAATGTTGAGGTCAAAAATACGTGAATTATTTATTATTTTATTAAATAACACTACTTTGAACTCTTTTAAGCCTAATACAAGGGAAATATAGTGATTTCTATGTGTTGCAATTATTTTTAAGCAGAAAAATAGATATTGATTGTTAATTTCATAGTAAGGATTAGTAATATTTTGCCCTTTGCTTGATCTTGTTCGGCAAGATAAAAACTAACAAAAAAGATAGCAACCGACTCGTTCTAAACCTCAGAGCGAGTGTGAAAAACACTCGGTTGCATTACTCTGACCCTCGGAACGCAACTCGGGTTTGTCAATGGGTACGGTTGGGTAGGAGTAGGCGCGCCTTCTCGGGCGCTCTTCACCAACTACACTAAGCAATCCGGGGATTTTACGTTTTCCTTCATGCAGGCCTATTCACTGACTACGGTTGGTAACTAGAACTGTCATTTTTGAAAGACATTGGTGTCGATTCTGAAGCACAACTTACTAAACTAAACTAATTTGACAGCACTAAAAATAAAGCCGTCACTTTTAATCCTTTAAAGAAAAACATAGATGGCAATAGTTTTAATCTTGTCAAATTAGCTTAGTTTAATAAGTTGTGCTTCAGAATCGACACCATTTTATATCCATTACTAGTTACGTGATCTTATGTCTTACGACAGCGTTCATGATAGCAGTAATGGATGATAAGTTCCTTTCAAAAATGACAGTACTAGTTAGCAACCGGAGAGTAGGCCTGCGGTCGTCCGTTTGGGGGGTTGCATCGTGAGAACTCAGTGACCCCTCCTAAGGTGCTAGTCCCAGCTAGTTCACATCGCTGAGCCTGTCTCCAAGCAAAGGCGGAGAGGTACCGGAGGGTGGTTTAACCGGGTATGGGGTTTTTACCTGAGTCCTACTGCATATCCACGGGACAGCCTTGTCAGCTTCAGTTCCTTGGAATCGTAAAGAGATTCCCCGGCCCTTAAAAAAGGTAATATATTATGACCACACACAGAAACTGAAATAAAATTGCGTGTTTCATGCTCCAGCGACCCTGACGCTTATCTCATAGTGGTGCACTCGCTATCGTTTTATTGTCACCTGTGATATTAGAACGATAGTGTCCAATCACGTAAGAGCATTTCAGTAATATACGTCAAAACGTTTTACAACCATTGATTTACTACCAAACGTAGAGCATTTCATACGAAAACGCGCATGAAATCTGTCACCAGTAAATCGACAACGGAGTGAAGTACGTCATTTCATACCTAGCCACCGATTTTTCATAATTGCTACAAAAATATCAACCCTTTACTCTTAGACAATGCTCGAAATTGCTTATCGCGCTTAGGACATCCAGACCTTGATCGGTGTGGCTGACCCCAGCCGGGCCACAAAAAAAAGTGTGAAAAATAGATTGTTTGATTATGTCGCTATAATGTCTAGAGTTTGTCAGAGTTTGTCGCTTGCGCGTTTCAGAGATCTGTGTGGCCCGGCTGGGGATACGTTACCCTAGCCGGGCCACACAGATCTCGAAAACGAAACGACCTAGTGAAAATCTGTTTGCTGATATAGATAGGCGGCAGTTTGTCGAAGTTTGTCGGACAAATTTCAGTTTTCATCGGGCTCGCGTTTAAGGGGGCTGTGTGGCCCGGCTGGGGTAACGTTACCCCAGCCGGGCCACACAGATCTCCAAAACCAAACGACATAGCGAAAATCCGTTTGCTGATATAGATAGGCGGCAGTTTGTCAGAGTTTGTCGGACAAGTTTTAGAGTTTGTCGATCCACCATTTCAGAGCTAACCTGCAGCAAAGTTGCTGCAACTGAGCTAGCTGGATCTCGAAAACAAAGCGACGGAGAGAAAAACTGTTTGCTGGAATAGTGAAGCGGTAGTTTGTTGGAGTTTGTCGAACAAATTCCACAGTTTGAGATATGCGCATTTCCGAGATATGTGTGGCCCGGCTGGAGAAACGTTACCCCAGCCGGGCCACCTGGATCTCGAAAAAGAAACGACCTAGCAAAAATCTGCTTACTGGCAAAGATAGGTGGTAGTTTGTCGATACATTCTTCAAAGATTCAGAGTTTGTCGACGCCTCAATATAAAGAACGAAAGAATTCTTTATTTGGGTAAATAGTCTAGGAGCCTGGAGTCCCAAATGTGCGAGGTTTCGTTATTTTTTATGTTTTATGTACTTACTTACAATAAGAAGTTAATGTAAAATAGTTAATTGAATTCAGTGATGAAACAGTAACCGTTAATATTTAAATTTATGTGAATCCTCGATGAGTGATTGATATTTTTTAAATGTATTATTTAAGCAACATTTGGCATTAAAAACTTTTCCTAAAAAGGGAGAGCATTTTAGCAAAATAAAAATGAACCTCTGGAATTTATGGTTTCAATTAGAAAAACTAAGACTTAAAAATTACAGATAGGTAATTTTAAAATGGTAATAACATTGTTTAATATCACAATGGGGGTAATTCTGAAGTTACCTGCACTAAAACTAAAACTAAAATTAAACATATAATTTTAAATTAGTTTTAGGTAATTCGTATTCTGAAACGCCGGACTCTCTTAATTTAAACTGTATTTGACAATTTCTTAAATTGAATACACAGATTATAAATACACCTAGTGCTGTAGAAAAACGGGATAATTTAGAAACATTAAAAACAGCTATATTCTACTAATTTTACTATCAGAAATTATTAATTTAAGATTTGATCGTATTTGTAAATAACAGAAAAGAAATTTTATTATTTATCATTCATTTTATCACAAAAGAAAAATTATTCGAAATGCCATCCATAAAATGCCATGAAATAAAAAAAATTCGTGGTAGTCTGTAGTTGTATAGATAGGTACTTCGTGACTTCCTCTGAATTTTAAAATTGCGTATTTTGTTTCATTAGTAATTTTTGTTTTCTTTTCATAATAACCGCTGTTATTTATTGACAAATAATAGTAATTGCTAGGCAACAAATTTTAGATAGGCATACTTCTATCTGCAGATAGAATATTAATTTCTGTTGTAAGAGTAAATATATACATACATAACCTACCTATCATCTAAATGTCAGTACTATTAGACTACTTGGGAACAAACAAATTACAACTCACGACTAGGCAATTGATGCTATAAAAGCCTTTCCTTATAAATGCCATAACAACCAATTCATCATCCATTTGGTAAGTTGCACAAAAAAAATTGACTTCGGTAATGTTAGAAAATCGTTAAAAAGTAACAAGATAAATTTAGACGGCACCTAAAAGTTCACCTCCTAAAATTAGTTTGACATATTTAAAATTATAGAAAAAATTACATTTAGGAAGCATGTCAGAATACGAAAATAACATCTAACACTAAATTGAGTAGTTTAGTAACGTCACTCTTAATTTTAGAGTTAACTTGTGAGTTCTGAATACCAAACGGTGATTGACATTTCTATCTCTAATTTTATTTAGTTATAGTTTTAGGTGGTCGCTTCAGAATCACCCCCATTATTGAAGTTACAATTATTTTCTATTACTGGGATCCCTGTTCAATAATCCATAGGCTGCCAACCTTTTTTTAGAAAAAACAGTTCGTTTGTAAAATTTTTGCTTCTAAGAGCCAATATAACAAAGTCAAATCTAAAATTAAAAAACTATTTACGCCGCGTCATGGACCGCGGTCCGAGTTGCGCAAAGTGAAACAATTATTTTTAGAGGGCATATAATATCACAGCTGAAAAATGACAAGAATGCATAAACCATATTATTAAAGAAGAGGATAAAATGTGCCCTCTTAATGATCTGCTGGATAGTGTGTGTGATTCTTTTATAATCCGACTTGATGATGATGACGACAATGATATAAGTGATGATAATTAATAAATATTTTTATTTGAGAAATATGTTGTTTTACTCTGTTTTTCCATTTAGCAATAAAAAATGTACATTATAGCTAGTGTGCATTGAGTGCACAAAACAAACACTATTTACAATGTCATTACTTGATTGATCTAGTTCCGTTTCATATTTTTTATTAAATATTTAAAAAATTCTCCGCAGCCGGCGCCGTCTTCAAAAAATTATGTCATTGGGAGCCGGCGACGACGGTGCACGTGCAGTATGTTGGCACTGCGTCAAGTGTCCCGTCGGCAGTCATGGCGGCCCACGAGCTGAGGAGGTAGAAACTGTAGGCGGGTCAAAAATAGGTAGCGAGGAGCGAAGCGACGAGCGTAGGTTTGAACATGAACCAAGCGCGCGAGCCGAGCGAGCGAAGCGAGCAAGCCGCGGCAGCGGCCGGCGAAGCCCCAGAAACGACTTTATGTGTATTCTCGACTTTATGCATACATATTGTAACATGTTTTTATGAATAGTTTCATCGATATTTTATTTTTATTTTTGCCGTGCGAAATATGTGCATTTATTGGTTGTAAACCATAACGGTACTACATGGTAATTATATTATATAGTGCTATAATTACAATAGCATATTGTAGCATTGTGTTATAAGATAAGTATTAAGTTAAGTATATAGAAGTAAGTATTATTATAAGTATTTCACGACGAGAACCACTGCCGACAAACTGCTATGCAGTTTGGCAGAGTTAAACGTCTGTCAATGAATTGTAATTTTTTGGTAACAAATAAAAAAAAAACTTTTTTAGCCAATTTAACTGGATTTTTCTGGAACATTTTTTGCGGACGCAGCTTTTTGATGCCAACTCGAACATTATGATAATACGCCTCTTTCAAATCGGTGACTGGCCCAGCACCGCCGGCTCCTGAATTGGCGGCCAGCGCCGGTCACCGGTTTAGAAGCCGGCGCCGGTTGCCGGTTTAGAAGCCGGCGCCGGTTGCGGAGGCACTGCCATTTTAAGCAGAAAATGTTATTGATATCTGCAGGCCTGCCCCCTTATTCTGTAACTTCGGTTGCTAACTAGAACTGTCATTTTTGAAAGGAACTTAACATCCATTACTGCTATCATGAACGCTGCCGTAACACATAAGGTCACACTGGAACGTCCTGGGGACTATAGTCCCCAAAAATCGTAAGCTTCTCGATCGACCTGGGTACTATGGTACCCAGTTCCCTTTGCGTAAAACCGCGCGGTGTGATAAAAAAATCGCGAAAAATAAAATATTTTCTCTATGGCTTTATTCCTTTGCCAATAGTCTCTTTCATAAGTTGACAGGTCATGTCCAATTTTTTTTTAGTCTTAGATTGAAATAAAGGCATAGTCTGCGGTTTAACTTACTTGGCCGTATCCATACGTTTCTTACTCCATGACCGATGAGATTTATTGCGTACTTACTTAGTCTGTATTAGTATTTTCGTAGAGTGTTCTATATCAAAATAAACTAGAAGAATTGGGCTACATTATTATGTATGGTTTATGATAGTTTATAGTGTTATATTGCCACACTAAACGTTTTTTTCAAAAAGTGAGTATTTTTGAAATTTTAAGCACTTTAGTTACTATTCTCGTCATTATATATTCAATTATGAATCCTTATCTAATTAACTATTATAAGTTCATTCCTTATTAAATTAGCTTTCAATACGTATTTTTTATTTAATTTTAGACACAATAATTTATTTTTTGCATTTTTTTTAATTTTGAGGTCGTGCGTGCGCATCTCGCGTATATAATTACGTAATTAATCGATTTTATTATTTTTTCTTTTTTCATTAAAAATATTACCCAAAACTATTATATATCAAAATAATCTTCAAGAATAGGGCTATAATAATAAATATGGTTGTTTAAAGTTTTATAAAATAGTTTTTGTGAAAAATTTTTTTTAAAAAAATCGGGTCTTCCGCGACCTTCCGAACATTTTCGCGCTTCATTCATTTAATTATTAATCCTTATCTAATTAACTGTTATAACTTCCTTCTATATTAAATTAGCTTTCCATACGTATTTTTTGTTCTCTTGTAGACAGTATATGTCACTCTCCGCAATTTTTTGAACACGCCGTACGCGCCGGGGTGAGTCATTCCGCAATGGCGGCACCTTTGATATTTGAGATATACTACTTTTTGCTTTTGAAACCCACCACGCTTCGCGTGGCGAACGTTCGAGTGGCTAAATCCGTAATGGATATAAAGTGGCTTTCAAAAATGACAGTTCTAGTTACCAAACGTAGTTAGCGAATAGGCCTGCTGTTCGCTAACTACGGTTGGTAACTAGAACTGTCATCTTTGAAAGACATTTTATATCCATTACTAGTTAAGTGATCTTATGTCTTACGGCAGCATTCATGATAGCAGTAATGGATGATAAGTTCCTTTCAAAAATGACAGTACTAGTTCACTTCACTTCTTTATATGGCAATCGGTCGCTAGCACAACCATTACTGCCAAACTCAAGTTTTGGATAAAATACTTTAGCAACCGAAGTTAGAGAATAGGCCTGCTGATTTGTCTATGGATGACATCTGTCAGAATTCCGTCGAATTAAAAATCAGACTTGTAGTGTCCGGAGTGCTCCGGACTAGTTCAATTTTTCGAATGTACTAGTTCGGTCTAATAGTACTATTAGTACACTGAAAGAATTCTATTTTAATTCCTTCATATTCTGCCGGCTTCATATTCTTCCTTCATATTTAGGACTGTCGTTCGAAATGAAATACCTGTTTATTTTTAATAAAGTTTATTATAATATATTAAGTAGTAGCAAATCCTACTATCCTACTTCCTACTATGTGAAAGTGTGGATGTTTAGATGTTTGGTTGTTTGGATGTTTGTTACTCAATCACGCAAAAACGGCTGAACGGATTTGGATGAAATTTGTCATGCATGTAGCCTTTGACATGGAAAAGAATATAGGCTACCTTTTATTCCGATTCCTTAAGTAGTTCCCGAGGGAAAATTGAAAATTGTTTACGAGCTAAGTCACGGGCGGGCGAGCTTTTTGAACCCAATTCTGAAGTCCACGCAGACGAAGTCGCGGGCAGAAGCTAGTACTAAATAAAATGTTTATTAAGTTCAAAATAGCTTTACCAATCAAAGTATTCAGAGATCAAAGTTGACAGGTGAATGGTGAATATTATCACGCATCTAAATCTTTTGTGCACTAACTCCATATCGTTCCCGTTCGTCCGCTAGTCTGTTCAGTCGCTCTGTCGTTCTGTCTTTGTCTGTACTATGGCATAATAAACGAGAGCGACACTCGCAAAGAACCAGAGACTAGAATCTCGATTAGCGAACGAAGATTTACCTACTAAATGAATGATGTACTACTAAGGAAAAGGAATAGTACCTACGTTATAGTCTGTGTAGGGAATTATTTCTTAACAGTCATAGATATAGAATGGAATAGATGGGCTATAAAAGCCGTCAAACATGAGGAAAAGAGATAAACTTATACACATTGCCAAAGGAAAGAAGAAGACGGCATAATTTTTTTTGTCTTTGTCACCGTATATAGGTGAAACTGGTAGTGGGGATTGTTTATCACCAGCGTCTGGTGCTAAACAAATACGTGGATGAAATTTGTTGTGTGAAGTATAGCTCACTGTGCAATTATTTAACAGTTTAATTAGTGTAATTGTGAACTATTTGAACATTTAAATCATGGTGCACTGCTCCGCTTTAGGTTGTAATAGTGATAGTGCTAGAAAACAGGAAAATATAACCTTTACAGGTAAGACCTAAATTGTGTCAATATTAAGCGCCAAAACTATTTTTTTAATTATAAATACAAGTTATATTGCAATATTTTATCCTTCTACTATGGTTCTCAATCATATTATGGGATTAAACATGAAATTTCAAACTAATTATAAGGTTACTATTAACCTAATAAGTTAAGAATGTCGCCATTCAATATGGTCACGTATACAACCAACGCGTATAACATTTTGCCGGGTTATAGTGATACCAGTTGCGCTACTACTATTTTTCCTTGATTCGTAGGTAATTTGTTACGTTAAAGGGAACTCACATATTAGTTTCTGTGTTACATTAATATTGACATATTTAAGTATAAAATTTTGAGCATTTTAGATAACAAAGGTAATTCTTTTGAAGTGAAACTTTCTATTTACTTGTTTGTCTGTATTTAACAGATTTCCTTCGGAGATAATTACTAGAAACAGTTGGGTTAAAGCTACTGGTCGATTGAATTGGCAGCCAACCAAGCATACTCGAATGTGTTCTAAGCATTTTGAACAACAGTGGATTTAGAAAAACAAAAAAGGCACTTTTCTTGGGAGTGGTGCTATTCCTGACTTTTTTTTACAGGTCAGTAACTTATACATATTATATCTACAAAGTAAATCCCTATGAAGCCGAAACCTATATTTATTTTTCACAGACCCAACTATTTGTATAAGGGATTTCAAAATTAATTTTACAGTTTTGGATTAATGACACCAAAATTTTTATAAGAGTATGTTAACATGGGTAGGTACCAAATTCTTTTTTACTATTTTGAAATGGTCAAAAATATTATTAATGGTTTGATTTTGGACATTTCCTATTTATGTAACAAGTCTGACCATTAGTACAGATACAGTTTACAAATTTCTTAATTATTATTTTTAATGTTGTAACATTAGCACCTGATTTTATTTTTAACCTGTATACATATTGTTTCAGGACGCATCGGTGTTGGATTTCGGTTCAAATTTGAATACGCCCCTAAAGAGAAAAATGCGGCTTCAAATGCTGCGTTTGAAACAATCAGAGAGGTCATCAAGTAAAAAACTACGGGCAGTGCGTGAATCGCTTAGACGATTGGGAAAAAAAGTAGCCAAACTTGAAAATGTGTTAAGTGATTTGAAGTGTAAGTTAATGATGCAAAATGAGCGGTTGGACATTTTAGATACTGTAGGAGAAACCAATAGAGATTTTCTGAAAATATTATTAAGTACATACATAAAATGCAGCGAGAAATAAAATATCACAAATGTGTGGAATCACTGATTGCCTCTGAACCATATACATATAATAGTCTGCAGTCAAAGAGGTAGTTACCACGTGCGAAGTTGCTGAAAAAACATATCATAGAAATAAAACTTTTTGGAAAGAAAATTACTATGCATTCCCTTTTGCACCAATGCTTAGAAAAATTGTTAAATCAATTTTTTTACTGAAGAGTTTACGCATAATCACTACCCGCTTTTGATGAAATGTATTTGTAAAAAATATTTAAATACGCGAATTCATTGCTAATACGCTTTATTCGATGACAATAACGGAGTTACTGAAATCTAATTTTAGAAAATGTTTATTTAACATTTAATATTTATACATTTTCTAAATCTTCACAAATATTTAGTAAATGTATAAATATTGGATTTTAAATAAATTGCAGAGATAAAGAAAAAACAATGATATTGCCCGCTGTATTCTTAATCGAGCGACGATCTTCGCAAGGTACCTAGCTGGCAAAAGCTGGAAGTGAGTGGTCGCGGATCGTACTCAGTGGCGAGCACTTATAGAGGCCTATGTCCAGCAGTGGACGCGTGTGGATGATGATGATGATTCCTAATATTTTTTCTTATATTTGTAAAGATGTTTACATAATAGCTTAAATAAATAATAGTAAAATGTTTTAAAACAAAATATACTCGAGTAAATCCGAAAGGTGTAGTTTTATTTAAAAGTGTAAATTACTTTAGACTGCGAAAGTTGAATGACGAATACAATAAAAAAAATTCGCAACTTCCTCCCACTTTTATTTTTTGAGACATATTGTTGAGCGAAGGGCGCTCATTAAAATGTCTCAATAAAAATACGTAGATCAACCAACCTTTTTACCACTATAAACATAAAGTAGGGTAAAACTTAAAGCAACACTGGTATACCCATCTACTTTAGGCAGGTATGACGTCATCTATGTCTGTCCCTTACGGGTATACGGTCACGTCCTATCTATTCATTCTTTATCTAAGTTAACAGTACTTAGTACGTGAACTACACTGGCCTATAGTGTAGACATATTCTCTTTAATCTGTGCCACTATACGTAGTATAGTATCTCTATTAGGTCTGTGCATTTAATGTAGTTTAACTTGTTCATAGAAGGTAAACTAAATTGTGAAAGAAAATTAATTGGTCGGTTTGGTGTGTGGTGACTGGTAAGGTAGTGGTTACAGGGAATCTTTACCAAAATTTGTGATTCCGTGAAAATGGCTCTAGTTTGCCTTCCGGCAGGAGATATATTCGTGCCCGTATCCATTGAAGAGCCTGATCTTTACGGGGGAATTTTAAAACTTTTGAATGTGATAAGACCTAGCTGGCCTGCATGTGATATTAAATTTAAGGTATGTTTGGGCCAATTTTGTCTAGTAGCGTACCTATTTTTTATTACGAAAACTACTATTCATTATTTTACGTACTTAATAATTAATAATTAGTAATAGAAAATAAAACAACGTTTATATGTCAGATCTACTCATAAATTTTAATTTAAAAAATTTTGCTGTAGCTGTTTAGCATTATTTTCTAATCTAGATTTATTGAATTCATTTTCTAGCTATTTACAGATGGAATAACCAATAAACTTGTGGCTTGTCAGTTAAGTAGTGATGTCAACAGTGAAAATATAGTTTTAGTTCGTATTTATGGAAATAAAACTGATTTATTAATTGATCGAAATGCTGAATTAAGGTAAGTTACACTTAATACAAACTTGTATTTACTGGTAACTTTTCTTTCATTACCAAAAATACCTGTTTTAATTTGGGTATTTATTTGTGATTGAAAAAACCAAATCAGTGGCATGTACAAAAATTGTAATCAAAACCTTGCATACATATTATAATGTGTTTATGTCTCTTGATTCCATGACATTTAAATTTGCAACTTCAACTACCTACCTATAGATTTTTTTTTAAATAATTAGTCTTACGAAAAACTCGAAACCTTACAAAAACATTAAATATAATATAGCTAGTACGAACTTAGTCTAATCATCAATTAACAACACAATACAATCAGCTGTTGGACCCTGTCCAGCTGTGTCTCTTTCCCTCCTTGTGTTCATAACTTTTGCTGTGTACATGTATGCATTTTGCATGCAACTCCAATTTGTTGTGCAGTGTGACTTTTGTATGGAGAAATAGTGTTTAATGCGTTGTCTATCTGCAGACAGCACTAGTGCCCTTTCTTTTTATTTGAAGCGTCAAAAGATGGCACAATATGAATCAGTATTATTCTTGTCAATAAAAAATTAAGTGCTCTTGTTTATTTAAGCTAGTACTATATTTTATGATTTTGGTAAAGAAATTATGTAATTTATTAGATTTTAATAAACATAATGCAGGCCAATGAACCAAATCTGATGAACCAAGCTAGAATGATTGAGGGCTCAGATTAAGATTAACAACCCACGATTTACTGATTTAGATACTTATCATCGGAAATACTATTTTTATAAAATAAACACATGAAACTTCACAAATATACATATGTATATTTGAGAAGTTTCATGTGTCAGAACCTTATAGTTTATTTTATAATAATTAATTAAAGTTTGTATGAAAAATATCGATTTTGGTTCTTCTTTCTTGTATTTGACCTTGATGGCAATGTCTCTAGATCTCACCATTTTTTTTGTGATATGTGTTTCGTTATATTGAGTATTGATACTAAACTAACTTTTAAGCAGTGTATCTTATAAAAATAATATAATATATATTAAATTTAGTTCATGATAATCTGTCTGCTGTCATATCTAATATATTTAAATTGTTTAATTATCATATATTCATCACTGTGTCACAAACAAAATGCAATGAGAATGCAGCCATTTTGATTTCAAGCTGTCAATTGTGAATGTCTGCTGGAAGACCAAAGAGCAGGGGGGCGAGGATGTAGCCCCCCAACCAAGGGGGCTCACGGGTTGAAGCATCCTGCCATCCCAAAAGAAAATAGGTGATGAAACCACTGTGGCTTAGGTTAGGTTCAGAACATAACTATGCATGTGCACTAGTGTTACTTAATATATTTATCAACCGTTAAATTTAACTAATAAAAAAATTTACATATATTAGATAAATATTTTCAACCATATCAAATAAAAATATTAATTCAATTCAAGTTGATTTTAATGCGAGAGATTATAAATAAATGTAACCGACTGATAAAATTATCATAGTGAATAATTTCAATCACACACCGAACCAATAAAAATATTGACCACTAAGGTACTAATAAAAATATCATTTAACTAGTTGATTTCATTCTTCCGTAAAAACCTTAAGTAAACTTTAGGCTCATGAATTTAAAGCTCAAATTTGTATGCAACAAAATGTAACACAAATGGCGGCCTGCGCCATACAATAAATTTGTGTAAGTGCAATGGATATACTAATGATAACACTGTCTCGCTTTCATGCGACGCACGGGGCTGCGTTTTTTAGGTAATCTCTATCACGTTAGGTTAAGGAAGGAATTTGAAATATGGCTTGGATCGGTTTTTGTTTTCACCGGACGTTGACACTTTCATGTGTGACTTTAAGTCATGAAGCATAGGATCTTTTGAATTTTGTAGTCTACCGAGCTGGTGATGATTTCAAGGTATGGAATTTGCTTAGATTAGATAGTTTGTTTGTTTTCATTATTTGATAATTTTGCTCCCATTGAAAGTGACTTAATTTCTTTTCATTATTATTTGTTGTTACTTATATGATAATGGGTCGATTTCGGTGGTAACTTATATTTTATTACGGAAATTTATTTGTGAGGGAGGCAAAATATCCACGTTTAAAAATGCTGAAATGTTATGCTGAAATTTATGTTATTGTAGTATTTAATATATTATTTTTATGTATTATTTATTATTATTAAAATAAACAGCAGTGGGTACAATTAGTAGAATAAGTTTCATTCAAATATTTTTTTAAGATTACATCTTCTTAGTTGTATGTTTGATAAGTATCTCCCACCACTGTGTCAGACTGATGTAGTCGTATAGTGCAAAGGAAAAAGCTGATCTGCTGGCTCATCTCTTTGCCTCAATAGTTTATGACTATGACTTTGGCCAACTGAGGAGCTACCAACAGAAAAAGGGTGTGAAAGTTCTATGCCAGAAATCCACATTATTTTATGTGTGGTAATGCGAGAGCTATTTAATCTTGTCATGGCCTATTTTGAACCCCTATGCACTTAGACCCCGTACCACAGATTAGATAATAGTTACTACGTAACAGATATATCATTCCCATAGAAACGCTCGAATCGCTGTAATAATAATAGCCAAAACCGACAGACAAAAGTCGCTGCAAGAAGAAAAGGTCTCTATGAACGCGCGCCGAGAATTGAGATTCCCGCGTACACCCGTGTGTTTACGTCATCGAGCGAAAAATTAAGGGTTGTACAAAGAACAAACAAAATGGTCAAAGTAAAACTTTAACGTTACTATTTTATTTTATTGATATACCTAGGATTATAATGAAATAATAAAGTGATTGCGAGGAAAGCCATCTGACTTAAATGTGCTTTAATTTTATAAAATGATAATAATATACTTTCACTTCTCATGCTCTGAAAGTGCTTATTTGTGCAGGATATAGGCTGCACAAAATCGAATTTTGTGCACAAGTGCATTAACGTATCTACTCATACATAAATGTATCTATATTAAGGCAAAGAAAAGGAGCCATACAGCCAAACACAAGAAAAAGTTCATAGATAGAATTTGTTATTTTATTATATTTACTTTAATTTATTTGCCTTATGTGTTTTTAAAGACATAAAACAATTTCCTTCAGTATTCAAAACTTTAATAATTTTACTTTGAATTTTAATTAAGGAAATGTTATGTTATACTACTGTTTTATTTCCTCGCAATCGAAGTGAAAAGCAGAGTTTATAACTCGTCCACAAAACCATTTTATTCTCGACATTACTATCAGCGCTCGCCTTCGGCTCGGGCTGCTAAAATTCTCTAAAAAATTTGGTTCGTTTTGTGCACTTGTTGTAAAATCTACTATGATTTGCAAGAATATGGTACAATACATGATTGATGTTAAATTATATACATTATTCCTTATAATCTACTTCGTAATTGGCAGTGCGCAACTATTTAAAAATTTAAAATAGTACATGTCAGAAAAATAACAGAATAGAATAGGGAAGATGCAAATGTAATATTTATGAACGATTTGTAATTAAAATGTTATAAAAACCTAAAATAAGAATGATGGCAACGTTTTTATTTTAGTCAATACTATTTTTCATGAAAAATTGCGGATGAAAAATACGCGAAACGGAACGCATCTTGATCTACCAATCAGCGACTAGTGACGTCACTCGTGTTTTATGTCCCGTCAGATATAAAAGTAAATATTATTTTTACGAAAATTATTTACATTTTTATGTAAAAAAATGGTAGTTGGTTGTATAAAAATAGACCCCAGAAACCTACCGAGAGTTAGTGTGGACATGGTAGTAACTTTTTTGTTGAAAGTGCCGAGTTTTCGAGTGCAGAAATGAAAGGAACTAAACTTCTGCGGTAGGTAAAGAATTAAATTACAGTAAAGTTTTAGTGTTTCATTAAGAGCATAAAGTACGAAAAGAAGGTTATCGTGTTACAATCATTTTTTCAACTTTCCATCAGAAGGTCCAGTTAAAAACAATTTATTTGAGAACTTCTTTGAAGTCGATGGACACATTGGTATAAAACATGAATCCAAACGTCTTTTTTCAGAGCAATAATTGCATTTTACTGACTATCTTATAGTGATGAATAGTCCATGTAAAATAAGTAATTTGAAACAAATGCAAACTTTCCCTTGTATATTTGAATTGAATGTTAGCGACGAATGAGTGACAGACAGGAGTGACGTCATTAGAACTGTAGGCCCGTTTTAGCGCGAAATTTGAAACTGTTAGTTTCAGACTGCATTTTATTGCAATAAAATTTATTATTTTAATTTTTATCATACTTGTGATCTATTCTACATTGGATTCTGTACAATAAACGCAAAAATTAAAATATTGCATGTTCCCTATATTATTTTATCGTCATTAATACATTTAAAAATTATAAAAAATACAAATTATTAAAAAATTACCAATCCCGCCCGAGGCGAAGTTCATTGATTTTAAATTCATTTGTCAAATTACAAATGATTAAAAAAATACGAATTATTATGAAAAATACCTGATCGATGTTTTCTTTTTCAATTTGAACTCACGGTTATTCAATTTTACTATGGAAAATATCCTGAATCGTATGAATAATTCTGATAAATAGGCAATCTTTTAAAAACAGGAGCAAGATGGAATATTTGTTTTTGTAAGGAATTAAATAAAGTACTTGCTGTCGGCTCATCGAGACTTTATTATATTAGATTGTATAGAACTTTTTCGGATCAACATTTAACTGAATATTTTCGGAAAATTATTCGAATTATGTATAAAAATTCCGTTTTTAGTTCTGAAAATAAAATCATAAATAGAAAATAATTAATAAATAATAAAAATAATTTAAAAACCAAATTAATATAATAAACAAAATAGCAATAAAATAAACAAATAAAACAATAAAAAACGAAATACTTAATAAAAAACAAATTTATAAAAAAAAACAAGTTTCAAGATTCGATAATAATAATAAAAGTCTCGCTTGATCGCCTTAGATCATTTAACCTATGGATGCGGTACGCAACAAATCGCAGTGTAAATTTTTCTGCCACTTTTCGCGGGAGGCGAGGTAAACACGCACGCACACTACGAAAATGTAGAATACACTTACGGAGACTTTGTTCTTATGTTTACGAACACACACTATGAAAATATTACCCTACAATGAAGAAACACACACACATCGACAAATTAACGTGTATCTACGCAATCGCCCCACCACAAAGAATGAATGTTCCTAGTGATGTGACACAAAGAATGAGTAACTATTTGGGTCGTTGTGAGTGAATAATTAAATGTTACAATAAATTGTATTTTTATTACTATACTCTGATCGGCTAGAGTTGATAAAAATACAATGAAGACTTCTTAAATTAGTACAAAGAAGGTTTCTTAAATTAGTACAAAGCGAGGCCCGCTAATTATTATTAAAATGCTTTAATTAGTTTATGTGTCAAATACAGCAATTTCACTTGCTGTTTAGCTGATCGACTGAAATAAATATATATTTTCAGTCATAGGCGTAGGTATAATGTTTTGATGAGGGGGGGGGGGACGAATTTATATTTTCAGTTAAAGAAACACAGTAAGCGCTCCAGTCGGGAGTGTTCTTAGCTATGTTTGCTTAATATCGATCCAAGATGGCCGCCGCCATAAAATGGTGGATTACGTATTTTTTCACAACTCTCTTAATATGGGTATCAAATGAAAGGGCTTGACTGGTAGAATACCGCACACTATGATAAATGTAACTGGTTTATTTACATTAAAATACGTGAAGTAATTAGTAATGGTCAAAGTAAAATAAAGGTACCATGAAAAAAAACAAATAACAAAACGACACTCCGGAGTGCAATCAAAAGACTTGACTTGCGCCAGGCTTCTATCTGAACACGTCGAAACAAGTTAGCGCGGGGTGCAGTTATACCGGGAATGTCTTAGATGTTTTACGTGAGAATTGTTAATATACCAAGAACTAATTTCTGATTTTATTATATAACTTTTTCGTTTAGCTTTGCTCATATGGTAATAATTTGCTATCTCGTGCAAGTAAAAAGCACGAGATAGCAACTTACTGCCATACAAACGAAATTAGTATTTCGGAAAACCTTTCATTTGCGATAGGGCCCAACGTGTTATAACGCTAATAACGATATCGGGCTAATAATCGCTAATAAGTTGCACCAAAAAATGTGAGTTAAAGTAAACATAAAATTCCTTGCTAAACGTATGTGGAGTTAGTTCTACCATTTTAGCTTAGTAGATATTTACTACTATGAAAGTTTTTATGTAGATATAGTAAGACATGTTAGTCATTTGTCATAACGTGACGTTGAAAGTGTTTTTGTTTACATTGGCCGTACAAACTTCAAATCTACTAAAATAAGTAGAAAAAAGCTTTATTGTGTGATTTTAATAATTATGTTGCATTATTAAAATTTTCTCTGATGACGACGATGACGACAATTACTTGCTTTGTGCTCTTTACTGATGTCCCCAACAACCTGCTGCATACAGCAGGTGGCATGAAACCGAAATGCAGCGCGGAAACGAAACGAAAACGCGGTTAACGGTGACCGCAAACAATAGTTTTTCTATTTTGTCTGCTGTCTGGCAGTCAACGTATAAAATTAAATAGAAGTACAGTTGAATAAAATATACTTGAGAGTTTATGAACATTTTGCATCTTTTCAGCCTTTCAAAAAAAAACTAAAAGTACAAAAAAAATAACTAATTTTTTTGTACTTATGACCTCAACTACAACATAAAATTAAGAGGACATTATATGACATTTTTCTATCTGGAGTAAACACAAGTGATGATGCCGTCTCTAGGGGTTAATTTACATTGAATTTTGTAAAATACCAATAAAGATTATTTAATAGGCTTTTATTAAAATCAAGTGAGATGCAGTCGAAAAATTGTTTAAAGTAAGTATATTGTAAAGAAAAAGTTTTTTTTAATCTACAAAGCAGTTGAAGCAAAATAATAAGTAATATTTTCTTGATATTTTTTTGTTCAATTAAATTCCACTTGAATTTCTATTTTAATCTTATATCTGGTTGAACAATAAACAAACTCCGGGGTGAATGAATGATAAATAAAAATATGAATTAGCATCATTCACTCACGTTGTCCCAGCACTAAGCAAATGCCCGTGTCACAGATAATATAATGCCCGTGTATTGTGTTGAGCTACCATCGTACCATTGTATTTTTCTATCGTAACGGCATAAAAAATACTTCAAAATTGTAAACAAATGAAACACGGTTATGTATATTTTATACTTACATGTGATAGGAAACGCCATAATCTCGAAGATTTGAGTAGCTGGATCGCCTTTTGCAAGAGGAAACTGTACAATTAACTATTTTTTTGGAGCTCTTAGTGCGACACGAAAACGACACCAAATGGCAACGGCCGCGCGTCAACTAGTTTTATATAACGTGTATGGTCATATGGTCAGCGTAAATTGGCAGAGGGGTTCGCCCAGCCTTGCCGTCTCCCGTATGAATGCTCTAAGGGCGCAGCGGATGGCGGCGGCCCTCTGTCGGTCGGCGCGCCGGCGCGCTACTTAGCGGTAGGTATTTATAACGCTGCATTGCGCGAGTGACGGGGGCCTGCCCGTACGATCTTTTGTGCTGTCTCTGTCCCTTTTTTTCCTTACTATAGTTTTTTCAAGATAAGAAGGTTCCCGTGACAGGTCAAATTTTTCTGTTTCATGCATACTAGTTTCCATGATTAAAAATATTATGTTTTAAAAATATAACATCTCTTTAGGTTATTTTTATCAAAAATGCAATAATTAATTCCACATCAAATAGAAACAAGGATATCAGTCCAGTTAAATATAATTATTTATAATTCAGATTTTTTAAAATTAAGTAAGTAAGTATGTATCTTAATCGTGAATCGGAACGATTCAAGTACATACACTTCACACAAATATTTTATTTGTGACATTTAAACAAATATTTTTTGAAAATAATAATTTTATTTAACTGGACTGATATTTCCGTTTTTATTTAATGTGGAATTAATTATTGCATTTTTGATAAAAATAACCGAAAGCAAAAAGTTATATTTTTAAAACATAATATTTTTAATCATGGAATCTAGTATAGACTGGTTCACTTTTCGGCCGTTTTGCATTCTAGCGGCATTTCTGGAAACATTTTGCCAAATGAGCTTTTTTTACTCATTCGAACCTGCTGAACACGAATTTCGATGTTGGCACTTCGAAATTTGGACCGGAAGCTCAGAATTCAAGATGGCGTCCAAGATGGCGTAATATTACGATATTTCAGTTCCCGTGTCCGATTTTTGTTATCTAAAGATCTTTTTAAGCGCGTTTCCTCCGCAGAATGCGAAAATAATAGTTACTAACCGTTTAAAAAATTATTTAACTTCACCTGAAGTTCAAAATCCAAGATGGCGTCCAATATGGTAGACATTTTATCAATATTGCAATTTTTTACAGACTATTATAATTTATTAAACCTTTTTACGCTATTAAAATACCGGTACTTACCTTAAAATTATTAGGGAATTTTCCTTGCATTTAGTAGTTGTTGATTTTTGAAATAGGTCTATATTTCAAATATCATGGTTTGATATTGTATAAATTTTATTTATTTCTAATTTATTTATATTTATTTATTTATGCCGCACGGGTGAACAACGTTGGGGAAAGGTAATGAATAATGCAATGGGTGGTGAATAATGCAATGGTAATAATATTAGACTATGTAAAATTAAATTGACTGTTTAATTATCTTTTTGGGAATTGGAACATTGACATGCAAACTAACGCAGCTTTGCGGCATTTACAAAGCATTGAAGAACAATCTTTTTTACAACCACAAAGAACAATATCGGTAGCAGCCTTTGGAATGGGTTCCAGGGTGGTGAGAATAGGGATGTAACCATTTTCTTCTTCTGTCCATCCACATTCAGTAATTGGTGACAGGACGGGGTCAGGGAGATGCGCATTCTCCCAAACTGAAGATTGGTAGTGACTTCGTTTAATGTGTTCCAAAAGAGCTGCGCTAGTCGGTGGGAGAGATTCGTTGTTTTTTACCTTGCCAAACAAGGCATGACGCGCAACGTCGGTTGAAACTATTGAGTCAGCTACCTGGAGAAATAAATCGAATTGAAACATGCGAGCCAACGTTAACGTATGTAACACATACGTTAATAAGTTGCATTTTCTGGTAATACAAACCTTGTACAATTTTGTCACAAACATTTCTGCGGAAGATACAGCTGATGCGCTGAGAGGCACTGTGCCAAGCGAGGAAAGCAGGGAGTAGTGTTTTTGGAACACTTTGAAGGCTGCTGGTTTTGTAATGGATGATAGGAACGATGTGACATCACTTCCTGTGATTGCGTGAAAGGCTAGTATACTCTTCACTTGTGCCTCTGGCCATTTTCTATGTACATCGTGAACAGGTACGAAGGTTCTCTTTTTTGCAGTACCAGTCATCAACCAAACTTCGTTTGCAGGTATTTTGTCGAAGTGATGAACTAAGGGTGTTTAGTGCAAGTATTGTACATACCTATATAATTAATAATTCATAGTTCATTTTCAACTATGAATCTATCGTTCCGTAGATTTCTTAAGAGTCCACAAAGGGAGTTTAGGGCAATAGTTTCTTGTTTGTTTTGTGGCTATGTATTGCGACTTTGCGTAAAAAAACACAAATGCTCGATAAGTTTTCAATATATTTCATTGATAAATTGTGTTTACCACATTAAATGCTGACAAGGCAAACTGTGTTCTAATTTCGATATATAAGCCGTAAACAATCAACCAACCAATACGTAAACATCTAAACGATCGCCGCATACCATACTTATCCAATTCAAATAGGTATATTTTTTATGAGATAGGTGGCAAACGAGCAAACTTATTACCTGATGATAAGTGATTACCGTCGCCCATGGACACCCGCAGCCCCAGAGGAGTTACAAGTGCGTTGCCGACCTTTAAGGTGGGAATACGCTCTTTTCTTGAAAGTTTGAAGGTCGTATCGGTCCGGAAATACCGCAGGCGACAATTCATTCCAAAGTTTGACTGTGCGAGGCGGGAAACTTCGAGAAAAACGCACAGTTGTAGACTGCCAACCATCTAAGTGATTGGCATGGATTTATTGTCGCGTGGAACGATGGCGGAAAGAGGCGGCAGGTATGAGTCCGAACAATTCCTCGGAGCATTCCCCGTAATATATGCGATAGAAGATGCAGAGTGAAGCGACATCTCTACGCAGCGCCAAGGTATCAAGCCGATTAGAAATTTCCTGGCAGTCGACGATTCGAGTCGCTCTCCGCTGAATGCGGTCCAGTGGGGTACATCTTGTAAATAAATTACATTATAATCGCATTTAAATTATTTTTCTTTTTTAACAACCCTTCCACATTTGCGACAGAGCGCGTAAATTCCCACGCTGCTGGCGGTGTCGTCCAACATCAAACGCGTTTCCAAGCTGTATACATTGTTAAACTGTAAAGTAGGTGCGTGCGCACGCGCGCCTTTACTACACGGCTCTTTAGACACATATTAGATGCCCCTCAACGAATTTAAATGATTTCCCTGTATTATTATTAGTAATCAACAAGATTAGCAAACAAAAACACTCACCCACAAACTGTCATTTTTTCTCTCATTAAAAAGAGTTATAAATCATTTTTAAACAGTTTCTAACAATTGTTTTCGCATTCTACGGAGGAAACGCCCTAAAAACGGTCTTTAAATGACAAAAATCGGACACTTTCCCTGCGTTCCAGATAAAGCACTGCTACTTTCTGAGGCTAACATCTGATGTTAGCCTCGTTTTGCGTTTCTTATAAGAAATGTTGACATTTTTAGCCGCGCTAATTGTTACAAATGAAACGCAAGGTCAGGCCCCCGTCACTCGCGCAATGCAGCGTTATCAATACCTACCGCTAAGTAGCGCGCCGGCGCGCCGACCGGCAGAGGGCTGCCGCACGCCGCACGCGTGTCTTTTACCCTTACTAAAATCGAATCTGTGACGCGAGCGAAATTGAAGGCGTAGCTACGATTACACTACACGTTTCCCCCGCAAAACTTATATTACTTTTTAATTTAATAAACTTGATTAACGATATTATGGTGGTTCATTACTATGAAGCTGTGGATGTAAAATATTTTTTTTTCTTTTTTAGGCCTTTTCGTTACTTACCATCATATGAGATGAAGGCCAAGAGCTTCCCAGTTGTTTGTTTAAAAAAAAATGCAAACAAGGCAGTCTGCTTGATTGCCTACTTATTTATATAAAAAATAATTAGTCTTGATGAACCGGTCACTAGCATTTTATTTGATTTCTTATAAAAAAATGTTTTTAATCCATTTTACCCCTGTTTTTAAAATTATCACAATTATTCATACGAGTCATGATATTTTAGATGGTAAAATTTAATAACCGTAAGTTAAAAGATTTAAAAATCTATAATTTTATAAAAGCAAAGCACGTTTAAGTCAAGGGCTTTCCTCGCAATTACTTTATTGCATTATTTTTTTTTAAATTATTTTATATTATATACTTATCTATATAAATAATAGCAGTTAAGTTTTACTTTGACCATTTTGTTTAATTTATGTTCTTTGTACAACCCTTAAGTTTTCGCTCGATGACGCAATCACACGGTGTACGCGGGAATCTCGATTCTCGGCGCACGCCCGTAGAGACCATTTCTTCTTGCAGCTACTTTTGTCTGTCGGTTTTGGCTATTATTATTACAGCGATTCGAGCGTTTCTATGGGAGTGATGTATCTGTTACGTAGTAACTATTATCTAATCTGTGGCAAGGTACTAATTTTTCATGATGAATTTTGACACCTCACCTACTTAGTCCAGCCATTTAAAATTTTTAATAATATAAATCAGAATTGGCTCATACTATAAATATCTTTCAATAATTTTTTAAATCCGCTGAAAATCCTTTTTGATTCATGAAAAAAAGATTCCAAATGTCAAATTTGAATGCTGTCAAAAAGTGGTATCAGAGGACCCATCTATTAACATGGGTATTTGATGTTAAAAATGCTTAAATGAAACGCATGACAATCAGCAAGAAAAACTAGCATCACCGGCTAATGAAACGCAGAGATGCTAAAAATGTTGGTATTTATGGCTAAAAACGCTTATCTGGAACGGGCCGATTGATAGAAATATAGTTATATTCCGAAAAAGTCTGTCATCTTGGACGCCATCTTGAATTTTGAGCTTCCGGTCCAGATTTCGAAGTGCCAACATCGAAATTCGTGTTCAGCAGGTCCGAATTAGTAAAATAAGCTCATTTGGCAAAATGTTTCCAGAAATGCCGCTAGAATTATTAAAATGGCCATTTTACAGAGAAGTGGACCAGTCTAGTATGTACAGTACAGTTAATGTGATGTTTTATATTGATGACAGCATTTTCTTATACAGGGTAAATTTTGAGGTACCGGCAACCTCGCAGTATTAGATAGCTAGTACCATTAACTACAATGTTTGTTCTACGACTTTTGATAATTCGTTAGATTTTACTTTCATACAAAAATAAATATTTATTTAATATACCTCTAGAATGTTTGTCACCCTACGCCATTGATTTACTACCAAACGTAGATAACGCATGAACGATCGAAAAGTAGGCCGGTGAAGAACTGCTCAATCGCGACTCGTGCAGTTCCTTTCCATAGTGAGTGATTAGCTGTCGGCACGTAAACATGCCGAAGTGCGCATTCAAAAATTGTGGTAACAATAGCCAGAAACGGCAGAAAAAAGACGGGATTTCATATTTTGCGTGAGTAAACTCATTACACATCTTATCATGTATTCAAATATTCGATTTATACGTAAAAACCATTAAAAAACAATTATTTTAATCATAAACATGTCGCTTCGCGTCCGTGTCAGTACATCACAATCGTCTCGCTCGCACGGGCATCGTATTACGATGTGCTATCTCATTCATGCGTTGGAGCGACAACGCGATAAGCAATTTCAAGCATTATGTTTGAGAGTATAAAGTTGATATTTTCTTGTAGCAATTACTAAAATGTCGTTTGCTCTGTGGCTAGGTATGAAATGATGTAACTTACCACGGTTGTACTTAAAACAGTTGCCGTAATAATGCAGAATAAGGTTGAATATACGGTACTTTCTTTATGGTAATTTTCATTCGGGCGTGCATATTCAAGTATATATCAGCGAGTACAAATGTATAGTCGATTAGGTGACAGATTTCAAGCGCGTTTTTGTATGAAGCGCTCTATCTACGTTTGGTAGTATATCAATGCTCTACGCGCACAGCGCGCGGGCGTACCGTTGTCTTCCGTCGTCGTTTATAAATGTAACATAGACTTATCAATGTCACGACAGTGCAATAAAAACTTGAAAATTGATTTTTGTTCAATGTATTAAGTCTTAAAACTCGTAAAACAAATGTTGTAGTTAATGATGTTAGCTATCTAATCCTGCGAGGTTGCCGGTACCTCAAAATTAACCCTGTATATGACAGGGAAGCTCTTGTTCATAATCTCACTTGATCGTAAGTGACGAAAAGGCCGAAAGTGCAAGCGAGCTTCGCCTGGACTCCTCAACAACTGAGGAACTGGCTATTTTACTTCTACGAGTAATTGTCGAAACACGACAATGCTATAAACATTGTTATTATGGCGACAAACTTAGGTATGCCGGTGGTAGCTAGCAATGTTGAAAGTTTCATTTATTGTTCACACATTGTCTCTATTCTTGACTTTGTGCTGCCATCTTATGTTCATATGCGTTTCATAATTATTTAGATTGTTTTATAATTGTAAATCATTTAGTTTAAATGTTACGCTGTAGTGTTTTTTTTCGGGTTTCTTCTGTTAGTAAAGTTAAAAATAAATTCCCTCATACACACGATGAAGACACACTGTATAACATTATTGTAGTGTGTACAAAGGCACGTAATTTCCTAAGTTTATAAACATACTTTTTTTTCCTACAGAAATATTAAAACTCTCAACATTCTGGGTCTAGCACCACAAGTTTATGGAATGTTTGAAAATGGGATAGCTTATCAATATTATCCTGGGGAGACCCTTGATACTGAGACAGTGTTAAATGACAAAATATGGCCCTTAGTGGCATATAATATGGCAAAAATGCATAAAGTCAAGCTTGGCATTGAGGTATACTATAGTTACTAAATAATTGTATTTATAGGTGTTTCAGGTTAGCGTTTGGTTCATGATGATCATCACCTTCCTGCCACTGCAACTGTCTCAAATTAATAGCAGCATCAGCTTTTACAACATTTTACATTATCTATCAACATTAGGGGCGATACGTATTTATATTTTTTAACAGCTGCGCCATTTATTGATTTATGCGCACTTCGTCCCATTCGCACTTTGTCCCGCGTTCGCAGTTTGTCCCATTAGCACTTCGTCCTATTGGCACGGTCCCATTTGCGGTTAGTCCCATTCACAGTTAGTCCCATTCGCGGTTCGTCCCATTCGCAGTTTGTCCCACGCAAATTTGTATGGGAAGATGTGGATTTATGGACCATATTGGATTTATAAAAAATCAAAGAAATTATAGTAAACTAGCTGTTACCCGCGGCTTTGCTCGCGTGGAATTTGATTATATTTACAGATTAATTTAAATATTACGTTAATTTAAGACCTCTTTGTACCTACAAAGTTTTAAAAAAGCTACACCTAATTACTTATACACCTAACGTTAGAAAACCTTAAAACCTCTACCAATAATTATTTTACCCCCTTACGAGTAGAATTTCCGTAAATGCTGATATACGTATAAATTTATTTGTCAAAAATGACGGACTTCCAGACTAACTTAAAAAATTACGGACTCCCATACTAACTTTTAAACTCTATTTCCCCCCCTTAGGGGTAGACATTCCAAAATTTCTGCCTTATTGGGTGTCTATAAAACGACCCTACTCACAAAATTTCATGGCCCTAACTTTAATAGCTTACGCTCGGCGATGATGAATCAGTCAGTCAGTCAGGACATGTTATTTTATAAGTATAGATAAAAAATGCAACAAAGAACAACAAATGCGCTCGAAGGTTGGCACCGTCGTATGAATAGTCGCACACCTAAAAAACCTAACTTGTTTTTGTTTCTCTTCAAATTACGCCAAGAAGGAAAATACTGGGACAAGATTATTGAAAATAAAAACCTTTTTATACAACGAAAAAAGGAAAAACAGAAAGGCTATAGATATTGGTTTTGATATAAAATATAATAAACTTTTATAAGTTGATTAAGAAGTGTTTTTATTATTTTGCTTATTACATTGCTTACTTATCGAATTTTGATGTCTTATTTATTTATACTATAATTTGGTTGATTTTTTTAAACCCAATATGGTCCATAAACCACATCTTCCCATACAAATTACTTGCGTGGAACAAACTGCGAATGGGACGAACTGCTAATGGGATTAACCGCGAATGGGACCAAGTGCAAATAGGACAAAGTGCTAATGGGACAAACTGCGAACGCGGGACGAAGTGCGAATGGGACGAAGTGCGCATAACCCTATTTATTTTGTGTTATTGATATTGTTGTCGACTAACTACTTTACAACATAGACATACCAGGTTTAACCCTTGTTTGTGCATGTCATTGCATCTATCATTTGAAGGGAACAGAACAAATCATTATTACTACCTAGTTCTATTTATGTTGATTTCATTGCCAACCTTAAAAAAAGTGTTTTCGCCTTGATGTGCGAATTTATCAAAAATGGGAATGTACCTAAATGCTAGAATAAAGATTATATTATGTAGTTTATATTGATGATAACTGATGTCTCAGGGCAATGGCTGTTTATATTCTACTTTTCAGCTAATGTGAACTTTAGTAATAGTTTTTTTAGTAAACACCTTTTTTTGACATAGGTATGAAATTTGGTACAGTTGTTCCTTGAGTCGAAAAATGCCGATTAAGATCAGCAGCCCACGGCATAATTTAATAATCCATATCCATACAGTTGAGAAACAGCTTTGTTCACGTGCTAAAACCTTGTTTTATTCTCTCCTCTGTTTTTATTACGCTGACATCTATACTCTATGTCACTCCTAAAGTAAAGTTAAGGCGAATCTAATGTCCAATTTCACTAACCTTGGCTTAGCTAAGAGAATCCTAAAAATATTGCTGTCACTTCTTGTCTTTAATGAAAAGAATGTGACAGCACGCCACTTAAGATCGTCCTAAGCTAAGACAAGGTTAGTGGCCATAATGATAACAAACCGTTTAGGCCACCTAAGAGATATAGACCCCTGCCCAGAATGCGCTCTTCGGATATTGCCGGTAAAAATAAAAAGACGACGCGCGAAGTTCACAAATGTTTTATTGCTATTTATTTGTTAAAAGCAGAAAAGTTATTTTTTAAAATCTGCATTAAAGAAATAGGCTTTATTATATATTTTTGTATGCAAATAAATACATAAAAGTTCATTATTTACGGCGACTTAATTTTAAAAATTTAAAATTATGAATATTGTGTAATTTTTAAGAAACTGCAATTTTTTACCATAAATGAAGTAGGTATGTTATTGATTTATGCGGAAAAATTAAACCACACGTGACATTTAAGCAAAACATGGACAGTTATTATAACATTCGTAATAAATAAGTTGTAAAAATTCGTAAAAATATTCAAGGAACAACGGAGCCAAGTTTCACAATTAAGTCAAAAAAGAAAGGTTCGGTAATTTTTGTTTCTAAAAACCTATAAGTACCTACTACTTTGAAGCTAAACTTTAAAGGTTAGGTTAAATTTAAATAAAAAGCCTTTGTAGAACACACAGAAGAGACTCAGTGTCAGTAACATATTCAATTTACATAAGTATAAGGAAAAGTTTTTCTATGCCAAGTTTTATCAAAAAACCTACACAATGTTGCAACGGAATGTTCCTCACAATAACCTGCTGTGTTATTTATTATTTTGGATTTTTAAATGCATGTTCTTCCAAAAATATCACAATTGAAAATACTAATAACGAATACAGTCGTATATGTTTGTGTTGATGTCTAGATATTATACATTTATAATTTGGGTCCTGACAAAAATGTTAAGTGTTTAAAAATCATTTAAAAAAAAAAAACGTTTTCAGGTGAAAGAAGAACCTATGGTTTGGGATAAGATAGAACAATTTTTAAGCCTGCTTCCTGAACCATTCACTGATGTTGATAAACAAAATAGGTCAGTAATATTTTTATTATGAATTAAAATATTTTTGTAAGTAATGGTAAACAAGAGAAAAAACATATGAATAAAATCACTGAGTTTTGCAACCATATTATCTTTTATTTAAAAAAAGAAACAACTCCAAAGGAGCCCTTGAATTTCTCATGAGAGACTTTCGACGTCAACTGATAAATGGGATGTGGGTAATCCATTCATTTTTACCGACGAAAAAACGAAAAGGAGGTACTCAATTCGACGCGTATATTTTTTTAAATGTATGATCACACATAACTTTTTACAGAGAACTCCGATTTTGATGATTCTTTCTTTATTGGAAAGGGTATACCCCGAGGGTGGTCCCATTTAAATTTGAAAAAAAAAATCTTAGTCTAAGGGTAGGAAAACTGGAAATTATTGTTGATTTACTCACTAATTGTGATCAATGACCTTGACCACGCATTACTTCGTACAGAGTGATCCGATTTTGATGATTCTTTTTTTTATTGGAAAGGGTATACCCCGAAGGTGGTCCCATATAAATTTGAAAAATCAATTCCAACCCTAAAGGTACAAAAACGGGGGATGATTGATGATTCACTCACTGATTGTAAAATTAATAGATGAAAGTCACAAAAAAATATAAAATAAAAACTTTTTAACAAAAAATTGAACCGCTGAAAATACTAAAAAGCAAAAGCACTGAAAAGTTAAAAATAATATAAGAATAGGTATAGACAACATCACACTTCTATATTGAAGTCGGTGACAAATTTTTACACTTTCTACGAGATCATCGTTTGGCACCGACTTCAATATAAATAGAAGTGTGATGTTGTCTGTACCTATATTTATATTATTTTTAACTTTTCAGTGTTTTTGCTTTTTAGTTTTTTCGGCGGTTCAATTTTTGGTTAAAAAGTTTTTTAAACATTAAAATTGCCGAAAGGTGTCTCCAATAAATCATCTCATTACTTCATTCGGATCGATCGTAATTTTTTAAAACTAACATTTCTTTTGTTACAGGTTTGTCAATAGTTTTGGATCAATATCGAGGTTAAGGATAGAATCGGACCGCCTTAAAACGCACTTAGCAAAAACCGAGAGCCCGATAGTGTTTGCTCACAATGATTTGCTTCTAGGAAACGTCATCTACAACAAAGAAAAAGGGACTGTTGCTTTCATTGACTACGAATATGCCGCATACAATTATCAAGGCTTCGACATTGCTAATCATTTCAATGAGTATGTAGGTGAGTATGAAATGATAACATTTACTTACTCGAATTCGAATTGAGAACCTCCTCCTTAAGTTAAAAACGACCCGTACGATTTCCTCTTAAGGCGCATAGTGCTCCCAATGACCTTGCGTCGATCGTCCCGCACTAATTACATAGGAGTGAGTGAGTGAGAGTGAGGGGAATATTCAAGCAAACCTTTACGCGTAAGATGAATTATTTTAATAAAAAATTAATAAAGACGAATAAGAAAAATCTAAAAAGACCATCCCCTAGAATATTGTTCACTTTATTTATTGAAATCGAAAGTATGTGATTTAACCTAATATTTACGAAGCGATTAGGTTTATAGTTTTAAAATCGAGGCATGTTTGGGTCACATTTTAACCAAGTTTTAATTAATTTATCAAAAAATTAAAAAGACCATCCTCTAAAGAATGCGTTAAATAATAACATATCTTCTTTAAAGTTTTTTGTATTCAATATTTATGAAGAGAACCGGTTTTTTCTGCAGTGATTTTTTATGATTGACGTTACTATGCGCCTTAAGGCGCTACTTTCCCGTTTTCGAACAATTTCGATTTACTGTACCGCCACAAATATAAAACATACAGTTCTAAAATTCATAAATGATATTGTAGAACATTTTATCTAAACATTCATAAACACAGAAACATAACTAACGATATTTCACTCGATAGAAGAAAATCCAAAGATCACTGTTCAATATTTTAAAACAGCTGTAAATCAGAAAATACAATAATAAATTACATAAAAAATTTACCAATAGACGTGCATTTTAGTGTTATAAAATTGCATAGTTTTTATTATTTTGTACCCCGGTGTTCCAAAAATCGATTAAAACGTGTAAAAAGGAACGTTTTAGGTTTTAGTTTGGTCACAGCGCGTATAACAACTATAATAATATTATCTTGCTATAAAGCAGTTGTCGTGCACGAATAGATTTCCTCGCCCACGAAACATTTTGGACGTTCCTATAAAATTTAAGTGATTCCTTCGATTTTCCTGGAATTCCACCATCAGATCCTGACTTTGGTGACCACGGGACTAATCGGGAAATATATAGTACCCTCTCAAACAAAAAAGTATTTTCCAAATCGGTTAATAAACGACAGAGTTAGGAGGTAACAAACATAAAAAAGAACATACAATCAAATTGATAACCTCCTCCTTTTTGTTAGGTCGCGTTAAAAATGGTCTTAACAGACAGACGGACAACAAAGTGATCCTATAAGGGTTCCGTTTTTTTTCCTTTTGAGGTACGGTGCCTTAAAAAGAATAAAATTTGTACGACAAATATATTTTTTCAATATGTTAAGTTACTTAGTTATATGACGGACGAGATATTTCAAATCTGTATAAACACTTTATTTGTAATCTCATTAGAATAAATATTCCTGTTTGCTTTCGCGAATTTGAATTATGCAACATTCGTTTCTTTACAATGAAGTATTAAACAAACAACTGTAAGTGTGATACACGTTGATGTAATGATGAAATTGTGTCGTGTCTAAATAATGATAAGATGATAACCCAATAACTATTAGAGATATCAAAAATGTAAATTTTGTTTGTGAGATTTTGCTAAGGATTGATATTAGGTGTAGGTATATCTCCTGTTATTTCTGCCCAGAGCCGCTACATAATATTTATCTTCCCAGCCACCATACTTCCACTGCTGGGCATAAGCCTTCCACACAAGGTTATGACAATATTGAAACGGAGACACCGCTCTTGCTGCGATACGCAGCCATCCCGCTCTCAGTGCGGTTTTAATATTGTTACTCATTGCGGGTTGGTGGGGAACACCAGAGAAGACTAACGCTTTGGCCCCACCTGCGCCTATCGTCCCGAAGCTTCGTGCTATGACGTGATACACGCAGATGTAACCAGTCATATTCGGCTATCGTCGAGAATATTCGGGCTTCGTGTGCATTATCAGGCTTGTGACGGTACATCAAAGGGTTTTAGCGCGCTAACCATTCGCGCTGCGTGGTCACACTAGCGTTGTTCATTTCGGCGGTTGCTTTAGACTTGTTATTATTCGGCGGTTGCATACGAGTAATTCATACTGTAGTATTACACTAATGCCAATTATGATATGGCCAAAATTCGCTAAGCATAATAAAAAGCAAAATATGTATAAGCAATATACATATGTATAATTAACAAAACACATAAGTTTTGTTTCGCGTAATATTAAAAAGATATCCATTTGATAAGTGTGTAATGAAATGAATGAGTGTAATTTTATATGACTTAAAAAACGATGAGATGATATATTAAACATTACGTTTCATACATATTTTCATATAACATATCGATTAAGTAATATAATAACTATTAATAGCACATTTTTTATATTCCTTATACATAGACACTCATTAACGTTGGAATTAGTTTTGTTTTATCTGTAATTTTAATGCTAAAAAAACATGAGTATTCAGGCGACCTCATTATTAGCGGCACCATTAGCGGAACATAAAAAAGAACATTATTTTTCATAATCTTTGCCCTACTAAAATGCCCAATTAACCACGAGAGATTATTAGGGTAGATAACGCTGGTCGTGTGAGAAGTGTGAGTGAACAAGCGTACAGTTAGCAGAAGATTTGAATAAGATTTGAATAGATTCTTATGTACTGGCCAAAATTCCAAAACTTTAGAGACACCATCACCAGGGGGGTCTCACTCCGCAGTTTAGGTACATTTGGCCGGGCGCCCCGGCCAGCCGGTATATGGCAGAGAGTTGCCACTCGGCTCGCACGCTAGCCGCGTCGCACATAATAGGTGGTGGTAATAGTTAAGATTTTCTCGGTGATTTTTGTAACGAACAATGAATTCCAAACAATCACGTCATCTATATGATAGGTACTGTTGTGTTTATGGGTGTATAAATAAACGGAAGAAAAAGGATGCAAAATTATCATTTTTTAACATACCAAAAGATATTAAAACGTAAGCTATTTGACTATTTTTCACATCACATCCTAACTACTTTGTAATTATAGTAGGTACCCACATGATAAGGATAAAATTATTAAAAATAGGTAAGTGTTTTAGGGCGTTTAAAGGAATGAATGCGAAATAAGTATAATAGTAAAAATACCTACTTAAAAAAACTGTACAATAGTTCTTATATTTGATGAATTATGCTTATTATGATTACGCAGTCAAGTAGGTAGATGATGTACTTATATTATAGTCCGCATTTCCCACAAAATTATTACCTCACAAAAATGTTCGATCAGACGCTCATGATTTGATCATAACAACTAAAAATACTTCATCTCAAATTCTTTAATTGGTTCATTAAAAACAATTTTCTGAACTGACAAGCATGTTATTCTTTTGCCAATACAAAAATCTGAAACTAAGAACTTAGTAGATAGACAAGAAATATATTTTCTTGAATTAATTAATACACATTTTTATCTTTATTAATTAATTAATATTTTCGTAAATATATCGGTTAGTGGGAACCCTGCGCTCTTGTCGCCAACTCGGTATCGGGTCAGCGACGCGTAACGGAATTAGAACGCTCGTGTCCTGCAATAAATTTCAATTTCACGTGAAGTCAGTTGAAAGTCGCAAGAGTAGGTACATTTTCATACCTAAACTTGGTTTTTCTTCAAGAGTGATCCTTCTGTACTTTAGTACTATTATCTATTCTGTGCCATCGCGTACAATAAGCGGTACGTCAACCTTTTCATTTGTAGTAATTTATACTAAGAATTTCCGCCGCTATTATGAGCAACATAAGAGGGTTCTCTATTTTGTCTCATAATTTTTTTATCCATAATCTTACGAGTCATAATGTTTTTGACATAATCATCAATGTCCGAATGATAAGCACTCTTACTCAACTTAATTTCTCATAATATCACTTGCCCGAAAACCGAAATCTCTAAAATATAATATGACCTAATTTTTTGTGCTATAAATATCACAATCTATAATATTTAAAATTCATAAAAAACTTTTCTGTAATAGTCATAAGTCCTAACGTAATATCTCATAATATAACGTGCCCTAAAATCGAAATACCACAAATATAAAGTTCTTTCATTATATGTATTACCAAATCCATGCATACGTTTAAAAACAGTCACTTGATGTAATGCAAGCAAGCATGCAGCATGCAAGCAAGCAGCATGCAGCATGCGTGGCTTCTGTCACGGCTCCGGCGTTGCGGGGCTCCGGCGGTCCCACGCGACCTTATCGTCGCAGATGGATTTCCATCACAGCTTCGGCTTGCTGGCACCAGCCTCAGCCGCGGCGGCGGTCATTGAAACCACCTGCTCCTCAGCTCGCGGGCCACATCGCCCCTCCGCGCCTACGCGGGTTTAAATAACACTCTAGGGGTAGGGCAGACAAGACTACGTGGTGTCGGTTTTACAGCGATATATTTCTGTCACTGACTTTTAAAACGTAACGGTTGTTAAGGTTCATAAGACAACATTTTAATTCAATTTGTTATTATTGATAGTAAGTCTAAGCTTTATGATATTGATAACATAACCAAGATAAATCAACTTTTAAACATGTTTTAGGACTAACAATATTATTATAAACCATCATTCGGACTAACAATATTATACAATATAACATTTAGGACATGTGACTTTATAGCAAGTAAAATTAGGATATCTTATTATTATAGCACCCGATATTATGACACAAAAGCATTAGAACTAAAGACGATTAGGTAATAATATACAATTTCGTATACCCGAATATTATGGAAAGTGATGATTATAGCAAGCGTTTTCGGGATTATGATTTTCGGACGATCGATATTCGGAGAAGAAAGGGGTAGTCCCTTTCTTCTCGGGGTAGTCACATAAGAGTGGTCCAAATCCAAAGGTGTAGCTTGACGCGGCACTTACTATACATCTGTTAAACTTTGCACGCGAACATCGTCTTTGGGACATAAACCAATAGGGGCGGGTACTTTTCACTCATGAGTGTAGACTGCTCTTAAACCAAATCGATGGAAGGCCAAGAATATGGAGACGCAAAGGAGAACGATACATTCAGACTCATTTTGAATATAGGTGGCATTTGGGGGCGGCTCGGTTATGGTGTGAGGAGGGATAACTTTCTGAGCTCGTACGGAGTTAGTGATGGTCGACGGAGGTAATTTGACTGCTGATAGGTACATCAGCGATATTTTTTTTATGGATGGCCCGGCAAATGACCTCCTCCCGCCTGATGTGAAGCGGTGAAAAAGGCCCAAATGAGTTGACAGATAGAGTAGGGACGACATCCACTATCCTACCTGCCCCCCCCTTGCCGGCCTAAAATATGCTTTTTCACGCCTCTTTTGAACGAACCCATGTTGTAGGATGGAGGAAACACGTGCGCAGGTAGAGAATTCCAAGTGTGGGATGAACGACAGAAGAAGGAATTTTGGAATTTAGAAGAATACCTTGTGTCATTTGTCCCCATAATGATGACGGCCTTATTCTGGTGCAGGATAATACTCGAGCTCACAGTGCTCGCTCAGTCCAAGCATATCTAAACTATGTGGGTATATGGGTATAGCAGTGATGCAGTGGTCAGCAAGATCCCCAGATATCAATCCTATAGATCATGTTTGGGACTTGTTAAGAAGACGCGTTAAATCCAGAATGCCACCCCCAACAACCTGGGAGAATTGTAAAACGCATGACTTGAAGAGTGGCAGAGCTTGTCCCAAGTTAATACGCAGCATGTCCAGAAGAATGGAAATGTTAGTTAGAGTACCAGGGGGAAACACACGCTATTAGTCTTTCATTTATTTAATGTTTTAAAATCTTAGTAATATTTAATTTACAACATTGTTTGTGTTCCCACAAAACAGAGATTTTTTTTATCAGTTTATTACTTTTCAGAGTTTTTGCGAGACTAACACACAGCGATTCATTTTTATATATAATAAGAAGAAGGTGATAAACAAAGTCGTAACAGTATGCCGCGTTCTATAGTAGATAGGTACACCGTAATAAGGCTACAGTACAGTGTATTATATTTCTTTATGATAATAGGAAATATGAATAAAAATAGGATTAGGTACATTTTTTTGATCGCACATTATAATACATTAAAACCTTAACGAATTGTGAAGACGCTATTAAATGACAATGAAAATGTTATGTGCTATAGAAAATTACATGCCATCTCTTTCTTGCAAAACACATTGTGGGAAGTAGCGTAGCGAATTATGTGCATGTTGTATGGCGTGAGTGTACAGTAAGCTCCCATTCAAGCTTTACTTGTACACTACGAAAACCGCCACTATTACGAGCGTCATAAGAACTATCCAAAAGTCAAACAGTATAGCTTGATAAGGAGCTTACTGCACAACACATGTTTTTTTCATACAACGAAGTTGGGAAAACGATCATAACTGCCCACTTTTTTTTTTTTTTTTTTTATGTAAGGCCCGGCAAATGACCTCCTCCCGCCTGATGTTATGCGGTGAAAGAGGCCCAAATGAGTTGACAGATAGAGTAGGGACGACATCCACTATCCTACCTGGCCGCCCCTTGCCGGCCTAAAAGATGCTTTTTCACACCTCTTTTGAAGGAACCCATGTTGTAGGATGGAGGAAACACGTGCGCAGGTAGAGAATTCCAAGTGTGGGATGAACGACAGAAGAAGGAATCTTGGAATTTCCTGGTACGGTGTGAAAAGGAGGACACAGTGTACGGATGACTCCGAAGGCCCTTACGCGTGTTTCTGTTAAGGAATGGAGAGGGAGGGATAAGGTTAAAGAGCTCCTCAGAGCATTCCCCATGGAACATTCCACTGTTACTGTTACTGTTACCACTTGATGGTAACAGTAACAGTCACCTATAGCATAGTACCACAATATAGAGAACGATACAGTACTTTGACTCCATATGAAGAGACGAATCGGCGCACGCACACAAACGTCGTTTACACGGCCGCCAAGCATGCTCTGAACGGCATAGCAACGCAGTGTCACTCACGCCACGCGCCGGCCGAGATTGTTGTGCTGCATGTAAGTACACGCCGCACAGTAGTGGTCCGGATTTTCAAAAAGCTGGACGTAGGATCGAAAATGCATATTTAACTTAACAAAAAATTGTTTCGTATAGGAAATTTAACGCTGATTAATACTTATTACTACAACTTTTCAAAAAAACTGCTCCTTCACGTCAAAAAAAAATATTGAAAATAAAAATCTATGGGAGAAAATCTATTTTATTTTTTTTCTCCGTTTAGTATCAAAGTATAGCAAGCAAACCTTATATTCTGGTAAGTACCTATTGTTCTTAATACGACGACATATAAATTGCGTGCGTATCCCTGCGGCCTTGACGCCTACGACGATTCAAAGTTTAAAATTTCAATTGGTTTTTTTTTTAATTATTATCGAGTTTTTCAATTATGCTGAATTTAAAATATAATTTCTTAATTATATAAGAATTAAAACATACGCATTCCAGCATTTGTTTCATTTTATTTTAATAAAAAATAGTAATAAAAGTCTTCAACAACAGTCACGTGCTGATTCGTTGCCTATTTGTAACTGACTGAAACGACTCCTGTGATATAAGAATCATTTACCCCCACCACCGGAGACATCGACGACGCTGATTGGCTGTTGAAGATGTGGTACTAATTTTGTCAGTCACTACTTGCGCGCGTGTGTTTGTTATAAATATCTGTGCATGAAACAATTAAAGGCACTTGTTTCTCAACCCTTGAGGAAGCAACATATCTAATTATCCGTGCTGTGTGAAAGTTTAGTGAGTTTCGTTATGGCTGCATTTGTAACAAACTTGGACATCTTTATGTTCCTCCGTGTTGAAGGAGATATGAAAAATTGGGCACGACTCTATGAAGCTATTATTCTACATATCCCAGTTGAAACATGTTCACAAGATTTAGAAATAATCAAGACCTTTTTGAAGAACTACGTCAGTAATATCAATCGCAGATGGACAAGTGCTTCTAGAAATCAGAAAACTTTCATGAATAGACATGCTGCGTGGTTACAATCAAATATTAGTTGGCCAAATTGCACTACTGTTAATTTATCCGAGATTTTTCAAGCCCAAGATGAAGTTATCGAAAACATATCGTCAGACAATACTTCATTTGACATCGATACTACAACAGCTGTGATTCCGTCGACATCTAGTACAACAACTGTGGGCACATCTACCGAAATTCAGATTAGGAAGCCTTTTGTTGACCTCAGCAACAAACAGAAGAAAAGACGTTCAGAGTCTCTTTTGGACTATTCGCCGGAAGAACTTACTTTTGCATTAGTCGAAAGACTTAGGATAGACAAGAAGAATGACTTAGCTCGTATTATTGACCATATAACGAAGAACCCTGATAGTGTTGCTATCGTTCAAGCCACATTGTTTAAGAAAAAAAAGAAAAAAACTTTTGATGGAGATTATGCTCTTGGTCTTTATACATCATTGAACCTGTCAAAATGGAAATACTTGTGTTTAAGGAAAGCGCTGTTAGATTGTGAAGTTCCAGTGTTACCATCGTATCACAAACTCCTTGAAGCTAAAAATAGATGCTATCCTCATGATTTAGAAATTACTGAGAGAGGAGCCAGAGTGAAGCTTCAAGCCCTATTGGATCTGACAGTCCAGAAGATTCTTCAAATTACTGGTACCCAGATTGATTCGTCAACTGAAGGATTGAAGTTAATTAGTAAATGGGGTTTTGATGGTGCTTCTTCACAAAGTACCTACAAGCAAAGGAGTGAAGATGTAGACTTCAGTGATTCATCGGTTTTCATGTCAAGTCTTGTCCCTCTTAAATTAGTTTCTATAGCACCATATGGGAAAACCCAACACCTTCAACACATTATTGCAGGCCCATTAAGTTCGAGTTTTGTAAAGAGACAGCAGAATACATCAAGCAAGAAGAAGCTGCATTGAAGGAAGAAATAAAAAACATCGATTCTACAAAATGGGCAGGGCTAGAGATTAGTCACAAGCTTCATATGACAATGATCGACGGAAAAGTGGCCACTATTATAACGGATACTTCGTCTGCATCTGCCTGCAATATTTGCCTTGCTAAGCCAACTGAGATGAACAAGCTGTCAGAAGTATTTACAAGACCTGTTCGAGAAGATGTTTATAAATATGGACTTTCTACTCTTCATATGTGGATTCGTTGTATGGAGTGTATTCTACACATATCTTACAACATGGACTTTGAGATGTGGACTGCACGAGGTGCTAACAAGCAACTAAAAGCTGCGAAGAAACATTTGACACAAGAAGAATTCAAACAGCAAATGGGAATACTTGTGGATTTTGTGAAGCAACGCTTTGGAACCACAAACGACGGAAACACAGCCAGAAGGTTTTTTAGAGATTATGAGAAATCTGCCGAAATAACCAATGTTGACAAAGACCTGCTGAAGCATTTTGCGGTTATTCTTCAAACGATTTCATCAGGATGTGCCATAGATATTGAAAAATTCAGGACTTATTGCAGAGAAACAGCTGAGATCTTTGTTCATCTATACCCATGGTTTTATATGCCCGCAAGTGTGCACAAGCTACTCATACACGGTGCAGACATTTGTCATCACTTTGGCCTCCTACCAATTGGCATTCTTTCCGAAGAAGCTGGAGAAGCAAGAAATAAAGAATTTCGAAGAGTTCGTGAGTCTCACACAAGAAAATTTAACAGGATAAAGACCAACGAGGACTTGCTTCATAATTTTTTAATTAGTTCAGACCCATATTTATCCCATATTCGACCAAAATACAGCAACTCAAAGCAATTCGATTTTTTTCCAGATGTTAAAGAGCTTTTGTTGTTGCCTGAGGTAGTAACAGAAGAAACCGAAAATATGGATCTACAGGAGTTGCAGTCTGAACATGATCCATTAATGTAAACGTGACAGATTTAGTGATGTTGTAATTGTTAGAATTGAGTTTGTTAGTAGTAGTAGTTAAGTTGTGGTCTTTTTCAGGACTACTTAAAATAGTCAAAGGGTCGTGATATTCAGCCGTATCCGGTTAGACTGGAAGACAAGTTATCCCGGTTGCGACCTTACGGGCCCGGGGTCCGCCCGGCCCGTAAGGTCGCAACCGGGATAACGCTCGGATGATGATGATGACTTAAAATAGTCATTTTCAAGACTTCAGAAAAAGCCCTTTTCAGGGCTAAATCTATTTCTAATTGTTTCTTTCAAGATAAGTCACACTAGTAGTATAACCACCAATATCAACCATGATTTATCAATAGGAAATATCAACAGATGAAAGAATAATCAACAGAAGATTGTTTAAAACAAAAATAATCAAAAATGCTTATTTTATCATAACGTCACGCTTTATATTCCCTGAAGGCAAAGGTGTATACTACACTATAGTACACTGTAATTTCGCCAGTTATATTTAAGTCCCAAGTAATAGGGGGCGAGCCTAATAAAAGGATGGGGCACGCGGGGGGCTTGTTTTATTAAAAAATATATTTTGGATTAATTTTAATAGAAAAACTCGTTAATAATAATAAGATAATTCAACATAAAAATTTTAAACTTTATAGCATCGTAGGCGCCAAGGCCGCAGGGATACGCAAGCAATTTATATGTCGTCGTATTAAGGACAATAAGTACTTACCAGAATATAAGGTTTGCTTGCTATACTTTGATACTGAACGGAGAAAAAAAATAAAATAGATTTTCTCCCATACATTTTTATTTTCAATATTTTTTTTTTGATGTGAAGGAGCAGTTTTTTTTAAAGTTGTAGAAATAAGTATTAATCAGCGTTAAATTTCCTATACGAAACAATTTTTTGTTAAGTTAAATAAGCATTTTCGATCCTATGTCCACCTTTTTGAAAATCCGGACCACTGTGCGCCGCGCCGCTCCCGCGCGGCGTGTACGTATACGTTCACCGGTTTTTTTGTGAGTACCAACCCTAGCGCCCAGTTCAGCTTTAGGTATAAAATTTCAAAGACACGCCTGAGTCGGGCTACTGTATCGTTCTCTATTATTGTGATAGTACCTACATGTGGGTTATGTCGGATCTCTGAGTCCAAACTTTGAAATTTTTAGATTTGTTTAAAAAATAACTTCACTATGTTCATTTAAAAGAAATGTTGCTTATATTTTAATAAAAAGTATGCACATTTTTTGTTGTCTAGAAAATAGAAAGTTCTACGCTAAAATAAATGAAAAATTGCGTTTTAAAGTGTCGCTCGCTTCCCCAGGTCTATCGCTCGAAGATATTGATTATTCACGATACCCTAACCAAGAATATCAGAAACTATGGATTCACGCCTATTTGTCGGAGTATTTACAAAGAACGCCCACCACCAATGAAGTAGATAAAGTGTACACGGAAGTCCAGCAGCTTTCTGTAGCATCACATTTCTTATGGGGCATTTGGTCATTGGTGCAATATGAGTTATCGGATATAGATTTTGATTTTGGAAGGTGAGTTTTTAAGTTTTGATAGTATAATATTACATTTTTACAACATGGTAGCAATCAAGCATTATCATTTTGCTGTTTGTCTGCCTTTATAAGGCTTAACGCTGACGTTATCATCATCATTTCAGCCGAGAGAGATTAATTTTTGCATCTAACCGTTTTTAATGGGCACTTAGGTAGACAACAGACAAATTAGCCCACTACCTACTGTATTATTTTCATCATTGCTCACAGTAAATGTAACACTGACATTGACACTTGACGGTTGTATGACGGAACACTCACAACATTTACAATCCGAGGCATGGTCGCCGTAATAAACGCAAAATGGCGAATGTAATGACGTCAGGTTAGATACTGTCAGCACGCTCACGGTGATTCGGAACGACTTAGAGCGCTAACATCGATATCATCGCCATTCGAAACGCACCAAAAAGTAAAGCGCAGGCCACATTTTCAGCGGGCGGGCAGGCGAGCGGGCTGGCGGGCGAAGCGAAGCGATGGAGACTATACAAACTAAGCGAAACTACGGCGAGTAGTTCACGTCGCAGGTGGGCCAGCGAGCGGGCTGGCGGGGGACCGGGGAGGGCAGGATAGCAACGAACGGGTGAGCATCGTTTCACCTCTATTCATACTTAGGTTCACACCGCGAACTACACAGCTGACTTCTCTTCGCTGGAATCGGATATTTTTTCGCTTCGTTCGCATCGCTGACGTAGCTTAGATCTGTAGCCCGCGGTGTGAACCAAAGTAAGAAGAGAGGTGAAACGATGCTCGCTCGGTTCGCTCGCCCGCCCGCCCGCTGGCCTGCGCTTGCGCTTAATCCTGCTCCCGAAACATGACTACCAAAACACAATACGATACGAACTCTCAAAATGCGATAAAAACTTATTGTATTTTGACAATTCTCCGCGTTAAATCGCTTTATCATATTATCGTGTTTCAGTGGTCATGCTACGGCCACGGGGGCTGTCATACATATATACAGGGTTACTTTTTATCACCCCGGATAATATATGGGACGCTTCAGGACACGGTAGTAGAAACATTTAAACATTAATAGAAAAAATAACTCATTTAATTTTATATTCATTTTCTAAAATATTCCAAAAATACTACACTAGTCCACTACATGTATAGTGTTTTTTATATATTTTTTATTATAATAAAACAATGGATGTGTCCTTAAGCGTCTCTCAAATTATCCGGAATGATGTAAAGTAACCGTGGGAGTGTATATTCTTTAAATTTTTCTTAAACTTTTTCTTTAAATAGACTTTTGTCCTCTGTGGCAAAAGCCCCTCGTCTGCGCAGGCCCTAATTCTAACATTTCTTCAACAAATACATACCTACATGTTAATGTTTAATTTATCCTCCATACTTTCAGATATGCCGAAATACGACTAAACAGATATTACGAATTAAAAGGCCAAGTCTTCAATGAATTAAGTTGACTTCGTCGTAAAAAAGATTACATTACCAATTACTATAGTACAATAGATACATTAACATTGTCATTGTTATATTTTTGTTGAACAATTTATATTATTGTTTTAAGTATTGAAATTTTATCGAAATATATTACTTATTATTGTTGTTAGAGTTTGGTTTCATTTGTTTAAAATAAGCTCTTGGTCCTTTCTCAACTACACACGGCCAGCGATGTACCTATGTATGAAATTATGTCACTTTTTTCCACTCGCCGACGTCAGCAACGTACTTGTTTTTTCTTTTCGAGTAATCTTAAGACTAAATGTCTGATGAAGATTAATAAAAAAGATACGATTTTAAAAGCTATAATGTGAACTCAAAATTGATACTACATTAAGTTTCTACACATAAGTACTTCGAGGTCTGAGATTCCGAGCAAGGGCCTACATGGCGGGCGTGCCATTGTGATAAACACAACTGATTCAACACGTATAAAGATTAATAGATAACGTTACATGAACGTGGCAAAATTAAAGTAGAAGATTTCATCTTTATTTTACATAAACGACGGGTAAGGTCTTCATCAGGTAATCATCTCACCTGCAGGCGTAGCACGGGCTGCCAAGTTTGTGATAAGACTCAGTGACACGTATCCCTTGAGGAGCGTCAAGAAATTTTATCATGTCAGTCACACCAAGGCTGCGTTCCGAAAATCAATAAGAGTCACTATTAGCGCGCTCAAACGCGTCCCGAAATGTTGTGAGCGCACTAATGTTAGCCGGCATGAAGAGCCACATGACGTCATCGTTAACGTCATATAGAACTTACGGCGCTAATGCTCTGGAGTGAAATCACTTTATGTGAACTGTCAGTCTGACGTTCGATAATTGTGTTTTCGGTTCAAAATGAATGTACCTGTTCTTCCGGACCGAAATCGTAAGCATGCTGATAGCATTTTCAGTGTTCTCTTTAATTTGGACAAGGCGATTATAATCGATAGCACTGTGAGCGCTGCTATCGGACCGCAGCCTCAATACGCGCCGCCCCGCCGACGTAAGAGGACAATTCATGGCTCGAGTATGCACTTTCAAAAATGCAGTTTGTTCCACACCGCTTAGAGTTGAAAGTCCGAGGCAAGTGCCTACATTTCTTATTGAAATATTGTTTCAGGCGATAACTGTTTTACCCCCCTAATCCTTCACGAAATTATACACTTTTAGTCTCATTAGATTCGGTATACCTTAATCTATGTTTGTACGTTTTGCTTTTTATGAAGTTCAGTATAATATAGTCAAAAAAGATAAAAATGCTCGAGGTAGTTTTTAAGTCTAAAATATGGATATTTAGATGGTAATAATTTTATATTCTGAGCAATATTACTTCGAAATCAAAACGTACAAACCTTCGTTATATCTACATTTCCAAAAATTATGAAAATTGGACTATGTAAAGAGGGAGAAAAGCGTTATCGCTTTTTGTATGAAAATTTACAGCTTCACAATCCTCTTAAAAGATATAGATATTATGTCACTGAAATTGTGAGATAATGCGTGACTCAAATCCCGTCTTGGCAGCCCGTGCTACGCCTGCTGATGGGAAGTCATAATAAACCTTAAGATGGAAGCGAGCTCTAGGTACTTTTTACGAGGTGGGATGCTGTAGCGCACCGTATACCTGCCGATAGCTGATCGATAGGCGCGTGTGGGATTCTCCCCGCGGAGAGCGGGTCATATCCACTAAGGCCACGGCCACACCACAGGTGGCACGGTTAGCGGCAAGAGGTTAATTGGTCGCTTCGATGACTCATCCCAGTGAACCAACACACCGCCCCGATGTGTTGGTTCACCATTGGCCAGCACTATCAATGGTGCAAACGAAACTACTTTGTCTCATTTGCACCATTAATGGTGCAAACATTGATTTACTACTAGTTTGGTAGTAAATCAATGGGTGCAAACGAGACAGTAGTCTATGCGCGCGGCCCCACCACCGCTAGCTTGGTGGGTGGGACGCTTGGCGCCAATGGCGCCTCGATAGCGGCTTAGCTAGCGGTTAGCGAGGCGAACAGACGCGTCGGTTATTTGCTTAGATAACTACACTCGCGAGCAAAAGTTTGGAATCAGTTACTTGAAATTGGTTCCGCGTGATCTTGCTTACTAAATAAATTTTTAATATTTATAAAAGTGACATCATGTTAAAGGTGCAACTGTCCACTTTAAATCGATATAAAATTAATAAATATCGAGCCCGTAATTGTGGAGTTATCCCGGATTAAGTGAAGGAGGTAGGAAAACAAGGAAATAGGGAAAAATAATGAATGAATAAAACAACAAAAATTATTAAATAAAAATTTTATTTATCTTTAAAAATAAGTGTTAATATTTTGTGTTCCCTCCCCTCGCCCTAATAACTGCTCCAAGACGATTCTTCATAGACCTGATCAGCTTCTGAATTGATTCTTGTGGAATCTCTTTACGTCGCCTGTGCATTTCTGTACACTCTGAATCCCACCATGGAGGAGAGATTTTATTACCAACGTTGCCTTTTTTTGGCGGGATATTAGCATCTGCAGCCTTTACCAAAGCAGAAAGGAAAAGATCATATTGTTCCTGAAGGCTGTGTCTAGTGTCACTAGGAATGGACAAAACGTTTAAATCTGAGTCAGTTGCATAGTCATCCCACTTAGCACCACCCAGTCTATATTTAAGTAAGGGGGGTAAGGATCTGTACATGGGAGTAGAACAAGACAGTTGTATGGAAATGGCATAGTGGTCGCTACCAAATGACTCAGGTAAAACATTCCAAGTGGACAGGGAAAGGATATCGGAGGAACACATAGAAAGGTCAACTGCACTAGGATTGCAACCAGGTGCGGTGCATCTGGTTGGAGAGCCATCATTTAAGAGGCAGATGTTCATTGAATCCATAAGATCCACCAGATCGCAAGCTAAGGAATCATAATGTGGACCACCCCAAATAGCATGAGAGAGATTAAAATCTCCCATAACCAGGAATGGCCTTGGGAGAGTGGAAAAGAGACTGTGTAAATCTATAATGGAAATAATATCTGGATTAGGAATATAGATGGACAATAATGTTACATTGGTGGTTTTTACGGCAACTACATTAATTCCATTAGGGATATTGGGAAGGGGGATGCGTGTAAAAGGAATACAATTCTTAATTAAAATAGCAGTTCCAGCATACCCATCGCTTCTGTCATCCCGCAGACAGCTTCAACCTGGCACTCTAAAATGAGAACCAGGCAACAACCATGTCTCCGAGATGGCAAAGGCAGCGGGGTGAAAACGACTTATCATATCAAAGATATCTTGTTTCTTAGGGCGTAGGCTACGAGCATTCCACTGAATTAGTTGGAATTTTATTTACTATATCCATGAGCTGGTTTAATTTTAATGCAACGTTGGGCGGTGGAGACACATCACAAAATTTATCCATCATTTTCAAAATGATAGATAGTAATGAATCTAGATGGTGAATGGTTTGTGAAGAAATTGGGGATTTTGGCATATGAGAGTTAAACATAACCCCATTATGGGGTTCTGGGGCATTGTAGTCACTAATTAACTCATTATGAGCATCCTTATCATAGCCCTTATTTGTTGCAGGACGGTTCCTTACTGGGAGAGTTACAGTTTCTCTGTAAGAAGAATGGGATAAGGGAGAAGCAATTGTCAGTGGGGAAAATGGGGGACGGGTTGAACTTACGGCGCTAATGCTCTGGAGTGAAATCACTTTATGTGAACTGTCAGTCTGACGTTCGATAATTGTGTTTTCGGTTCAAAATGAATGTACCTGTTCTTCCGGACCGAAATCGTAAGCATGCTGATAGCATTTTCAGTGTTCTCTTTAATTTGGACAAGGCGATTATAATCGATAGCACTGTGAGCGCTGCTATCGGACCGCAGCCTCAATACGCGCCGCCCCGCCGACGTAAGAGGACAATTCATGGCTCGAGTATGCACTTTCAAAAATGCAGTTTGTTCCACACCGCTTAGAGTTGAAAGTCCGAGGCAAGTGCCTACATTTCTTATTGAAATATTGTTTCAGGCGATAACTGTTTTACCCCCCTAATCCTTCACGAAATTATACACTTTTAGTCTCATTAGATTCGGTATACCTTAATCTATGTTTGTACGTTTTGCTTTTTATGAAGTTCAGTATAATATAGTCAAAAAAGATAAAAATGCTCGAGGTAGTTTTTAAGTCTAAAATATGGATATTTAGATGGTAATAATTTTATATTCTGAGCAATATTACTTCGAAATCAAAACGTACAAACCTTCGTTATATCTACATTTCCAAAAATTATGAAAATTGGACTATGTAAAGAGGGAGAAAAGCGTTATCGCTTTTTGTATGAAAATTTACAGCTTCACAATCCTCTTAAAAGATATAGATATTATGTCACTGAAATTGTGAGATAATGCGTGACTCAAATCCCGTCTTGGCAGCCCGTGCTACGCCTGCTGATGGGAAGTCATAATAAACCTTAAGATGGAAGCGAGCTCTAGGTACTTTTTACGAGGTGGGATGCTGTAGCGCACCGTATACCTGCCGATAGCTGATCGATAGGCGCGTGTGGGATTCTCCCCGCGGAGAGCGGGTCATATCCACTAAGGCCACGGCCACACCACAGGTGGCACGGTTAGCGGCAAGAGGTTAATTGGTCGCTTCGATGACTCATCCCAGTGAACCAACACACCGCCCCGATGTGTTGGTTCACCATTGGCCAGCACTATCAATGGTGCAAACGAAACTACTTTGTCTCATTTGCACCATTAATGGTGCAAACATTGATTTACTACTAGTTTGGTAGTAAATCAATGGGTGCAAACGAGACAGTAGTCTATGCGCGCGGCCCCACCACCGCTAGCTTGGTGGGTGGGACGCTTGGCGCCAATGGCGCCTCGATAGCGGCTTAGCTAGCGGTTAGCGAGGCGAACAGACGCGTCGGTTATTTGCTTAGATAACTACACTCGCGAGCAAAAGTTTGGAATCAGTTACTTGAAATTGGTTCCGCGTGATCTTGCTTACTAAATAAATTTTTAATATTTATAAAAGTGACATCATGTTAAAGGTGCAACTGTCCACTTTAAATCGATATAAAATTAATAAATATCGAGCCCGTAATTGTGGAGTTATCCCGGATTAAGTGAAGGAGGTAGGAAAACAAGGAAATAGGGAAAAATAATGAATGAATAAAACAACAAAAATTATTAAATAAAAATTTTATTTATCTTTAAAAATAAGTGTTAATATTTTGTGTTCCCTCCCCTCGCCCTAATAACTGCTCCAAGACGATTCTTCATAGACCTGATCAGCTTCTGAATTGATTCTTGTGGAATCTCTTTACGTCGCCTGTGCATTTCTGTACACTCTGAATCCCACCATGGAGGAGAGATTTTATTACCAACGTTGCCTTTTTTTGGCGGGATATTAGCATCTGCAGCCTTTACCAAAGCAGAAAGGAAAAGATCATATTGTTCCTGAAGGCTGTGTCTAGTGTCACTAGGAATGGACAAAACGTTTAAATCTGAGTCAGTTGCATAGTCATCCCACTTAGCACCACCCAGTCTATATTTAAGTAAGGGGGGTAAGGATCTGTACATGGGAGTAGAACAAGACAGTTGTATGGAAATGGCATAGTGGTCGCTACCAAATGACTCAGGTAAAACATTCCAAGTGGACAGGGAAAGGATATCGGAGGAACACATAGAAAGGTCAACTGCACTAGGATTGCAACCAGGTGCGGTGCATCTGGTTGGAGAGCCATCATTTAAGAGGCAGATGTTCATTGAATCCATAAGATCCACCAGATCGCAAGCTAAGGAATCATAATGTGGACCACCCCAAATAGCATGAGAGAGATTAAAATCTCCCATAACCAGGAATGGCCTTGGGAGAGTGGAAAAGAGACTGTGTAAATCTATAATGGAAATAATATCTGGATTAGGAATATAGATGGACAATAATGTTACATTGGTGGTTTTTACGGCAACTACATTAATTCCATTAGGGATATTGGGAAGGGGGATGCGTGTAAAAGGAATACAATTCTTAATTAAAATAGCAGTTCCAGCATACCCATCGCTTCTGTCATCCCGCAGACAGCTTCAACCTGGCACTCTAAAATGAGAACCAGGCAACAACCATGTCTCCGAGATGGCAAAGGCAGCGGGGTGAAAACGACTTATCATATCAAAGATATCTTGTTTCTTAGGGCGTAGGCTACGAGCATTCCACTGAATTAGTTGGAATTTTATTTACTATATCCATGAGCTGGTTTAATTTTAATGCAACGTTGGGCGGTGGAGACACATCACAAAATTTATCCATCATTTTCAAAATGATAGATAGTAATGAATCTAGATGGTGAATGGTTTGTGAAGAAATTGGGGATTTTGGCATATGAGAGTTAAACATAACCCCATTATGGGGTTCTGGGGCATTGTAGTCACTAATTAACTCATTATGAGCATCCTTATCATAGCCCTTATTTGTTGCAGGACGGTTCCTTACTGGGAGAGTTACAGTTTCTCTGTAAGAAGAATGGGATAAGGGAGAAGCAATTGTCAGTGGGGAAAATGGGGGACGGGTTGGAGTTGACACTGTGTATGAACTTTGAGAAGAATGGTGATGAGGTGGGAGTGATGATTCTCGGACCACATTGGAATAAGAGCGGCGGACTGGTGGAAATCGAGCTGCAGCTTCTACGTATGAAACATTGTCCTGAGACATTGCAAGTTTAATAGACTTCTGTCTAGTATGCTCTGGGCATATCTTGTTAGTAGCAAAATGTCTGCCAGAACAATAAAGACACTGCAATCATTTCCATGATGGGTCTTTGAGCATTTACAGCATCTGGGATTGGAACGGCATTGTTTTTGCACATGCCCAAAACGACAGCAATTATTACACTGGATCGTGGGGAGCTCATATATGTCCACTGGAAGAGCCGTGTAACAGCAAAATATTTCAGAGGGCAGACATTGACCACTAAATGTAAGGACTACTGTGCGAGTTGGGATCCAATCTACCTGCCCATCTTTGATAGTTTTTCTATTAAGCCGCCTGGCTTTTAAGATGTGGCCACATTCTTCGGGGATCTCTACAGTTTGGACGAATTCGTCCATTGACCACTCTGGCGGGACACCACGGACAACACTCATGCGAGTAACATTAAATGATAGAATAATCGCTGAAAATTTCTTGGCAGCAAGGACAGGATTTGTGATGAAATTATTAGCATCCACACCATTTGAAAATTGGACTGATATACGATTACGTCCAACACTTTTGATACCCTGTCTAATAATATTTTTAATATTTTCACTAATTAGAAGCTTACCAAATAAAATCGGGTTAATTGTACTTCCAGCCTTCGGATGAGGCTCTACCCGGGATATGTGTACAATAAAAGGACCTTTATCCAAGCGAGTGTACATTTTAATTTCTTTTAGACAAGGATGTTCATACAGGTGTTGAATGGAATGTGATGGTGTGTTTTCCGTGGAGTTGATTTTATTAGGGATGTCTGACATATTATGTTGTTCGCTAGATCTTTTCCGGTTGACACGAGTAGTGGATTCGTAATCCATAACGTCCTGGCTAGTTGAAAGCACTTCATCATCTATGGGCTGTGGCACTGAGGCCAAACCCGGGTCGGGTGGCTCTGGTGAGATCGACGACAATGTCGTCGATCTCACCAGAGCCACCCTTTACATCTCCTATTAAAAGAAAGCACACAAAAAGCACACAAATTACTTACACAGACAGACACAATACACGAACTTAGTAACACAAAGACGTTGATATAAGTAACTAATTCAATAAATTTGGAATAAACTCAATTGTACTCAATTGACAACCGAGTTGACAGTCTAGGCTATACTATCATCGTGTAAACAGCCATGCGAATTGACAGGCGAGCCGAGCTACTGGCATGCGATCTGCGGGCCGAGTAGCCCGCATGCCAACTCGCCTTGTGTAAACTAGTCAGAGAGGCAGGGCTGTAGCTAGAGTCGAATTTGAAGTAGGGCAGCATTGGTTACAGGTAGGGCGGAAATAACAAAATTATCATAAAATTGATCTGCTCTCGGAGCACGAGCTCCTAAATCAATCACCATGTACCTATCTATCCTATATGTATTATGTAAATTGATTATTCATGTTTTGGAAAATCAGCTTTAGAATCAGTGGCATATTGCCAGTTTTTAAATCCTGTGGAAGTGTATTCATGAGGTAAAAATTGCTGGCATGGATAGCAAAAACAGTAAAAGGCAGCATCTTTCTCGACAGAATACTGCAACCATTTATAACGCTTGAACCAATCGGAAACAAAGGCCCTGTTATGTTGTTTTGGATGTGTCTAAAACAACTTGTTTTATTGGTTCTCCGATATGTGCAATATCAGAAGGAATACCATAGCTAACATTTCCAACATGTGTTGACCAAACTGTTACCATGGAACGAGGAGTAGCGATTGTAGGTATTTTGTGCTTCCACCTGTTTTGAGCAGTGAGGTTCTTCGTGGTCATTGTGCTTTTCAACTCTTCGTTTTTTTTTTCAAAGAAAGCCCGTACATCCTTCGCAAAATCAATGAATCTTCAATTTATAGCAATAAAATTAACAATTGTATCGATTTTTGACTAAAACACTCTTTACCGTACACTTCACTTAACCAAACTACAAACAATCATAATCAATCTCTAGTTTATGTTTATTTTAGTATCTTCTTGCTGACCTCGTTAAGGCGAGGAATTTCCACGTGCAAGCCCATATGTTCCGTACTTCACACCGTTCATTTGTACATGACGTTAGCGCGGACGCGGCCACTGAACAGGCGCCAACATCATGTGCCGCACAGTAAAAATATAACAGTACAACAAGGTCGTTTTATATCGTATGCAATATACTTTTTGCTAGGTTACAAATAAGTATTGATTTATAAACTGAGGTAAGTACCTACAGTAATACAACCAATAAAGATACAGCTTTATGACTTCATTGCTATTTTTTATTGTATCTTTACTTGTATGTAAATATGGACACTTTTTAATTGTTACATTACATAGTATTTTTATTTGACAAACAACCACGTGATTTTTTTTAATAACTTAAAAAATAACAAAGTATAAAAAGGCTTTAATTTGCTAGTGACGTCATTGTACTCGTCCACCATTATAATACCGATACAAACATATATTTTATAAGAAAGAGACGTAAAGCAATTATCAATAATTAGACTTTTCAAGATTCATCATAATTAGACCGTTTCTTCACAATTTCAAAGGTTTTAAATGTTTCTATGATGTGTTATTAATAAAATGTAAATTCAAATTTTATGCATATTTCTTTTGTGCAGTATAGAATGCATCACTAGAATACAAGAAATGCTCGATTAGCTAGAACTGGCTAGAAGTAGCATTTAAAACAAAAGCTAAGAATATGACTGACGCGGCGGCATATACTTATAAAGCACTTAATTTTTTTTGTTTGACTTCGACGGCTATTCGGTTTGATTTAGAAATAGTAGATTGTTACACCGAGCGCTAAGTGACTTATTAATGCCCGCGGATGTTTGGTGCACGAGCACTTGCTCGAGGGCACTAATAACCCGAGGGCATTAATAGCTCACTTACGAGGTGTGTAATCTGCTTTTCCTTCAACTTATTAAAAAATAATAAAAAACTGAAGTTGACTGTAGAAAAACTTATTTATTTATGACAAAAAAAATGCAAATTGTTCTTATTAAGAAACCAAACCTTATCTTGACGGTGGTGACGGAAGTGGAAAATCCACAAAAAAAAACTCACTGTCATGTACACCACAAAACCCTTATTTCTTGCCGTCAACATGAATGTGCACCAAAAAACACCACTTTCACTGCACAATATTCACTCGAATACAATTTTTAATTTATTAAAATAAAAGCTAATCTTCGCCATTAAAGCCAATTGCCTCTCTTTTTTAAATAAAATTGGCTTTGTAGGGTCCTATCTAACTTGTTTTGCGCATGTGTATTTTTTGTGACATGTTATACAACCACTCAAATCTCTTTGGAAAAATGCCTACATTTTGTATGAATTGTAATTTTTTTTTAAATTAGAAAAACAAACAACAGGGCAATTATGTTGAACGGGTCATTAATGAAATTTCATACAATACTACTGCCGTTTTCCAGGGTAGTAATGTATTACTTAGTGTTGCCTTTTCCGATGATTAGAGTAAAATTAATGAGTAGTTTGAAGAAAAATATTTTAATAGATATATGTAGGTATTTTAATACATTACTGAATAAATAAGTACTATAACTTATTTCGATTTGATTTGTTAACCGACTTCACTGACTTCACGAAGTTATGAGGTAACACATACCTCATAGCTTCGTCAGTATAGCTATAGCTTGTATTCAGAAAAGTATACCCCCGAAGTGGTTCCATGCCATCAAGTCAGGATCTAGTATTGGAATCCCAAGAAAATCGAGAGAATAGGCACGTCCAACGTCTTTCCTGTTTTTTTTCTGAAGCTATTCAGGTATTTGCGTCTGAAAGACATCATCTCAAGGATTCTTCCACTATGCTGAGCTTACGATGGATCCTTAACTTTAAGGAGTTAGGGAGTTAGTCTTTAGATATAAAAGGTACGTATTGACTCTCAGTTAGGTATATTCTTTCAAGTTGACTTAGAGAGCTATTATTAATTTCACGAAAAAAATAAAAATATTTTTTTTTACAAAAATACCGACACCACTTCAAAACAAAAACTCCTTCAAAATAAAAATGTAATGTTGTGTGTTTTATTTTATTGCTACTAAGTTGGCAAACAAGCAAACTGCCCACCTGATGGTAAGTGGTAACAGTCACCTATAATACATGTGGTTCCTGTGCGATTCGCAGTAAAACTGCAAGCCCCACAAGAACCACAGTGTACGTTGCCAACTTGTGACATCAGATGTAAAGTCACGGTACCCAGTAATTTCAGTGCCATATCTTACCCTTCACACCGGAACACAGCAATGCAAGCACTGCTGATTTGCGGCAGAAATAGGTAAGACGGAGGTATTTTTATCCTTGCCTTAGCAAGCATCAAAAACGATAGTATTTTTGTTTTTAATTAGATCCCAATTTTTGTGACAGGTATCTCTGGCAGGTATGTCATCCATCATATTATTATTAGATGAATTCGAAACAAGCTCAAACCTGTTTTTGATGTGCTACCATCATCAACGCTGGCCAAGTGCGGGTTGGTCGACTTCACACACAACCTAAGAATTTCTTTACACGTGTGTGCAGCGGTCGGCGCGCCGGCGCGCTACTTAGTGGTAGGTATTTATAACGCTGCATTGCGTGAGTGACAGGGGCGTGCATGTACTAAACAAGATTATCAAGAAAAAAGCCACAAATCGCTATGAATATCAGGCAACCGTATTAGTCTCTAAGCAAACTGGTTTTAAAATATTAATTAATATTCTACCACCTTAGGCCTGTAAGAAAACTCGGGAAGTACTACACAGCTAGCGTTCTTTACCATGATGACTTTACATTTGACGACACGGTTAGCGCACAGAGTTCGAGTGATCGCTTACTACGCAACTGGTCGCGGGTTCGATTCCCAAATATTTTTAACCGACTTCAAAAAAGGAGGAGGTTATCAATTCGGTTGTATTTTTTATGTTTGTTACCTCATAACTCCGTCATTTTAAACCGATGTCCAAAATTATTTTTGTATTCGATAGAGTATAGAGCAAGGGTGGTCTCATGGTCACCAAAGTCAGTATCTGATGATGGGATCCCATAGAAAATCGAGGAAAGCACTAAAAACACACTTCTTTCACTAAAAAGATTTCATTTACTGAAAAGTTAAAAATAAAAAATATTTTACAAAAAATAATAAACGACTTCAACAACACTGAAAGCTTAAAAATAATATAAGAATAGGTACAGACAACATCACACTTCTATATTGAAGTCGATGACAAATTTTAACACTTTCTAGGAGATTATCGTTTGGCGCCGACTTCAATACAGAAGTATGATGTTGTCTGCACCTATTCTTATATTATTTTTAAGTTTTTAGTGTTTTTGAAGTCGGTTTTTATTTTTTGTAAAATATTTTTTTGTAGTTACGGGATAAATATTATGTATGGAATACAGAAATATGTTCCGGTCTGGGCGTATGTGCATGTGATATGTAATATATTCTATGTTTGTAACTTTGATGACACGGTTAGCGCAGAGGTCGAATGATCGCCTACTGCGCAACGGGTCGCGGGTTCGATTCCCGTACGGGACAAATATTTTGTATGGCCTACAGAATTTTTTTCCGGTCTGGGCGTATGTACATGTGATATTCTATGTTCGTAACTGCACCCACAACACAGGAGAAAATCTTAGTGTGGGGCGACGTTTTCAAAAAGAAAAAAACTGCACCTACGACACAGTTGAAAATCCTAGTGTGGGCCGACGTATTTATATAAAAACACTTTCATTACTGAGTGACTGACAGATTACGCACAGCCGTAATTAAAAGGCACAAAAAGCGGAAATTTGACATGTATGTTGGAAATTCGCCATCTAAGGGGGTAAAACTAAAAAATAATAGTTTGTATGGAACCTCTATGACATTTTTGCGGGCGAAGCAGCGGGCAAAAGCAAATATTTTATAAAGTTTCACAAAATTCCGCTGATCAGATATTTTCTTTTAATACAATGAAGTGATCTTTACATAAATCGAACGGAAATTTATGTTAATTATTTTTTACTTTTTATAATCAACTCACGCTTGACCGAAACTTAAAAATTTGTTACGAAATTTAAAAGATTCCTAAAATACTATTTTACTGTTCATAATCATATATAATACATAGGCTCGAATAAAACTCTATTATTTAGCTACATACATGTATAATGTGCTGTTGATTCTACCTTCTAAAGCTTTGATGCAAGGCGTTGTGAATAAAGGGGGTAACATTAAGTATTTAAAGGAATTCAGCAATAAAGTTTTATAGGAAACATTATTTTGAACCTATAAATCGTTGCATATTTACTTGAAGAAATTATCATACTGGTTTATTAACACTGCACTGTGCTATATGGCCGCGGCAATAAAATATAAACATTTGGGAAATAAATATTTACCACTTTTCTTTCAGCATTTTTTGTATGCATTTAATTTAACATATCGTCTTTGACTTCTTTTATTAGCGATTTTTACACATAAAATAACTTATAGAAAAAAAGAACAAAAAACATATTTTTTCACACATAAAATAATTTAGGAAGAAGGGTTAAAATAGTTTTCTCCTTTATAATACCTAATCCATTATTTACACTATTCACCATATTACTACACTAATCTATAATAATAATGAAAGTTAACAAAATAAACGCAAACTGCAAAATTAAAATTCGATCGTAAAGAAACACGTAATATATTTTTTTGCGCCCGCGACACGAAGCGACATGACCATACCCTGAGACGACTTGGCGAGTACTGTCTTATATTGAGCGCGATTGCAACCAAGCGAAATTATAGAATTTTCGTCATTTTCCTAAATATTTTATATGACATCAAAAAATCTGTCTTCACAGTTCACTAGATAATAACGAACTACGTGTTTTGGTATAACTTTTATACTGTTTTATGTATATTTCGATTTCAAATCGTGGTTTTAGTTTTTGATTTAGACCTATGTTTGGATTTTTTTTCTATCGAGTGAAATGGAGTAAATCGTGTTTCTGCTTTCACAGTTCACTAGATTATATCTTCAAGTTTAAGGTGTGTGAATTTCAGAATTGTGGGTTCTAATATTATCCAGATCTAGACGTTCTAAGATCGGCAAATTTGGGAAATCCTCGCCTTAACATGCAAAGTCCAGGATAGATTTGAGTCGAATATGACTCCCAAATTTTTGACTGATACGGAGTATGGAATCGGAGTATTATTAATAGTAATAGAGGGTAACTCTGCGATATCGATTTGTTGCAATAGTATCTACTACCAATCAGTAAGTATTGCTTGAGATTTACCCGGGTTGATTGCGAGGCCATAAGCTTTACTCCATTCGCTAACACGCTGGATGTTATCGTTCATAACAGCGATAGCGGTCCCAGCATCATTTAAGCTGAAATGTGAATGCGAACGGACCGCGAACGAGACGTGCGCTCTGGGCGCACGATCGGAGAGGACTTGTGGACCCACATTGACCCCGTGTTGACCCTTTTATACCAACAAAGGAAGCGCAACTAACGACTCTCTCGGGTAGCAAGATTTGCAAGAAATTTTTGTGACACTATATTTGTTGCTTTAGGTTTTATTTGATAATGAAAAGTAATGTTTTTAATTAAGTTAACAGAGTCGAGTTCAATGCCTCCAAGACCCAGGCGTGTCTTTTCAGCTCCAAGCGGAACCCGTTCAACTTGGTTCCCACATTCCGAAATGTATCCTTGCCTTTAACGGACCATTTAAGCCTACTGGGCATCGACCTCTCACCGAACCTCAACTTTGGGCGTTCTATTGAGGCTAAGGCGGCTACTGCAGCTAAAAAGCTTGGCATACTCTCGAAGGTTAGGCGGTATTTCACGCCGGGGCAGCTTCTTACACTTTATCAAGCACAGGTCCGGTCGTGCATGGAATACTGCAGCCACCTTTGGGACGGCTCTGCTAAGTACCAGTTATCTGCCCTTGACTCGGTGGAACGCCGGGCGAAGAGGTTGATCGGTGAAGACACTCTGAAAATGTCAAATTTCCAGAGTCTTGAACATCGCCGCGCAGTGGCCCGTTTATCGGTTTTTTACAGGCTACATTTCGGAGAGTGTTCCCAAGAGCTGTTTGATCTTATTCCACCATCTCCCTTTTACTACCGAGGCACCCGGAGAACGGCAAAGACCCACCCCTACGTAGTAGAAATTCCACTGCTCCGCACGAAGCGTTTCGCTTCCACTTTTTTAATGCGTACTGCAAAGGAATGGAATTCATTGCCGTCCTCTGTGTTCCCACCTCATTACAACCCGGGTCTTTTCAGGACTAGAGTGAGTCGGCACCTAATGAGTAGGCACGCTCCACCTTATAGTCCCCACCTTTGCTTACCATCAGGCAAGATGAGGACAAGTGTCTACCCATAATTCTATAAAAAAAAAAGTTCATTAAGTAACCTTTTAAATAAAATCATAATAAATGTGACTGCATCTGCATATCAAAAGTTAATGACATTTGAAAGTGATTTTCTTAGAGGTGCGATTTTTTTGACGCCGAGTGTAAATAGGTACTTTTCGAAGTCCACGATTATCGTAAATGTCAAATATTTAGGCATCTTGGGTCTTACGATTTTAAGATTTTTTCATTAAAAAACGAGCTTTTGTGTGGTGATCATTGGTCTTTTGACAATAATTTGATTTTTGACAATAAAGGGAATTAATTATTTAGTGTGAGGCGATACCCATGGACGAACTCGATCACACAACTAGTTGTGCGGTCATTTTATAGTCCGTTATCGATGGCCCTAGTTCGAATTATTTTTTAACCGACTTCAAAAATTGAGGTTCTCAATTCGATGCGTATGTTTTTTTTGTGTGTATGTTACGCGATTACGCTGCCAGTTGTAGACCGATTTTCAAAATTCTTTTTGTATTCGATAGAGTATACTCCAAGCAGGGCCCGATCTAAGGGATGGGCAAGCCGGGCATTTGCCCAGAGCGGCAAAAATGAGGGGCGGCAAAATTTACTTATTTCTATCGTCCAACTTGGCTAATAGCTATAAGCCATCCACCGAAAAATAAGAAATACCTAAATAGGTACTAAGAAACCAACTCTTTCGATATGTAATGATTTTAGAAACTAGAATACAAAAACATTCATCTGAATTTATGACCGGTTTTACATTTCTGAACTGGCAACTTTTTTGGTCCGTTTATGTTTGATGGGGATTTCCTTGAAACCTTGGAAGAAATACAATACCCTTTACCTATAGGTATTCATCCAACGCGACATTTTAACTCTGGCTGGCTGCTCGATGGTATAGTTTTTGATCAAAAATTCGTTTACAATGATGGTCATGTTCGAAGGCGTATATAAGAAGGCACACTCTCGTAAACGCCGCATAACGCTCATCAAGTATATTCTTTATTTACCGTTTGACCTTCTAGCAAGTACAACGAGTGCACAACGCCGCGATAGTCAAAGTAAACAGTCAACATAACTTTGACTTTTGATCAACTTTGGCGAGGTTTTTTCGGTTTCGGTTTAGATGGTAGGCGCCACTCCGAAGCTTGTAGACTAGTTTGCATGACAAACTCGTAAAACCATGTCTCGTCACCAAAACAATGCGTTTCATGAATGTTAGATCTACATTGACTCGTTCTAGCATGTCCGCAGCGACTCTTATGCCTGTATATAGGTAGTGTATGTCACACAGAGACTTGGTGGAAACATACAAGCGCGAATCCAGCCCTCAAAAATGGTTGTGGTCACAGCCACCCGAAAATAGAAGTTTACAAAACCATTGCCCTAATCAAGATTCATTGTTGTTTTTTTGTATTGGATAAAGTGTCATCAGCCTATCGTTCCCAAAAGACCTAAAAAGTGTGACGTCACAAGTATATTTCTTTTCCTGTGGGTTGAGTGATTTGCGAATGAAAGGAAGCTCAAATGCGATTTGATACATTCTTGCTCCATCTCCCAGAGTAAAATTGGGAAGTGAGGTGATGGCAAGGGTGCGCTGGGTGTTATGATGAAATGAAGTGTTGTTAGGAAGGATGGAAGAAAGAAAGGAAGCAAAAAGGATGGAGAGATGGTTTGTAATGAACGTCACAAGTATATTAGGGTTGTGGGCATGCCCATCGTGCCCATAACGGTGGATCCGCGCTTGGAAACATACTCCATATTCCACAGTTGCACGCTGAGCCAAGGAGTTTAAGCTGGTAAGAATATCGACGGAAGTCGAACAGAACAGTAGTTGAAGATGTCGTATTGACAGATCAAAGAGTGACTATCAGACATTTAGCTGAGGTCACAGCGATCTCATACGGCACTGTTCAAAGAATTCTTGCATATAAGAAAGGTTTCTGCACGTTGGGTACCAAGAATGTTAACCGACGAGCAAAAGTAGAAACGAGTTGACATTTCAAGGGTCAATTTCGAAAAGATCCAAGCAGATTAGGAGAAATGTTTGTCATGTTTCGTAACCATGAACGAGACCTGGATCCACTTTTTTGATCCCGAAACGAAACAACAATCAATGACGTGGAAATGAGCTGACCAACCGACGCCAAAGAAATTCAAAGGGCTTATGTTTAACTGATCACCAAATATAGTAAAATATAACGCCAAAAAAACGCTTTTTACTGCCGAAAATAGTAAACGACCACCAAAATTAAAACACCATTTTCATGTGAAATTATTTTCAAGCCAAAAGTATAACATATTACGATCTAATTAAAGACAATGTCTCCAAACATATTATTGTGGTGACCCAAAAATAGGTAATGAGTGCCAAAATGTAAACTCCTTTTTTTACAAAATTATAACCCAAATTATAACATCTTCTTATCCTATTAAAACACATGACTCCAAACTAATCATTGTAAACCCAAAAATGTTTTTATAATTTTTATCTAAAATGTGAAGCAAATATTTAACATCTCATTATCCTTGTAAAGATAATTATGCTATGTAAATAATTATTTCTCCCAAACACAGTAAAAATTCTCCTAAAACTAGCTTTTGCCCGCGGCTTCGCTCGCGTTAAAATCGGGGTAACAACGAAGATTAAAAAAAAATAAGGCCGGTATTTTTCGTTGGTAACAAAGAGTCTGTGTACCGATTTTTAGCTTCCTACCTTGAAAACTACAAAAAGTCCCATATTAAATTACACCCCCTCTTTTAAAGGGCAGATTTCCAAAAAAAATGATGCACGATTTTTTTGTTAGTCACAAATAGTTCGCATACCAATTTTTAGCTTTCTACCTTGAAAATTGCGGAATGCTCCATACAAACTTCCACCCCCCATTTTAGGGAAGTGGGGGGTTAGTAAGAGACAAAAAGTAGCCTATGTCACTCTCCATCCGTTCAGCTATCTCCACTTAAAAAATCACTTCAATCCGTCGCTCCGTTTTGCCGTGAAAGACGGACAAACAAACACACACACACACTTTCCCATTTATAATATTAGTATGGATGTTTACTAACCTGATATTTATATTCCCTTAAGTTAAATTACCACTGCCAAAAAACAGAAGCGTTTATTCAATCAAATGCCTATCTGGTTAAAAACTAAAACTCCTGGAATACCAATAATTCTTTTATTGATTCATCAACAATCATGGCAACCATAGTGGTCTATTTCGGTATAAATGGTGTAAGCAAAGACATTATAAGAGATAGACCGACAATACGCGCGGCCTCTAAGAAACCCCCTTCAACCACAACAGCGGTCAGGCGGCCGCTACTCATACTGTATTTGTACTGCATTCGACTGTCGAACGCGCGTCAAGTTATAAAACAGCCCAAATAACTTCGTTTTGTAGTGTAAAAAACGAACAGTAATAAAAACTAAATCACATTGTAACATTATTTATTACCGATGAGTCTTAATTATGCTTATTTATTTAGCTATTATCATATCAAAATTGGTTGAAGGGGACTTCATACATTTCGTTTGCATTGTTGGTCTACTCTTATAATGTCTTTGGGTGTAAGTATTAATTTGCTCGTTAAAATTTGGTGATCATTTACTAAATTGCTTAGAATACAATTTAATGTGTAGTCGTTACTAAAATTGCTAGTACTATTGTAATGGTAAATTTTTGTTTTTGTTGTTCAGTATCTTTTTTGATAAGAGAGCTTAGGGTATCGTAGTATTTTTTGGTGGTCATAATATTTAACCCCAATTCAAAGTGTCAAGCTCGGCAGGGAAGGTTATGGCGTCCGTTTTTTGGGCAGCTGAAGGCATTATTCTAGTGGATTATTTGGAGAAGGGAGCTGTTATTACGGGCTCTTACTACGCAGAATAAATAAGAAGATTGCGGGAGGTTATCAAGGAAAAGAGACGTGGTAAACTGCGAGCTGAAGTGCTGTTTCACCAAGACAATGTACCGACCTTAGAATAATAACTATTCTAAGGTACCGACTCACAAAGCTGCTGTTGCCATGGCTGCCATTCAAGAAGCGGGCTTTGAACTTGTGGAATACCCACCTTATTCGCCAGATTTAGCCCCTAGTGATTACTTTCTCTTTCCTCGGCTCAACGAACACCTCCGAGGCAAGAAATTTGATGACGATAGCGACGTGGTGGCCACTATTTTTAGGGGGCAAAGATCAAGTTTTTTTTTCAAAGGGAATTCTAGGTTTAGAAAAGAGGTGGACTGGATGTATTAACTTGTTTGATGTTTTTGTTCATTGTGAAATTAGCAAAACATATTATGATCTAACTGAAAACAGGCACTGTATATATTTAAAAAATCTAAATAACAGATGCAATTCAAACTCCGCGCCAAAATGGAAACCGCTGTGCCACACAACAAAAAAAACAAAATAATTCATTTATTCCCAAAGCTTTTGCCCGCGACTTCATCCGCGTGGAAATCCTTTTTTATTCATTCCCTTTACAAATCCCCCCACCCCCCTTTTACACCCATAAAGAATGATTTCGGGGATAAAAACTATTCTTTATTCTTCCCCACAGCTCAAGCTATCTCATCATCATCTCAGCCGCACGACGCCCACTGCTGGGCATAGGCCTCCCCCATGGATCTCCACAACGATCGGTCCTGTGCTGCCCGCATCCAGCGTCTTCCCGCGACTTTTGCCAGATCGTCGGTCCACCTGGTCGGGGGCCTACCCACTGAGCGTCGTCCGGATCGTGGTCGCCATTCGAGAACCGTTCGGCCCCAGCGGCCATCGGTTCTTCTCGCTATGTGTCCCGCCCACTGCCACTTCAGCTGAGCAATCCTTCGAGCAATGTCGGTTGCTTTAGTTCTCCTGCGGATCTCCTCATTTCGGATCCGATCACGCAGGGAGACCCCAAGCATTGCTCTCTCCATTGCCCGCTGAGCGACCTTGAGCCTTCGGACGAGACCCATAGTGAATGGCCACGTTTCACTTCCGTAGGTCATCACTGGCAACACACACTGGTCAAAGACTTTCGTCTTGAGACACAGGTAATTTGGACGCGAAGATTTTTCGTAGCTTCCCGAAAGCTGCCCATCCGAGCTGGATTCGACGAGAGATCTCTTTCTCGAAGTTGGACTTACCTAACTGGACTATCTGTCCCAGGTATACATAGCTGTCAACAACTTCAAGTGTAGTGTTCCCAATATTAACAACATGGGCATTCAACATGATTTTTGTCTTATCCATGTTCATTTTAAGACCCACTCTTTGGGAAGCACTACTGAGATCTCCGAGCATGGTGTTCAGGTCTTCCAAGGTCTCAGCCATTAGAACTATATCATCGGCAAAACGGAGGTGTGTTAGGTACTCGCCATTAATGTTAATGCCGTGTCGTTTCCAATTCAGAAGCTTGAAAATATCCTCCAATGCAGCGGTAAAGAGTTTTGGAGAGATAACGTCTCCCTGTCTTACACCTCGCTGCAATTGGATGGGATTAGAGCTCTGGTTCTGGAGTCGGACCGACATAGTGGCATTTCCGTATAGGTACCTTAGCACCTCTATGTATCTATAGTCCACTTGGCACCTTTGGAGAGACTGCAGCACCGCCCATGTCTCGATCGAATCGAAGGCTTTCTCATAGTCCACAAACGCCAAGCAAAGTGGCAGATTATACTCTTCGGTCTTCTGTATAACCTGCCGCAGCGTATGGATGTGGTCTATGGTACTATAGCCTTTTCGGAAACCGGCTTGTTCGTGAGGTTGGAAGTCGTCGAACCTGCGAGCGAGACGATTCGTAATGACTCTCGAAAACAACTTATAAACATGACTCAAGAGTGAGATCGGCCTATACTTCTTCAAGAGTGTTTTATCACCCTTTTTGAAGAACAGGATGACCTCACTCTCACTCCATGTTTTAGGCGTTCTGCCCTCGAGAATAACGGAATAAAAGAGCCTCTGGAGGACTTTAAGAATCGGCTTACCGCCCGCTCTCAGAAGCTCTGTAGTGATTCCATCATCACCCGCCGCCTTCTTGTTTTTTAGTTGTTTGAGAGCCATACTAATCTCGTACAGGCTGACGTCCGGGATATCATCAGTATAGTGTCGAGTAAGCTTGGCCCTGGGGTCTCTAGCCTCGCTTTCAACAGGTGCTTGCGTGGAGTACAACTGTCCATAGAAACTCTCGATCTCCCTCAGGATCTCAGGCTTCGACGAAATGAGGCTACCGTCGTCAATCTTCAGCTGCGTCAGTTGACTTTGCCCAATAGACAGATATCTCGCAAATACCTTGGAGCCTTTATTTCGCTCGATAGCCTCTTCAATACAAGCCGTATTGAATCGGCGAAGATCGCATGTCAATGACTTTGATATCTGCCTATTAAGCTGCCGGTAACGACTAACATCCGTTGAGTTCTGCAACCTCATTTCGTGTCTCTGATCCATAAGTTGGAGCGTTTTGTCGGAGAGTTTCTTTGTTCTGGGACGGCGGGTTTTAAAGAACTTAGACACTACCGTACGGACAGTATCCGCCACCATGTTGTTTAGATCGTCCACATTTAAGCTGTTCTCAAGGGCTTCGAAGCGGTTCTGGAGCTCGAGCTGAAACCTTTCGGGGTTTTGGATTTGCGCAGGTACTGGTCGGAGCGTAGACTATATTAAGATAAAGATCTCGACTGATAAAGTCAAGCTATCTACATACCTTTTATCTAAATCAGTTCAGCGGTTATTGATTCCCCATACAAACTTCCACCCCCCTTTTCTCCCCCTTAAGAGGTGATTTCTGCGATAAAAGCTATCCTATGTCCTTTCCTGCGACCCAAATTCTCAGCTTTTCTATGTCTATACCAAACACATAAATCGGTTTAGTAGTTTGGGCGTGAAAGCGCGACACAGGCATACCTAGTTACTTTCGTATTTATAATATTACAAGCTGTACCGGCGAACTATGTTTCGCCATAATAACGGCGAACTTACGTTTCGCCATAATAAAAAATAGTTTACGACCTATTCACAGACCTACCGAACATACACAAAAAAATTCATAAAGATCGGTCAAGCCGTTTCGGAGGAGTTCGGTAACAAACACTGTGACACGAGAATTTTATATATTAGATAGTATGGATTACCTCCTTTTTTGCCAGAATGTACGAGTATAATGTTGATGGAGAATGTAAAGGGCGGCGAAAATTATCTTTGCCCGGAGCGGCTAAATAGCTAGATCGGGCCCTGACTCCAAGGGTGGTCCCATGGTCACCAAAGTCAGCATCTGATGATGGGATCCCATGAAAATCGAGGAAATCCCTTAAATTTTAAGGTGTTTCCAACGTGTTTTGTTTGTATGTTACGCGATTACTCCGCCAATTGTGGACCGATTTTCAAAATTCTTTTTGTACTCGATAGAGTATACTCCTAGGGCGGTCACAAGGTCACCGAAGTCAGGATCTGATGATAGGATCCCATGAAAATTAGGGTTTCTTTCACTAAAAAGTTAAAAATAAAAAATATTTTACAAAAAATAAAAACCGACTTCAAAAACACTGAAAAGTTAAAAATAATATAAGAATAGATACTTACAGACAACATCACACTTCTATATTGAAGTCGGTGCCAAATTTTAAGACTTTCTAGGAGATCATCGTTTGGCACCGACTTCAATATAGACGTGTGAATCTATTATATAATTTTTAACTTTTCAGTGTTTTTGAAGTCGGGTTTTATTTTTTGTAAAATATTTTTTATATGAATAAATTAAGTTCATGTTAGTGAATCGCATTCTCTGGGCTACTCAACAACTGAAGAATAATTGGAAGATTTTTTGATTAAAAAACGATATGAAATGAAATGATTTATATGATTTAAAACACGGGTTTGTTTTACAGATTAGGTAGCCACTGGAACGTCCGTGGGGACTATAGTCCCCAAAATCTCGATCTTCTCGATCGACCTGGGTACTATGGTACCCAGTTCCCTTTGCGTAAAACCGCGCGGTGTGATAAAAAAATCGCGAAAAATAAAATATTTTCTCTATGGCTTTATTCCTTTGTCAATAGTCTCTTTCATAAGTTGACAGGTCATGTCCAATTTATTTTTAGTCTTAGATTGAAATAAATTTGTCATAGTCTGCGGTTTAACTTACTTGGCCGTATCCATACGTTTCTTACTCCATGACCGATGAGATTTATTGCGTACTTACTTAGTCTGTATTAGTATTTTCGTAGAGTGTTCTATATCAAAATAAACTAGAAGAATTGGGCTACATTATTATGTATGGTTTATGATAGTTTATAGTGTTATATTGCCACACTAAACGTTTTTTTCAAAAAGTGAGTATTTTTGAAATTTTAAGCACTTTAGTTACTATTCTCGTCATTATTCATTCAATTATGAATCATTATCTAATTAACTATTATAAGTTCATTCCTGATTAAATTAGCTTTCCATACGTATTTTTTATTTAATTTTAGACACAATAATTTATTTTTTGCATTTTTTTTAAATTTGAGGTCGCGCGTGCGCATCTCGCGTATATAATTACGTAATTAATCGATTTTATTATTTTTTTCTTTTTTCATTAAAAATATTACCCAAAACTATTATATATCAAAATAATCTTCAAGAATAGGGCTGTAATAATATATATGGTTATTTAAAGTTTTATAAAATAGTTTGTGTGCAAAAATTTTTTTAAAAAAATCGGGTCTTCCGCGACCTTCCGAACATTTTCGCGCTTCATTCATTTAATTATTAATCCTTATCTAATTAACTGTTATAAGTTCCTTCTATATTAAATTACCTTTCCATACGTATTTTTTGTTCTCTTGTAGACAGTATATGTCACTCTCCGCAATTTTTTGAACACTCCGTACGCGCCGGGTGAGTCATTCCGCAATGGCGGCACCTTTGATATTTGAGATATACTACTTTTTGCTTTTGAAACCCACCACGCTTCGCGTGGCGAGCGTTCCAGTGGAATGTATATAAAACTCAAGCGTACCTATTTTGTCAATTAATTGACATGCAAAAGAATAAGTAGGTACATTAACAATAATATTCATTAAATTACAATAAAATTTCTATCACAATTAATAAATTCCATTATTAATATAGGTAAGTATACGATTATCACTTTGAAAGCTTTTGTGTGATGATTATTGGTCTTTTGACAATAATTTAATGAATGAAGGGAATGAATAATACATATAGTTTTAGTTCGAATTCTTTTTATATGAATTAATTAAGTTTCTGTTAGTGAATCGCATTCTCTGGACTACTCAACAACTGAAGAATAATTGGCTATCTTACGCAACACTACTTACATTGTAATAATGGCGACAAATTCAACCGTTGGCTCGTGGTTCTACTATTATGACACTCCCCTCTCGGCAATGCGCAGTTTTCGAGATAAGTATTCACTTTAAAAATTTTCACAAACCTAACCTTAAAATTTATAGGAAAAGGTTGGGTTGTGTATGTTTGTGCCTCCTCGAGTCCCCCTGTTGGGGGGCAGCGACCCCCGTCCCCCTGTATTTCTAGTCACTCACGTAGTAATTTAGTCGCACGTTTAAAATTTTAATATTATCGATTATTCATAACCCACTTTTTGTAAGCTCGTTCTGGATTTTATTATTAAGTAATTAATATTTGTCGTCAGTTTAATTTGTCGTGGTCCGGTATGAATTTTTCGCTTAGGTACTCAAATTCATACCGCTCAAGTTATTAAAATAGTATCTCATCATCAGTCGCTACCTCGCTACTTATTTTTTATTCGATCGTTTTATTATTCCCCATTGTTAAACTGTGCCCGAGTATAGTCCTCTCCATTGCCCTTTGAGTAACTTCTTACAATGGGTCTCCCATTGTAAAGTCACATTTCAGTTCCATACGTCATCACTGGCAATACGCACAAATTGAAGACTTTCGTCTTGAGATATTGCAGTAGATGGGCCGAAAATATGCTGCGTAGCTTTCCGAACGCTGCCCAGTCAAGTTTGATTCGTCGATTTACCTCTTTCTTTCTGGAAATTGGATTTACCGAGCTAGACTTACTTTCCTTGGGAAGTATACATTGCTATGCAGACGACAGTACAGTGCATGGGGGATATCACGGAAGCTCAGGGGCTGCTCGTGGTTATATTGACGTTGTCTTATCAACAAGCCGTTGGACCACATCTCCGAATGGGGTTCCAACAATCTTGTCGAGTTCGATGCTAAGAAAACACAGGTGTGCGCGTTCTCGGCGAAAAGGTCACCTTTCCTCCCCCCTCCTCTTCAGGGCACAACCCTTCACACACAGAGTTACATCACCTTGCTCGGAATGAACATTCGCTGCGATCTGAACCCCAGAGACTACATCGAATCCGTTATAACTGCTGCCTCACGGAAACTCGGTGTCCTAAACAAGGTGCGTAAGTATTTTGCGCCGGACCAACTATGCCTGTTGTATAAAACTCAGGTTAGGTCTTGCGTGGAATATTGCTCGCACCTTTGGGACGGCTCCGCTCAGTACCTCCTCGATGCTCTGGACAGATTGCAGCGTCGCGCTATTCGAATAATTGGCGATGTAGAGGCAACTAACACCCTCGAGCCTCTGCAACTTCGTCGTGACATCGCCTCTCTTAGCGCCTTTTACCGAATGTTCCATGGGGAATGCTCTGAGGAGCTCTTTAACCTTATCCCTCCCTCTCCATTCCTTAACAGAAACACGCGTAAGGGCCTTCGGAGTCATCCGTACACTGTGTCCTCCTTTTCACACCGTACCAAGAAATTCCAAGATTCCTTCTTCTGTCGTTCATCCCACACTTGGAATTCTCTACCTGCGCACGTGTTTCCTCCAACCTACAACATGGGTTCCTTCAAAAGAGGTGTGAAAAAGCATCTTTTAGGCCGGCAAGGGGCGGGCAGGTAGGATAGTGGATGTCGTCCCTACTCTATCTGTCAACTCATTTGGGCCTCTTTCACCGCTTAACATCAGGCGGGAGGAGGTCATTTGCCGGGCCTTACATAAAAAAAAAGACTGTTTCCTCCATGTAAACATATTCGTCAAATCGTCAACTTCCAGCGTAGACTCCAATATTCGCAGGAGTGGGTAGGTGCCTACTACACAGGAATCCGATATAATTTTAGTCTTGTCCATGTTCTTTTAAGACCCATTTTTTGGGAAACTACAGAATACAAATAGTTGGGTCTGTAACAACCTAACCAAACACTTTGTATAAATAAGGATGTTTTACTTCACTAAAATCACCACTAACCAAGTAGGTACCTGTTCGTACTTAGTTGGTGGTAGATGATTTAAGTGAAGTAACTTCTGCCTCTATGCGAAATCAAAACCTGGACCTCCAGCCAAATCCATTCTGCAGGGTGGTCTCAACATAATGATCTGGGGGCACGGCAGTGCCCCCGCCAAGTCGAGCGCGAAGCAAACACGGCCGTACCATCCTTTACTGGAACCATTTCGCCGCATTTTCAGGCCCCTATTCGAGAACCCCTGGATAAGACCAGAACGCAAAAATTTTCGTCATCCAGTAAGCTATAATCACATACTTAAAATCCAAAATTTCAAGTCTGTAGGTCATTTAGTTCCGAAGTTAAGCGAAAGCAAAGTTTCGCATGTATGACAGACACTTACTCACTCATGATCATCAAAATAGAACTAGTACTTCCCATAAACTCAGTGCTGATTTGGTACAGAGTTAGGGTTTAATGGCCACATAAAGGGAAAACTATAAAAACTAGGATAATCGAAGATCTGGAGTACCTGGTGACCCTGATTAGAAAACACAAGAGCCCAACCAAACTAGGTATTAGATATATCGACATACCGCCTTTACAAAAAATATTCAACTTGGTGGGCCGCTTCCAATAAAGAAAAGAAAAAAGAAAAGATAGATTTGTAATAATAAAAAAACTACCCCTAAAAAGAAAAAAACTGTCAAATAAGAAAATCTAATAAAATAAATCAATAAGCTCACGTATCTACAAAAAGAAGTGAAATCCCACCAAAAACATTCTGTAAAAAACTAGCCAAGTATCGATGGAGCTGCTTGTTTATCTCTAAAAAGTAATGAAATCAGGACAAAGTCGTGCCAAGTCTAAGGTTCCTGGCTGCGATTGCTTTATTATTATAGATTATACTACGACGTTGCATCCTCGAGATTTATATATTAACCAGGTAGTCCACTTTCCAATGTACCGGGCACCAAGCACAATTTTAGAGCGAAGACATAAAAATAAAAAGATAGGTAGGTAGTTTTAGTATTATTCACCCGCTTGCGCGATATTACGCCGTTTGACTCATTCGCTTTCTTTGTGCGGGCATCACAGCATCGAAATATTAAAGATCAAAGTTTCATTATTTTATAACGTTATTTTTAGTGTGTTATGTAGTTGTTATAGATATCAATATGGGTAAATGAAAACGTAAGTATTCTAAGCAATATTTAAGGAAAAGATTCGTAAACTAGAGAAACGTTTACGTCACCGCCGCCGCCGCTGCAAGCATTTTGATGGTGCTGGAAGTATGTAAGTTTAAATTATAAGTGTTTATAGTGTATTTATCGACACGTTCTCATCTTTGCATTTAGTTCGTTTAAAGTATATTTAGCTCACTAATTAATTTCATTTTGAAATTTATTGAGCAATAAAAAGAGCCTTGCTGTTTGCGCATTGCCTAACGTTACTGTTTAATTAGAGAATATTCTGTATACAGTGTTAAATAAAATGGTATCCGCAGAATACCAGCGTCAAAGCACTGTGGCTCTGCATGCGGGGCCTATTTGGCCTAAAATCTATCTGAATATATATTTATATTTTTTTGTTAGGTACATTGTGTGTTGTATTTTTTGTACCAAATAAACGTCTATTCAAGAAATAATTCATACTCGTAATTACTAAAGAACCGTGAATCGGCACTTTGAAACACGCCTTGTACACGTGTTTAAGTGTTATTATTTCTTTATATTTATAGAACAGTGTGCCTTGGAACTATGATGCGATTATAGTCACGCACAGTACTACGATGCGATTGTAGTCATGTTTTTTGGTCAGATTTATTGGTACCGTCACGCGATCACGATCGCGATCCCAGCACTTCGTGTCATGATGCGATAATGACCTAGCTTATTTTTTCAACAGAATGTTATTATTTCTCTATATTTTATAGAACAGTGTGCCTTGGAACTATGATGCGATTATAGTCACACACAGTACTACAATGCGATTTTAGTCATGTTTTTGGACATATTTATTAGTACCGTGACGCGATTACGGTCTCGATCACAGCACTTCCTGTCATGATGCGATCATGACCTAGCTTATTTTATGAACAGAATGTCATTATTTCTTTATATTTTATAGAACAGTGTGCCTTGGAACTATGATGCGATTATAGTCACGCACAGTACTACGATGCGATTGTAGTCATGTTTTTTGGTCATATTTATTAGTACCGTGACGCGATTACGGTCTCGATCACAGCACTTCTTGTCATGATGTGATCATGACCTAGCTTATTTTTTTCAACAGAATGTTATTATTTGTTTATTTTTTAAAGAACCGTGTGCCTTTGTACTACGATGCGATCATAGTCGCGCACAGTACTACGATGCGATTGTAGTCATGTTTTTTGGTCATATATATTAGTACACAGGCTGTGGATAGCCTCGCGGAATATGACTCGCCTCACATAATATTACTAATGTTACTCGCCGAGAAACTACTTCGTAGTTTGGTGTTTATGTTTATAATGGTACATTTTGATAAATAAAATAAAATTAAAAAAAAATCTATGGAGAGGATGAATTGCCTTCAGTGTGTTCACATACATCCCATATGTTCAGTCAGTGGTTCATGTGACTGAAACTTGTAATGAGGGACAACCTAGTAATGTACAGGTGATGACATCAGAAGCACCAGCCGAGTGTCCCATACCATTCACTAGCTCTCAGGTACTTGTAAATGATGTTTACCCTCCAGTAACCAATTTACATGAGAATATTTTAGAGGTCTTAGGGACCTCAAAAAGGAAACACGAGCTTTTCGGAACAAAAATGCAGGATGAAATCTCTAAACTTTGGGGTCATATATTGTGCGGAGGCTTAAATAAGGATTAAAAGAAAGAGTTAGAGGGCAAGATCTTTATACCTAAAAACTTTCAATTGGTTAAAACACCCAAATCGAATACAGAAATCATTGCTGTGTTACTCAAAGAAATCAGCTTATATTGGACCTTCATTATGAAAACACACTTAAACGAAGGAAGTTAATAAATGTATTCATTAGATTAAAAGTATAAAAAGATATTGCACGTGTACGAAGTGATACATTTCTCTTTGGCGAGAATCTCACTAATAAAATTAAAGCATCGAAGTCGGCAAAATATCGGGACTCCAAATCAAGAAAGTTCCAGCTGCGCGAGTACTTCTTCTAATAGGCCTTCATTCAGCCAGCAGGGAAACTGGAAAGCCCCACCGCGTCAAATGCCACGCACGCAGGGACGTGGTTGGTCGAGGAGTCACTCGTACCATTAGTCTGCGAGGAAAGCACCTGTAGTAGATATCAGACAACGAAGTCTCGACCAAAGGCGCAGATCAAAACATAATAGAGGAAAAATTTAATAATTATTCTGGTAAATGAAAATATTTTATTCACACCTGAAAAAAAAAAAATAAATCGATCCAGTTCCTTATATGAATTGTAACGGATTACAAATTTCTTTTTAAGAAACCGAATCTCAAAGATGTTTACCTATAAGTTCACGTTTTTCACAGTCAAATATTGTGACATTATGTTATGAAATTAAGAAGTTATACCAAATGAGAGCAGTAAGATGATGCAATGACGAATTAGATCAATTTATATCTAACATAATATTTCCTACCTGTAATGCTCTTTTCTTGCTAATTGTCATAATTTGGTTGTAAATTTAAATTTGGGAAAGAAAACAAATTTAATCTTTGACTTATTGAAATAATAAGCTTTATACAATTCTCTTATGCATAAGCATAAGAGAACAATACAATCAAGCCAGCCATCATAATAATAGTCAGATACAATCATATTCTTAGATTTGTAAGTTAAATTAAAGAGAATCAGGTACCTATATTATAATAGATACAGAAATCTATACAAAGGGCAGAATGATTCGGATTTTTTTATCAATCTCGGTATCAAACTAATACAGCTAAAAATTGGGTACACAGCTGGGTAATGGAATACACCAAATGAAAATGTTTTGTTTCTTTTTTTTAAAGATTAGCCTGCCCCGTAACGATGGTTAGTGGATCGTACCTTCGACTTTAAATTCTTGCGATCACGGGTCAATGATACTGTACTCCAATTTCTTAGGTTTTTTGTTTTAGATATGTAATTCCACAGAATTCTTCCTTGTTATACTAGTTGTTTCTTAGTTCCTCCACTGAAAAACCAGACAGCCAAGCCTTATGGGAACTGCCCTGGAGATTCATAGTACAGTGTTGGGTTAATAAGTACATAGTAACATGCCTATGATTATAAATGGCCAGGGGCTCTCACACTGGGTTTTAAAAACATAATTTTTATTAAATTGAAAAATTTTGTTATTTGTTGGATTATAAAAATAATATATGGAGGAGAGAGCACCTATTTTGTGTACAACTACTACCATTAATTCAAAGAAAATAGCCTTTGTGAGTTATTTGCCAAGGAGTGATCTGAAACTTTCTATGGTGAAAATCTACAATATTTATAACCTGAAATGTGTAAATATTGTTCATTAACCCACCAAGATGCCGCTTACTATCAGGTTTATTTTTATGAAATAGGGGATGTAAAAGACGGATTTTGGGAATATAATGTGTTTGACAAAACCCTACCCAACAAAAAAGTTAATAAATTTATCTGTTCTAAATCAAAAAGAAAATTCAAGTGATTTAGAAATACCTAAGGTACCTTGGTAATTAGCGTAAGTACTTAAATTATTATAACAAATTAATGAATCATTCGGAGAATCCTTATTATTTATAGCTAAGTATGTATTACGTGTCCTGAGCCTTGATCTCGAACTGGAAACAAAACCTCGAAGGTCGCGTGCACTTGATATATTCCAACGAAACTATTTCGTATTTTTTCTTGAATAAAATGAAAAGCAGAAAATATGATATACTTCGATTATAACTAGGGATTGATTTTTCTAAGGTCAAGGTATTGGTAAAGGAATCACACCCATAATACCCCAACCAGTTGCACAACCTATGAAATTCTCATTGTGATTCAAGTAGTGTTAAGGACGGACTTATCGCTTATCACCGTCACCAGTAAACATATGAAATTTTTGAAGTTCTATAATATATAATCAGTGTTCTAAGTGAAAGTAATAAATGTTTGGTTAAAAAGGCAGAAGGTCATAATTAATTACATAATTAATTAACAATAAACAAAAATATAAAAGCTTTTAAAAGCTCCACTCGACGAAACTCTTGTTATAAACTATCAATTTATATATCTCGTGTTAAATGTCTTCATTTAATTTGATCTATTAATTTAAAATATGTTTTGTTAAATGTCTCTAAAAGTTATCAAAACAAGCGGATTTAATGTCAAATTTAATCATTTTGAAATTGAAAAAAAAAATCTATCTTTGTAGACTATGCCAAGATAAACCCGAAATTTATTTTCTTTAATATTGTCTATGCACAAATTGCACAATGATCAAAGGTACTTGCAATTGTCACGTGCAAAAATGACGTTAAAATGGATATTGAGAAACTAATTGACAAAGAATTATTGTAGTAAAAAAAAAAGTTGTGATTTTTTATGTAAAAACAACAGTAAACGAAAAAGTTTTTTTTGCAAAATTTGTGTTTAATTAAATTTTAAGAACAAACGGTGTTACAATTCGTAAAACTGATGGTTAGAATATATTTATTCTCAATGTCAAACCTTTTAATGAATTTGTTCAGAGTTGCCTTTTAAAATGGAAGACATTCGAACGGCTATTAAGCTGATGTCTAAATTCTGTTATATGGCGTTCATCGATTTATAAGATGTCTATTTTTAAGTAACTATACGCATCAATCGTCGAAACATTATCTTAGATTTAAATTTAAGCAAATAACTTATGATTTTTAATGTCTTCCCTTTGCAATTGCTTCATACATTTTCACTAAGCTTTATTATCCCATAAACCCATATTATCTCATCTTAGAAGTCTTAGTTTACTATTATAAATTATTTTGATGATTCTCTGTGCCTTGAAAATTCTTATCATGATTCTATCAAGAGTCTATCATGCGTAATAAAACTCTTTAGTTTTCTGATTTAGATTTTGTTATAAATTATATAAAAAAAAGTCAACTTAAACCGAATTAACGACAAACTTTCTTTTTTTTTTTCTTCTAATTGAAAATTTCTCAAAATACTCTAAACATCCTACCTGGTTAATATATAAATCTCGAGGATGCAACGTCGTAGTATAATTAATGGTTAAACAAACTTACCTTTGTGATGTTTGACCATAATTATACGAGACGTTGCATCCGAAGAGATTTATACTCCCTCCCTACCCATTATTTGCTGTGTTGCAAATTAATACCCAATGTTTTTGAGAAATTTTGCTCTAAAGGAATGAGTCAAACGGCGTAATATCGCGCAAGCGGGTGAATAATACTAAAACTACCTACCTATCTTTTTATTTTTATGTCTTCACTCTAAAATTGTGCTTGGTGCCCGGTACATTGGAAAGTGGACTACCTGGTTAATATATAAATCTCTTCGGATGCAACGTCTCGTATAATTATGGTCAAACATCACAAAGGTAAGTTTGTTTAACCATTAATTATAGTTAATGTTGTGCGACTTGGTCGTTGAACATTCTTTATACGTTAGTGGGTACAAGCCAACGGCCAAGTCACACAACATTAACTATGTATAATAATAAAGAAATCGCAGTAAGGAACCTTAGACTTGGCACGACTTTGTCTAGATTTCATTACTTTTTAGAGATAAGCAGCTCCATCGAGATTTGGCTAGTTTTTTACAAAATGTTTTTGGTGGGATTAATCTTTACAATCTAAAAGAAAGCATTTTGTTTTGAAATTTCCATCTCTTCGCAGAGGTGTAAGGTAATTAGGTAGGGCAAACTTCCTCATTCGTCACTTATGTATACTATTACCGTGCTTATGTCCAAACAAACACAATTTCTAAATCGTGCTGTGACAGACAAGTACGGGAGGACTTAGGTTCACTTTGACCTTAAAGAAAAAATATTTACTGACCGACTATTAAAATTTGACTTGAGTTTTGTTTTGATTATGGCGGCGTAATTAGCAATGTGTGGCCGATTCCAGCTGAGCCACAAAAAAGATTCACCTTTGTAATGAGGATAGACACGGTTTTTAATTTTGAATGTAGAATTATAGTCCGTAAAAAACACTGAACATTGGTATAATTAGTTTTTTTAACCAGTTAATCAGTACGACTTCAGCGCGGTGTGACAGGTCGACGTTATATCACCGAAACTGTTCACAGCTGCATTGGAGGTAGTTAATTAAACTTTTGGACCAGAGAGAACTCGGCATCACCATAAACGGTAAGTAGGTACATGACTCACCTTCGTTTACCTGATGATATCGTAGTCATGGCTGAGACCTTGGAAGATCTAGGCATAATGCTCGAAGAGCATTAGAGTTCGCAAAAGTGGATCTTAAAATGAATATTCTAAAGGCACCAGTACACGTTGGCCGAGCGCGCTCGGCGAGTGCGCTCGGCAGATTTTCGTGGTACCGTTTACACGTTGGCCGTGTTTCATTCTGCGTTGGTCTGGTCGCTAGATGAAGATGGACGTTAGGGAGATCGCGGCCTAACTAAACATGGATTATTTAATGTATTTAGACAAGTTACTTCATCATCATCATCATCATCACAGCTCATATACGTCCCCACTGAGGGGCTACCTACCCTATGTTAGGGTGATTAAGCCTTAGTCAACCACGCTGGCCCAGAGCGGATTGGTCGACTTCACATACACCTTTGTTTCTTCGCAGATGTATGCAGGTTGCCTCACGATGTTTTCCTTCACCGTAGGAGCGTCAGACAAATGTACATATGAAATTCGAAACGAAAAACACAGTGGTACATGGCGGTCTCGAACCCGGACCTCCCGATTGGAAGACAAGTGCCGAGTCCACAGCGCCACCGACGCTCAAGTTTTTATTGTTTTGGGTTTCATATAACGGATTCAATATGATAAAAGTCAATGAACCTAAATATCTCCTCATTACTCCTATTACTCGTAAGCGCGACACTACAGTCTACTTCGACGCGTAGCTCTGAACTAAACACTCGGCCAACGTGTGAACGCTGTTTGCGGTTTGCGCCAAATCTCTTTGATGTGTGCACGAAAAACCGACACTGATCGTGTTGGCGGCAAACGCCAAATACACACAAAACGGCCCAGTACACGTCGGCCGAGCGCGCTGGGCGAGTGCGCAGAGTGCGCTCGGCCAACGTGTACTGGGACCATAACATGGCCAGTAAGAGTTTCTGTCGCATTTATAATATTAGTAAGGAAGTAAGGATTTAAAATAAATAAATAATAATAGTACTAGACAATGTAAATTAGGTTAGGTAATATGAAATTATAGGAATAAATTAACCTCTAGCATAACAAAATCTATGAAATCTAGAATCCTTGTATTTTGCTAACTATGTACATACACGGTTATTTTTTTATCACCCTGGAAAATTTTAGGGATGCTTCAGGGCACATACATCTAATATATAAAGTCGTAAACTATTTTTTATTATGGCGAAACGTAAGTTCGCCGTTATTATGGCGAAACGTAGTTCGCCGGCACAGCTAGTTCATCATCATCATCATCACAGCTCATATACGTCCCCACCGAGGGGTTCGAGCCTACCCAATGTTAAGGTGATTAGGCCTTAGTCAACCACGCTGGCCCAGTGCGGATTGGTCGACTTCACATACATCATTGAATTTCTTCGCAGATGTATGCAGGTTGCCTCACGATGTTTTCCTTCACCGTAGGAGCGTCAGACAAATGTACATATGAAATTCGAAACGAAAAAACACATTGGTACATGGCGGGTCTCGAACCCCGACCCCCCGATTGGAAGGCAAGTGCCGAAACCACAACGCCACCGACGCTCCTCAAGCTACACAGCTAGTTATTATAATAAAAAATATGAAAAAAAAAATTAATTAAAAATCTAAAAATGCTGCTCTCATCTAGCGCAGCATTTTTGAAATTTAATATAAAATTAAATGAGTTATTTTTTTAATTCATATTTTAATCATTCTAATACCATGCCGTGAAGCGTCCCTTAAATTTTCCAGGGTGATAAAAAATAACCGTGTATAAATAATGTATTCAACAAATCTCTTAAGAAACCAAATTAAAATTCGCTTGCAAATTGCATGCGCAAACTAGGTGAGATTGGGAGCGATCAGTACAATCTGCCCACCTCCATGTAAGTTCCCCGCTGTTACTCTACAAAAGTACAATTATTTTGAAACTGTATGGATTGTAAACATTAGTTTACGAGATTTATTTATATTCACAAGTTCTATTTTTGATGGCACACTGAAATAATAAAATTTGCAATCTTAAAAAAAATACTTTAGCCAATCTACATCTCATTCCAAGTCTCTCCTATTACCACCTTAATTTAACCCAGTATAATACTTTTTTTTTTAATATATGAAAAGTTTTAAATATGAATATTTTAAAATTAGCTTTATTTGTCAAAATTCCATTTTGTTTCTGTTTTATATGTATAATAAAAATAATATGGTGAAAAAATATAAATTAATAAAACATTATACAGTTTAGTATAGGTCGTTGACATTTTCCCTCAAAATCATGTAATAGTTCATCAATGTCATTGTCCAAATCATCACTTTGAGCCATTTTTGTAACCATGTCACTTATTAAGAAAGCACCAATAGTGGCTTCTTCATGATTATCTTGAATATCAATGTTAATTACATGAACTGGTTGGTTATAAACAGACCTTCTAGAGCCAAACCAATCAATGACTTGATCATATACGCGTTCTTCACATGTAATTATCACATCGAACCTCTCAGTAGAGACTTGAAACTTTTCGGGGCATGGCTTAATTCTTCGATTGCGATCAAGCATATGTAACAAACCATTCTGGGTGTAGTAAGCTTTATCCTTTTCTAGCAAATCATTATAAATATCGTCGTAAGGAATACCAAATTCGTAACAATTGGGTCGATCGGCAGATGCTCCTGGCAGCTTGACTTTTTCACCTGTGCCAAAAGACTTTACTTTAAATCCTTTTTTTACGAGAAATGCATGAGCTTCCATACTACGGTTCATATTTGATGAACAAACAACTGCAATAAACAACTCATCCATAATGTATCAAAAATATTTATTTTTCATGACAGAATGATATTTTTTATGACAGAAAACAGAATGTTAACAAGTAAACATTCGTGTTCGTGGCCTGCAAATACTCTTTGTTCGCAATTCAATTAATTGACTTTCAATGTTTATTTAAACATTTTGAATTGATTAGATTAAGCCACAAACTAAATAGTAGGTATTATGAGATGAATCTATTTTAACAGCAGAAATTGAAAATCTAAAATCAAGAAAAGAAGTCAATCATGGTCGTCACACGAGTCAAAAAAAAAAGAAACCCACAGACTATTAAGGGTGCGTTTGAAAACGAGTAATATTTACTCGGGGTAGAGTGAATTTCACCCGTTAGCGTTCAAGAACCACCCGAGTGAAACCGAGGTTAACCGACGAATTACTCCGCTCGTATTTCTGAACGCATTAGTGCAGAGTAATTTTCGCCTGACAGGAGTGAATTTCTCACGGCTCCCAGTCAGCGTTAAATTTTACCTGACATTGACAGTTGACTGTTCTGTGATCTGTGGCTACTGATTTCGTTTTTATGTTGAAGTTAAAGTTTACAAATGTTAAGTAAAGCTTTGTGCAGTTGTAAAATAAAGCTAGTTTGCGTTGCAAAACACAAGAACTCTTCTTTTCGTTTTTAACTGACAGAACCCGTTTGAAAACTCGTGAAGTGCGAAAATCACTCGCTAGCCTTTGAAAACCATTTAAACTCCTCTTTCTCGCAATATATCTATCCTTTTCTTTTTTACCGAGTGAAAACTTCACGGGTTTTCGAACGGCCCCTTAGGGTACGTTTGAAAACGATAGTAGAGTGAATTTCACCCGATAGCGTTCGAGAACCACCCGAATGAAACCGAGGGTAACCGACCAATTACTCCGCTCGTATTTCTGAACACATTAGTGAAGAGTAACTTTCGCCTGACAGGAGTGAATTTCTCACGGCCCCCAGTCAGCGTTAAATTTTACCTGACTTTGACAGTTGACTGTTCTGTGATCTGTTGCTACTGATTTCGTTTTTATGTTGAAGTTAAAGTTTACAAATGTTAAGTAAAGCTTTGTTCAGTTGTAAAATAAAGCTAGTTTGCGTTGCAAAACACAAGAACTCTTCTTTTCGTTTTTATCTGACAGAACCCGTTTGAAAACTCGTGAAGTGCGAAAATCACTCGCTAGCGTTTGAAAACCAGTTAAACTTCTCTTTCTCGCAATATATATCTATCCTTTTCTTTTTTATCGAGTGAAAACTTCACGGGTTTTCGAACGGCCCCTGAGTGACCAAGTTAACCCAAAGGCGTATAATAGACGTTCAATGGGGGTAATTCTGAAGTTACCTGCACTAAAACTAAAATTAAACATATAATTTTAAATTAGTTTTAGGTAATTCGTATTCTGAAACGCCGGACTCTCTAAATTTAAACTGTATTTGACAATTTCTTAAATTGAATACACAGATTATAAATACACCTAGTGCTGTAGAAAAACGGGATAATTTAGAAACATTGAAAACAGCTATATTCTACTAATTTTACTATCAGAAATTGTTAATTTAAGATTTGATCGTATTTGTAAATAACAGAAAAGAAATGTTATTATTTATCATTCATTTTATCACAAAAGAAAAATTATTCGACATTTATTCTGCGATTGTGAAGGCTTCGCGCCTATGCCATGAAAGAAAAAATTGCGTGGTAGTCTGTAGTTGTATAGATAGGTAATTCGTGACTTCCTCTGAATTTTAAAATTGCGTATTTTGTTTCATTAGTAATTTTTGTTTTCTTTTTATAATAACCGCTGTTATTTATTGACAAATAATAGTAATTGCTAGGCAACAAATCTTAGATAGGCATACTTCTATCTGCAGATAGAATATTAATTTCTGTTGTAAGAGTAAATACATACATACATAACCTACCTATCATCTAAATGTCAGTACTATTAGACTACTTGGGAACAAACAAATTACAACTCACGACTTGGCAATTGATGCTATAAAAGCCTTTCCTATTGTATAATAAGTTTCCTGGTGCTGTAGGGTGTGTCAGTGGTGGAGCAACAATACCAATATGTGTACCATTTTTTTTTAACGTTGGGAAATGCGTTACGCATACCTCGCGCTTGGGTAGGCGCGAGGTTATGTCGGACTCTCCGCGGCCACTGGGGGCAGAGCGCCAGCCAGAAACTGCGGCCTACCGACTAAAACCCAACGATGCCCCTTCACAAACGCCTTGGCACGAGAACGTCCATCACCGCCCCATCCTCCCCGTCACCTGACGAAGAGGTTACGTCGGGGAGGGCGCCCCGTCGCCGGACAAGGCCATGGGAACCCTTTCGGACATTTCCATGACCTCGTCAGCGTCTGCTCGCCTATGGCGAGCCCCTCTCAACTCCCTAAAATGGGAAGGCCGGCGATGCTCCTGGGCATTAGGAGTATCGACGACTGGCGGTGGCCTGTGCAATGCAGGACTCGGGCTTCCCGGGCCCGCTTCCCGCTGGTCACCGTCAGGAGGAAGAAGGCGGGCGAACTGCCGCCTCCTCCGCCCCGTTCTTCTGCGGCGGCAGGGATCTGCCGCTGGGTCATCTTTTCTGGCCCGTTCTGCCACCTTCTTCTGTGTGATTACCTCCACACAGAAGGAGTTTGCTGCATTCCAGGCCTCGACCAATATGTGTACCATCAACAGCTCCAAGTGTGTTTGGCATTCCATATATTTGTAGAAACCTAAATAGAAAAAGGACGGAGAATGTTAATGTATTTCTTAATAATTATTTCAAAATATTTTATTACAATGTAAGTAGGTGCTCGCTCACTCTGCCTTGACAAGGTCCTTTTCTATTGCTGTTTTAGGAAATTAAATTTTTTTGTGGAGTTAATTTGCGCAATATTAAATCAGTGACAACAGTGACAGCTCTGCATGACCGAAGGCTGGCTAAAACCTTTAAATGTTCCGGTAAGGAGCCAATCTGTACTTCAGTGCAGTCTATAGCTTCTATAAAGTTGCGAGCGGATTGGCGAGGAAAACTAAATATTTTTCTAAATTTACGTTCGGGCATAGTAAATGGGTCTGATTTGTCCCTCAACTTCCTCAATTTTACTTTTTCTTCTCCTATTCTATAACATAAATAAGTCGATACTTTACAAATATATTTTAAAACTATGAGGCAGGTATTTATCTAATTTCTTATATAAAACAAATATTTTACCTTTCTGAAGACTCTATTAATGCCATAACAACCAATTCATCATCCATTTGGCAAGTTGCACAAAAAAAATTGCCTTCGGTAATGTTAGAAAATCGTTAAAAAGTAACAAGATAAATTTAGACGGCACCTAAAAGTTCACCTCCTAAAATTAGTTTGACATATTTAAAATTGAGTAGTTTAGTAACGTCACTCTTAATTTTAGAGTTAACTTGTGAGTTCTGAATACCAAACGGTGATTGACATTTCTATCTCTAATTTTATTTAGTTATAGTTTTAGGTGGTCGCTTCAGAATCACCTCCAATATTTCTCACGATATTTATCCATTTCAGTATTTATTGATGGATCACAGACGACGCTACACGTTCAATACGGATCGCGTCAGTATCACAGAGTCGCGTTCAGCGCCTTCGCGCGAAGTACAACTTTTCGCTCTAACCCCGTTCAATGCCTTCGAGCGTGACAACCGAGTGAAACAACCGGCCCGTTCAAGACCTTTGAGTGTCGGCGCGAGTTACAAACGAACAACCATCGAATTTGATGGTTGTAAAACGCTCTGACGTTTATGACTGAAATACTCATACGTGATTGGATAATATTGGCGGCCATATTCTATAATGTCATATACTAGAAAGAGAGCGAAATAAAACATCATGTGAAAGAGGAAGATAAAAGATTTGGTTGCTGCAATCCGTTCAATGCCTTTGAGCGAGTTAAAAAACAACCGGACAACTACACCCAGAGGCACTGAACGCGCCTCAGAGTACATATCACTGTCAAGGTAGAAACAAACTATTATGTTGTGTTAGGTTGTGTTGTTCGGCGCGACGCATTGTGTCGTGACGGTGGGTGTGCACACTAGTGTGTTCCCGTAGTATTACTATTCTCTTTGCTAGTGCGTCTCGACAGAACGCGTTATGACGTTTTTTCTCAGCAGTGTCGATTGAAGGCCCTGTTCCGTTTCGAGATTACACTACTCACAGTACTCAGACTGCTCACGCCCGGATCGAATCAATAAACGCGATAATGATGCCAATGGCATGCTATCGTCTCGGAACGATCGAGCGCGCTTATATCAATAATATCAAAACAAACATAACCTCAAAAAGAATTTAACTCGTAATTTTAATTGTTTTATGTGATATTCAAGCTTTAGCAGTTTTTCATTGCCTTGTACCTATCTTTTATCATTTTCTGCTCTTTTAGGGTCTTCAGTTGACAGTTTGAGGTAAACTACTTTGTGTTCTTCTTCAACAAAAACTGGTAATTCTAATGTCGTCATTTTTTCCTTATATTTAATTCATTTTTTAGGATATTTGGCTTATTTTTGCCTTCAATTCAAATGCGGAGTAATTTTCAACCATCGAATTAGTGAACCAAAACAAAATGTCAACTCGATAATGACATTTGACCATCATTTGACTCACGGTGCTGACAAATTCGGCATGAGCACTGTAAAAGTTGTTTGTGATACAATCAATGACGTCATCACATCCAACGTGAACGCTGTTGTCGCGAAACGGGCCGCCTGTTAGCGCGCTCACAGTGCTGACGGTCACTATAATCGTGAAACGGAACACGGCCGAAGTTTTGCAGTGCTTGTACACGTTCATAATAGTCCAGTCAAAATAAGACCAATAAAGTGGCAAACCTCGGAATGAAAGCGAATAAGCTGTAAATTGGTAAAAACCTTTCTTTTGGTATTATAAAGACTGGGACAAAAGTCTCATATAATCTCGTGTCCGCGTCACAAGATATTCAGGGTTAAAGGTCAGGATGATCGGTTTTTTGCAATTATCTCAATTTCTATGGACTGTAAACGTTGTTTGTGACGCAATCAATGACGTCACATCCAACGTGAACGGTGTTGTCGCGAAACGGGACGCCTATTAGCAATGACTTAACAAATACTGGACCGGCCCTACCTACAGAATCAGCGTGACTACCTACAAAACTTTGGCACATAAAATGGCTACCTTTACTAGTGATGTACTCAGTATTAGTTGTGCAATATCGATAAATTTAAGTTTAAACAAATTCATCAATCCACTTATCTACGACATATCTAGGGAAATAGATCTTAGCTGAACAGACCCCCTAGACAAGATGCCTTTCGATAATCGCTAACGCAATCGCTAGAAGGAAAATGTATGCGATTTGACATAAGCCCTCGTTTAGCTTTCGAGCGCAATTGTCAAATCTCATACATTATCCATTTAGCGATTGCGTTTGCGATTATCGAAAGGCATCTTGTCTAGGGGGTCAGCCCCCTTCGATAATCGCTAACGCAATCTCTAGTAGGAAAATATATGGGATTTGACATAAGCCCTCGCTTAGCTTTCGAGCGCAATTGTCAAATCTCATACAATGTCCATTTAGCGATTGCGTTAGCGATTATCGAAAAACATCTTGTCTAGGGGGGCTGCACATTACGGACCTACATTGTAATAATTTGATTGAAAAGTCGTGTTTCAGAAATATTTAGGCAGTTTCAAATTGTGGAACTACGCAAATTCTAAGAAAAACTTATTAAAGATCACTATTTAACTTAAGCGGTACAAAGTTCGCCGGGTCAGCTAGTATGACTATAAAGTTACACCAATAGACGTGTATTTTCTTTGTATAAATAAGTGCGAGAAAATGTTATTGTAAAAAAATAGGAATAGTTTTTTTTTTGTAAAAAATTATTTAAGGGAGGCGATAAGTACTTACTTTCAAATAGGTAGGATAATTTGGGTGTAATTTAAATATTTTTTTTAGTTTTGTACGGTAAGTTAACTAATCAATGTTTATGATAAACTTTGTCGTAGGAACCTTATATGTTCAATTATTATGAAAAATGGAGGATTTTAAAAAACTAAAATTAATTGACAATGATAATTCATCAATTATTAAGCTTTCCAATGATATTACTTTAGTCACTGCATGTGAGCTAGGCTTAGGCACGTAAGTCTGTCTATTTAATATTATATATCGATAGACTAATTAAATTTTCTCTTTAGGTATCTTCACTATCGCCCATTAATAACGTATGTAAATTATCAAAAATATAAAAATTCTTACACAATTAAAGAAAAATATTGCTGCTGAACGCTTCTTCAAGTAAATTGGCAAATGAAATCAGAATATGAAACCTTAACTACATATTCCTAATTATATTTTTCACAATTTTGTTTACTTATTTGTGAAGAGTTAATTGCGGTGTATTTTTGTTTTTTCTCGCACCGCATTGTATAATATTGCAAGAAGGCATTCTGTAGTCTTTTATTGTGGCGCACTGTTAAAATATTACTGTAAATAACTTCGAGATTATGGAAAATAGTCAAAATCCGAAGCAAAATTCACACGTTCGTTCGGCACTTAATATGGCGGACTGGTCACGGTAGGCAATTTTTGTGACGTCACAGAAAATACATGCCACAGACGAAACAGTATGCATCTCTTTCTACAAATGTATTTTCACTTTTGTAAGAAAGAAACAAAACGATATTTGATAGATACGTGTCAAGATATCAAAGAACAGAGGCGCGTTCAGCGCTTTCGCGCGAAGTACAACTTTTCGCTCTAACCCCGTTCAATGCCTTCGAGCGTGACAACCGGGTGAAACAACCGGCCCGTTCAAGACCTTTGAGTGTCGGCGCGAGTTACAACCGAACAACCATCGAATTTGATGGTTGTAAAACGCTCTGACGTTTATGACTGAAATACTCTTACGTGATTGGATGATATTGGCGGCCATATTCTATAATGTCATCTACTAGAAAGAGAGAGAAATAAAAAATCATGTGAAAGAGGGAGATGAAAGATTTGGTTGCTGCCATCCGTTCAACGCCTTTGAGCGAGTTAAAAAACAACCGGACAACTACACCCAGAGGCGCTGAACGCGCCTCAGTTTAACGGGGCATCTCCATATGTCTATCTCAATGCCTATTAGCGCGCTCACAGTGCTAGCTGATGGATTGTCACTATAATCGCGAAACGGAACACGGCCCATATCTGTTGGCATCTTGACACTCGCGCGCGTGAAGCCATCGTGAATCGTGAAGCTTTGAAAAATAATTGACATTTGGCTGTGCGTGTCCTGTCCAGGCGTTGGAATCACCCCTATAACTAGCGGGTCGTTAGTGGAGCGGCTCTGAGACAGTCTCCGCCATTTTTTTTGACGCCATTTTGCTTTTGGGTGCATGTGTGTGTGTCGTGTCGTGTCATTTCATCATAGAAGTAGAACGCACACATTTGCATTTCATTTTTCATTATTACATTGTTGGTTTGTTTAAATCTCTAATTTATCTTCAGATTTTATGTGTTTTAAGCATGTTTTTTAAGATTTTTGACACTCACTGTTCTTGATTCAATAACAGTACCTGTGTGTACGAAGGGATTCGGCAGTTTTATCGGTTTGTTTGCTTGTGATTTTCTAAACTTAATAACTTTTTGACCTTTCATTGTTTCATACTATTTCATGCTAATATAGCTGAGCCCACCTGGTTAGCTACCATAATCTTACTTAAGTTTATCAGATCACCATGGTGACAGTACAACTTGTGCAGAGTACAACTTGTTACTCTGATAATCAGACATCCAGCAACTCTCTTGTAGGCAAATCCAGGTGAAGAACGCTTTCATCTTTGGCCTAATAGTTATTTACCAAAATGTATGAAGTTGAACTTTCCCATACTAAAAAACGAGCGAACTTTATATTGTTATGAATCCACTAAAATATTTTACAGACCATCGGCTTCAACAGAGGTTACATTTCTGGATGCACATCAATTTTGAAATCGATAAAAACAACTTATGAACACAGAAAAACTAGTGTTATTTTGAAACACAAATACTTGAAGATGAATATCTTGAGTTGAGTATGCAATAAATAACTTCCTCCAAGTGAAATAAATTCAGGAATACTTAAAAATCCAATAATGATAGGTGAGCAAAGTTGTGTAATATTTTTTTCATTAAATAAACAATAGTTTAAAATTAATTTAATATTATGTTTTCCATTAAATAACCTACACTATGTTGTTGTTCAAAATTACATGTAATTTTTTTTTAGATTGAATGAAAATGAAAAACACTTCTTCTCAAAAAGAGTAGCAAAGCTCTGCTAAAATTGATCTTCTGATGGTGCACATGTCTGGGCGCAAGGTGACTTCGGAAGCATAGAGAAGCTCGATATGTTAGAAGCTTTGGTTACTCACCATGGACCTGAATTTCATTTTATCAATTTTATTAATATGCTAAGAACATAAGCCACTGCACAAGCAATGAACAGGACATGAATAACAGAAAGTGGGCTGTCAAAAGGTGATTAATTTGTTTTTGACATAAATATGTTTGCTTATTAACCCCTTGTTTCTGAAAGGCTAATCAGTGATAAAATTAAATATAGTACATTCAAGATAAGAAAGTTCCCTTGACAAATCGATTTTTTCCGTTTCATGCATACTAATTTCCGTGATGAAAAAAATAATTTATCTCCTTAGGTTATTTTTATCAAAAATGTAATAATTAATTCCACATTAAATAAAAACAAGAATATCAGCCTAATTAAATAAAATTATAATTCTAAAGTTTAAAAATAAAATGTTTGTGTAAAGTATAAGTTCCGATTCATGACTCAAATAAATACTTAATTAAACAAATATTTTATCAGAATTATAAATAATTATATTTAACTGGATGGGATATTTTGGGATGTTGCCTTGATATTAGGACACCTAATTTTTATGGTTGTATCATATAGAATAGCTTTAAAATTAACACTTTTTATTCATGTCAATTTTCTCTCAAGTCTTATAGTTTGCGAGTAAATAAGCTTTGAAAATCACAATAGTCACGACGAAAAAAAAAATGGGATGTTACGTTGCTATTATAACACCTACTTTTTATGGTTATATCAGAAAATGACTAGAACGTGATGAGCAGATCAATACACACTTGTTCACAGTGGCTTTCTATTTCTTGTGTTTAGATTATGAAATTGAAAATTGGTACCAAAGGTTTTATAATTTTTATAGACAAATCAAATTTTCATAATTAGACTGTTCAGCTTAAATCAATATATTAATTTAGTTAAAAATATTTCTTAGAGAAACCTTTGCTTGTGAATTATAAATAGCACCAACTGAAGTCCAAAAATACTTTCTATACTAGCAGCCGAAACCCAGCAGTAATAGCCAATTACATGACACTGAAAATAACTAAGTAAATTTATCTTGCCGTATCAACATAGTAACATGCTTGAATTGTTTTACTACATATACAACAGAACTAGGTCTGTTCGCGAAGGACTATGTTGATCCCACAAACGTGCATCAAGTGTAATACCCAAAAATTTTGTAACTACAATTGATGAGTTCAACGATTCGATTGTATCCACTTTCCTTACATTTGGCCATGAGAATTTAATAAATCTAGTTTTATTTGAGTTTAGTGAACCAATTTGGAACATTTAACTCTGACACAATTATTTAAGAGAATGTGAAAGTTTGATAAACATAATTTTAAAAGCATTACAAAAGGAATGGGTATGCCATTCCTTTTAAATGCTTTTTCAAACTCTAATTAAAATCATTTATATGAATGAATATCATTAATTTATGGAAAACATTTCTTATTGACCTTAACATATTCATCAAAATTAAAAACTAGATTGATTTGTTTGGTTAGATTACCTACTATAAAATTAATTGCTTTTAATGTTAACTTCTTCAAAATGTATTCAAACGTTTTAAACTATTTGCCATTGTCTGCAGAGTTCAATTCTTCAATCTGAAGTTTTGTAAATAATCAATAAAACAAAATTATTTTCAAAAACAAAGTAATGTCTTATATAATTATCTTTTTTGTATCAACAGGTGTACAGATATTGAGAAGTGGAGAGACTAAGATCAGATGGAGAGGCAGGTTATTTATTTTTACTAGGTTTTTCACTGTTTTTCATTTTAGAGTCGTCACACTTTATACAAATGCTTATTTATCTTTTCAGAATCGCAGAGTAAGCACAGCGTTGCATGGCGGAGAATTGTGGGTTCTAATAAGTTCCATTGTGTACGTTTTTGTCATATTGTATGTTAAATTCAATAAAAAGATAATCGCATTTCGTTGTTTTGATTTTTAATAACCTAAAATATTATCAGAATTAAAAAAGTAGATTAGGGCTGTAAATTTATATCGATAATTTTCAGTATGTCGATAATAAGCAGTCGATAGTTTTGCAGCACTATCATTACGGAGCTGTCATTTCACTACGAAACGGCCGCTAGAGGGGTTGATTCCTATCTGTAACAGTAATATAATTTGTGGTCCTGTCATCATAATCAGACGATTCTTCAGCAATTCAGCATCGTTTGTTGTTCTTGATCTTCTGCGGTACCTACTTATTGTGGTGTTTTGTGATCTTCTATAGCTCTAGATCAATTTTTTGGTTGTTTACATCTTCTAAGTTTTATTGATTCGCCCCAGCAGTCGCGATATGTGTTTTGTAATAATAACGTTAAGATTATAAGTTTGTTAATTAATTAAAACAATTTAAACAACACAAACCAAACTAAATAAACTTTTCATTAATTGCTAAAGAAGTAATCGTTGTTTTATCGAGTAATTTTCACAATGTAATGTAACTCAAATTGCATTCTATTCAAAGGCAACTAGAGATTTTACTAAGTAAATCAGTTGCAATAAATATTTTAAACAAAACAGAGATCATAAAACTCATATTTATGGAATTCGTTACTTGTCTTGATTTTGCCCATGTGTAGTTGAAAAATTGTGATAATTTTTCTCTATCGCTGTTAAGACATAAAGTTTAATTATCAAAAGTCCTATGAAGACTAATACGAATACAGAACAAGTAGAAGAAAGTGGAGAGCCATTGAATAACACTGAATTAATCACTGACAACACACAACCAGAAATTGAAAATATGGATAATGATTCAAAGAAAGCACAATCATATTCAGCAAATACTCAAGTGAAGTATGGTAAGCATTATAATGTTAATAATTATTGTTGATTTTATTAAAAACTGAGTTTTAATGCACAATCATATTAACAAATAGTATTAGTGAATTAATTTTGAAATAAGATGGCAATAAAATCTTACCTATTTAAAGATAAATTTGTAAAAAAGTAACACACCATAATAAACTTTAATTTGTGCTTTTAAACAAAAGGAATTTTTCTGTTTAACAACATTTTTTTATAATAACAATAAAAACATTATAATTGGCAATGTTACATTCTATAAAAAATATATCTTAATATTTTATGTATGAAAAAATATACATAAAATCTCTTGCACTTATTTTGTCTTAACTTATAAATAATAATATACATTAATAGTGCAGTAATAAAGCAGATGTTTCAATATTAATTGAATCGCTGCTCTAAAATTAATGCCATTTACAAAATACTGATATTTCAGTCTTATTTTCTATTTGATTTAGTTACATTCTTATTCATGAACTACAAATGCTATTTCATGCTTTTACATCAGTAAGATATTAACACCGCGCCGGCGCGCCGCCGCCGCCGCCGCCTTTTCCCCCCCGCCACCGTCCAAAAGTAACGGAGGGTGGCGCCGAGCGAGCGAGAAGGCAGAATAATATGGCAGCGGCATTGTCATCTCAGTTTGAAAATGACAATATAAACATTTAAATATAAATCCAAAAGGCTAGGCAAGCGCGGCGATAATGATTTGAAAGTGGGCAATTTGGAGCTGGAATCCGGAATTACCGAGGTCAAATGCTAGCTGATTACATGGAGAGAGAGGGACCCTATATGATGAACTCTTTCTTCAAAAAACGGCATCGAAACTGGACCTGTAAAAGTTTGGGTGGCGTGACAAATATGAATCGTAGGCCGTGCCCACCCCAGAAATGTCGTGTTATGCGCACTTCATCCCATTCGCACGTCGTCACGCGTTCGCAGTTTGTCCCATTAGCATTTCGTCCTATTCGCACTTAGTCCCATTCGCAGTTGGTCCCTTTCGCGGTTCGTCCCATTAGCAGTTTGTCCCACGCAAGTAATTTGTATGGGAAGATGTGGTTTATGGACAGCGTTGCCGGACGTTCCGATTTTGGCGGGACGTCCCGATTTTTAAATCAAAATTAAATGTCCCGCGCGGGACAGACTTAATCCCGCTTTTTGGGGATAACACTGCCGTGTGTGCAGCGTGCTGAGAAAGAACGGCCGGGTGGCACAGACAAGTGTATTTTTATTAAAATATATTTTCTATGGCTGTTTTTCGCTATCTATTGCTACGTGGAATATGTGGATGAATATGAATATTTAGGTCAGACAATTTCTCCTACAGAACAAATAGAAAAAGAAATAAATAAAAGAATTTATAACTCATGGAAGCGCTTCTGGTCAATGAAAAATAAGAAGCTGTCAGCATCTGAAAAAGGCAGACTAATTAATACATGTATAACCCCATGCTTAACATACGGATACCAAACTTGGGCCTTAACCAATAAACTCTTTAAAAAAATCGAATTTGTAAAAATCTATGCAGGGGAGTGTCCTAAAAATAAAAAGAAGAGACAAAGTAAGGTTGACAGACATAAGGCACAAAACAAGAGTTACACCTGTGAATACGGTGATAAAAATACTGAGATGGCGTTGGACAGGTCATATGATAAGAGGCCTAGAAAAATGGTCACAAAAGGTAACAGACTGGTATCCTAGAGGTGAGAAACGCAAGAGAGGAAGGCAGATAAGTAGATGGGTAGACGATATTAAGAAGGTGATCAGGATCTTTATGGTCAAGGAAAGCCAGGAATAGAAGTGAGTGGAGAAATTTAGAGGAGGCCTATGTAAGTGCACAAGCTAGGAAATGAATAAAAAAAACATCTGAATATTATATAATGTAAAATCCTAGAAATAAAGGCTATCTTTATTGCTACATAAAGGTAATTTAAAACTCAAATAAAAAGATAAATATTTAAAAACATCTGATTATATACATTTTTTTACTATTACTTACTTATTTTTTTATTTATTTTTGTACCGCTTTCGACGAAAGGATCCTGCTTTTTTACCTCAAAAAGTTTCAAAATCACGACTTGCCAAAAAATCTGGCAACGCTGTTTATGGACCATATTAGGTTTATAAAAAATCAACCAAATTATAGTAAATAAGACATCAAAATTCGATACGTAAACAATGTAATAAGCAAAATAATAAAACCACTTCTCAATCAACTTATAAGGGCAAATATACAAACACTGAATATTTTCAATCAAACATGGATATGTATAATCAAACATACCATATAATGAGTATGTCATAATTCTCAATATAATCTACAAGTCACGTGTAGGCACATGTTACTCAACTAACTGTAAAAATATAATTTTTAACCGACTTCAAAAAAGGAGGTGGTTATCAATTCGGTTGTATTTTTTTTTATGTTTGTTACCTCATAACTCCGTCATTTTTAAACCGATTTCCAAAATTCTTTTTGTATTTGATAGAGTATACTGCAAGGGTGGTCCCATGGTCACCAAAGTCAGGATCTGATGATGGGATCCCATAGAAAATCGAGGAAAACACTAATTTAATACTAATTTAATCATTAAGTTAGGGTTTCTTTCACTGAAAAGATTTCATTCACTAAAAATTTAAAAATAATTTTTTTTTTACAAAAAATAGAACCGACTTCAAAAACACTGAAAACTTAAAAATAATATAAGAATAGGTACAGACAACATCACACTTCTATATTGAAGTAGGTGACAAATTTTAACACTTTCTAGGAGATCATCGTTTGGCGCCGACTTCAATATAGAAGTGTGATGTTGTGTGTACCTATTCTTATATTATTTTTAAGTTTTCAGTGTTTTAGAAAGTCGGTTCTATTTTTTATAAAAAAAAATTATTTTTAACTTTTTTTTAATGAAGTCATTCAAAGATAAAGAACCCCGCTGTAGTTTCTGTAGTAGTTTATTATATTTTATATCAAAACGAATATCTATAGCTTTTCTGTTTTTCTTTTTTTCGTTGTAAAAAAGGTTTTTTTTTTATAATCTTGTCCCAGTATTTTCCTTCTTGGCGTAATTTGAAGAGAAACAAAAACAAGTTAGGTTTTTTAAGTATGCGACTATTAACCTTGGAACGCATTTGTTGTTCTATGTTGGATTTTTTATCTATACTTATAAAATAACATGTCCTGACTGACTGACTGATTCATCATCGCTGAGCGTAAGCTATTAAAGTTAGGGCCATGAAATTTTGTGAGTAGGGTCATTTTATAGACACCCAATAAGGCAGGAATTTTGGAATTTCTACCCCTAAGGAGAGGAAATAGAGTTTGAAAGTTAGTATGGGAGTCCGTCATTTTTTAAGTTAGTCTGAAGGTCCGTCATTTTTGACAAATAAATTAATACGTAGTTATATCAGCATTTATGGAAATTCTACTCGTAAGGGGGTAAAATAATTATTGGTAAAGGTTTTTAGGTTTTCTAACGTTAGGTGTATAAGTAATTAGGTGTAGGTTTTTTAAAACTTCGTAGGTACAAAGAGGTCTTAAATTAACGTAATATTTTAAATTAATCTGTAAATATAATCAAATTCCACGCAAGCAAAGACGCGGGCAACAGTTAGTTTACTATCATCATCATCACAGCCCATATACGTCCCCACCGAGGGGCTCGAGCCTACCCTATGTTAGGGTGATTAGGCCTTAGTCAACCACGCTGGCCCAGTGCGGATTGGTCGACTTCACATACATCATTGAATTTCTTCGCAGATGTATGCAGGTTGCCTCACGATGTTTTCCTTCACCGTAGGAGCGTCAGACAAATGTACATATGAAATTCGAAACGAAAAACACATTGGTAGATGGCGGGTCTCGAATCCCGACCCCCCGATTGGAAGGCAAGTGCCGAGTCCACTGCGCCACCGACGCTCTTAGTTTACTATAATTTGTTTGATTTCTTATAAACCCACATCTTCCCATACAAATTACCTGCGTGGGACAAACTGCGAATGGGACCAACTGCGAATGGGACGAACCGTGAATGGGACCAACTGCGAATTGAACTAACCGCGAATGGGACCAAGCGCAAATAGGACGAAGTGCTAATGAGACAAACTGCGAACGCGGGACGAAGTGCGAATGGGACGAAGTGCGCATAACCCGAATTGTCTAGTGCACACTCCAGGATGTTAGGCTACCGATTCAAAATTTTATGATGGACGCCAACATACTGATAACTTCACACAAAAAATCTCTAGATACGCTAATGGTGACATTATATTTAAACATACAAGAGACGAGCCTGATATCTTAAACACCTAAAAATCCATGATGGTGAAGAAGCACGACAGTCGTCGGTCAGTCCTTCTTCAGTCGCTGCGGATAGAGTCGACCCTCACATATCCCAATGCGAGCCATCCAGTGAAAGCTGCCAGGAGTCCATTAACATCGTGGAAAGTACACGATGAAAACCTAGCGGTCCTCTTGGAACATCCAGGTTCAAAATAAAATTTGGATAGCCAGGTAAATACTTTCCAAAATACAGTCTATATACACATTACTAAAAGATCTAGGCTTATCGAGAATGTCCGTGAGCTCAATATTAAACCGTGTAACAAAGGCGGGACAGACGGAATCGTTTCAAATATGGTTAGGCAGAGAGAGGAGCCGGAGTGGTGAAGGTGAATGTTGATGCATTGTAAAGTAGCTACTGGGTCGTAAGTCCCAGGCACTGCTCTTAGCTCTTTTCTCTGCAATGCAATGGACCCGGCACCCGCACGATGAATCAAGGAATGCTAAGTTCGTCTCTCTCTCGTCCACAGCTGCGTTTTAGGATGTATTAAAGCTTTTGAATTGGAGAGGAAGTACATGACTCACCTTAGTTTTGTCGATGTTATTGTAGTCATGGCTGAGACCGTGGAGGATCTAGCCACAATGCTCGAAGACCTCTGTAGAGTTTCCCAAACAAGTGGGTCTTAAAATGAACATGGACAAAACCAAAATTATGGTAAATTCCCATGTAGTACCCACTCCTGTGAAGGTTAAAATATATAGTAAGAACATTGCTACTAGCATTTTAATAAAAAATCTTAGAAGATCACGCCGCCGACGTCAAAAAGTCGGCGCGCCGTCGCCGGCCATGTACCCATGGGCGCTCTTATGTACATCAATTGGTGATCAGGAGACCAGGCCTTAGTATTTTAATCTTAATGTTCATTACATGCTTGTACTAAAAAAATAAAGTGCAATCATTGAATTGTATTACGTAAAAAAAAATATGTCAGCTACGAAATTAGTAGGTACAAATAGTTAAAAATTATGACATCTGTTGGTAGGAAGTTTTTAGAAATAGGCAGCAACAATATTCACTGCAGAAATTATTAGAAACAAATCATAACTCTCACTAATCCATGGTTCTTAAAAATTTAGGCCTCTAAAACATGTCATCATCATCAACAGCTCATAATATACGTCCCCACCGAGGGGCTCTAGCCTACCCTAAACTAGGGCGATTAGGCCTTAGTCAACCACGCTGGCCAAGTGCAGGTTGGTCGACTTCACACACAGAAATTCTTTCTTCACAGGTGTTGTGCAGGTTTCCTTACGATGTTTTCCTTTACCGGAAAAGCGTCGAATAAACGTACATATGAATTCAAAATTTGAAAACACATTGGTGTGTGGTGGGGTTCGAACCGCTACCTCCCGATTGGAAGGCGACGGCCATACGCACTACGCCATCGACGCTAAAACATGTACTCCTGTCATATCCTAGCTATGCTTGGAAGCTTGTGTTGGAAGCACACCATTGCATTCAGCCAAAATTAGTGTGAAGGGAATCTCTGAATGTGGATTAGATGAAGGGACAACTGACAATATTGTTTTCAATTTTATTTTATATACAACAAAGATAGCAAACAAGTAGGCTGTTCACCTGATGATAACTAGTTATACATAGCCTATAGTACCTGTGTACATATATTACATATTAGTGCGTCGGTGGCGCTGTGGACTCGGTACTGGGGCCGTACTCTTAAAATCGAACTTACGATATATCGGCGCTTCATCGTGTCGTTTGCTCCTCTAACTCGCATGTTTTGTTTCGTTTCTCTCGTTCGACGGAACGACCGAACGAACGATTGACATAAGCGAGCGTCATAACCCTACTCTTAAAATTGAAGGTTCGTCTATCTAGTGACAACGTTGATACATTTGACAGACGAACATTCGGAAAATTTACGAACATTTCAACGACACCTATTGAGGTATCGTTGAAATTATCGTAAAGCGAAAAGGGCAGCGTAATTTATTCAATGTTGAATTTCACTCCTATCATTAAAATATCTCTGTCTCTATTGGAATTTATGCAATTATTGTTTATAATATTTAGGCTTTACGGTAATAATAAGTAAGTACTCAAATAGCACTAATTATTTTAAAAAATTAATAATTTCTAATTAATTATGGATTTTTTAATTTTATTGATTTAAATGCTTTAAAATAAGAAAATGAAGAGAATACTGCAAGTACAGTCCGAAGATTTTTCTAATATTTTTAAATATAATGCGTAATTTCTCGAAAGTATCTTTAAATGTTATCTTTTATAAAGAAAAAAAGATTTTATTTATTAAAAGCGTTGAAGCCATTTTAATGGTATGTATTTTGCTTTCAGACATTCGTTATATAATTAAACTAGCTGTTGCCCGCGGCTTTGCTCGCGTGGAAGGTGATTTACAGATTTGAAAACTGTATAAATATGTATGAATAATTTATTCATGTTTTTAAACGTATTTATTTATTATTAATCAATAGTCCATTAAATAAGGACTTTCATACAAACTTTCAACACTTATTTTACCCCCTTAGGAGTAAAATTTACATAAATGCTGATATATGCTGATATAAACGTTGTATATAAAAACAACATTCACGGCTTTTTTGTCATTATACAATCTATATAGGTACTTATATAAAAGATGTTCCCATCTATAGACGCACGCACAGCTGTAACCGCTAATGGTAGAAACGTGAAATTTGGACAGTGGTTTTAATTCAAAATGCGGACACACACTAAGAAGGGATTTAAAAAAAAATTACCCTGAAGGGATGAAAAAGGGGTTGCATGTTTGTATGGAAAAATATTTAAATGAGCAACGATTTTGATAAAACTTGAGATTCATGCTCTTAAAAATATTTCATTGAACACGTGTTTCATGGTTTATTGGAATTACCCCTATTTTGCAAAATAGGGGTTGAAAGTTTCTATGAAAAATATTTAAAATCTGCTCCAATTTCTATGAAATTTATTATTCGGGCTTAAAAAGGCTACAAAATTATTTTTCCTACGAGAAAACTTAAATTCCCACGGGAAAACAATAATAACGCGGGCGAAGCCGCGAGCGGAAAGCTAGTACTTTATAGGCACGCGCCGCCCGCCGGACCCCGGCCGGTACCGGCGAAACCGCATTGTCCGCAACGTCCCTACATTTTAAATCTGTAATATCTTCGAAAATATTGATTTATATTACATGCTGTAAAGGGCTAAATTGATCTATATTAAATGCACATTGTATTTAAGGTATTTAATTGGATAAGGATTAATACCGTATTGCTTAAAATCGCTTGGTAAATAAGCCATTATTTCTCGTAAAAAGTAAAGGATAAAAAAGGGTTATTGTGGGTTATCCCTAAGAGATAGATATATACCATCGCGGACTTTTTTGTAGACCTTTTTAAGGTGTACAATACTGTAGTAAATTATTTTTATTTATCTTGTAGAGTTCAGCCAGCGTTTGCAATCTAAGCACAAAAAAAAGTGTTTATTTACGACATCATATTAGAAACCTCTAAAATTATCAGGGTTTCTCTACTATACTATGCATGTATTATACATATAAGCCTTCCTCTTGAATCACTCTATCTATTAAAACAAACCGTATTAAAATCCGTTGCGTAGTTTTAAAGATATAAGCATTTATATTATGTAGTGATGGTTCCGACGACGACAACGATAACGCCAACGATAGCGAGTTTAGAGTAGGGCTAATCCGATATTATCGTTGTCGATTTTAAGAGTACGGCCCCTGGCCTTCTAATCGGGAGGTCCGGGATTCAATTCATGTACCTACCTATGTGTTTTTCAATTTTAAAATTTCATTTATCTACATGTATCCCACGCTCATACGGTGAAGGTACATATGGTAGTACATATGGTTCATGTTGGTTGTAAATCTATAAACCCTACCAGCCTTATTAATAAAAATCGCCTATTCCCTCCTTAATCCGAACGTACTCTCGGAGTAGTTACTACCAGTTTAAGCTAGGAGTAGCTTTGTGTTTATAACATTATTAATAAACACGGAGTAAGCTTAGACTAACAAAGCCTTCCTTACTCTCGGATTAACCCGTATGTTATGGCAACCCTTGCAATTTAAAAGTAAAAAGAATGAGTCGGTGAACGATTTGAGCATCGTGTGACAGACAGAAATACATGGGATGACAGTTTTTTCTGTTTTTTTTCACCTTTTTCAGTTTTAGATTGTCTTTCAAGGTTATTTTGTGGCGATTTGTGATCGCAATATTGCAAAAATTGGCACTTCTTATTAGTGGAGCGCTATTTTCAATTTTTTCGATTTCGTCGATCAACATCAAATCATCTAAATAATAGTCACTTTCCATTTTAATACAATACAAAATTAACCACACCAACAATAAATACAAATTCGCTCAATTCGACTGTGAAAAATAAAAATAGGTAGCTAGCAGGTATAACATTTACTCCGAGAGTAGAGTGGGATTAGCTTACTCCTTCCCTACTCCGTGTTTATTAATATAAAAAATGTTTACTACTGACTTAATACTCGGAGTAAAGTTACTCCTGCCTTAGTCTACGTTTATTAATAAGACGGTACATGTATAATAAACAATTCATAGATAGCCTTTTCCACTAAAATAACCATAGAGGAGATATTTGAGATCAAAGTGGCCAGTACGGCAAAACGCCAATTTCATATGTAAGGACCTAATATTTAGTATTAATATATTTTCATCTGCCTTTACTTTCATACCCTGATCAAAACTGCCCAGTCATAAAAGAAAAATAATGGTTAAAGCAAAATCGTTGCAAAAAAAACACGCAATTGGCGAAATCTGAATAGACGTTGCCATCAAATGCATAATGAAATTAGAGATGAAATGAATATCCGTTAACTCTTTAATTTGTGCGCGTTGCCAGTAATGACGTACGGAACTGAGACATGGACGCTTACAAGGGGTTTCTTATGAAGGCACAAGGGCAATGGAGAGGGCTATACCCGGGGTTTCTCTACGCAATCGCATCAGAAATTATGAGATCCGAAATAGAACTAGAGTCATACGACAGCCGACTGATGGTCGTTGGAGCGGAAAGGTTCTCGAGTGGCCGCCGCGTACACCGGTAGACGCAGCGGTGATAAGCCCCCCGCAAGGTGGTGAAGAATGCTAAAAGCCGTTGGATTCGGGAGGCGCAAAGGACCCGGCCGCTCCCGATTGCGTCCGTCTTATAATAAGGGAATCCTCTATAGATAAAACAAATAGAAGTAAACGAGGTGCATTGGCGTATCTAGGATTTTTTTTCAGGGGGGCCTTGACCACTGATATTGTGTGAAGTTTTCAGTTTTTTTTGCGTCCATAATAGAATTTTGACACGGTAGATTAACATTCTGGGGTGGGCAAGTTCATTTGAAGATATGAAGGCCTTCTTTGAATCAACCAACACTTCACATATGGTTACTGCAAACTACATGTGGAATGACTTTGAAGCGTTGTGCAAGAAATGCACAGACACATCTAGGTAGGACTAAAAGTACTACAGCTCGTTTTAATGAAACCAAATGGTGGCAGCAGTCTATTAAGAGGATTGTGAAGTAATCGTGCGCGGCGCGAGTAGGTATTTTCTAAAATGCTATCTGTTTCACATCGCTCGGCCTCCGGTCTGGCGTTTACACCACAAATACAACATGCGCAAATTTTCACGCACACTACGACACAGCAGCGTGCGACTCGGCCACGATACTCGGCGGCTGCGGCCGGCGCGAGAGCTCGAAATTATTATTCTATCGTTCGTAATGTTTTGCGTTGCTTATATTTCTGACTCCCTTTCCGCTCGCAACTTCGCCATCGTTACTTTCATTTTTCGTGTGGGAATTTTATGTTTTCACACAGAAAAATAATTTTATAGCCTATATTACTCAGTGATAATGTAGCATTCTATTAGCCAAAGAATTTTTAAAATCAGTCTGGTAGTGTTTGAGTTTATTCATTACAAACAAAAATACAAACGTACTTAATCTTCTTTCTTCATAATATTTTAGTAGATGAGGTTCGGAATACAGAATTTATTTACATTTCGTAAATTATTTCTGTATTGAAATTTATTGTGAAGGCACTTATTTGGTATCCCTATAGGTACCTTATAGGATTGAGGGTGAGGACTTTTTGTTAGGAAAGTATGTATCCTATATTTACCTGTCTAAGGAAAATGCAATTTTTTAAGATGAGTGTTATACTGAATTAAAATAACTTGCATTTGAGATGTGAATCTTTTCTGAAAAAAAAAACATTAAACATATAATAATACTTTTACATACAAACTAAATAGGAACAGGGATACAAAAATAAAAAGTAATAATAAATAATAATAATATTTTTTTGATTGGGCTGGGCAGCTTTTGCAGAACTTGGCTTTGCTTTTAATATGAGCATTAGCATAAAACAGAAAGCGCGGATCTTCAACTAGTGTGTCCTACCAGTGCTTACTTATGGAGCCGAGATATGGATAACAACTAAGGCCATCGTCCACAAACTAGAGGTGGCACAAAGAGCAATGGTAAGAAAATTGGTAGGAGTAACACTCCGGGACACGAAAACGAATAGTTGGTTCCGAAAACGGCGTCAGGTCTCGGACATTACACACCACGTAGCAAAGCTCAAGTGGCAATGGGCTGGACATATAGCCAGAAAGCCGGACTCGTGGTGCAGAACTATCTTAGAGTGGAGGCCATGGAACCGTAAAAGACCCAACGGGAGACCACAGATGCGGTAGAAGGACGACATCGTCAAGATGGTGGGCACAAACTGGATTAGAGTAGCCCAAAATAGAACGGAATGGAGAAAGTTGAAGGAGGCCTATACCGCCATGGTAGAAGAAAAGGCTTAGATTATATTTTTTAATAATTATATGATTATTTTTGTTGGTGATGTTCACCTCAATTTCTTTATTAATAAGCCAAACGTAACATCATCTGCAAATAGCTCCATCTCCATCCATCTTTGAAATTAGTCAGCAGCAAAACAAAAATAATGTGCGTCGGTGGAATCAGGGTTAACAACAGGGCTCTGTGACTGATCCCTCTATGAGTTTCCATAATTGATCCTCAAACTCAAGATTCCTCGAAAAGCCTGGAATACCAAAGGAAAAGGTGGCTAGATGACATTAAAAAAGTAGACTGGACTGACATCCACAATTAAAAAACGCAGGCGTTTTATTAAGTAAATAACTAGTTATACTAATAGTTTTAGAATTTATTTTTTTCCACCTCCGTGGTCTAGTGGTTGAGGCCACCGGGTATTGATCGGGAGGTCCGGGTTCGATTCCCATCGGGGACAGAAGCTTTTCTGATCGGTTTGGTTGGTGGTAGGGCTTCTAAACCCACCTGGCTAGCTACCACCGTCTTACCTAAGTTTGTCGCCATAATAACATGTTAATAGCATTGCTGTGTTCCGATATAAGGCCAAGAGCTTCCCTGTCGTATGAAAAAAAAACCTATTAGTAGGATTATATGCAATCAGGTGCTTTAAATTATATTGTTAAAATGAAAAAAAAAAACGTCAAAACCGTACGAAGGATGGGTGCCTTCTCCAAATATATGCCTACCCTGCCTAACCTACATATATTATTTACTTTGTCGTTTCTATTTGTTATACATTCGTAGATTCCATAACGCGAGTACAAATAAAATAATATTGAAAATAACGCTACTTGCATATAGTTTGTTACACGTTTTTTAGCTGCTCCAACTTGGTTATACGAAAAATAGTTTGTGAGCAACTTAGAATACGATAACGAATATACAATGCATAACAAATACCTATCACAAGAAACAAAAAACGAATTTCTTTTGACTGTGTGTCTTTGTGGCACATATCTATTATAAAAATAAAAACCGACTTCAAAAAACACTGAAAAGTTAAAAATAATTATAAGAATAGGTACAGACAACATCACACTTTTATATTGAAGTCGGTGCCGGTAACTTTTCAGTGTTTTTGAAGTCGGTTTTTATTTTTTGGAAAATATTTTTTATTTTTAACTTTTTAGTGAATGAAGTCTTTTTAGTGAAAGAAACCCTAATATAATACTCTAGTATTAAATTAGGGTTTCCCTCGATTTTCATGGGATCCCATCATCACCATACTCTATCGAATACAAAAATAATTTTGAAAATCGGTCAACAATTGGCGGAGTAATCGCGTAACATATACACAAAACACGTTGGACACACGTAAAAATTTAATGGTTTTTCTCGATTTTTATGGGATCCCATTATCAGATCCTAACTTTGATGACCATGGGACCAGCCTTGGAGTATCCTATCGAATACAAAAAGAATCATCAAAATCGGTTCATAAACGACGAAGTTATCCGCGAACAAACATAAAAAAAGCATATAGGTATACGGTCGAATTGAGTAACCTCCTTTTTTCGAAGTCGGTTATCAAACAACTACATACTTAGTTACAATTTATTTTCTTATTTGATTTTGGGAATTTACAGTTAGTTAACAGGCTACAGGCTGCTTACCCTTAAATAAGGTTTGTATTGAAATAAGATCCTTAAAATAAAACACTAAAATCAATAAACGTATTCGAAAAGACATTTACTTTTTGATGTAGAAGGTATTTGTGTAGACTTGAGTACCTTTCAGTATTGATCGATATATCGATATTACTTTCTCCTCCCTAGTTGACAATAACTACGATAACATTATGTCACATCACTAGTAGATTATGCCCCATTATACCCCTGCCCCCGACCCGTATCGTGCGATAGAGAGAGTTGCAAGAACTGGTCGAAATTGCCTACAATTCCTGTTTGATATATTGTTTCGGGCGATAACTGTTTTACCCCCCTAAACCTTTACGAAATTAGACACTTTTGGTCTCATTCTATTCAGTATACCTTAAACGATGTTTGTACGTTTTGCTTTTTTCGTAATTCAGTAAAATTTAGTCAAAAAAAGATAAAAATGCTCAAGGTAGTTTTTAAGTCTAAAATATAGATATTTAGATGCTAATAATTTATATTCTGAGCAATATTTCTTTAAAATCAAAACGTACAAACCTAGATCTTCATTATATCTACAATATTTCCAAAAATTATGAAAATTGGACTATGTTTAGTGGGAGAAAAGCGTTATCGCTTTTTGTATGAAAATTTACAGCCTCACAATCCTCTTAAAGACGCCGTACAGACCAAGAAATTGCCTTTTAAGAAATGGCAAGAGTCAGGTTCCTTTGGGTGAATGCATTATTATAATATGGGCAGAATGTCTTCCAGCTTGGTTCGCACATTAAATTTTAATAATTCAAATGAGGAGGCCGCATTATTTATTTTCCGATTTATTTATCGACATTGTTCCTAGTCGCACAATGTGTAAGATGTTATTATTATACAATCGTTTAAAGAAAGGGGTTTCCACGATTTTTTCACCAATCATAGGTGCGACAGAAGTATGAAATGGTTCTTTTTGTAAGATGGTACCCGGGGCCGATTATTCCCAGTGTCCACCCCCTGCTTGTCCCCCGCGGGTGGACAGAGACACAAATGTTTTAAAAACCGAATGAAATAATGAAAAAATGATTTTTTTAATTATTTCCGCTGGCCACCCCGGGTGGACAAAGACACGAGTTTCATATTATTACTCTCGATGTCCACCACCGGTGGACAAAGACACGGCTTAAATAAACATTCTCGATGTCCACCCTTGCTGGATTGGGTGTAAATAATTATCACAAAATTATTTTTGTAGGTAGTTTAGTCATATTATTATCAACATCTTTTACTTTTACAATTTGTACAAATAATTATCACAGTAATAATCATAGTCACAGAAAATATCTTTACATCCTCATCCTTTCTAAAAATAAATCAATATTAAAGTCCCCATTGACAAGTCCCATTTGCATGTCGTGAATAAAATGATCACTTAAAATAATATATTTCTTTTTACGTTTATTGTTATTATTTATACCTTGGCTTAATTGCTTTTTTCGCACTACGAAAAAATTTGCATCTTCTTTAAGGACGCTTAAAGCCAGGAGTGCGTTTGGATTTTTTTCCCATGGCTTTATTGATTTTACTTAGTGTTTGTATAGTTAGTACTCATTAGACATTATGAGGAAAAAACATGTCAATAAGTGCCGCAACTTAGTGTCAATCAACATCATGCGTGAAAACACACATAATTGATAGTGTACTTACTCCTATTTACCCTAAAGATGTTGATAACATCTTAGATGTTATCTCATCATCATATAGATGTTGATAATACGATTAAACTACCTACATAATTAATTTTGAGATAATTATTTACACCCAATTCTAGCAAGGGTGGACATCGAGAATGTTTATTTAAGCAGTGGCTTTGTCCACCGGTGTTGGACATCGAGAGTAGTAATATGAAACTCGTGTCTTTGTCCACCCGGGGTGGCCAGCGGAAATAATTTAAAATTAATTCTCGCTGTCCCCCAGGGGTGGACAGCGAGAGGTTTTTAAAACATTTGTGTCCCTGTCCACCCGCGGGGGACGAGCAGGGGGGTGGACACCGGGAATAATCGCCCGGGGCGGGTAGTCTCCTAAAAGTACTACGCTACGCCGCCTTTAGATCAGCAGGCCTATTCTCTAACTAGAACTGTAATTTTTGATAGAAACTTAACATCCATTACTGCTATTGAAACGCATAACGTTTTTCGACATAAACTAAAAATGCATAATGTTAATTGCCATAAGCGTCACTTGCCATAAGTCTTTATGTCATAATTTCATAATTCAAATTTCAGATTAAAGGCCGAAATATGTAAGGCATAACCATGAAAAGGCATAATTTCAATAAGCATAAGTAACAAAAGTCATAATTTATGTTTGTCATAATATTTCAAAGGCATCATATTCAAAAGACATAGTACCTTTGAAAGGCATAACTGACAAAATCCATAAATCCATAGCGAACTCATTCACCATAATTTCAAAAAGCGAATACTTGCTATACTTACTTACATAAAAGATTAAATTTATTGTGTTATGTTTTAATTATTTACATTGTTTTTTTAACCTTGTTTATTAAGAAATAGTTTAAAAATACTAAATAAAAAACTTTAATTTACGATTAATGTTAAGAAATTACCTAATAATATAAATATATTATATCATTTTGCATGCAAACATGCAGCATGCATGCAAGCATGCTGTCATGCAGCAGGCATGCAGCATGTATGCAGACATGCAGAATGCATGCAGGCATGCAAGCAGGCATGCAGCATGCAAGACTTCTGCCGTAGCTCCGGCACTGCGGGGTTCTGGCGGTCCCACGCATGCTAATCGTCGCAGATGGCTTTCGCTCACCACCGCAGCCTCGGCTTGATGGCCGGCTTCGCCGGCCAGCCTCAGGGCTCGTTTACGGAGTCGCGGGGCGTTGCGCGGCGCGGCCCGCTCAGAATTCAAACATATGGCGTTGTATGAGTTCGTTTACGGAGAAGCGATTTTACACGCCTTTGCTTGAAATGGCGCGTTTTTTACGGCCGAGCCCGCGGATGGCACCGCCGCGTCCGTCGATGTTCCCGTCTCGCATCTCTATGAACAACATCGTATATTATGAGTCCTTTCCAGTCTGGCTTTACCTGGTCACAGCACAATTTCTGCTCTTCTAAAGGTTACGGATGATATAAGATCTGGAATTGAAGACAGGAAAGTTACCATTCTGGTTTTGGTAGACTTTTCCAATGCTTTTAACACAGTTAACCACGAAATTCTTTTGGCTATTCTCGCTCATCTTTCGGTTTCTCAGGAAGTATTGGAGTGGTTATCTTCATATCTTCAGGGACGCCTGCAGTCGGTTGTGGGGAACGAGTTATCATACTCGTGGAGCAACCTTACAGCTGGAGTTCCTCAAGGTGGCATTTTATCCCCTCTTCTGTTTTCTATCTTCATAAACTCTCTTACTCATCATCTCCGCTGCTCGTATCACTTGTATGCCGATGACTTGCAACTATATGTTCAGCCAGACATTGATAATATAAGTCGCGCTATTGATACACTAAATCAAGATCTTAGTTCTATTAAAAGTTGGTCTGAGCAATTTGGGATTCTTATTAATCCAACTAAATGCCAAGCTATTATCATTGGTGGCTCCAAGATTATGTCTAGGGTGGCGTTAGACAACCTTGACGCCGTAGTTTTCGATGATAAGACTATCCCCTACAGTAACACTGTGAAAGACTTAGGGCTATACTTGTATCCCACCTTAAATTGGGGACCCCAAACTGCCAGCATTTGTCAAAAAATAACAGGCATCTTACGAGCTCTTTATCGTCTGAAGAATTTTCTGCCTCCAGATACGAAAAAAATGCTTGTACAGACCTTGATATTCCCTATTATCGACTATGGTGACGTGTGTTATCTCGACCTGAATGCAGATCTGCTCAATAAACTGGACCGTCTTCTTAATAACTGCATTCGATTCGTTTTTAATTTAAGAAAGTTTGATCACGTATCTGAGTATCGGCTCCGTTTGAAATGGTTGCCTATACGGCAGCGCAGGCACATGAGAACGTTAACTACACTCTATACCTTGCTAAACAGTCCGAATACCCCTAGTTACCTTAAAAATAATATTGAATTTTTATGTTCCTCCCATGAAAGATCCCTTCGCTCTACCTGTAATGGTCTCCTTAAATGCCCTTCTCATAAGTCTGATGTCATTCATTCCTCTTTCCTTGTCCAGTCGATCCTTCTTTGGAATGCTCTCCCTCTTCATGTTAAAAAATCTACTAGTAAGTTAAGTTTTAAGAACAAATTACGCAAGCTATATCAAGCAAATTATCTTGTTACCTAACTGCGGATAATCTTCTAAACGTAGGTTAATTTAGTAGGAAAATATGTATTAGTTTATTTAACTTAAAATATGTATGTATTAGTATTTTATCTATATTAGTTGTTTATTACAAGATTACTTTAAATATCATTGATATTTATATATATTTTTTAATGTTGCTTATAATTAATGTAAAACCGGTTTTATTTCAATGTTGTACATCTACTTCTTTTTCTCTGCATCACCCAAAGGCTGACTGGTAGATAATGCCTTCGGCATTAAGTCCGCCCCTGTACACACATGTACTGAAAGTATTAAATAAATAAATAAATATTGCCATATGTTTGTGTTTACGCGTGCGATTATGAGTGCCGCTTCACGCGCCGCCCCACTGTAAACAGAAAAAACGTCTGACGCGCCGCGAGACGCCACGCCACACGCGACGCGCGACGCCCCGCGTCTCCGTAAATGAGGCCTCAGCCGCGGCGGCTCGCTCATAGCCACCTGCTCCTCAACATGCGGGCCGCCTCACCCCTCCGTGCCTTCGCGGCTCTCAATAACACGCTAGGGGTAGGGCAGACAAGACTACGTGGAGTCGGGATTGACTGAGTCGGTTTTAAATAGCACTAGTTTTTGTAATAATTAGTAATCCTCGTATGGAGAAAAATACATTCCGTATTACGTCAAAGAAGATTTATGGATACCTATTTACAGTTATTCTTAATAAAACTATGTCTTTAGTGAGTTATGCTTAGTTAAATTATGTCAAACAAAATAATGGATAATAACAGTTATGCGTTTTAGGGTATGCTTAATAAAATTATGGCAAACCAAATTATACCTTCCAAAGATTATGATTTTTAATATTATGTCTTTCGACAATTCTGCATTATAATATTTATGCCTATTGATATGTTATGCCAAATATTATTATGCTTTTTGATTTTTATGCCATATGATTTATGCCAATCGAAATTATGACAATTAACAGTATGCGTTTCAAAGTGTCACCCGCCGTAATACATAAGTTCACTAAACTAGTAATGGATATAAAGGTTCTTTCAAAAATGATAGTTCAAGTTACCAACCGTAGTTAGCGAATAGGCCTGCCGGTGTGGTGATGGATGGCTAGTTTATATGATTAAAACGGTTGATCACTCGACTTGGGACTTGATGTTTGAATTGAAGTCCCATGTTCTTTTAGTGTGAATCAGTCCATAACTTTCACAAATAAATTATGTTATTGGTTTCTATGTTTTAGCATAACATTCACATAACACAAATCCACATGACTGATTTATTATATTTTTGTCAGGCTACATCAAATATGTGAGTTTAGTCATATTAACACTACAAAATGCTGCTTTGGGCCTCAGTATGAGATATGCGAGGACAAGGAATGTTGTGATGTTCTCATCAGCAGCAGGTAATATAATAAACAGAGCATTGAATTGAGCAACAGCACTGTGTTTGATGTTTATGTGAAACGAACTTGTCACTTACCCACAAATTTATTTTCAGCTGTTGTCATGGCAGAAATTGTAAAGCTTGTAATTTGTGTAGGACTTGTAATCCAAGAATCTCATGGAATTAAAAAAGGATTCCATACAATGTATGCCATAGTTATACTAAATGTAAAAGATACCTTGAGAGTTTGTGTCCCATCTTTTTTATATATTATTCAAAACAATTTACTCTACGTGTCTGCATCCAACCTTGATGCGGCAACTTATCAGGTATGTCAATTTGAAATACTTTTTAATTTTATTATACATTTTCTTCGTATTTTTAATAAGTAGTTACCTACATTTATTTATACACTTGATTAAAAAAATGTTATAAATTAATTGTTGTTATCAAATGGTGGACTTATCTCTAAATACATTTCTTCCGGTCAGCCTTAATCATAATTTAGCCAATAGACGCCCCTTGCGGGACATAGGCCTCACAATCTTCAAACCAATAGGTCCCGTGCTTTTTGCATCCAGCGACTTCTCGCGACCTTTACCAGATCGTCGGTCTCCCTTGTGAGGGGCCTACCAACACTGCGTTTACAGGTCACAATTCGGCGACCTTTCTACCCCAACGGCCATCAGTTCTGCGAGCAACGTATCGTAGCCACTGCCACTTAGAGCTTGCAATTTTTTGTGCTGAGTAGGTCAATTTAGTTCTATGGATCTCATTTTTTTTTATTTGATCACGAAAAGAAACCCCGAGTATAGCCCTCTCCATTGCCCTTTGGGTGACCCCGAGTCTTAGGAGAACCATTGTAAGAATTTTAATGGACCACGTTTTAGTTCCGCACGCTATTACTTCCGACGAATTGAAAACATTGCTCTTGAGACACTGCCCTAGATGGAACGAGAATATGCTGCAGGAGCTTTCTGAATTTCGGTTAGTTGGACTTACCAAACTGGACTCTATTAACCCCAAGTAAACTTCCAGTAAAGAACCTATAACCTACACAGGAGTCAGAAGGACAAGTGTCAAATAATACTTCAAACAATTCCAAACATTCAATGTCCTAGATCGACGGATAGTCTTCATCCGAGAAGAATAGGTGGTACGAACGAAGATACAAACCTATTATACTGGAGGCACTTAGAAAAATAAATTAATCTCGTAAAATGTTTAGATATTATTAATTCATAAATAATTCACACCGTAATGTATTAGAACCTTGCAATAATTTCTGAGATACGAAACCTACAAACTAAGCGCTACCAGTGTTTGATAATTAAATTTAATTGATGTAGGCGGGTATATTTATTTCGCTAATGTATTTTCACCAACTTTCACAAAGTAATCGGATCGCGGCCAGCAATATTAAACGCCGAGTTCAAGCAAAATTTCATTAGCATTCATTATTATGTAGTTCAATCCATTGCTGTGATTAGTCAAAACCTATGGAAGATGTGAAAAATTATTAAGTTCAACCATACTTAACGCTAGGGCTCTTTTTGCAATGGAACTAAAAACCGTTATTGTTCATTTTAAATGTTTGCGATGTTTGTTATTCATTTACTAAAACGGCAAATTATGAATGGCACACAAGTGTGCTACATCCTTACGTGCTTGCACTCGACACGGTTTTAGACAAGAACAGGAACTCTTAATCACGTTGAAGGCAATCAACTTAACTACGCTACGCAGATGATGTCGATTACAGTGATTATGCTCGTAACTAAGCTAAACTTTAAAGTTGATGGAATGAGAACTGTGAAATTGACGACCGACACTTCCATGCGTTACGCACAGCACTATATTACGTGGAGCCATCAGCGATTACAGTTCCGACATACATCCTGTATGTCATAGTACATATTTTAGTTATTTTTGCGTTATATTTCATAATTTGACATTTAATAGTAATGTACTTACACTGGTGTGGTGCTGATAATTTATTCTGTTTCTGATAATAGGAGTACCTACTCACCATACTTTGTTGCAACCGCAAGTAGGTACTGTCATAATCAATTTGGTCCGTGACCTTTAGCGATTACTATTTATGAGCAATTATCATACAAAAATTATAAATGTGAAAGTTTGTTCCTAAATCACGTAAAAGTGACTGAACGAATTTAGAGGTATACTACTGTTATTATTGCAGGTAGTTAAGATAGTTTGTAATTTGGATTTTCACGTAAAATATATCATATCCAAGTTAAAATCCAGTCTGAAGTAGACGCGAAGCAAGTGGCGAATAGGACATGTTATTGATTTTAACAGAAGAAAACTGTTTTTATGAATTGCCGAACATCGTACCCGGTTCATCATCATCCAGCCAAGAGACGCCAACTGTTGGACATAGGCCTCCCCCAAGGATCTCCATACCGATTGGTCCTGCGCTTCCCGTGGCTTCCCGCGACCTTCACCAGATCGTCGGTTCACCTTGTGGGGGGCCTACCAACACTCTCCCGTCCCGTCTCCCGGTACGCGGCCGCCACTCGAGGATCTTTCCGCCCCAACGGCCGTAAGTCCTCCGAGCGATGTGTCCTGCACACTGCCACTTAAGGTTTGCAATTCGTACCCAGTTATTATTGTAAAAAAGAAGGTTGTTAGAAGAAAAATTTGTATAGAAAATGAAACATTGGTTCTAAAATCAATATAATACATAGATAACAACTATACGTCAAAATGTATGTAATCAATTCGATATAAAAGGTACCTGAAGATTTAAACAAATACTTCTATTTATTGACAAATATAATTCGAACGTCCTTAATAAACTGCCCTAATACAAATCAATGTCCACATTTCAGGTAACATATCAACTGAAATTATTAACCACCGCCTTCTTCGCTGTTCTCGTCTTGAAGAGGAGGCTAAAGAAGTGGCAGTGGTGTGCACTGGCACTCCTTGCGGCGGGCGTTGCGCTGGTGCAGCTGTCCTCAACAGAAAAGAAGGATTCGGCCAAGTCTGTAGAAGGACAGTCTAGAATATTAGGGTTTGGTGCGGCGTTAGCGGCCTGCTTTATATCTGGGTTTGCTGGAATCTACTTTGAAAAAGTGTTGAAGGAATCAGACATATCAGTGAGTACTCTAATTACATGTTATTTTATTAAATAGATTTAGCGAGGATTGCATGTACGTCGTTCGTATACAATGTTACACGTATAGAAACATAGCACATTGTAGTGCTTTTTCTCGCTGAATTGTTGAAATATTGGGGAATCTTAGTTGAAAGAAAAAAAAACAAACTTATTCCTTTAGTCCGATACAAAATGAAAAGCTTTATTGTTGTAGGTACATAATTATAATACACATATGCATATGTTAACACAATTCCTCAATGCAAAGCACTTAACTTAATGTTTAATCAATACAAGCCAAGGGCAGGATGGTTCAGGTTTGTTTGATCAATCTCGGCAGGTAAAAATCAGGTACTAATTGGGTACAAAACTACAAAATGAGGGGCAATAAAGTACACCAACAAATAGTTATAGGTTTCCTTTTTTTTTTTTAAAAGAAGTTAGTAGCCTTCCCCGGAGCGGTTGTTAGTAGGGCGTACCTTCGATGCTAAGTTTCCGCGATCACGGTATATTCGAATATTCCAATTCCTTAGATTATTCTCTCTATATATGTACAATTCCACAGAATTCCTCCTTGTGTTAGGTTAGTTTGTTATGGTTTCTAGCTGTAAGGTCAAGCAGCGGAGCCCTACGGCCTCCGGTGACTGCCCTGGAGATTCATAGCACAGTGCTAGGTTAAAAATATAATTAAATATGCCTATGATCTTAGGGTCAGTGGGTCTAACACTGAGTTCTGAAGGAATCCCAGTCAATACATTTGAACCTCATGTAATAAACATAGCAAATGAATTCTAAAACGTAATTTTTAATAAATTGACAAATGGTCTTATTGGTTAGTTAATAAAAAGGACATATGGAGGGGAGAGCACCTACTTTGTGTATAATTACTGCTATTAATAAAAAGAAAACAGCTTAATTTGTGAGTTATTTGCCAAAGAAGGATGTGAAACTTAATATTGTAAAAATTTAGAATTTAACAGGAAATTCGCAAGTGTTACTCAATATATGCCTTAATCCCACTAAGATGCCGCTTACTATCAGGTTTTTTTAATGAAATAGGGGATGGAAAAGGCGAATTTTGGAAATGTAACATGTTTGATTTAATAATCAATTTACCCACAAATAAAAATAAAATTAACAAAATCTGCTTTAAATCATGAAATATAATAAGTTAATTAGATACCTTATTGATTTTTTGCACTTATTGATACAATAAATCCATTTAATTTAATGAATCGCGTGACGGCGAGTAAATATAGTATTTTTCCCCTTAGCTTTACTCTTCAAGCTGAAAACAAAAAGAACTGAATTTTGTAGTTTCACTGTGGTTTTTCAAATCAAATTCACACGGAAAACGGGAGAAATACCTATATAAATATATAAAAACTTTATGATCTTCAAATCAATAACAAATTACTTCGATCGATGTCTCACAGACTAATCATAACCTAGACGATAGACTAAACCAACGCTCCACTTGCGCGCAGATTTGCGTTTATGTGGAAGCGACGGAGCCGAGGTCCGTTTGCTGAATGTTAAGCGCCGTATTGGCGACGGAACCTCTCCTAAAACCAAATTCATTTCATGACACTCGTAAGACTCTTAACTTGCTTCAAGATGTGTCAAGTCAACATACGGATCTTTCGAAATTCTACAATATGCAATAAGTATTTCCAGCTAAAGTTATAAGTTTGGTTGAAAAACAAAACGTAATGAAAAATTAACCATAAACAAATTGTGAATGCTTTCCAAATTCTATTCGACGAAACTATAATTATATGATCTATAAGTTTAAGCGTATTTTATTAAAATATGTCTATAGAAATGATCAAAACAAACGGTCTAAATGTCAAATTCCGAATTTTGAGAAAATCAACCCACCTAAATGGAAGCACGGGATTTTGGGCGAAAAAAAACTATCTTTGTAAATAAGGCCAGGATAAACGCGAGATTTATTTTGTTTATGCAAAAATTGAATAATGACCAAAGATAATTGCAAATGTCACTGACGTGACGTGAAACGACGTTGACGTTGACACTTGACATTGATATTGTGCAATTAATTGACAAAGTTATTGTAATTATGATTTTAGTTGTGAAATTTGTGTTAAAACTACAGTGAAACCAAAGTGTTTTTGCAAAATTTGTGTTTTATGAAATTTCAAGAAAAAACGGTGTTACAACATGACATAAGTAATGGAAATTGGTAATTACCTTGACAATTAAAAATATATCTTAATTGATTTTATCTTTGATAAATTTCTAGAGATTGCGAGACATGAAAATATGCCGCTTAATAAATGTTTATGATAATGTGACTATACTCATGATACTCGCATGTTTTATAAACATCTACTTATACTGACACTATGCATCTATTCTATTATACGAGTATAGAACATGGGTATTCAATGTATTTCACGACCATGAGACGCATTTTTGAGACAATAGAATTTAAAAAACTAAAAAGATCCCTTCACCAGTAAGTTTCTGATACTAGCCCTGGGGCCTTACCATGATCGTTTATAGCAAGGTTTAAACAATCTTGAACCAGATCGCTCTTGCTGCGTATATTGTTTTGAGCGATCATCATCTTTCTTCCGTTCCGTTAGTTCAATTTGACGACACGGTTAGCTCTGAGGTCGAGTGATCGCCTACTGCGCAACGGGTCGCGGATTCGATTCCCGTACGGGACAAATATTTTGTATGGCCTACAGAAATTTGTTTCGGTCTGGGCGTATGTGCATGTGATATCAGAAGAAAATCCTAGTGTGGGAACACATTTTTTTTTAAATTAGCCACACCCATTATATTGTATGAAATACTTAGCTCTTTAATATATTACATTTTTAGGTGTGGATGCGGAATGTGCAGCTGAGTTTGCTTTCATTGCCTTTTGGTCTAATAACATACTTGATTAACAATGGAGGCTCTATGAAGACAATGTTGACGGGATTCGATGGATTTGTTTGGTATTTGGTGATCCTGCAGGCGGCGGGGGGTCTGATCGTAGCCGTTGTAGTGAAATATGCAGACAACATTCTCAAAGGTTTTGCCACATCGGTGGCAATAATTATATCATGTGTAGCTTCTATATACATATTTGAATTTGTTTTGACTGTACAATTTGCCGTTGGAACTATGCTCGTCATCGGGTCTATATTTCTCTATGGATACGTTCCTAAAAAAAAAGATAATAGAAATTCTTTAAATGTATAACAATAACTCAAGGAACAAAGGCTTTAAAAGCAAAGTGGCATTATTATTAATATATATTTTTTATATTTCTATTAAGGTAGGTTACGGAAAATTAACTAAGTATTATGCTAAGTATTATTTTGTCAGTTGCGAAAAATTTTATTGTTTTTTTTTTAGCTGAGTTGAAAAGAAATAGTGTAAGAATAATATACGTAAAAAGTAAAATCTCCTACTTAGAAACTTTTATAAAATCAAATCGGTTGACAGTTAAGACTGTTAAATTCACTGTTTATAAACGATTACTTATATGAAAAATATTTGAGGATTCTTCTTTTCAATGTTTTTAAAGAATGCGTTGCTTTTCGAGTGACCCTTAGCGGCCAATGCGACTTAATACTTCAATAGTCGAATTAAAAAAAAGTACCTATGCAATCATAAAAATAGGTAGATAATTAATAAAACTCAAATATTGTTATGACAATTGGCATATTTTGCTTCAAAAGCGTCCCATTCTATACAAGACTTAAAATTTTTGTAATAATGTATATTTATTAATATTTTATATTTTAATTAATGTTATATATAATCTACGTATAAGCCATAATACACCAGACTTTATATGTTGGCTTTAAAATCGCATAACAGTGACGACTTTCGTAATGCAAATGAAAAGTTTGACGTGTTGCTGACTGTATAGAAATGTTATTTGGATGAAACCCATAAGGTGCTATACCTTTATAATACATAAGTTAAGAAATGCCAATTTTAAATGTGGAACTTAGATTTTTAATTATGTTTAAGGTTTGTCATACAAAATATTACATGTAGTTATTTTAGAATGTTATTTTTTAAGCAAATCATGACTAACAGTTCAAAAGCCGATTTTTGATTGGTCGACAGAATCCACGTGATAGAAGTCAAACAGAGCATAATTTAAAAAAGGAAAATCTTTGATTTCCGTAACTCTTAAAAAGTGTTTACTCATAAGTACCTAGTTTAAACTTCTACAGCCTTACAAATAAACGTGGAGTAAAGTCAAACTCGAGAATAAACTAAGAATAAGCAAAATATCTACTAATAAACCAAGAATAACTTATACTCAGTATAACATTGACATTTCTATTGACACAAATGTTATTCCGAAGTTATTCCAGCCCGCACCCTTGTATAAACCTAGTATAACTCGATTTGTGTTTGTTTGCTGTACTCATTTGATGTTATAATACTTATTTGAATATAATGGATAGACTAAAGTAGTATTTATTCACTGTTTAAAAAAATAACAAAGTTCAGAGGAGATCAATACAGTTAAATATTTCGTCAAGACTGGTAAGAGCTTGGTGGCCGAGGTGGTCAAGGCATCCAGACAGACACGGTATGTTGGTGACGCGAGTTCGATACCCTCCCGAGATGAAATTTTATCTTTATTGATTTATGAATTTTTCAATTTATTTAAGATTTTAAAAAAATGAAAAGTTCTACGACAGAATATTACTTATTTCGAATTAATACAATTATTCACACGAAAGTATAAACAAATATTAATATAGGTACGGAAACGAAACCAATCAACAAGCTTCCACAGATAAGATGTTACTTTTTTATACGTACATATTGTGCAGTTTGATAGATCGGAAGAATAGTTACACCGATGATAAACTCCGTTTATTTGTCACAAAATATTCTAGGGTTATTCTAGTTTTATACTAAGTATAACTAGTATAAGTATAAGGTTATACTAAGTATAAGGTTGGAATATATGTGGCATAACTCATTTTACCACATTAATATAATGTGGTATACCACACTATATTAAAATTATAAAATAAATAATAAATATCACTAACGTCGACTTTGTGCAAAACTCTGCCTAAAATTATAATACAAATCCATGTATCTTTTATGTTAAGGCGAGGTTTTCCTGGAAATCTACGCGTACACGGCGATTCCTTTATTGCGAGGTAATATAGTTGATAATCGTATAGCTTCTAATGTCGCTTACGCGCCCGTGACCGAACGAAATCGTTACTTTTTACATGTTTTATACGATTTTTGGAAAACTGGAGTACATAATAAAAAGTGTATTTTTGCAATTTTTTTGACAATAAAAATGCACATCTATTGGTAACACTTTTATTATTTTATTTTCTGATTCACAGCTGTTATAAAATATTGAACAGAGTAATTTTTGGTTTTTTTTTCTATCGAGTGAAATATTATTAATCATGTTTCTGTCTTTAAGAATGTTTAGATAAAATGTTCAACAATATCATATATGAATTTGAGAACTGCATGTTTTATATTCGTGGCGGTACAGTTAATCGAAATTGTATAAAATGGGAAAGTAGCGCCTTAAAGCTCCGAACCTGCATCCTTGTGCGTTATCGTTATCATACGGAATAATTTTGACACTGCACAGACAGATGTGGCCAACAGCGTTACGCTCGCGACTTCGCCCGCGACTTCGCCCGCGTTATTTTTTTTCCGTAGAAAAATTACCCTGTTCTTCCCCTGGTCTCGAACTATCCCTATACCAACTTTCACCAAAATCGGTTTAGTAGTTTCGAGATCAATATTCAATACAAACAAACAAACAATCAAATCTTACCTCTTTATAATATTAGTATAGATTTTTTAATGTTTGTATATATTTATTTATCAAATTGAAATTGTTTATTTTATTAGCATACTTTACAAATATATATAGCTTAGTGTCTAGGAGCTTCCTTAAGCTAAGTGTTAATTTCTATGCTACACTGTTAGTGGCGTTAGACGTTATTAGAATCTGACACACGAAACATGAACCTGAAATTTTTTCAAGTAGCAACACTGATACAATGTCCCCATGTAGTTTAGTTCAACATGGTGATTTTGATACTTTGTAATAAACAATTTCATGATATTTTTTTCTTAACTTCTGTCGAAATATTACAGATATTAAGCAATTTTAACATTCATGAAATCCAAATACAGCGATTTCTTATAAAAGGTTCATTGTTGGAAGTTCATTGAAACTAAACATTACCTAATATTTAATTTAAAAAAAGTATAAACTCCTTTTTTTCCTACTATATTCAAGCAAAAAAAAGACAATCCTTTCACAAATTTAACATTCTAAATTACTACATAAATAACAAAATATTAGAATATTTCAAGTATCAAAATGTATTTTACCTTCTGTAGACAGTATTACCAGAGCTAGAATTTTTGAATTTGCCGCTTTTTTCCAAGCTCATGTTTCGTGTGTCAGACTAATAGCTTTTGTATCAAACTCCGCAGATGTAGCCAACGTGTTAAGACGTTATTTTCAACACATTCAATAAGACGCAGGTGTTAACATTGACATTTACGCAGGTGGAACCCTAGCATTAGGATATCTCTGTGTTATTATTAAGTAAGGCGTCAACACGGTATGTTGGAGACGTGGCTTCGAGTCCCGCCCGAGATAATATTTTTTTTTTCTTGTATTTGATTTATTTTCATAATTTTTTCGATGTCTATATATTTTGAAATGTTGGTTAATTTGAAATACATAACATTCAAAAACGTCAAGAATCAGGCGAAGTTACCGCATGAAATTTTAACGTCATGTTGTCTGGTCATATCATACATAATAATCGTTTTGTACATTTTCCTCTTAAGATTTGGACGTCTACAACGGAAGTGATTCTTAATCGGTATAATACAACTTGGTTGCTTAGTAGGTAGTCTGTGGTAGAATACATACAATATTAGACTTGACTTTGTCTTATAGTAGTAACCTTTAATGTCTGGGGGCTGATTCTCACGGATTCAAAAAAAGTTCGAATTCGAATTTTTTCTCGAGCGGTAGCCACAGCTCAGCCAATCAGAGGATCAGAGGATTTATTGAGGGAACGTCGCTTGACTTATTTCGAGTAGTAAGATCGATTTTTCACTTTATCATCATTCTATTAAATAATTATTTATTTTAGATAAATAAATTATATTTTTAAGTATTTATTTAGAGAAACTAAATGCCAAGCGAAATTCTACAATATATACATAATGTAATTGAAAATAAATTAAAAAATAGCCAATAGGATAATCAAAAAAGGAAAAAAAAATATAAACATCATACCATAAATTTGCAATTGACGTCTCGACTACTCCCGAGCACTCGAAGCAATACAAGCGACTTTCCATAAAGAAATGGCGGAGCTCGACATGTCCATGTGTTCTCATTGGCTCAATTCTGATTACCGCTCGAGAAAAATCTCGAATTCGAACATTTTTACGAATTGTGCGAGAATCGGCCTCCTGATAATCTTTTCATACCTACCAAACCAAACTGTGTATTATCACACTGTGCAGTGACGTAACTATAGGGCGGCAGGGCGGGCAAAATGCCACGGGCCACTATCCTGAGAGGGCCCGCGACCGCGAGCTCAGAAATAACTAGCATTTTTTACATAATGTTCTGTAACCTTAATTTTTTTATGTATGTACTTCATCATCACCATCATTTCAGCTAAGAGACGTCCACTGTTGGAATAAGGCCTCCCCTAAATGGGGGGTGGGAGTTTATGTACTTAAAATCAATTAAAGTGAGACACAACTAAAGACCATAAACAAATTCAAACTAATCATTAAGATTTCAACACATTCAAAACAAAAAGACGTCGTCGATCAATTTTACTGGGAGGGCCCCCCTCCAAGAATTTGCCACGAGCCTCAGATACTTAGTTACGCCACTGCAAGTAGGTCTTCAATACATCGTACCATTGGCGTAGGTGGGTGGGGGGGGGGGGGGGGGCCTTGGGGTCCGGACAATGAATATCACATATCCAGAATCTGCCCAAATCGGAATCTGTCTTTATAATATTTACCGAATAATTGTTAATTTCAACCAATTTTAAACATATGACAACAATTTGTAACGACAGTTAAATAGTTATTAAATGTCATATGACCCATTTTTAAGTTCAGCATGATACTATACAATAAAATAAAGGGAATAATAATGATAAAATGAATTATAACAATAACTGTGTAACTGAAAAAAAACAAACATTTTTGTCATATTTCTATAACATACATGCCAAATGTGTGATTTTAGATAAACTTAAATTATGTATTTCAATCATTGATTTACTACCAAACGTAGATAATGCATGAACGATCGAATAGTAGGCCGGTGAAGAACTGCTCAATCGCGACTCGTGCAGTTCCTTTCCATAGTGAGTGATTAGCTGTCGGCACGTAAACATGCCGAAGTGCGCATTCAAAAGTTGTGGTACAATAGCCAGAACGGCATGTATTCAAATATTCGATTTATACGTAAAAACCAATCAAAAACAATTATTTTAATTATAAACATGTCGCTTCGCGTCAGTGTCAGTACACCACAATCGTTTCGCTCGCACGGGCGTCGTATCACGATGTGTTATCTCATTCATGCGTTGGAGCAACAATGCAATAAGCAATTTCAAGCATTATGTTTGAGAGTATAAAGCTGATATTTTCTTGTAGCAATTACTAAAACGTCGTTAGATCTGTGGCTAGGTATGAAATGATGTAACTGCCCACGGTTGTACTTAAAATAGTTACCGTAATAGTGCAGAATAAGGTTGAATTCGATAAATACGGTACTTTTTCTATGGTAATTTTCATTCAAGCGTGCATATTCAAGTATATATCAGCGAGTACAAATGTATAGTCGTTTAGGTGACAGATTTCAAGCGCGTTTTTGTATGAAGCGCTCTATCTACGTTTGGTAGTAAATCAATGATTTCAATGCAATTTAGTTATATTTTATTAAGGTTTAAACTAAAGTTTATGTGCCCCAGTCGATGCGTGTGCATTACCGCAGCAAAATGTGCTTTAGAGAAGTGAGAGTATATCAAATAATTAGTTCATCATGAGGAGAAATTAGTTCATGAATAGCAAAATTTGTTCGCATTGTAGTTTTAAAGTTATTCGAGAAAAACAGATTTTGCTGGAGTAATGTTCGAAACGTTACCCTGGCAAAATCTTTTTTTATAAAATCGTTTCCATCCAGAACCAAATACATGAATAGATAGCTTTTGTTGCGTATTAAATGTTTGTGAATAGCAAAATTTGTGCATGTTGTATTTCTTAAATTATTTAAGATTTTGCTGCGGTAACGTTTTAGGATATCCCAGATCTCGAAATCAGTTGAACATAGAAGTTTGAAAAAAATACCAATAATAGACCTCAATTTGTTCAAATTTGTTCAAGCATTAGTTTTTGATTTGCTTGATGAATACCAATGTAATTAAATGTTTTCAAAAATCAGAAAAAACGAATTTCTCAGTAAACCAGTACACTTACAATAAAATAAAAGGCTGTAACATGTACCCTTGGTACACCTTTATAACGACAGTAAACTTAGATTATGTAACTTTACGCAATATGAACATATAGAGAATTTTAAAAAGGTTTTTTTAAGTCATCGAATACGCAGCTTCCATTAAACAACGAAACATGGCATACTATGAACAAATTAAAATGTTCCATCAATAAACAATCCTGTTAATTCCAGCCTTGAATTACGGCTAATAGGAGTTATATCAAAAATAAGATATATCAATAATTTGTCAATAAGCCGACCGAATTATAAAGGTTACGTAAAAGCGACCGCACCATACATACGGGTATACTTCGCAAATTAGCAGCGTAGTATGTGACGTAGTGTACAGTCGGGTAGAATAGTAATTCGGACAACCGATTTTTAAATATTTCTACCAGTTTTCTTTTTTGTAAATTGCAATCATGATAATCAACAGTATTATTATACAATTTAATGACTTAAGTATACAGTGTGGAAACTTTCAGCGGGGCAGTAAGGAGAAGTACCTTATCCGTTGCAGCTACACGAAAATGGTTTTAGGAGACTATCCATAATTTTTTATGGAATATTGATCCCCATTCACAGATTTTCAAAAAAATGTACAGTTAGCAAGAAAATAGCAATTTTACATAAAAACATTTTTTGATGCCAATCGATCCTGTTTCTAATACTGATCAAAAACTTCTATGGGATCAACCATCGTTGGAGGAGTCCGATACTTAAAACCTAAACATAAATTGCCTAATAACGTTTGGCCTAAAACATATATCACCTAAAAACGAAATGCCTAATAACGTTTAGCCTAAATAAGTATGCATAAAGTCGAGAATACACATAAAGTCGTTTCTAAAATTCTGCGTTATCTAAAACTAAAATTGTGTTTACCCGTAATGTCATTCAACCCAAAATTTTCATGTAAATCATAGACATGATGATGATACTATGATTTACATGAAAATATTGGGTTAAATGACATTACGTGTAAACACATTTCTAATAATTATTTTTAGATAACGCATTAATTATTTATTGGTTATTATGAAACACCGTGTATAGTTTGTTTCTCAGATCGCACAAACATGGCTCTGTATGAAGGATATTTTCATTGTCTTATTGTTCCCGGGAGTAACGCGGCTCAACAGATTAATTTCACTCTACCAATCCGATGATTTTATATTCACGTATAATGTGCATGTGTGCCTTATAAAAATTATCTGTGATTTTTAATAAGTAAAAAATATCATTTGTATAAGACTGATTTTTAAATAAAAAAATGTCGTTCTCGTTTCATTATTTTATTATACCCTTTTTTTCGCAACTGTACTAACGAAACATCAATATTATACCGTTCATTTAAAATGGTTAGCCTTATGTATGATGCGGTCGCTTTTACGCAACCTTTATAATTCGGTCGGCTTATTGACAAATTACTGATATATCTTATTTTTGATATAACTTTCATAATAGCCGTAATTCAAAGCTGGAATTAATAGGATTGTTTATTGATGGAACATTTTAATTTGTTCATAGTATGCCATGTTTCGTTGTTTAATGGAAGCTGCGTATTCGATGACTTAAATAAAACCTTTTTAAAATTCTCTATATGTTCATATTGCGTAAAGTTACATAATCTAAGTTTACTGTCGTTATAAAGGTATACCAAGGGTACATGTTACAGCCTTTTATTTTATTGTAAGTGTACTGGTTTACTGAGAAATTCATTTTTTCTGATTTTTGAAAACATTTAATTACATTGGTATTCATCAAGCAAATCAAAAACTAATGATTGAACAAATTTGAACAAATTAAGGTCTATTATTGGTATTTTTTTCAAACTTCTATGTTCAACCGATTTCGAGATCTGGGATATCCTAAAACGTTACCGCAGCAAAATCTTAAATAACTTAAGAAATACAACATGCACAAATTTTGCTATTCACAAACATTTAATACGCAACAAAAGCTATCTATTCATGTATTTCGTTCTGGATGGAAACGATTTTATAAAAAAAGATTTTGCCAGGGTAACGTTTCGAACATTACTCCAGCAAAATCTGTTTTTCTCGAATAACTTTAAAACTACAATGCGAACAAATTTTGCTATTCATGAACTAATTTCTCCTCATGATGAACTAATTATTTGATATACTCTCACTTCTCTAAAGCACAACATTTTGCTGCGGTAATGCACACAGTCGATGCTTATGTGTCGCAGTGCGCACACAATGATAATGTTACGGGCAACTTCGTCGGTCTGTATACATAATCCCCCTATCAAATGGGCAATATATCTATCTTGTGCAAAGTAATAAAAGAGATAATTTGTATTGTTTTTTTATATATGAAATTAAACTTACATCTAACCTAACGTAGGTTGGTCTAATCCATAAGCATACTGTCCGATTTATCAAGCTGCCCGTAGGTAACTGCGTGTGTTATGTACCGACCTATATGTAACTAAAAGCGACGTTGATATCCAAGCCCAGCTATTATTGTTCGCTCGGTGTTTTGTACTTGTTTGTTTATACCATGCCCAAAGTAGTTCCCTCAACTCAGTTGTGTAAGTTAGATCTTAAGGTAACGTAATGCAAACTACTTATTATGCCGCCATTTCTCGTGGTCTTAGTCATCGCGTACAGAATTAAGTGGATGGCAGTATTGTCATTTGCTATTGTAACTAACTTAAAGATTAGTTCCACCGTAATTTGAACGGTTGTGCTGCGTTTGTTGCCTACATATACTAAGGTTATGCGCCCACGAGAGACAATAGGTGACCGATATACATGTATTGGTAGGTAAAACATGAACTATAGGTAGGTACTGATTGTAATAATTATTGCAGTCAGTATAGTTCATGTTATGTTTCGTTTCGTTCAGTTCATATTTTTCCTACAATACATGTATATTATAATAAAAAGCACAGGTTCTACAAAAAGTTGGTCAGAATAAGTCAGAAATAAAATTGGTGTATCCAGACCGATCCGATTATTTTTCGGTGAAAAATGTAGCGTTCGTTAATATATATTGTATAGTACGACAACGTACATTGCGTACTCACCGACCTACAGTCGGCGGCTTGCACTTTCTTAATAAGAAAGGACGTTCTGTCACTGCTCAGCGATGGAGATTGATATTAAAATACCAAACACACACGTTCCTCTTTAAACTCACTTTCTTCTGTCGATAGCCACCGACAAAGCGACAGACGTGCGTTGAGTCGGTCGGCAATGCAAAATCTGCCCGATTATCGTTTATCGAGCCTACAAAAAGTCTGGGCGGGCAGCCTTATATAATAATAAAATAATAATATAACGTGTACCGATTTTCTTGAGCATTGCTTATAATTTATAGACATTAAGTTCTTGAGTCACATAAATATAATATTTTTATAATATGAGTGTTTTCATTTATTTTTGTAGCTGACCCCAGCTGAGCCACAAAAAAAACTGAAAATATATTCTTGAGTATGCCGCTATAATCGAAGCTAGTAAAAGACTGTGCATAAACTAAATGACCTAAGGCGACGAAAAAAGATCACCCTCAAAAAGGTACCGGGTCATTCTGGAATCATTGGTAACAAAAAGCCGATGAGCTAGCAAGGTCTGGGGCCCAGGGACTACAATTTGGCCCAGAGCCTTTCTGTGGTATCTCAATGAACCAGGCTATGCAATACTTAAAAAGCCACCTCCTCCAAGAGGTAAAAGCGAACTGGTAAAGAACTTACGCTGTATGCTGCATACATCTGCGAAGAAACTCAAAGGTGTATGTGAAGTCGACCAATCCGCTCTGGGCCAGCGTGGTTGACTAAGGCCCTAATCACCCTAACATAGGGTAGGTAGCCCCTCGGTGGGGACGTATATGAGCTGTGATGATGATGATGATTATGAAGTAACTTGTCTAAATACATTAAATAATTCATGTTTAGTTAGGCCGCGATCTCCCTAACGTCCATCTTCATCTAGCGACTAACACAGAATGAAACACGGCCAACGTGTAAACGGTACCACGAAAATCTGCCGAGCGCACGCGCCGAGCGCGCTCGGCCAACGTGTACTGGTGCCTTTAGGTCTTAGTCAACCACGCTGGCCAAGTGCGGGTTGGTCGACTTCACACACAACCTGTAAAGAAATTCTTTCTTCACAGGTGTGTGCAGGTTTCCTCGCGATGTTTTCCTTCACCGTAAAAGCGTCCAATAAACGTACGGTCGCGGTCAAAATAAATGTTTACCAGTTTTGAAATTAGATTCTTTAACACATTTTTTCACTTAAATCTAAAATTTCATATCAAGTTACTTATTACCTTTCAAAAGTTATTATGCAAAATGACGCATCGAGAAAGACAAAGAGAATTATTTATCACATTTTGATTATGAAACTCATTTCTTTATTTGTTGACATAACATTTAGCAAAAATGATTGGACGTCGTTTGGACAAGAGCAAAATTTTACTGATTACAGAAATGATTCGTCGTTACGAAAAAAATGGTTTTACACCAACTAGTTATTTTGCTGCTTTATATAATGTGAGTGCTCGGACGGGCGGACGAGCTTTGCACAGTGCTGGACTACACACCACAAAACAGCCCGGCTTAACTCTGCGCGACATTTCGATTTTGATAGGTCGAATACTACTACTACTATTTACCGATGAAAAAACTTTTAAATGAAGCCAAATCGGAAGATTTACTTTATGGCGCTATAATAGAACTCGGTATGGTGAAGCTCATATCGTGCCTCAGAACTAGTCAGGTCGCATAACAGTAAACTTTTGGGGGTGGATAAGCCTCGACGGCGTCGGAGAGCGTTGGAGAACTGGCTAGGTACTGCCAAAATTATGTGTCGCTTTAGGAAGAAGTGATGTTGCCTACTGTGCGCGTAGTGTGGTACTTACTTTTTAAGGTCAGTGTATATCAAACCTTGATAGTAGTCAGTCCATGTCCTAGAGCGATTGGTTGTCATATCATTAGAAAAAAGATAATCTATGGTCCATCAAATTATTATGAAATAGACATTTAGAACTTGTGACCTATATGTGTGCATGCAATTGTGATCCTTAAGGTGGTAAACATTTTCTGTCCGCGACCGTACATATGAATTCAAAATTTGAAAACACATTGGTACGTGGCGGGGTTCGAACCGCTACCTCCCGATTGGAAGGCGACAGCCTTACGCGCTACGCCATCGACGCTGCATCTGCTATCACCAAATTCAAGCTGTGACAGCCACATGGATTAAAAAATGCCCTAGGATATAACGTATGCGTCACATAGAAGTACAACAGAGACACCAGCAATTCCCGCTCTATCCGGCCCGCTCCCTCGCAATGTCTCCGTGACGTGAGTCGCGCGTCTCGTCCGCTTGGTTGAGCTTCGTTTGTCTCACATTTTGGCGCCCCCCCTCGACAGCGCCCGGTGCGGTCGCACCGCTCGCACCGCCCTAGGACCGGCACTGTTTCGTATGGTATATAAAACATGTGTGGAGTCTTTGAGATTAAGGGCGAATAAAAAAAAGACCCCATTGTTAGTATCAAACACCAATGATGTGGCGGGAACCTTCCAATCATCAAGATGATTGCTATTTTCGTGTTGTTGATATAAACGGGATTAATGAAGGAAACCGGTCGAAATGGTTTTACCCTTACTTGTTATCTGTTACTCAACCGATGTACTCCGGCGATGCGCCAGTACCCCAAGCTTCTTCATTTATACAAAATGATTACGAGTTAGAAGAGAAAAAGCTCTTCTTCAATTGATGAAAGTGGGACAACTAATTTTAACCCAGATATTTCTTCTGAGCCCCAACAATTTAATCAGGAAGACCTTAGTGCATTAGTTAGAGACCTTGAATGATGAAAACTTTAATAGTTAAATGTCTGATATTGAAAAAAATGCCTGGAATGAATTTGTTTGGACTGCATAAAATTTTCTGGGAAACAAAAAAGATGAAAGCTATGTGGAACATATTGAACAAATGTTGTCACACTTCCAGCAGCTTAACTCTAATATGATCATCAAGTTACACTTTCTCCACAGCCATTTTGACCGTTTCCCTGAAAATCTTGGTGATCTGAGTGAAGAAAAAGGGGAACGGTCCATCAAGACATTCAAACTATGGAGGAACGTTACTTTTTTCTCATAGACCCCTTTAAAAATTTTGTTGGTTCGAGTGGACCCCCTGCAGCTACATTTCTACCATATTCTCAAAACTCGACAAAAACACACTGAGACTGGGTCACTGAGAGTAACAAAATGGCCAGGACCTACTGGAAAACGTAAGGTTAGGAAACCTAGAAAACGATGGGTCATCAACCCATCGTTTTCTAGGTTTCCCAACCTTACGTTGGTTATAGTCACTGGTTGATTGATGATATAGGCGCATAACACATTGCACCGGACACCGCTGCGGTGTACGGAAGGACGAAAACCGCATGCGGCTGCGGCGGCACGGAACCGTGCCACCGTACGGTTTGCTCCGTATCACCGTCCGGAGCTGCGGTGCACGACGACGACGCCCCGCATCACCGCATTATCTATGTTGAGATCTATTACGCGTATGCACGTCCTTTCTACGCAAAAATCCGTACGATACTGCGGCACAGTGTGGCATACCCCGCGGACCGCACCGCATCACCGTCCGGGAGTGCGGTGCCGTCGCGCGCGCCGCACAACCGCACGGTGATGCGGTGCGAGTGTGTTATACCCTGCGGTTTTTGTATACAAATTAAGATTCTCGAGTCAAAATTAAAAACCGCAGCACCGCACACCGGAGCGGTGTCCGGTGCAATGTGTTATGCGCCATAGTCACTGTTGCTGGGAAAGAATGGATTGACATAGCTCAGGATCGGGAACAATGGATCAGATTGGAGGAGGCCTTTGCCCGAAATGGGGCTATATCAGTACATGAAAACAATACAAACTAACAATACTAACATAGATTAAATCATAAACTAACCAAGATAACTAAATCAACTACAAAAAAGCATATGGAAATAAACGGCGTTATTATTATTATATTATCCCCTCTATTAATAATCTGTTATTTCAATGTTGGTAGAATAGAATTGGAATTTGACTGAATTGAAAAACAAAGGTGTCATATATACTTACACTAATTTTATTATTCCATTAACAATATATTCAAAAAGAATTTATTATTTTTCTATTCCGCATTTGTTCTAACCACTTATCCAGTTGTTGTGGTGGCGTTAGCAGATTGTGTTTATAATAGTCTTTTGGTGGACTTCCTTCTTCAAGTCGTACAAAGTAGTGGCAATATTGATATCGCACTTCTCCCATTCTTCCTCGTGCATGTCTCCTAAGGCCTTTAATAACTGTGCCTTTGCTAGAAAAAGATTCAGCTGAAAATATACATAAATTTTTACTGATGCCTTTCCTTAAATGAGCCTTTAACTCGCAGATTGAACAATGGCCATGGCCCATACATTATAGAAGAACCTGCCCCCCTAGCACGTCCACCAAAACACGATATGATAAAGCGGTTTATCGCGGTGAACTATCAAAATACAATAGGGTTTCGTCGTATTTTGACAGTTCACCGTGATAAATCGCTTTATCATATCGTGTTTTGGTGGACGTGCTACGGGGGCAGATATCAAATTGGCTAACAATTTTCGAAAAGCAGCATACACAAACACAAACGTTTGCATATTCCATATCCATATGACCTTATTCGCACAAGCGTTAAAAAAGCGTTGCGTTAAATCTGGGTGTTAGCACTTTTATAATGTTCACTATACAATACTATTTTTTATTTATTTGTAAGAACAATTTACATGACATTGTTATACAGGATGTCCCAAAAAATAGTATCAAGCGAAAGTCCAGAGTTAGAGCACCTCTTGGAGTACCCGAATCACCCCCATGTATGTTCCGCGATTATTCGTAGTTTTAGAGTAATAATTTTTTTTCTGACTTTTTGAAAATTTCGATCTAAAGAACTTAAAAATTTTTAATAAAAAAAAGTTGAACATATTTTAATGTTTTTCTTTATGCCACTGAATTATCTTTAGTGCTTCTTTTATGTCTAAAATAATCAGCTTCGTAACTTTAGTGGAAATTTAGAAAACAGTAGTGTAAAGTCAAAATTTGAATGTTAGTGAATAATTACTTACAAATTCATCTTTAAATTAAAAATCTAAACAGGCGAATTCATGGTTTCTAAATATGTGTAAAAACTTCTCTAGACTCTCTGCTTTCATAATAATTAAAAAAAAAGTACTTAATAGGGCTACTTTGGCTTAAATCGGCCATCAAATCCAATTATTTATTAATAAACCAAAAATGATTGTAGAAAAGCTAAAATTTTTTTATTTGAAGGTCAAAAATAACTGTTCCTGCTGCCATCTTTAATAACCTTTGAAGGTTTATTATAACTTAATAAATGAAACAAAACATTATTTTCAAAGTATTTATTTTTCGATCGCTTAAAGAAAGTTTTCAAAATGACGACCTTCGTGCTCAATACATATTCTACATCGTCTAAAAAAGTTTTCTTTTAAATTTATAAATGCAATTCTGTTGTTTTTTATTGTTTCTTCCGCTTGTCTTAATTTTGTTCTTAACACTGTGACGTTTGTAATGTCCTTGGCGTATACTAATTCCTTGTAGTATCCCCAGACGAAAAAATCTATGGGGTTCAAGTCGGGGGACCGTGGCGGCCACGCAATGGGCCCTCCACGACCGATCCATCTGCCTGGAAATGTTTCAGACAAATGTTGTCTACCATTTCTAGCAAAATGGCATGGAGCGCCGTCGTTTTGAAAAATCATATTTCTCCGCGTTAATAGGTCTACATCTTCTAATAAGACGCCGAGATCACGTCGTAGAAATTGCAAGTAGGCCTTGCTGTTCAGTCGGTCCGGTAGTTCGAACGGACCAATCAGCTGTCCGTTTAGGATGCCTGACCACAAATTGATACTAAATTGTTCTTGGAAATTAGATTCCCTTGTGAGGTGTGGATTTTCAATACTCCACGAATGGTAGTTATGCGCATTAAACACCCCACATCGCTTAAAATGTGATTCATCAGTCCATAGAATATTTTTAAAGAAATTTTCGTTTTCAGCTTGTCTTCGTAACATTTCCTGACAAAATGCCACCCTTCTCGGGTAGTCTGCGGGCTTGAGCTGCTGAACTTTCTGGATGTGATATGGGTGAAAACGCTCTTGATGAAGTATTCGATGTGCTTGTGATTTCGGAATTCCGATTCGACGTTCTATTGTTCTTACACTAACTGATGGATCTCTCACCACTTCTTCGACCACTGATTGGACAGTATCTGGGTCACTCATTTCAGATGGGCGCCCCGATCTTCTACCTGGTAGGCGTCCTTCCATGTAAGAGTTATGTACTCTTAAAATCATGCGATGATCAGGCCAAGTTTCAGGCTGAGGTCCACCTCCATTTTGTACTTGCTGCCGGAACAACCTGGCTGCTTCAGAAGCATTTCCTCTTGCATATCCATAAAAGTAATGCATAAGAGCATATTCTTGCGATGAAAAAGACATCACAAAATGAAGAGCTTGAAAAGTCCGTTAAGAATGCCAAAGGACATCACCCATTTTGGGCTATTTTTTTTTTAGCCGGCCAACAAAAAATAACTAAATTTTATCATAGGCATAATTATAATGAACGTTTTGTATTATGACAGTAAAGCTCGAAACCTATTGGTTAAGATGATAATCAGTCTCAAAGTATTTATTTTATTACCTACGGTTTGCGGGGTGAGCTCGTGATTTCCAGGTAAACAGTTATTGTTAATGGTGTGCGAGCGAGAGGACGTTGCAAGTACATTTACCTGCCGAGTTACAAGTGTTAACAAGAGGCAAAATACACCCACTTAATCCTTTTCGTAGGTACTTTCGTTCGTTAGTTCTCCATGCAGGCGTTTATGTACAGGTTTTTTATTAATTATAATGCATATTATTTTCATTTCATATATTTTTATTCAATATTTACAACTCTCCTGGCCTTACAATAATATCTTCTAAACCTTCGGCGGGAATGTGTATCGTTGGCTCGTGCCTGGCAAACCCCATGTACCACACAATGCACATGACGTGTGAGCAGCAGCCAATGGTTCTTCGGCCAATGTTACATGTACAGTAATAGTGTTTTATAGCCTGTCGCCCTTCGAGAGCCCTATCTATGCCAATATAAACGTTATACGAACGTGAACGGACATGTCGGGACTGGATTCTACCGCGCAATACGTAAAGGTCTGTTCCTTCTAGCTCTCGTATGTGTTCTGTGGGTAATTGGTCGCCAAGTTCAACGATGAACATACCATTTGGCTGCAAATGCTCCGCATAGTAACTCCTAGCTTGCTTTATTTGGTATACACCAAGTGCAAAAAGGATAAGATCTTCTTGTGTCAATGTGGGGAATTGAACCTCAAGCGCATCAACGTTAATTGAACGAAACGGAGCACGTCTTCGGTTATAATTGTATCTGTTCACCAGATCCGCCAATGTATTCGGTACATAAACCCTTTCCCGTATTATTTCTAAATACATTGGAGCCCTTACATTGTCCACAATCAACACATGATAGGCATTTAATAAAGCTGCACTGATTTTAAAATATTCCATCATATGATGCAAGGCGCGATTGCTGTGTACAATTCTTAACAAGCGAAAATCTCTTTTGAATCGTCCATTGATTATTTCTACTACCCAGCGGCATATAGTCACAAGTCTGGATTTATTCGCTTGTTCCGTCGTAAGTTGCGTTTCGTTTGCATTTTTCGTTTCTGGCATATGTACTGTATATCCATGTGATTGTAAAGGATAGGCCGCGTCTCTAAAGCCACGATCTAAGATAAATACGTCACCCGGTCTGAAAAACCAATGAAATATGCTCTCCTCATTTTCAATAATTGCATTCATTATTGTTGCATAGGAAGTTGAAGCGGCGTGCGGGCCCGTTACGTCAATTATATGACCGTCACAGCAAACAAACAAGAACGGCATGGTCAGATTTCGATATTTGTGAAAACTATATGTTTGTCGTTGAAAAAAATAGTTCGAGCTCATTTGGTTGTATATATATGTACCATCGACTATTATTATAGCATTTCTTTGTGGCAAAGGGCTTTCTGGATTGCCAAATAGAGTTTCAGGTACTAATAAATTCCTTTGAGCCACTTGTTCCCTGTTTATGTGGTCAAACCCAACATGCAAGGGAACAAAATCACGCAACAATGCATCACGACCTAGAGCTAACATTCGTTGAAAACGGGATTCGCTCGTTCTAAACACTAAAGCAAGTCTGGCATTAGAGTCTCCTGTTCTTAGTTTTGCCAATACAGCGGCCAGTATTGTCTTCTTTTGACGATTATTATTTAGGCTGGATGTGTTTACGAGTAGATCGGAAAACTGTTCGTGAGTAAGTCCCGTCCAAGTATGAAACTCGTTTGTATTAATGACTTCGTATGTCTCGAAGTTTAACACGTCTGTTGTAATATGATTTCTCATAATCGTCAGAGCATTCACTATTTCAGATGCAGTAAAATCTTCTATGAGATTGTCTTGTAAAGGTAGAGTATACCAAAGGTTCTGGGCTAAGTGTTCTTCGCAAACGCGAGCATTTTCTGGTATTAGTAGATTGTACCGCCCAATCATACGAATTATGATATCGTTAGGTATTCTAAGCCTGGTAATATTTTGACAATGCTCAAAAATGCAGTGCACTGTTGAGTTTGGAGTACGTACAAATTCTGCTAAGGTCATTGTTGGATGATTACGGCTTTGTTGCTGAATAGGCTCATCGGGCAACACGTCATCATCTTGACGCGCCTCGCGTATACGCCGATGAAACGTCCTCTCAGCTCTTTGCCAGCAAGGTCGGCAAATGACGTCGGTAGGTTCGTTCTGAAAAAAAAAACAATTTTTGTAAACCCACCTTCTACAAGTTAAATACAAACGAATCTTTCCCAAAGGACTTCTTAACAAAAATAATAACATGTTCGTGCCCGTACTCACACAAAACTAACTATTTCAAAACTTTTGAAATAGTTTTGAGTGTAGGCAAGAGCCAATGCCTACATTTAAACCGGCTATAACTTAGACGGGCACTATACCATATTGAAGTGGTACTTAAGATCTGTACAGAGCGCCGATAAAAATACTAACAAATAAATAAGAACAACAAATAGTTAATTCGTGGCAGTAACAGAGAGTCGATGAAATACTAATAAACACTCGTAAGTAGAAATCTTACTTAAAAATAATAATAATAATAAAAATCTTTCCCTATACCTTCAAAGGTTCTTGTCTACATTTCTATCACTGATGTAAGCCTATGTACTTTATAAAAAAACCCTTTCATAGTACTAACTAAAGAACTTAAGTATACATTTTACTTTATTGAAGGAAGGTAGGTACTTCAGCAAAATAATTCAACGCGACACCTAGTCCTGATCATGATGTCATATCGACGATCTGTTATTATCACAGAGTAGGTACCTAGTTATGACTTAAATGTAAAAAAGGTTGCATTACATACCTGTCTCGCGATTAGCTCCTCCATAATAATCTGAGCTATGTCGATGTGCTGTTCTTCCCGAGAAATCCACGTGTAAGTCCTTCGACCTTCACATGGTTCACGACAGTTAATACACAACATATGTGCCATGATTAACAAAAACAGTATAACAAAAACAAAAACTCAACGATAATTAAAACAACAAACAAAACAAAATCAATGTTAAAAACCACGAAAACAGTGAAAGTAGCCGTCCGATGTAACGAGAGTTGCATGGAAAACTAACGAACGAAAGTACGAAAAGGACTAAGTAGGTGTATTTTGCCTCTTGCTCACACTTGCAACTCGGCAGGTAAATGTAGGTACTTGTAACGTCTTCTCGCTCGCATACCTATTATGCCTCTTGCTCACACTTCTCGGCAGGTAAATGTACTTGTAACGTATTCTCGCTCGCACACCATTAACAATAACTGATTACCTGGAAATCACGAGCTCACCCCGCAAGCCGGGTGCAAGCCGTAGGTAATAAAATAAATACTTTGAGACCGATTATCATCTCAACCAATAGGTTTCGAGCTTTACTGTCATAATACGAAATGTTTATTATAATTATGCCTATGATAAAATTTAATTATTTTTTGTTGGCCGGCTAAAAAAAAATTAGCCCAAATTTGTATGAAGCCTGAATGATGTCCTTTGTCAAAATTCCGTATTCACACAAAACCAAATCGTAATCGCACTCAAGGTCCGTAAAGAAAGCAAAGTTCGTCAAATAATCACAAATGAGCGTATCGTACGTAAGGCGCAAACAAAAGCAGGCAAACGACTGGCGCCAGAACACAATAGGCGCTCGGACTACACCCCCCGCCTCATCCCCTTGTCACAAAGAATAGCATTCCTCAGTTACAGTTATCCATTTCGCCAATGAGAGTGAGAGAGATAGCAATAATGCGGTCTCTTTCATATCCTCTCACTCGGGCAATTTTTTAGCAGGTAAGTACTGCGTTACATCCAACACTACAACCGATGTGATCCGCGAGAAAAATATTTAAATATGGGTTTCATGTAGTTAATTTTTGCTAAATTGTAATTAATCTGAACCTTAGAAATTATAAAAAGACCAGATATTTTTTTTATCATCTGATAGGAATTTGGTAAATTTTATGAAATTTTCACCTCGCTGTCTTTGATGGCCGATTTAAGCCAAAGTAGCCCTATTAAGTACTTCTTTTTTTAAATGATTATGAAAGCAGAGAGTCTAGAGAAGTTTTTACACATACTTAGAAACCATGAATTCGCCTGTTTAGATTTTTAATTTAAAGATGAATTTTTAAGTAATTATTCACTAACATTCAAATTTTGACTTTACACTACTGTTTTCTAAATTTCCACTAAAGTTACGAAGCTGATTATTTTAGACATAAAAGAAGCACTAAAGATGATTCAGTGGCAAAAAGAAAAACATTAAAATATGTTCTACTTTTTTTTATTTAAAATTTTTAAGTTCTTTGGATCAACATTTTCAAAAAGTCAGAAAAAAAATTATTACTCGAAAACTACCAATAATCGCGGAACATACATGAGGGTGATTCGGGTACTCCAAGAGGTGCTCTAACTCTGGACTTACGCTTGACACTATTTTTTGGGACACGCTGTATATCCGATGACAAACAAAAAGAATAAATACATTACAATATTTATTTAATCAGAGTGCACGACTATGTACAGGATATATTATGTTACAAGTAGCCCAAATATACCGAAGCCTGTGGTAGGGCTACTACCTTCGTAGTTGACCAAGTGCATGTAGCGTGTGTTCCTTATCACTAATTAAGTACATAAATACATACATATAACAATCATACATATATTACATAACAGCATGCAGACTATAACATTATATTATATTAACCTGTATATATCTATAGTACATATATAAAATATTTGTATACTATATCCCATCGTTACATACACAATAAAGAACGCAGCATATTTATTTACATATATTTATATTGTCCCATAACAATTTGAACACCTTGTCTTTAGTGCCACGCAAATATTCTTTTATTTTGTTTTTTAATATGGGTAACATGGACCCACGCGAAGATTTTGTCTGTTTTTCATCAATATAGCAAGATATGTTTGATGGCAAATAATGATAAAGTCACTATATCACTATACTATACCAGGCCCCCGTCACTCGCGCAATGCAGCGTTATAAATACCTACCGCTAAGTAGCGCGCCGGCGCGCCAACCGGCAGAGGGCCGCCGCCACCCGCCGCGCCGCACGCGAGAGGCCCTGTCCTAATTGGCCATCGCTCGTGCGATGATGCGTTGCGATTTCATCGTGCGATGAAACTGCTCGCGCAATAAGAAAACGTATGTCCTAATTGGCCATCGCTCGTACGATGATGCGTTGCGATTTCATCGTGCGATGAAACTGTCGCCATGCGATCACTCTCTTTGGCTCTTGACAGAGGCATCTCTATGTTATTGCTTTCGAGTAATATTCCTCTAATCATAAATAGTATTAAAAAAGAAAACCTAGACCACATAATATACTCTATAAATACAGAAATAAGCGCGGTGAATTTCGCAATCAGTATTTTGACTTAGAAATAACGAAGGTTTTTACGAATATTTATCTATGACAACAGAAACCTTTGATTACATCTGTAATGGAATACGTAGCGATTGTAATCGAAGGGTTACAAGCTTTAAAAGACCCATAAGTGTCGAAGAAAGATTGGTGATAACATTGAGGTACGTTTCTTTTATGTATTTATTTTTATTATTTGCATTTACAACGCTATAAATATTTGTTTCAAATAAATGTTTAAGGGTCATTCTAAGTTAAGAGGTAATTCGTTGTATGAAGTGGCGGCACGACATTTTTTTTAAATATTTTTACTGAAGTACACTTTTTTTTTATATAAACTGCCAAGTTGAAAACTTTTACAAAGTGGCCAGTAAATTTTTTGTTTTTTTCTCATTTTATAAGTGACCAGGGGAAATATTCAGTACAGGGGAGAGACAAGATGCACAGGGGAGGATACTTTATGAACAGGGAAGAGATAAACATATAAAAAAACAAGGCTATTTTAAAGAATCAACTTTATTTATTATTTTTTATTTTAATAATAAATTATTTATAATCAGACTTCATTTCTTAGCAGGGTCTGTTTATAAATGACGGCAACCAGCAGGGTCCTGGGTTGAGAAGCCCGGACCCTGCATTGCACCGGTTGCGGCCAGTCGCTGATCCCTTGGATGCCCCGGGGGATCACCGGCCTCCCCATTTTGGGGGGGTGAGAGGAGCTCGCCCTAGGCGAGCAGACGCCGATGAGGTCGTGCAAGTGTTCGTGAGAGTTCCCATGACCTTGTCCGGCAGCGACGCGTCCCTCCTCGGCGTGTCCTCTTCAGATGAGGAGGACACGACGATGATGGACGTGCTCGCTCCAAGGCGTATATGAGGGGCATCGGTGGGTTTTAGTCGGTAGGCCGCGGTTCCTGGCTAGCACTCTGCCCCCAGGGGCCGCGGAGAATCCGACATAACCCCGCGCCTTCTCAAGCGCGGGGTATGCGTAATGCATTTCCCACCGTTAAAAAAAATGGGTCTGTTTATAAAAATAAATGTTACATTAAAAAGTTCTTACTTTTCCTGTCCATCAAAACAAAAATATATATAACTACTATTAATACACTTTTGCTTACGCTCGCCCTTTTTCGTTATAAAGTCTTTTTTCCTGCACAAAGTCTACTGCTTGAATCATCTTCCATAAATAATAATAATAATACTCTTTATTGCACACAAAGACAAAGTACAACAGAAAAAGAACAAAAGAAATAAAAACAGAAATGTTACAATAGGCGGCCTTATTGCTAAGGAGCAATCTCTTCCAGGCAACCTCGGAAGTGGAAAATATAAACACAGGAGATTCAACCGGGGGAAGGGTGCAGAAACTGGAATCGGAAATAAATGTGTGATAGGGAAAGGAAATCAGTGTCACGAAAGCAACTAAGGATTCAAGGATAGGAAGTGATCACGAACATGGTTTTTAAAAGACTCCAGCGTACGCACACTTCGAATACTCTCTGGGAGAGAGTTCCATAAGCGGACAGCGTAGGATGGGAATGAGCATGACAAGACATGTGTCGAGTGGGGCGGGATATCAAGAATTAAGTTGAAATGAGATCGCAACATGCGATTTGAAGAAGTGGGCCGAAACGAAAAATGACTTAAGATATGGTGGAGACGTTGGATGAAACAAAACATTGTAAAGAAGGCACAGAACATGCATGTCTCTACGCTGTCGAATTGGGAGCCATTTGAGTTGAGAGCGATAGGAAGAAACATGGTCAAACTTTCGTAGATTAAAAATGAATCTGATGGCTACATTCTGTAGGCGTTCCAACTTATCTAGGAGCTCTTTAGACAGATCCGCCCAAGCAACATCAGCATAGTCCAGCAAAGACAGTAAAAGTGATTGTGCTAAAACTGTTTTAGTGCCTATTGGGAGAAAGTTGCGGAATCTGTTGAGTGACCCATACACGGCAAAAATTTTTTTGCGAACAGCCTCAACCTGCGGTTTCCATGACAGGCACTGACCTAAAACTAACCCTAAATTTTTAACACTACTGCTAAAAGGAACAACCGTACCGCCGAATACCAGCGGAGGCAACAAACTGTAATCGAGGTTAGTTAAGGCTGCCTGCGCGTAGATCTGCAAGTCATCAGCATACAAGTGATAGAGACATGAAAGCGACTGAGTAATAGAGTTAATAAATACTGAAAAAAGAAGCGGAGATAAAACGCCACCCAGAGGGACACCTGCAGAGATACCACACCACGTTGACATGGAGTCCTCAATGCGTATGCGTTGCCGGCGCCCTAGCAGGTAACTACGAAACCAGTCAACTACGGTAGGAGATATGCCAAGAGAACGTAGAACACTAAACAAGAACATCGTAATCCACTGAGTTAAAGGCATTACTAAAGTCCAGTAGTGTCAGTAATGTGAGGTGTCGGTTTTCCATACCCTGGCGAATATCATGCGTGATTTTAGTTAAGGCAGTGGCCGTACTATGACCCATACGAAAGCCGGACTGTAATGGGTTTAAAAGATTATTTACATTGAGAACCTTGAGGAGCTGTCGAAGAACTAGTTTTTCAAGGACTTTGGAAAGGAATGGGAGAATTGATATAGGACGAAAATCAGAGAAGGAACTGGTATTGATAAATTTGACTATGCTCATTTTCAAATTCTTACAATTTTTTCTTGAGCTGCGATTTTTGTCTATCAGTCTTAACCCCTTGCCTATTTTACTCAAAGGTTTCACTTTCATTTGTTTCGATAAAATATTGTATTTTTTTTACTATTTTACCGCTTAGCACTCCCCTGAAGACTTTTTTCTTGGTCAGTGGCGAGATTTGGAAAATTATCATAAGTTGTTGAGTAATAACTTCACTGAAAAGCAGTTGCTTTTTTATAGTTTCTTTGTCTCTTGCACCTACGGCTCTTATAAGTGAATCAACTTAGATAGATAGATAGACATTTATTACAATTCTCCATCACAGACACAATCACAACTTAAAATAAAAATATAACAATAAAATAATAGAAATACCTACATATGTATGTATACCGTGGCAATATATGTGAGCTGCAAAAGTGCAAAAGGTCATGGCTCAGTAATCGCTATTGTCCACATCAAAAATGTGTACAAATTCGGCGTTAATATTTTTAATGAAAAATTGGAAGCAATTTTACTTGTAAGATACCGTTACTAAGTTATCTTTTTTAAAAAAATTAACGATGTTAAAGTAATAGTTAAATTTTAATACATTCATAATTACTGATTTACAAATAAAGTCGGTTGGGGGACAGACCAGGGGAGAGACATTTTTCTTATATTAGAGCTTATTGTGACTAAATTACGTACATTACTGTAATAAATTTAATTGACCACGTAGAAAACATTTAGTTTTAAGTAATAAATAGGTTTGTTATGAAGTTAATATATAACAAAAATATTTATTTGTCCTTGCCGTCGAAAGTACCTCTTAAATTAGAATGACCCTTAAATTAGAAAAAGGTTTTTTTTTTGTCTCAGCTCTTTCCCGGACAGGATTCGAATCTGCATCCTCGAGTAACCGGCTCGATGTTCTAAGACAAAATTACAAGGTAATTCACAAATTTCACGCACGCACTTCATTAATTAGGTCTTCTTCAAATGTCATGTTGAACCAAACCACAGAACTAAACCGAACGACCTAATAATACAAAATGGCGGGCCGGCCGGTGGACGTACCCCTCCCTTGCCCCTAGCCGCTTGGTCGCGCGAGCGGCGTGAATTATGACATTCAGTACAGCTCAAGTATGTTTGATCGCACGAACGTCCGATTTAACAATGCGTCGATGGTCGTGCGATGAAAACTAGACAATTTGGTCGTATCGCATAATCGCGCGACCGCCAATTAGGACATTCAGTAGAATCAGTATGTTTGATCGCACGATCGCGCGAACAGTTTCATCGGACGCACGCATTATCGCACGAGCGATGGCCAATTAGGACAGGGCCAGACTTTATTATCGAATTTTGTAATTTTTTTTGTATTTTTTTTTATTATTTTGTTTTAATTGTTTTTTTTCCTTTATTTTATTGCTTTTTTGATTATTATATTAATTTGGTTTTTAATTTCTTTGTTTTTTATCAATTATTTTTTTTATTTATAATTTTCTTTTCAGAACTAAAATTTTTATACCCAAATCGAATAATTTTCCGAAAATTTTAATCTAAATGTTGATGCGCAAAAAGTACACAATAATTACACACAATAATTTTAATTTAATAAACTTAGTTAACAATACGGTGGTTAATTTATACTGTGAAGCTATTGGATGTCGTTGTTAAGAGACAAATAAAATTTTTTTTTTTTTTTCATCGTCGAAATTCGAAGTAGTTAGAACTAATTAGATAGTAATTCATCGCCATAGTAACAATCTTCAGTCCTCAGTCTAGTTTCTCATTTGCTGAGGAGTTCAGGTTGAGCTTACTTTCATCTTAGACCTTTTTGTCACTTATCATCGGCTGAGATGAAAGCCAACAGCTTTCTCTGTTGTTTGTATAAAAAAAATAGGCAGCCTGCTTGATTTCCCACTTAGTTTTATAAAAAAATAATAAAGTCTCGATGAACCGGTTATTTGATTCCTTACAAAAAAAATATTGCACCTTACTCCTGTTTTTAAAAGATTGCCTATTTATCACAATTATTCATACGATTCAGGACAATTTCCATAGTAAAATTGAATAACCGTGAGTTCAAACATGAAAAAAAAAACATCGATCATGTATTTTACATAATAATTCGTAATTTTTTTAATCGTTTGTAATTTGACAAATGAATAAAATCAATGAAGAAAAAATTTTCGGATTGGTAATTTTTTAATAATTAATGACGATAAAGTAATGTTCTATTCTCTTATTTTTTAACATATGCTATTTTAAATTTTTAAATATATGCGCACTGCCAATTTAGAAGTAGATTATGAGGAATAATGTAATGATTAACATCAATCATGTATTTTGCCATATTCTTGCAAATTAAGTAAGTACTATTATTATTATCATTTTATAAAATTAAAGCACATTTGAGTCAGGGGCTTTCCTCGCAATCACTTTATTTCATTATAATCCTACGTATATCAATAAAATAATAACATTAAACTTTTACTTTGACTATTTTGTTTATGTTCTTTGTACAACCCTTAAGTTCTCGCTCGATGACGCAATCACGCGGTGTACGCGGGAATCTCGACTCTCGGCGCGCGTTCATAGAGACCTTTTCTTCTTGCAGCGACTTTTGTCTGTCGGTTTTGGCTATTGTTATTACAACGATTCGAGCGTTTCTATGGGAGTGATGTATCTGTTACGTAGTAACTATTATCTAATCTGTGACTATACCCTCAACGCCCAGCATTGAAAAAAAGGCTTTTATTTCAGTAAATCTTTTACAAATAAGTTGCCGGGGCTTCCCAGAGAGTAATCAGAAGACAAGATCTTAATTGTTATGATTACGTTGGAATAGCGAGGCTTACCCAACACAAGTAGTGTTGGGTAAGCCTCGCTATTCCTACGTAATCATAACAATTAAGATTTACATCACTATCGAATCAGCTAAGATTAAACCTATACTTACAGCATAAGTTTTTAATACAGTAAAAAAAAGATATAAAAAGGAGTTGCCAGTAGAAATGTATACCTGAGTGGTTAAAAATACAACACTGCTCAATAAAAAGGGCCGCGTTTTAAAAGCGCCGCCATATGAACATGTACTTGGGAATGCATTTGATCTTTTTCAACACTTTTTTAATGGATGTTAGAAAAGTGCTTGTGCGAACAAGCTCTAATTTACTTATCGGACTTTTCATTTTTTCTTCATGTTGGTAATTTAATCAATATATATTTTCATATTATAATAAGTATTAAAAGGGTAGTAACATTGATATAATGGGTAGTAATTAAACGGGTGACTGTAAATTAAAATTTTAAGAGACAAAAATAATTAATTTGGGTTATTGTATTACTAAGTGAGCGACTGACTGCGAGTGACGATAAATTAACAGAACAGAACTTATAAACATTCATTCGAGTTACTTCAAATACAAAATGTGAAGCTCATAATATTTGAGCGACCTAATATTTGTTTGAGTGTGAGTGTCATCAAATTACGGTTACGTCCTGCATTTTTTTTCAATATTTGGCAAATTATTTATTTATGGTGAGCGCCATTTTATCTTAAATAAAGTTTCGAATAGAAAAACCACTTTGAAAAATACTATGAGCAGAGTACTTTAGTTAAAAATTTTTTTTTTAATTTTTGTAGTAAATTTTTGAAAACTTAATAATTTGGGGTGGATAGGGTTTCCAGTGGGTCTATAGAGTGAAATAAAATATAAGGAACGGAGACCATTGCCGTCAATTATTATCAATTCGTTTCTTTTTTCGTTACTCCGACATTTCATTTGGTCGAAAACCTTTTTAACCGACTTCAAAAAAGGAGGAGGTTATCAATTCGGTTGTATTCTTTTTTATGTTTGTTACCTCATAACTCCGTCATTTTTAAACCGATTTCCGAAATTCTTTTTGTGTTCGATAGAGTATACTGCAAGGGTGGTCCCATGGTCACCAAAGTCAGGATCTGATGATCCCATAGAAAATAGAGGAAAACACTAATTTAATACTTAAGTGCAGTGATACTAGCAAAAACAAACTGTTTGTCCATTTCCATTTTTGTATCTATATTTTTGGTAATTATGTATGTACTGTTTTATTATGTTGTTGATTTGTGTCGACCTAATTGATTGCAGGAATTTCAAACATATCCGCCGTGGGTTGTAGCAGAATGTCAGTGTTTTGCCCATATTAAATGGGCAAAAATCTCAGAATAAGGAAAAAGAATAGACATGAAATACCTACGAAAAAAACGTGCATACCTAAATGTGAGTTTGGCACAAAGATGGCGGCTTGCTTGCTCATGCGGCAGCCTAACACACTGCACTTACCCATAATAAATGTAGTATTATGCAAGTTCAACACTTTAAACAAGCACAATTTTCATCTAATAACAAAATTTTCTTCAAAACACTGAAACAAACAAGTCGCGATGACAACTGATGTACTTGTTGTTGACTGTGAGTACTGTGACAAAACATGGCGACCGGCCGCAGTTTTGTATTCTGTGACGTCGCCAAGATAATGTTGCCATTTTTGGTAATGATAAAACTACTGTTGTCCTTTTTTACTTATGATTATCCTCATAAGTTAAAAGGAAGATGCCAATATGCCACAAACTATGCCGTCGAAATACATCACATTCCTATAACTACGTTCGTTATGCCGAGGCGCGTTCAGGGCCTTCGCGCGAAGTACAACTTTTCGCTCTAACCCCGTTCAATGCCTTCGAGCGTGACAACCGGGTGAAACAACCGGCCCGTTCAAGACCTTTAAGTGTCGGCGCGAGTTAAAACCGAACAACCATCGATTTTGATGGTTGTAAAACGCTCTGACGTTTATGACTGAAATACTCTTGGTGGTGCCCCAAGTAGACTCCACCACGTCGGCGTTTCACCGAGTAAGGAATTTTGGGTTGATTGCTGATGCCCTACTACCCGCTCATAGAAAGCATTGTGGCTTACCCCGATTCCCGTTGTCTCCGTCCGTCTCCTCCGTAGCCGGTGGACTTCCTGAGCTAGCTCGAAGGAAGTCGCGGCTCCTGAAGCACAGATTAGTTAATAGTTACTACGTAACAGATACATCACTCCCATAGAAACGCTCGAATCGCTGTAATAATAATAGCCAAAACCGACAAACAAAAGTCGCTGCAAGAAGAAAAGGTGTCTATAAACGCGAGCCGAGAATCGAGATTCCCGCGTACACCGCGTGATTGCGTCATCGAGCGAAAACATAAGGGTTGTACAAAGAACATAAACAAAATGGTATACGTAGGATTAATGAAATAAATTGATTGCGAGAAAAGCCCCACTCAAATGTGCTTTAATTTTATAAAATGATAATAACAATAGTACTTTATTGGCAAGAATATGGTAAAATACATGATTGGTGTTAAATTATATACATTATTCCTCATAATCTACTTCTAAATTGGCAGTGCGCAAATATTGAAAATTTTAAAATACTTAGTACATGGCAAAAAATAAGAGAATAGAATATTATTTTATCGTCATTAATACATTTAAAAATTATAAAAAAATACAAATTCTTGGTTTTCATCTCAGCCGATGTTAAGTGACGATGTTGCTGAGGACTGAAGATTGTTACTATGGCATCGAATTACTGTCTTATTAGTTCGAATAACTTCGAATTTCGACTATGAAAAAAAATACATTTTTTTGTCTTTTAACAACTTACAATAGCTTCACAGTAATGTACCACCGTATGGTTAAATAAATTGATTAAATTAAAATTATTGTGTGGTTTTATAAACCACAATGCAAGTAGAACTTTTTTCGAATTAACATTTTAACCGAAAATTTTCGAAAAATTATTCGATTTAGGTATAAAAATCCCGTTTTTAGTTTTGAAAAGAAATTTATAAATAAAAAATTATTGATAAAAAAAAGAAAATAAAAATCAAATTAATATAATAAACAAAAAAGCAATAAAATAAACAAAAAGAAACCAATAAAAAACAAAACAATAAAAAACAAATTTATGAAAAAAACAAGTTACAAGATACGATAATAATAATAAAAGTCTCGCGTGCGGCGCGGCGGCCCTCTGCCGGTCGGAGCGCCGGCGCGCTACTTAGCGGTAGGTATTTATAACGCTGCATTGCGCGAGTGACGGGGGCCTGCCTGAAGTTCTGCAGTGGATCCACCGGTGGAGACCGGAGCACTACAAAGGCCTATTAGGCCACCACGACTCACACACGCGACTTTGACACCTTGCACAACACAAAGCGGGCTTTCGCACCCCGATATTAGGTGCGCCGCGCAAATCACTATTTGCTTGAATATTGTGTATTATATTTTATTCCGGCCCGCACATAACCTCTAAGCATGTCATGACATTTCGACTCGACTCAACTGACCTCTTACATGCGGCCGGCCGCCAAAAAGGCTCTCACTGCACAGACTAAAATGCTGTGTTGCCACTCGCTCTTCCTCGAGCGTGAACAACTCTTACGTGATTGGATGATATTGGCGGCCATATTCTATAATGTCATCTACTAGAAAGAGAGAGAAATAAAAAATCATGTGAAAGAGGGAGATAAAAGATTTGGTTGCTGCAATCCGTTCAACGCCTTTGAGCGAGTTAAAAAACAACCGGACAACTACACCCAGAGGCGCTGAACGCGCCTCCGAGTCCTCTTTTTTTCCATAGTCTGAGGCAAAAATTCACTGAGCTATGGCCTTTTGTTCCGCTGCAACACACACACGCACCTCATTATAGAAACACTGATATGTGTACCTGTTTGTGAAATTTTTATTTGTATTTGGGATGTTTGTGTGTGATTGAAGCAACAATAAACTGTTTATCTATCTATCTAAATTAGGGTTTCTTTAACTGAAAAGATTTCATTCACTAAAAAGTTAAAAATAATTTTTTTTTACAAAAAATAAAACCGACTTCAAAAGCACTAAAAACTTTAAAAAAATATAAGCAGGGTGTCCACTGCTAATGTTCAAAAAAAATCCCTGACTTTTCCCTGACTTTCCCTGACCATTTTTCAAAATTCCCTGACCAACTATATGCATTTTACAGAAAAATAAAATACAATACTTTTTTTTTCGAAAATCATTAAGTAGTTTTTGTTGCAATTTTTAGACCAAATGGTATATAAATTTTCATTTTTTTAAGTACTTACATAATTTATATTTTTAGGCAGAGTATTTTTACACTGTAGAAAGTACACTGGCGAAAAAATAAACCACCCTTAACCCTTGAGTTCAAATGCAATTTTCTTCAAATATTTGTACGTTTGTTAAAAAAATATCGGCAAAAAGGCTCTACTTGAATACTAAGATAATAAATACAATCGCTTTTTATTAATATATTGAGGGTTGACTTCTTCTTCAACCTATGTCCACCCACTGCTGGGTATAGGTCTCCTCCATTCTGCGCCATTCACTACAGTGTTGGGCTTTTCTTGTCCAGTTCTTGCCCGCTGTCTTTGTTATGTCGTCTGACCAACGAGCCGGCTATCGACCAACGTTCCTTCGTCCTGTTCTAGGGAGCCACTCCCATTCGATGACCTTATTGCTCCACCGGTTGTCGGTCCTGCCCATCGCCACTTTCTACATGCAACGACACGAGCCACGTCGATCAGTTTGGTACACTTGCTGATCTCCGAATTCCGGATCCGATCCCGCAGAGAAACCCCAAGCATGGCTCGCACCATTTTTCTTTGTGCTACCTGTAGGGCGTGTATATATGTTGTCTAGTCAGGGTCCAGGTCTCAGTCCCACACACGAGCACCAGTAGGACGCATTGCTCGAAAGCTCGGCGCTTAAGAGATACAGGCATCTCACACCTGAAAATGTGGGACATTTTGCTAAACGCGCCCCAGCCTAGTTTTATTCGGCGTTCTATTTCTTGTGTTTGCCCACTTTTTTCAAGAGTAAGTAGCTGCCCCATTTATGTAGTGGTCAACCTGCTAAACCACGTTTCCCGCAATCATTATGGGGCCTATGTTCGGATCCCTGGCCATGATTTTCATTTCGAGGTATTCATGCGAAGGCCCACCGACAGTTACACGTCGTAAAGTTCTTTCAACATAAGCTGAAGATCTGCAGCCGTCTTAGTGAAAATGATAATGTCGTCTGCAAATCGCGGATGAGTTAATTGCTCTCCATTTATGTTGATACCACTATCAGACCATTCGAGGAGCTTAAATGTATCTTCCAAGCACGCAGGGAACAACTTTGGGGAGATTGTGTCACATACCTTTTTTAATAGGAACACGATCGGAAAGGTTGTGGAGTTTTTCTTGATTTTAATGACTATTCTGCGTTGTTGCTCACTTGTCATTAGTCTTCAGATTACGGTTGTTTTTGTTGTTAAAAATAGATAATCCGCTATAGGAAGATATTCTCAAGCTGTCGCATTACTTCAATGGAGCCTTAGTCATCGTCGGATTGCTCAAATGGTAAGGCGTTTTTTGATGCAGCGCGTCTATAGAAGATACCTAGAGACTGGAGCCTTCGATCGACGAGCTGAAACTGACAGGCCACGGGTTACAGCCTCCGCAGATGATCGATACATGCATTTGAATGTCCCGAGGAATCGGCATCAGAACGCAGTGCAGCTCCAACAACAGCTTCGCGACGAACGTGGAGTGGCCATAAGCGCGCGTACATTCAGAAGAAGGTTAGCCAAGCGCAATTTAATACCTTAAATGCTATAATAAGCTCAAAATTAGCTGTAGCTCACCGCAGAGTAGGTACGCCTTCAATTTGCTCGTGAGCATATAGAATGGACACTGGATCAATGGGCGCATGTTCTTTTTCTGACGAGACAAGAGTGTCTTTACAGAAATGATCGAAGACAGAGACTGTACCGTTGCCCTAGAAAACGTTACGCTCAGTGCTGTATCCAAAGAAACTGTTGCTTATGATGGCTCCATTATGGAACCTCCACATACTGGTGTGGGGCGGCATTTCACCAACAGCATGAACAGAGATGGTTTATATCGAATTGAATGCTCATTCACGCGGATTGGCTACAGACCGATATATCCGTGATGTTCTTGAAGATCATTTGTTACCTACCTTACTTAGAATGTGTTTAAGATGAGATGTTTCTAATGTGCACGATAAAGCAAGACCCTATACAGCGAGCAAAGACACGGTTAGCGCAGAGGTCGAGTGATCGCCTACTGCACAACGGGTCGCGGGTTCGATTCCCCTACGGTACAAATATTTTGTATGGCTAAAAATTTGATCCGGTCTGGGCGTATGTGCATGTGATATTCTATGTTTGTAACTGCACCCACGACACAGGAGAAAATCCTAGTGTGGGGCGACGTTTTTAAAAAGAAAAGAAATAAATAAATAAAATTTTATGCAATATTTACTTTCAATATAAAGCTATATAAAATCACCAACACAAAGGTGTGTATAAACTATGCGCGGCAAACCAAGAATGAATCGCGGGCTGTTCGAGGTGGACCGCTTGCTGCGCGCGGTAGCTGCGTTCTGCTAAATTATTATCAAAAAATTGGCTCGCGCGGCAAATGAACGTCTACCTCGGTCGAACATTGGCTTGCGCGGCTGCCGCGCGTAGCTTCTACGCACCTTAAAGATACCACTTTTATCAAAATTGTGTTCATACATTTGAAGGAAATTGCATTTGAACTCAAGAGTGGCTCGGTTGATTTGTCTGCCAAAATAGGCTAGTTGACCCTTTTTTAAAGTAGGGCTTAAAATGTTCATAATTGTTGTATTAGACCATAGCACATGAATATTATTTTTTTCGATGGCTGAAAAGTGCAAGAAATCTATTTTAAATTAAGATTTTCAATTTTGGACCGAAAACACGGTCAGCCATGATAGTCTGTTCATTATCTGTGGCAATGACGTCAGTCTTATAGTAAACAAAGCACGGGGGCGAAATAACCTCACAAAAACAATGCTTTCTATTAAATATCACAAAATATAGTAAAACTGTATATGGAACGGGACAATAGAACAGTAATATAGAAATACCTCTTCAAAGACTCCAGGAAATCTGTGGATTAGACGTACCCAGTGATATAGACATGCGAAATATTTGGTTAACACTCGCTTAAAGAAATCCTGTAACTATCTACTGAAACTCAAATGTATTTTTGCGAAAATCACATTAATGTAAGTACTATAACTGAATAACTCAATCTGTGTAGGTACTTCAGTTTATTTATTTATTTATTTATTTAATCTTTATCGTACATAAAACAAAAGATGTACAAAAGGCGGACTTAATGCCTGAGGCATTCTCTACCAGTCAACCAGTAAAAATGTGGGAGAAATTGTAGACGGTGTACGAATTAACAAACGAACTAACAACAAGTGTACGAATTAACAACAAGTTTCAACTTAAACAAAATAGAAGTTTTTAGGTTGTATGTAAAATCAAATCTGTATGTAAATTAATTAAATTTTTATCTTTCAGTTAGAATGAAAACTGACTGCAGCCGACCAACCAAATTTTAACATGACCAGAAAACTGAGAGAAAACTTGACCATTTACGCCTTTTTGATTTAATCTAAGTTATACACTGACACTAGATGATGTTTCAAGGAAAAGAATATGTACTTATGTCCAATTGAATAATGATGTAATTGGATATTAATTAAAAAGTATGTAATACAAACAAAAATATCAAAGTTTCATAATGAATATATTTATCTAAACAACTTTTACTTGAATTTACTGAGTACCTAATTAAAATTTGTTGCTTTCAGTGGTTACTTAATGAGAACTATTGTGTAACCTGTTCTCCTCTTGACAACGAGATTGATAAGTCAGTAAAAGTTGTGCAACATAATACAAAGCAGTGCATGCTCAGCCACAACATCAAAATGTGACCCGTCAACTAGAACAACATTATGTCAACAAAATAACTTAAGTATTCATATACCAAAGCACCATAGAAGTAAATAGGTCCAGTTTGGTAAAACTGAAAGATGTTATATCTTCACTGATTAAACCTGCTGGCCACCATGGCTGGTAAATTTCAGAACAGCTTACGCAAGAATATGCAAGTTATCCATTTTAAAGCCGTATATAAATATATTAAATGTGATTGCTGTGTTGTCAGCCTGTGCTCTTCTTAATTTACAAGACCCTTCTTATTAAATAAGTAATATAAAGATTTTTTTTACTTTACTTTATACATAACTAACATCTAAAGATGACATAATAAATTTTTGTACTACATTAGTCATTATGTTTTTCACAAAAAAAATGTTCTATGTTTATTTGACAATAATGACATGTAAAGGTTTAAGTTGAATCAAAATATTTTAATTTGAAATGCATGTGTTTTATTTTTCTGTTACACCTTAAAGGATTTATAATATTTTTTAGGTTTGTTGCTCATTTTTATCATTGTTACTCAAATATAGTATATGTTCCAAAAGTACAAATAGGTTGAATAGAGTTAGACCAAATTTATTAATTTGTATATATTGCCTTAAGGTCGCAGATAATAAAAGTCAAAATAATAGTAAAGTGATTTATTATGAAGTAATACTTTCATATAATTTAGGAAAAATGTAGTATAGTTTCCAAAATGGCACTATTTGATCAATAAGTTTTTTGACATACAGATTGTTAGAACAAATACCTATTATAGCTAATATTGTCACCTTTTGAGTGTTTTCAAAATGACATACTGCTAGCAACACGAAAGTATATAAGTTTTGTTTGCTTTAGCACAAAACATCTGCATCTATACTTGAGTTAAGCATACTGTTCACAGTTTTCCGTCTTTGATAATTAACATTATCTTCAGTAAAAGAGCATGACAATTTTGTATTAATCTAATTTTATGGATACCGTTTGTTGAATAGACTATTACAGGGTATTAATCAGAAATGAGGTCACATTTTGCAAATTTCAACCCAAATCTTCATCTTTCAACTTTTATCCACATTTCATTATACTCGTAGGTGTCTGCAAGATTTCCCACCAAAAATCTTCCCAACAAAAGAACCATCATGTGTTATGCACTGGCTGACTTTATAGCACATGGAAGCTGTTATTGTTTATAACGAAGCTCGAACTAAAGAGCACTTCTGTATTGATGATTCGTGGTTTAGTTTTCTATGCACTTTATTCTTTCTTCATTGAAGAGGTCTTTTATTTTTTAAGAAATATGTCACAATCTGTGTCTGTGAATGTATATATATTTTTCCTCCCAGTAATTTTCTTCATGCTTGACAAATGAACAACTGCCAATCTTTCTCTTTTTATGTTCATTTACAAATTCTTGCAGTACTACACTGGTATTTGAACATGATCCTGATGTTTTCTTTTCAACATTTCTCTTGAAGTAAATATTTTTAGTGTTTATTTGACTTTTGAGAGATAGAATTCTATCCAATAGCATTCAACTGCTGTACAAAATAGCTCCTCACTGTGATGGTGCAACCACACCAAAAATGCATGTTTGCAACTCTCTTTTGCCGCGTGACAATCTTGACAAGTACACTTGTAACCGTTCTTCATTATATATAACAGTATTGAAACTGTACTTATATTGTTTAGAGCGATACACAAAGAATCTTCTGACCATCAATCTGTCTATTTTCGGAAGATTTGTACTATTTGCTCTCACAAATCCAACATCAATGGTTGATTTTGCTATTAATACAAATAATTTACGATATTTACAAATATAATAATGGAGACTTGGACGATTTTTTGCCAGTTTTAGGAAAGAATAGTGCAAATCGACGAGTTGTTGAATCAAATTTGACATTTCTTTTGTTTACTATATGATTGACGTCACGGCCCTGACCACAGGATATCAAAGCGTTTACGGCGTGAGATAAAAAAAGATTATTTCTAGCATTTTCAAATTAAAATTTTACAGCAATCATTCATTGTTATTTATTAAAATCGGTATATTGTGGAACCTTATGCCAAATATTGTTAGAAATAAACAATATTTTAATAAATTTTGATATGAGTCAACTACCCTATTATGTTATAAAGTGCAAACATGGACAAAAATAATTCGATAGTAAAAATTAAGAATCATTCTACCAAAATCATGAAGTAAACATATTTCTCATTTTACAACACACACAAATTTGGGGACCAAACAGTGTAAAATCCTAATTTTTCCCTGACTTTCCAGGTAGCCCCTCGATTTCACTGACTTTCCCTGACTGCCTTGAGCTTCCCTGACTTTTCCCTGACTTTCCCTGACTTTCCAGAATGTGGACACCCTGATAAGAATAGGTACAGACAACATCACACTTCTATATTGAAGTCGGTGACAAATTTTAACACTTTCTAGGAGATCATCCTTTGGCGCCGTCTTTAATATAGAAGTGTGATGTTGTCTGTACCTATTCTTATATTATTTTTAAGTTTTAAGTTTAAAAAATTTTTACAGAAGTTATGCTCAGCCAAATCAACATTTGTTCAAAGTCTTATGTTTCCGTACATTCATTACACCACAGTTTTATAACTCCTCGAAAAATTTGCGCATAGTATTTCCGGTATTGCTGTTATTTTTAGCATGCAAGCAAACAACATGCAGTTTGATGCTCCGCTGTATGTGGTCAGTGTCTAACCTAACCTACAGTGATATCCCATAAGTTTTTCTCCTTGCGGGGAAGCATGCAAGAAATATGTACTTTGATGTGTGATTACAATGTACCCTCCTGACTTATCTCCGCAACCTAACCAGCCAAGTATTAAACTAATAATGTTCAGTAAGATGTTGTTTGGTGAAACGAAAATATGTAAAATAAATCATCTGGCAATTGAAAAAAGTTCAAAAGAGACACAAAAATTGGTGGAACATAGTTCGGTAAAATGATACTTATGTCAAATGATATTTCGATGGTCTAAAAATATGGCAAACAATACATATAAAAAAGAGATTGGTCAAATGTAAATCTGGCAAGAAAATTTGGGACAAGTAATAAGTTCCCCTGTCAAACTCTTTTCGGTCGACCGAATATTCGCATCGAAGAGAACCGTGGTAGGAAACATGCGAAATTTCGATTTTCATAGAAATAAAGTAGAGGGCCCCGCCTATATTGTATCCCTCTATTGTATCGTATCAAAATAAAAAACAAAAGACCTCAAATAGAATATTAGTTACCAATAAACATTAATAAAGTAGCTTACAAAACAGTGCTTAAAGTAAAATTTTAAGTAGTTTGTTGAATAAAACCTCAATTAAAAAAATTTACTATCTTAATATTGAAGTTGCCCTATCTGTATATCTAGTCGCTCACTTAGTAATTTAGTCGCACATTTAAAATTGTTATATCCAAAATCGATTTTTCATAACCCACTTTTTGTAAGCTCCTTTAGGATTCTTCGTCAGTTTAGTTAATTTTTCGCTTACTCAAATCCATACTGCTCAAGTTATTAAAATAGTATCTCATCATGACTCGCTACGTATTTTTTTAGTCGATTGTTACATTCTTTATTTATTTTAGATGCATCTATGCACTTGGGTGTATAATTATGGATGTTGGCAGACAACTTTGCATATTTCCATTTATAGATACACAGTAAGGTAAGGATTTCATATTTTATGAAAAGAGGTTTGTTAGATTAGGTAAGTTCCTTAAATTTCCAATATTCATACTACATATATTGTTTTGTGAGTAAAGCACAGTAGGCAAGTCCGTACTGTGTGGTCATTATGTGGTAGGTATGTCGTGGCCAGATCGTTGGCCATATTGTTAATATAGTGTTCATGATATCCAAGGTTTAATTAAAATTCCAAATAAGCATGCAAACAAGGCTTCAGCCTGCAAACAAAGACATGCAGTTTAATGTTCCACTGTGTGTGGTTACAATGTCTAACTTAACAATCTCAGTTTTATCCTATAAGTTTTTTCCTACCTAGGTGTGTATGGGTTTATGGGTTAACACCAGATACTAATTAACTTTGATTAAATATTCGAACTGTACCCAAAAAGCTTGGGTAATACTAGTACTAGCTATTATGCATCACCAAAACAAAATGATATCAATGTTTCTAGTGAAAAATAATGTAATAATTTTACGATATGATCACCAATTTTTGACAATATCATGAAGTAGCCATATATTTAGCTTTGATATCATTAAACATTAATTATTCTTTGATCTGGCCACATGCCATCATGATGTGGCCAAAGAGTATTGGCCATTTCATGAAACGATCAATATAACGATATGGCCACAACAGATACACACAAGATAGTCTCCTACAATTGTTGTGATTATGTGACATGTTTATTAATACTGTTGTTATACATATATATTTGTAATATGAAACAGAAGTTATGGTACATTCAAAAAACAAAACAATTAATGCAAAAGAAAAATTGTGAAATATGAAACAAGGCTATATTTTTATTTGGTCTGTGACCAAAAAATGCCATGATAGCATGGTTGAATTAATTGAATTTTGAGTTCTCCTTGGAAATAATCTGAAAAGTTCATTATTTTATAAAATTCCTGTATCTTACCTATCCATAAATTACTTTTGAATTCAACATTATGTCGTGTCACAGCTAATTCTTGGGCTTCTAATATAGCTTCCTTGACATATACTGCTCCTTTTTTATTTACAAAACTTAATTGTTTTACTGCCTCATCTACAGTCATCCCTCTAACAAGACATGCTACATACCAAAGCTTGTCTGGGCTGTACTTTATATTAGTTTTTTGATGGCAAACATACTGAAAAATAAAAAATTGTCAGCTATCTTTTTTTTATCCTCCTAAGTTCTTGGTCTATATTCCATGTGATTGTATTCAGTAGTGACTTAATTAATAAGGAACTGGCTTTTAATAAGGCTGTCCTGTCACTACAAGAACATAACAGAGCTATTAGGAACATTTTTTGAGATGGTATAAAATCGAACTTTTAATTGATTAGGAAAGGTAATTCCTAATCAATTAAAAGTTATTTTCTGACAGTATGTATATTATAATTTCAAAACATTATTTCATATTTTAAGACAGAAATCCCTACAAGGAAAATCCCCAATAAATCCCTAAACGTTACGTTAACGTTACGTAAACCTTATTTTAACTACAAAATATTCTGATACAACTAAAATGAAAAAGTGTTTAAGTACTCACAGCTGGTCTCCTTTCTTCGCCAATTTGTTGGGGAGGAAATATTTTTTTATTATACTCTAAAAATCTTTTGGGTAAAGTAGATTTAGACCACGCTAGGCACATTGCACTGGTGTTAATATTTTTTGAGACATGGCACTTGAGACCCCCTAAAAGTAAATTATAAACTTTGTTCATAGTGAAAAGTGCAAAGATCGTCGTGGGTGCGCGCACTTTTGTCACGGCGACAGAAATGTTTGTTTTGTAACTGTCACGCAAAGAGAATAGTAATAATACGTAGTATCTCTATTAGTTTGTGTAGTAATACTATGAGGCGCGTTCGGATAGCATCGAGGTGGCAAAAATAACTGTTAAAAATGACAAAATTGACACAAGGAGCGTTCGGTTAGAAGAAATGTGAACAAAAGTTTCATTTTTATCTGTTTATGTTTACTACGGGAACGGCTGTCACGTCACGCAGGTGCGCGCACGGAGGGCACAGACGGACTTGGGTATATGTGTTCTGTCCTCAGAAGAATAATAGGCGCGTTCAGAGCCTTCGCGCGAAGTACAACTTTTCGCTCTAACCCCGTTCAATGCCTTCGAGCGTGACAACCGGGTGAAACAACCGGCCGTTCAAGACCTTTGAATGTCGGCGCGAGTTACAACCGAGCAACCATCGAATTTGATGGTTGTAAAACGCTCTGACGTTTATAACTGAAATACTCTTACGTGATTGGATGATATTGGCGGCCATATTCTATAATGTCATCTACTAGAAAGAGAGAGAAATAAAAAATCATGTGAAAGAGGGAGATAAGAGATTTGGTTGCTGCAATCCGTTCAACGCCTTTGAGCGAGTTAAAAAACAACCGGACAACTACACCCAGAGGCGCTGAACGCGCCTCTGTAGTGATTGTTCTGAGGTTCTGTCGTAGAAAGAGTATTCGTCCAAGTGTTCTGTGGACTTAATAGAATATGACGGAGGGCGACAGTGACGAAACTTTTTTGTAATCGAAGAGTCCAGTGTTGCCAAGTTAGTAAATTTTCCACTAGTTCTGGTGGTTTGTTGGTGGGCTATGACGTTTCTGGTGGCCGGTGGTTTATTTAATGGGCATTAAATGTCAACAACTTATGAACCTCATCTACAGTGCGTTCCGAATTGCGATAAAATCGCGAATCCGACCAAATTAAATCGTCACAAAATATAAGGGCTATTGAATCAGTAGTTTATGTTGTGACTGGTCGGATTCGCGATATTATCACTTTTATCGTTTTACGGAACGCAGGCCTAGTGATATACTAGTCTGTCATTCCGAAATGTCACACTTGAGATTCTGCCTAACAACAGTTAAAAAATTATTGGATTTATTGTAATAAAAAATTAACAATACATTCTGGGGGGTTATTGTCTATGAAAAAAATCTCTTTCAATTTGACAGTCACAGTCCATCCATTACTCCTATAATATAGGAAGTCAGCACAGAGTCTTGTGTTCACGGCACAATGGCTGTTAAATTATAGGCGATCGTGATAGATTTTTTTCTTAGACAATAACCCCCCAGAATGTATTATTAATTTTTTATTACAATAAATCCAATAATTTTTTAACTGTTGTTAGGCAGAATCTCAAGTGTGACATTTCGGAATGACAGACTAGTATATCACTAGGCCTGCGTTCCGTTCAGGTTCAGGTACCCACCAGGATACATTCATTATTACATTTAAAAAAAACTAAAAAAATACTGCACTAAACTAGAGCAGTATTTTTTGGATATTTTAGAAATTCATATAAAATTAAGTAGGTGAGTATTTTTTTTATTCATGTTTAAATCATTCTACATCCGTGTCGCGAAGCGTCCCTTAAATTTTCTGGGTTAATAAAAAAGTAACCCTTTATAAGCACCTATATATAAAACTTAAAAATAACATTTATAAAACCACCGCGTTCGGAATATAGTTTCTACAGAGAAAAAGAAACTATGCAGTTACTCTTTTCATTTCTTATCCTTGCATGGGGAGGAGCTCCTTCATCTGTCCTTATAATACTTGAAAGAGATCAAAGAGCCGTACTCAAAGTCTCCTTAAATAAGAATCGACGGTATCCCACCATTCTGCTGTATGAAGATGCTCAGGTTTTGAGCGTCCGTAGATTTTTTCTCATGCGTCTCCTCCTCTTTACACATAAAGCAGTATTAAATATGCCTTCATATAGAGAAATGCTTCAGAAGCGTACGTTTATATCACTACTGCAAGAATAAAAACATCTTTTTCTCATCGCTTTAGAATATTTTTAGGACCCTGTTGTATGTATTACTTGGCTGTATGGCCAATACTTTTGTCATCCTGCCTTGGGTATGTGTTCTGTGCTTTTTGTACGCTTGTTGGTTCACACGTCTTGAAGTTAATAAAAACTATGTTGATTAATAAACTCGAGTTTCATATTAATAAACATGGTGTCAGAATATAAAAATAGAAAATAATATAAAATATATTCAAGAAACATTGTTGTGCTGTAGTACCTACTCAAACGCGAAGGGAACAAAAATACAAAATGGCCTCTTCAGAGGATATTGCAAAGATTGTTGAAAAACAATGTGAAATACTAAAATTAATGCAAATTCAAATGCAAGGGGCATCTGAAAAAAGTCGGGTACACGTACCGTGGCCTGCGCCTCTTGACATTGAATCTCCAAATATATCTGAGGCACTTGATTTTTTTTAAACTAGTTGGTTGAACTACGCGTCAGCTACAGGCCTCAATGATGAACAAAGAGCCTCACTACTTTTAAATGCAATTAGCCATGCGGCTATGAAAAAAATCTTGTATTTTGGCCTTGAAGAAAGTGACAAAAAAGTTGAAGCTAAAATTTAAAAAAAACTGGAAGATAAATTAAGTAAAAAAACTAACATTATTTATAATAGGTAGGTACTTATTTAACAAGAGAATCGAACTGCATAATGAAAATATGGACACTTATATACTTGAACTCCAGAGATTAATTAAATTGTGTGCCTACAAAGTCGATATGATTGATGAACTGTTGCGAGATAAGATAGTTGTTGGTATAACAGATTCTGAAACTAAAAAGGAATTGTTGCGTATTGATGGACTGAATTTAGAGCAAACCATAAATATTTGTAGATCAGCTGAAGCAACAACTGAGCAGTTGAAAAATATTTGTACTGAAGATGTCACAAACATAAATAAAATAAACACCAATATGAAACATTATAAAAAAATAAATAAAATATGCAAGTTTTGTGGTGAAGAACACATATTTAAAAAAACTTTATGTCCGGCTTGGGGAACGAGATGCACTAACTGCCAAGGTCGAAATCACTCAGTAAGAGTATGCAAAAAATCCAAGACTATGGTAAAAGAAATTAAAAGAGAGAACTCAGATGATGAAACTAGTGACAGTAGTGTTTACATATCTAAAATAAGAACAAATTGCTACTCCGGTCATAAAGAACTTGAACTAAACCTGAATTTTAACAAGACTTGGGTAAATGTTTACTGTGCATTGGATACTGGGGCTCAAGTCTGTGTTATTGGAGCAGAACAATACAAGAAAATGAGTAGAAGAATGTGCCTAAATCATTTGCACAGTACAGATTTAAAATTGAAATGCTTCAATGGATCAAATATTGAAACTTTAGGGGTAGCCAATATAAAATGCCTATATAAAAATAAGAAATATGTTATTAAATTTCATGTTGTAAATCTTAGTCATCAACCGCTCTTATCAGAATCAGCATGTGTAACTTTAGGCTTAATTAATTATTGCAACATGGTGAAAGCAAGTACTCCTTACTACAAAGAAGCTCAAGATATAATCCAAAAATACTCAGATGTGTTTGAAGGTTATGGTGAGTTGCCAGGAGTGGTAAATCTGGAAATTGATGAAAAAGTTCCTCCTCGCATTCAGCCTGCACGTCGAATCCCCATGGCACTCCGAGCACCACTAAAAGAGGAACTAGATAGGTTAGTGAAAAACAATATTATTATTAAAGAAGTGTCTCATACGGATTGGGTTAGTAATATATTGATAGTGCGTAAGGGTAAAAAAATTAGAATATGTCTAGATCCTATTCCTCTAAATAAAGCGTTAAAAAGACCACATTTTCAATTTACAACCCTAGAAGAAGTCTTACCAGAGTTAGGAAAAGCTAGGGTTTTTAGTACTGTTGATGCTCTGAAAGGTTTTTGGCATGTTAAGCTCAATGAAACAAGTAGCAAACTGACAACGTTTTGGACACCCTTTGGTAGATACAGGTGGTTAAGACTTCCATTTGGTATCTCATCAGCTCCAGAAGTTTTCCAACAAAAGCTGCAATCAGTCTTGCATGGATTGAAAGGAATTGAGGTGATGGTCGATGATATTTTGATTTATGGAATTGGTGACACTACTGAAGAAGCAGTAAATGATCATAATATTTATTTGGAAAATCTACTAAGCAGACTTAAAAAAAAAATTGTAAGCTCAATAAAGAAAAATTAAATTTGTTACAGACGTCAGTAAAGTTTTATGGACATGTCTTGACGGATGCTGGAATAAAGGCGGATGAAGAAAAAATTGCTGCTATAAAAAACATACCTACACCTACGTGTCCCAAAGATATCCTCAGGCTTCTTGGTATGGTAACATACTTGAATAAGTTTATAAAAAATCTTAGTTTTAAAGTGACTTCATTAAGAGAATTAACAAGGAAAAATGCTGTATGGTAGTGGACTAAACAAGAACAATTAGAGTTTGATCAAATTATCTCCCATTTAAGTAGTTTACCAACACTTAAATACTATGATATGAATAAACCTTTAACAGTAGAATGTGATGCGAGTAGTATGGGCCTTGGAGCAGCTTTATATCAAGATAATGAAGTTGTAGCTTTTACATCTAGAACACTGACTAAGACTGAAAAAAGATATGCACAAATCGAAAAAGAAATGTTGGCGGTAGTATTTGCTTGCTCAAGATTCAGTCAATATATAACAGCTAACACCAATACCATAATAAAAACTGATCATAAACCATTAGTAAATATTTTCAAAAACCTTTAGTGGATGCTCCAAAACGATTACAACTAATGGTAATGATACTTCAAAGGTACAATTTAAAAAATGAATATACACGGTTATTTTTTATCACCCTGGAAAACTTTAGGGACGCTTCAGGACACATCCAATATTATATAAAAAATAAAAAAAATGAAATAAAAAATTTAAAGAAATATAAAAAAAATTTAAAAAATCTAAAAATGCTGCTCTCAACTAGTGCAGTATTTTTTGTATTTTTTGAAAAATTAATATAAAATTGAGGGGGTTATTTTTTTTATTTATATTTAAAACCTTTTATAATACCATGTCGTGAAGCGTCCCTTAAATTTTCCAGGGTGATAAAAAAATAACCGTGTATAACAGGAAAAAGCAATTTTGTGGCGGATACACTCTCAAGAGCTACCACTCAAATAGAAAATGAAAATTCCATATTAGATAAAGAAAAACAAATTTTTAAAATCATTAGTGAACATTCATCGGTTAAATATCTTAAAGTTTCAAACAATATCATGAAAGATATAAAAAAGGAAACCCTTAATGAATCAGAATGTCAGCAATTAATAAAATATATTTTAAATGGATTTCCTAAATATATATCTGACATGCCTGAAAGTCTGAGATGGTTTTATAAATTTGCATCTGATCTGTCTGTTCAGGATGATGTAATATTCAGAAATGATCAAGTATTCATTCCTAAATGTAAACGAAAGGAAATATTGCCAAAAATTCATTTAAGTCACAATGGCGTTACAAGCTCTATAAAGTTAGCAAAGCAGAATATTTTTTGGCCTGGAATGTCAGAAGATATAAAAAATTTTGTGGAAAAATGTAAAGTCTGTGTAAAATACTCACCATCTCAGACTAAACTCCCAATGTTGTCTCATGACATACCTATGTATCCATTCCAGTATGTGTCCATGGATGTATTTAATGTAAAAATCAATGGTAAATCTCATAATTTTCTTATAACAGCTGATCATTATTCAAACTTTTATGAAATTGATAGAATTCGAGATTTGACCTCTAAAGAAGTCATAAATATATGTAAAAAGAATTTTGCAAGATACGGAATTCCACAGCGGATATGTACTGATGGGGCTACCAATTTTGTTAACAAGGAATTTACAAAGTTTTCTAATGATTGGGATTTCATGCATGTTACTTCTTCGCCACACTATCCACAATCAAATGGTATTGCAGAAGCAACAGTAAAAAAGGCAAAGAAACTTTTACTTAAATGTTGTGACGCTGGTGAGGATTTTTGGATGTCATTATTACATCAGAGAAATGTCCCAAGTAGTGGAGACAATTTTAGCCCTGCACAAAAATTAATCTCTAGAAAAACTAGAACTCTATAGCCTTGCATATCAGAACAATTAGCCCCAATGTTGATTAGAAACCTACCAGAAAAAATAAAATTAAAAAGAGAAAAATCTAAATATTATTATGATAAGAATTGTAAAAGAAATTTCGAGTTAACCGTTGGTCAACAGGTGGCAGTACAATTAAATCCAGAATGTAACAAGAAATGGGAATTGGGTTTCATTGTTGAAAAAGTTAGTGAAAGGTCTTATAAAATTAATATAAATGGAGTTATATACAGGCGGGATATATGCCATATAAAGCCTTACAGAGGATCAGACGATACAATTAATCCTAATGAAAAAAGGAGGAAAATGTAACTAGCTCTAAAGATGATTGTTATGATACAATAATAAAAATAATAATGTAAATGATGTGTTAATAATTTAGTGATAATTTTGATTATGGTTGTGATTTAATAATTAACAATAATTCAAGCAGTAATAGTGTTACTTCAAATTGTGAACATCATAGTAATATAGTTCGACTTGAAACGGCTCCCATGACCAGACCTGTTAGGTCAAGAGGACTTCCAGTAAGGTACAATGATTATGTATTAATTTGAAATAATTATAAAGTTGTTGATCATAATTGTAATGTCTTTTAGGTTAATTAAATCTTCTTATTGTTTACATGATTGTGAAGACTTAGTTTTCTGTCAAAGCAGAGAGGATGTTGTATGTATTACTTGGCTGTATGGCCAATACTTTTGTCATCCTGCCTTGGGTATGTGTTCTGTGCTTTTTGTACGCTTGTTAGTTCACACGTCTTGAAGTTAATAAAAACTATGTTGATTAATAAACTCGAGTTTCATATTAATAAACAGACCCTACATTTATAATAATATAGGAAAACTGTCCTAGGTACAACAAACCAGATGTACCTTGGACCGTGTCCGTTGTACCTCGAACAGAGCAGGTTCAAATAGAGATAAAAAATATTAGTTACATATACTTATAAGTAATATAATTAGTAAGTGAAATGAGCATTTGTAATTAACAATAATTACAGTTATTAACAACAACATTTAAGGAAAACTATTGTTTCTTAAAAAAGCCTCATCCATCTATTTTCTTACAATGATAATTGATAATATTTTTGGTATCGAATCACGTGGAGGAGGGTTTATAATTTGATTAACCTTTGCAAACTGGTACGCCGGTACTTTGACGTCTTCTAAAGTTGAACCTTGAAGCTAAAATTGAAGATTCTCTGCATCCATAATGTAGTTCACTAGCATTTTATCTTCATTAACTAGTTCATTATTAACTTGCAAGCAAGATTTTTAAGTAAATCTTGCACTGAGGTGCCTTTTTTCATCATGTGGCGTTTCTAACACCACATGATGAAAAAAGGTGATGAAAAAATCCACTGTCTTAATTAGTGCGGGAATTGCGAAGAATTGCACGGAAGCACCATGAAGCGTAAATTTCGTCGAGCGAGTGTTTTTTCTTTGTTTCTCGGCATTCTTTCGAAAACACTGTAATATGTTTTTTTAATACAACGATACTCATAAAAGCGTATGTAAATAATTGTTAACCTATTTCCGATAGAATGATATACCTTAGCCTGTGACCGAAGTACATCGCAAGTTCGGTGGCTAAGGTACAACATCGTGACAATTTTACCTAAGAAGCTTTATAAACTTACTTCAGATTGAGGTAAGGATCTGACAATCATGCCGCTTAGTAGCTAGATATACTAATATAAGATTCTGCATAAAAGAGTTGTCACAAACATGCATCACTTCAAATAAATTGGTATGAAGTATAGACCAAAAAATTTACTTTTTGGGTGTAAAACAATAATTTTCCTTTTTTGACTGTGCTCACACGGCGCCGGCGAATCACAACTAACTTGACGTTAATGGTAACAAATAAAGATTCAAATACAATAGGAAATAGTTAGGTATGTAGCGAGTGAGACTTTTGAAAAAAATATGATTGTTCTAGGTACAACTCTGTCCAAGGTACAACAGGTTCCCCTACATTCATTTTCATCCGAAAACACAAGTATCGAACGTCAGACTGACAGTTCGCTTACAGTGATTTCACTTCAGTAAGTCCAATATGACGTAAGCGATAACATCAAGATAACATCATGCAGCTCTCCAAGCCGGCTAACGTTAGCGCGCTCACAGCATTTCAGGACGCGTTTGAGCACGCTAATAGCGCTGATCGTGACTTTTATTGATTTTCGGACCGCAGCCTAGGTAAACAGAAATAGAGCTGGCAACACTTTGTCACCCGGGCGTCACCGGCACCGAGGCCTGAGCTGCGTTCAGAACCTACGCTCGAGTGCACTCCGAGTGCACTCTGACAGCAACCGACCCGTTCAGAGCCTCGGGGTAAAAAACGCTCTGACAGGCGGTTAGTACACTCTGTGCCCGTTCAGAAGCTTCGAGTGATGCAACCAAACAACCAACTCGAGCGTAGGGTGAAAAACACTCTGACAGATGTTATGTCAATGTCGATGTCAAAAATACGCTAATTATTTATTATTTTATTAAATAACACTACTTTGAACACTTTTAAGCCTAATACAAGGGAAATGTAGTGATTTCATATGTGTTGTAATTATTTTTAAGCAGAAAAATGGATATTGACTGTAAGGATTAGTAATATTTTGCCCTTTGCTTGATCTTGATCGGCAAGATACAAACTAAAAAAAAAGATAGCAACCGACCCGTTCTGAACCTCGGAGCGAGTGTGAAAAACACTCTCGGTTGCATTACTCTGACCCTCGGAACGCAACTCAGAGCCTACGCTCGAGTGCACTCCGAGTGCACTCTGACAGCAACCGACCCGTTCAGAGCCTCGGGGCAAAAAACGCTCTGACAGGCGGTTATACTGAAATACTCTTACGTGATTGGATGATATTGGCGGCCATATTCTATAATGTCATCTACTAGAAGGAGAGAGAAATAAACAATCATGTGAAAGAGGGAGATAAAAGATTTGGTTGCTGCAATCCGTTCAACGCCTCTGAGCGAGTTAAAAAACAACCGGATAACTACACCCAAAGGCTCTGAACGCGCCTCTGAGCGAGCTAAATCAAATCAAATCAAATCAAATTATTTATTTCGGACTAAATCCATATTTTGTTAGTAACATTGTGACTTAAAACTAGTGTTAGTATTGGCTAAAATTAAAATCATACTATTAACATTTTCCATTATACAATATGAAGCGAAATCCACCTCCATATAAGGGGGCTGTCCCACCTGTCTGAAAAAACATTCAGGATGCTGTTGGACGAGGAGCGCAGACGCGTCAGCATGGAAGCACAACGTTTCCGCATTATTGCGGCGAACCCGTCGACCTGCGCCTCCGCGAACATGCCCGATGCGCTACAACGCCACGGCAATCCCAAAAGCACCCTGAATGCATTATTATATTGGACACGCAGATCGCTGTATGCCCTTTGCGTAAACTTAGTCCACAGGCTGCACGTGTAAAATGACTGGCAGTAAGCTTTGAAGAGCATAATTTTAACAGCGTCAGTACAGCGTGCAAACCTGCGAGCCAGCATATATAAAACCTAACAAAAATAGCTACTGAACTTAATATATTTGACTCACTTTGACATTAGGCGCTGCTAATAGAAGTTAGACAGAGACACGTATATGCAAGATGTTTCGAAATTTTGTAGGTCGTCACTAATTCTCGCTTATCAGTTCTTCTCCCGGTGATGTCGTGCTCATCACTCACCTAGTTTCAACGTCGATAATTATATTATGTAGGTATTTAATAGATCCCTAATACTAAAATGTCTTTATTACGAGAAATATAACATAAACAATTAAGGGTAGATTTTCTTATGTAACTTATCCAGCTAATAGCTGCTGTGTCTCTTTGGTATGGTCAGGCTGGCCGTTCATGAGACTAAAAGCGGGAAGTGCGAGTCAGACTCGCCCACCGAGGGTCCCGTATAAAATTGTAGGTTATACTTTAAATAGAGACTAAATTTTTTATGATTTAATTACAAATGTGGAGTTTGATATTTTCCATGACTTGTAGTGTAAGACTATATAACTTTACAAAGGACATCATTCAGGCTTCATACAAATTTGGGCTAATTTTTTTTTAGCCGGCCAACAAAAAATAATTAAATTTTATCATAGGCATAATTATAATAAACATTTCGTATTATGACAGTAAAGCTCGAAACCTATTGGTTGAGATGATAATCGGTCTCAAAGTATTTATTTTATTACCTACGGCTTGCACCCGGCTTGCGGGGTGAGCTCGTGATTTCCAAGTAATCAGTTATTGTTAATGGTGTGCGAGCGAGAATACGTTACAAGTACATTTACCTGCCGAGAAGTGTGAGCAAGAGGCATAATAGGTATGCGAGCGAGAAGACGTTACAAGTACCTACATTTACCTGCCGAGTTGCAAGTGTGAGCAAGAGGCAAAATACACCTACTTAGTCCTTTTCGTACTTTCGTTCGTTAGTTTTCCATGCAACTCTCGTTACATCGGACGGCTACTTTCACTGTTTTCGTGGTTTTTAACATTGATTTTGTTTTGTTTGTTGTTTTAATTATCGTTGAGTTTTTGTTTTTGTTATACTGTTTTTGTTAATCATGGCACATATGTTGTGTATTAACTGTCGTGAACCATGTGAAGGTCGAAGGACTTACACGTGGATTTCTCGGGAAGAACAGCACATCGACATAGCTCAGATTATTATGGAGGAGCTAATCGCGAGACAGGTATGTAATGCAACCTTTTTTACATTTAAGTCATAACTAGGTACCTACTCTGTGATAATAACAGATCGTCGATATGACATCATGATCAGGACTAGGTGTCGCGTTGAATTATTTTGCTGAAGTACCTACCTTCCTTCAATAAAGTAAAATGTATACTTAAGTTCTTTAGTTAGTACTATGAAAGGGTTTTTTTTATAAAGTACATAGGCTTACATCAGTGATAGAAATGTAAACAAGAACCTTTGAAGGTATAGGGAAAGATTTTTATTATTATTATTATTTTTAAGTAAGATTTCTACTTACGAGTGTTTATTAGTATTTCATCGACTCTCTGTTACTGCCACGAATTAACTATTTGTTGTTCTTATTTATTTGTTAGTATTTTTATCGGCGCTCTGTACAGATCTTAAGTACCACTTCAATATGGTATAGTGCCCGTCTAAGTTATAGCCGGTTTAAATGTAGGCATTGGCTCTTGCCTACACTCAAAACTATTTCAAAAGTTTTGAAATAGTTAGTTTTGTGTGAGTACGGGCACGAACATGTTATTATTTTTGTTAAGAAGTCCTTTGGGAAAGATTCGTTTGTATTTAACTTGTAGAAGGTGGGTTTACAAAAATTGTTTTTTTTTTTCAGAACGAACCTACCGACGTCATTTGCCGACCTTGCTGGCAAAGAGCTGAGAGGACGTTTCATCGGCGTATACGCGAGGCGCGTCAAGATGATGGCGTGTTGCCCGATGAGCCTATTCAGCAACAAAGCCGTAATCATCCAACAATGACCTTAGCAGGATTTGTACGTACTCCAAACTCAACAGTGCACTGCATTTTTGAGCATTGTCAAAATATTACCAGGCTTAGAATACCTAACGATATCATAATTCGTATGATTGGGCGGTACAATCTACTAATACCAGAAAATGCTCGCGTTTGCGAAGAACACTTAGCCCAGAACCTTTGGTATACTCTACCTTTACAAGACAATCTCATAGAAGATTTTACTGCATCTGAAATAGTGAATGCTCTGACGATTATGAGAAATCATATTACAACAGACGTGTTAAACTTCGAGACATACGAAGTCATTAATACAAACGAGTTTCATACTTGGACGGGACTTACTCACGAACAGTTTTCCGATCTACTCGTAAACACATCCAGCCTAAATAATAATCGTCAAAAGAAGACAATACTGGCCGCTGTTTTGGCAAAACTAAGAACAGGAGACTCTAATGCCAGACTTGCTTTAGTGTTTAGAACGAGCGAATCCCGTTTTCAACGAATGTTAGCTCTAGGTCGTGATGCATTGTTGCGTGATTTTGTTCCCTTGCATGTTGGGTTTGACCACATAAACAGGGAACAAGTGGCTCAAAGGAATTTATTAGTACCTGAAACTCTATTTGGCAATCCAGAAAGCCCTTTGCCACAAAGAAATGCTATAATAATAGTCGATGGTACATATATACACGGTTATTTTTTTATCATACTGGAAAATGTTAGAGGCAGCTCGGTAGACGCTAGACGACTCATATCAATAAAAAAAACATGTGGTTATATTTTTAAAATTTTATCCGCCAATAATATTAAATTATAGACATTGTTCTTGTTTACTACAAGATAAGGTAAGATTATGAATGAATAAAGCATTTACTACTACGGGCTTAGGAAAATGCGGCGACGTCGCATTATTAATTCAAGCAAGATCAATCTACAACTCGTTTGAAATAAGAGTTATTATTGCACTAGACACTATAATAGTGAAAGACAGAGACAGTCGGCGCCGGCGCCGCGCCGAGCGCCGGCGGCGGCGTTTTGTTGTTTGAGTTTGCTGTCGCTTGTCGGCACGAGCCGGCCGGCTTTAGTTCGCCTTCGACCCCGGCGCGTGTGAATGTATCGCGATGTCGCGCCCGCGCCTGACGCGCGGCAATCGGGCGCATTCGGAATTTTAGTTTCAAGTTAACACATCTCGCGAATACACAGACCTTACTCCGGTAGACCGTAGACTTTTACTTGTGAAGTGAAATTAAGTGTTTGGTGTAAGAAAGTGAACCCACAAACGTAAGACTTGGAAGCGAAAACTGCATTTCGAAACGTTAAACACTAACCAAAGTGATATGTTGTTGTGGTCATGTATAGTTTTAAACGTGCACGACTATGTATGAGTTAGAGGACTTCCTTTAAACTTAGAACTCTTTTGTTATTAGAACTAAAGTTGATTTAAATTGTTTCCTAGGTAGGTAAGTATTTAAAGTTGATTCCAATTTTTTAACTACGCCAAAACAACCTACCATAACCGTAATACCTCCCTAGTACTGTTTGTTTTCTTTAAAAACTTTGATTTGCCGGTCCTAAGTAAGCCCGTAAAGTAGGAAGGTGAAATTGTGATCAACTCAGTGATGACTTTGAATCGGCGACGTTGTTGCCAGTTCGCGTTCATTCAATGTTTTGCCTACAACTTCACTCAGTGTCCATACCAGTGCAGTATTTTTTGGATATTTTAGATAATAAATATCTAATTAAACAGGTGAGTAAATTTTATTATTAATGGTTAAATAATTCTTCTACCGTGTCCTGAAGCCACCCTTAAAATAACCAGGGTGATAAAAAAATAACCGTGTATTGGTTGGGGAAAAAGTCTTTTCGCATTATAGTATGTATAAACTTGTAATAAAATCTCTTTGGCTATACTATTTGTATCTGGCTGGTTTTGGTATCATTGAAAGTTTAAATTTTAAAGAACATAATTCCAAATTCAAATTAGGAAAATGTGTGATTTTCATTTGTTTTTCGTACCGCCAAGATGAGTGAATCTAATGAAGAAATTCGATACATTTTAAAATTTTACTACAAAAAAGGTAAAAATGCAACGCAAGCCGCGAAAAAAATTTGCGATGTTTATGGACCTAGTGCAGTGTCTGTGAGAGTAGCACAAATTTGGTTTAAGCGTTTTCAATCCGGAAATTTTGATGTCAAAGATGCACGTCGCTCTGGGTCGCCCTATTACAGATAAAATGGATGCCATTTTTGAAAAAGTGGAGCAAGATCGGCATGTCAGTAGTTACGACGTAGCTGAAGAACTGGGAATTGACCACAAAACAGTTTTGGCGCATTTGAAAAAAACTGGGTACACAAAAAAGCTCGACATTTGGGTACCTCACGAGCTCACTGAAAGAAACCTAATGAACCGTGTACTCATTTGTGATTCTTTATTACGACGTAATGAAACCGAACCATTTTTGAAGAAGCTGATAACTGGTGATGAAAAGTGGATCACGTACGACAAGAACGTGCGAAAAAGGTCGTGGTCAAAGGCCGGTCAGGCTTCACAGACTGTGGCGAAACCCGGGTTAACTCGCAACAAGGTGATGCTGTGTGTGTGGTGGGATTGGAAGGGCATTATTCATTATGAGCTGTTACCACCAGGCAGGACCATCGATTCTGAACTCTACTGCGAACAACTGATGAGATTAAAGCAAGAAGTTGAGAGAAAGCGGCCGGAATTAATCAACAGAAGGGGTGTGGTTTTTCATCATGATAACGCTAGACCTCACACATCTTTAGCCACTCAGCAAAAATTAAGAGAGTTTGGCTGGGAGGTGTTAATGCATCCGCCGTATAGTCCTGACCTTGCACCTTCAGATTTCCACCTGTTTCGGTCTCTTCAGAATTCTTTAGGCAGTGTCAGGTTAACATCACGAGAGGACTGCCAAAACCACTTGTCGCGGTATTTTGACCAGAAGTCCCAAAATTTCTATAGCAATGGGATCATGTCCCTACCTACAAGATGGCAAAAAGTTATCGAACAAAATGGTACCTACATACTTTAGTTAAATGTAAATAAACTATATTAAAAAATGTTTTGAATTTTCTTAAAAAATGCGAAGAAACTTTTTCCCCAACCTATTATACAACCAAAAGAGCTCGAACTATTTTTTTCAACGACAAACATATAGTCTTCACAAATATCGAAATCTGACCAAGCCGTTCTTGTTTGTTTGCTGTGACGGTCATATAATTGACGTAACGGGCCCGCACGCCGCTTCAACTTCCGATGCAACAATAATGAATGCAATTATTGAAAATGAGGAGAGCATATTTCATTGGTTTTTCAGACCGGGTGACGTATTTATCTTAGATCGTGGCTTTAGAGACGCGGCCTATCCTTTACAATCACATGGATATACAGTACATATGCCAGAAACGAAAAATGCAAACGAAACGCAACTTACGACGGAACAAGCGAATAAATCCAGACTTGTGACTATATGCCGCTGGGTAGTAGAAATAATCAATGGACGATTCAAAAAAGATTTTCGCTTGTTAAGAATTGTACACAGCAATCGCGCCTTGCATCATATGATGGAATATTTTAAAATCAGTGCAGCTTTATTAAATGCCTATCATATGTTGATTGTGGACAATGTAAGGGCTCCAATGTATTTAGAAATAATACGGGAAAGGGTTAATATACCGAATACATTGGCGGATCTGGTGAACAGATTATAACAATTATAACCGAAGACGTGCTCCGTTTCGTTCAATTAACGTTGATGCGCTTGAGGTTCAATTCCCCACATTGACACAAGAAGATCTTATCCTTTTTGCACTTGGTGTATACCAAATAAAGCAAGCTAGGAGTTACTATGCGGAGCATTTGCAGCCAAATGGTATGTTCATCGTTGATCTTGGCGACCAATTACCCACAGAACACATACGAGAGCTAGAAGGAACAGAGGCGCGTTCAGGGCCTTCGCGCGAAGTACAACTTTTGGCTCTAACCCCGTTCAATGCCTTCGAGCGTGACAACCGGGTGAAACAACCGGCCCGTTCAAGACCTTTGAGTGTCGGTGCGAGTTACAACCGAACAATCATCGAATTTGATGGTTGTAAAACGCTCTGACGTTTATGACTGAAATACTCTTACGTGATTGGATGATATTGGCGGTCATATTCTATAATGTCATCTACTAGAAAGAGAGTGAAATAAAAAATCATGTGAAAGAGGGAGATACAAAATTTGGTTGCTGCAATCCGTTCAACGCCTTTGGGCGAGTTAAAAAACAACCGGACAACTACACCCAGAGGCGCTGAACGCGCCTCAGACCTTTACGTATTGCGCGGTAGAATCCAGTCCCGACATGTCCGTTCACGTTCGTATAACGTTTATATTGGCATAGATAGGGCTCTCGAAGGGCGACAGGCTATAAAACACTATTACTGTACATGTAACATTGGCCGAAGAACCATTGGCTGTTGCTCACACGTCATGTGCATTGTGTGGTACATGGGGTTTGCCAGGCACGAGCCAACGATACACATTCCCGCCGAAGGTTTAGAAGATATTATTGTAAGGCCAGGAGAGTTGTAAATATTGAATAAAAATATATGAAATGAAAATAATATGCATTATAATTAATAAAAAAACCTGTACATAAACGCCTGCATGGAGAACTAACGAACGAAAGTACCTACGAAAAGGATTAAGTGGGTGTATTTTGCCTCTTGTTAACACTTGTAACTCGGCAGGTAAATGTACTTGCAACGTCCTCTCGCTCGCACACCATTAACAATAACTGTTTACCTGGAAATCACGAGCTCACCCCGCAAACCGTAGGTAATAAAATAAATACTTTGAGACTGATTATCATCTTAACCAATAGGTTTCGAGCTTTACTGTCATAATACAAAACGTTCATTATAATTATGCCTATGATAAAATTTAGTTATTTTTTGTTGGCCGGCTAAAAAAAAAATAGCCCAAAATGGGTGGTCCTTTCATAGTTCTAGATAGATCAACGAAAAGTACCCTATACATTTTGATGCCCGTGAGAATGTCGAAATATACGTTTTTGGCGACATAAACGGCCGTACCTTTTTTGTTAACTTAGAAGTTTGATTTTTTCACATCTTCAAGGGACTAGAACTTGTTAGTGTAGAACTGAGTAATTATATGGTTTTAATTTCAACTCGATACCTTCACGCGTTTCCAAAATAGTCTTGACAGACAAACGGACAATAAAGTGATCCTATAATGGTTCAGTGTTTCTTTTGAGGTACGGAACCCTAAAATTTGGACTATTTAAGTGACGGGTATTTCCCGTTATCTAAAATGTTGGAATTTTTCTATTGCAGAGATTCACAAATTCTATGGGAAGGAAATCGAAGACACACTGCTATTATTTCATCGCTTAGATTTAATTCATTTTTTATCGCATCGCTTAGAGGTACTTGAGGTTAATCTCATATTTAATTTACTTACCCGAAAATTTAACCCTCATGGATTTTGAACCTTGGATAAATTCGTGAATGCTAAAACTACTATTTGTACATATGCTTGGAAATTAAACTAAAAACATTAACATTTGACCATAATTTATTGTTAAGACATTTTTCGATAGATTTATTACGCTTGATGTGCGGCCGGGCTTAGTTAGAATGTAAATTTTCCGAAGGCGGCGTTTTGATATTTTACCTTTTTGATTCTTTCAAGTTCTTATCTTGATCTAATATTTTAATTCTTAGAAAAAAATCATCTGAACTGGTTGTTCTTGGCATCCGTGTCAAGGATTCCTTAAAGAAATAGTTAAGAAATTAAAAACGTTTTTATTTTCATAAATAATGTTTTAGTTTAAAGATTTCCTTTCATTAAATAACTTGACTTACGTCATGACGTCTCCATTTCATAGTTGTACTACTAGGTAATTACAAAATTAATCTGATGGAAAATATCTGGAGCAAATTTGACTACGCTTTCTTGGACTCCAATTTCGTCTGACAATACACTTTATCCATATGTTTTTTATACATTGTCTTTAGGAAATCTGTAAAATAAAAATATCGACAAAATACAACACTACGCATGATCAAGAAAACCTCAAAGTAATTTTCTAAAAATCGCTAAAACATAAAAGTGAAGTTAATATTACGTATTGTTTTTCTACAAAATGATTCAGCCATATTTCATATGTATATAAGTGTACTTATTAGCTCACATTCAAGTAACAATATGAGAAAACATGCCAATTTAAGGTCAATAAATGTTGATTATTTTCCTTTCGCGACGAATGAGACTTGCAGCCCCAAACTACACAAGACATTGTGTTACGGAGTGCACAAACACACACTGAGGCGCGTTCAGCGCCTTCGCGCGAAGTACAACTTTTCGCTCTAACCCGTTCAATGCCTTCGAGCGTGACAACCGGGTGAAACAACCGGCCCGTTCAAGACCTTTGAGTGTCGGCGCGAGTTACAACCGAACAACCATCGAATTTGATGGTTGTAAAACGCTCTGACGTTTATGACTGAAATACTCGTACGTGATTGGATGATATTGGCGGCCATATTCTATAATGTCATCTACTAGAAAGAGAGAGAAATATAAAATCATGTGAAAGAGGGAGATAAAAGATTTGGTTGCTGCAATCCGTTCAACGCCTTTGAGCGAGTTAAAAAACAACCAGACAACTACACCCAGAGGCGCTGAGGCGCGTTCAGGGCCTTCGCGCGAAGTACAACTTTTCGCTCTAACCCCGTTCAATGCCTTCGAGCGTGACAACCGGGTGAAACAACCGGCCCGTTCAAGACCTTTGAGTGTCGGCGCGAGTTACAACCGAACAACCATCGAATTTGATGGTTGTAAAACGCTCTGACGTTTATGACTGAAATACTCTTACGTGATTGGATGATATTGGCGGCCATATTCTATAATGTCATCTACTAGAATGAGAGAGAAATAAAAAATCATGTGAAAGAGGGAGATTAAGTGCAATCCATTCACTTAATCTCCCTCTTTCACATGATTTTTTGAGCGAGTTAAAAAACAACCGGACAACTACACCCAGAGGCGCTGAACGCGCCTGAACGCGCCTCTGTCCTCGTACGGCATTCGTACGAGCGGGACGTATATTTCGCGCTTTTACGTTGAGCGCTCCACATTCACGCGAGGTTCTCGGCGAGAGTCTCGGCAAGAATCTACGCGAGAAGTACGCGAGAACCTGGGCAAGAACTTCTTGGGTACACACTCTCGCGAGATTCTCGCGAGAACGTACAAGGCAGGGTTGGCACAAAATCAGTGATTAAATCAAATGTCTTTATTTTTGTGAATAAAAAATGTATTTTTATGAATATCTATTTTCCGAGTAAATCTGATATTTCATATTTCAGTGTCATTATTGTAATTCTTGATTAAAAAACTAATTTTCCAGCTTTTTGGTCCCTAGTCTGTTACGTAATTTCGAGTGAACAATGCAAAATGTAAAAAAAAATTTCCACTGATGCTGAGGAGGCTATCGCTCCAAATAGTTGCCTCAGAACTGAGTAAATATTTAATTTTTCCTCTTCCTCTTTCGTTTCCGCAAAATAGTTGCTTACTTATTAAAATTAGGAAAGATAAAAACTAAAACATCAAAAAAATAATGATAAATTAGGATTTTTTCAATAAATCATGATTAATTGGATTTTATTTAAAAATCATGATTTTTTCCAACCCTGGAACAAGGTTCTCAATATAGTTCTTGCACCTTTGTCTCGCGCCAAAAAACCGACAAAAGTCGGAGAACTACGCGAGAACTACGCGAGAACATGCGAATCGGATCCACATTCACAGTTCTCGTGTTGTTCTCGCGTTCTCGCGAGATTCTCGCGAGAATGTGGAGCGCTTATGAGCCCTCGCGTATGAGTTCGTCCAGTACAGGCGTTATCCGCCTCGTGTAACGGTGTGATCGCGATGGCCAGCGACCACGTGTCGCCGGCGTCGCCGCGCTCCCATTCACCATTGACTGCGGATAATATTACGCGACCTATGAGTACTACTCCCGTTGCTGATGACACGTTATTCGATGAAGAGGAGGATGAGGCAAGAGGAATAAAGAGACAACGAGCGGGTAGTGCTGAAACAGAAGGATGGACGGAGGTGAAAGGTAAAAAGTCTCGCTTGTCACGTAACGGTAGCAATACATTGCTGCATGAAAATGCGTATGAAATATATTTAGCTGCCAAAGACCGCCTGCCGAAACAATTTGCAATGGCGCGTTTCCTGAAAGAGAATAGCATAAAGGTATGCCAAGTCAAATACATGAGCCCTTTTAAAATACGCCTTCAATTGGAGAATGAGGTCGCAGTTACTCGGCTGTTTGAGTGCGAGAACTTAGTGACGAAGGGATGGCGAGTTCAGAAAGCCATGGAAGTGTCTATTTGTTATGGACTCATCAAGGATATTGAAGTGGAACTCTCTGATGATGAAATCCTGCGTAATATTTCTTGTCCTTTGCCAGGTAAACTGCTGTCTGCTAAGAGACTTAATCGTCGCAACCGTGACGATGGGCGTTGGTGCCCTAGCGAGACCATCCGTCTTTCGTTTGAGGGAGATTATCTTCCGACGTCCGTACGCATTTGTGATATTAATGTAAAAGTGTTCCCATATATCCATCAGGGGCCTTACCATGAGCTCTTATCGCAGCCCTTAAACAGTATTGCTGTCTATTTCCGTACCATGACCGGCTTAAAGCAGCGCGTTTGCAGGCCTGCTTAAAATGACGTCACGAAACCGTTCACCTTTTTTTATGTATGAACTTTCGTACCATGACCGCCCGTTTGACAGTTTGAAAACTGAGGCGCGTTCAGAGCCTTCGCGCGAAGTACAACTTTTCGCTCTAACCCCGTTCAATGCCTTCGAGCGTGACAACCGGGGGGGCTACCGCCTAACTCATAGCGATCACTCGCTATCGCTCTCTGACATTAGAACAATAGCTCTAATGTCATCTGTGACATTAAAACTATTGTTCTAATGTCATGATAACGATAGCGAGTGCTCGCTTTGAGTTAGGCGGTACGGCCGCGGGTGAAACAACCGGCCCGTTCAAGACCTTTGAGTGTCGGCGCGAGTTACAACCGAACAACCATCGAATCTGATGGTTGTAAAACGCTCTGACGTTTATGACTGAAATACTCTTACGTGATTGGATGATATTGGCGGCCATATTCTATAATGTCATCTACTAGAATGAGAGAGAAATAAAAAATCATGTGAAAGAGGGAGATAAAAGATTTGGTTGCTGCAATCCGTTCAACGCCTTTGAGCGAGTTAAAAAACAACCGGACAACTACACCCAGAGGCGCTGAACGCGCCTCTGCTTTTGAACGTCCTAAATGTCAAATAAAGCAATCATTAAAAAGTTGCTTTTTAGCGGCTGTAACAAGATTGTTAAGTGGATTAGGCCCAATTTGGTGGAACTTTCATAAGATAATTGTTAAAACTAACTTTATTTAAGATGTTTTCAAACGGCTGTAGTGACTTTTTCTCTAATTTTAACTCCCTAATGCCCTCCTTTCTGTGCAAATACTATAGACTGCGGATGAGCGTGCCGCAGTAAGGGACAGCAAATACAAGTACATGGATGATTAGGGTTACCCTCTTTATAAAAATTACCCCGAATCGCAAGTTTTTAATACGTTCACGTAATGTCTACAAAAAAGGCAGAAAAAATTGTTAAATATCATTTTATTTATTTAGCGTGCTTATTTTATTATCTTCTTCTTATATTTAAAATCAACTTGTACCTTTTAACGCGGTACACAAACGGGCCATGAGACTCGTTAACGATCCCCTACTCACAAACGGTATTAAACACCCAAGTTTAAAAAAAAATACCTCTGCCTGCTGAGGAGCTGTTAAACATTATGCCCACGGCCACTTTCTACCATGGCACAGCTCGCCATTGGCAAGAAATTAACCCTCACACCCTAGAACTAAAATGGTCTCGTACTGTATGCGTTAAAATGAATTACCTACAGCGCACGCTCAGGATTTAGAATGAACGTCGAGATTTTTTCAAGAGACTACAGCATTGGGTTCTTAAAGAAGAGTATAAAAAGTTTTTTTTTTCAACTACACTCATTAATTTAACGCTTAAATCAACAGAAAAGGCCACTAAGTAATACATTACTACCCTTTTTTTTCGGGGGGGAAATGCTCAACCGCTCCGTACCCACCGTTGGATAGACGGCAGGCGTGCGTGTGTGTACCGTCTGGCCCGGTAAAGTTCTAGGCCGACCCACTAAAACCCCCGGTGTTCTCCGTGCCACTGTGGGCACGCATGGTAATTTCCACACTGCGACTACCAGCCTACCAGCACATTACTACCCTGGAAAACTCGAGGGTAATAATGCTGTATGAAATGTTATTAATGACCTGTTCAAAACCGGGGTTTTTTCTAATAGAACAAGAAGTCGCAATAAGATTTATACAAAAAGTAGGGATTTTTCCAAAGAGGTTTAAGTGGCTGTTGATGAAGCTAGCGACGGTTAGTTTTTACTTTTAATTCAAAAATTGTATTCAAGTGAACATTGTGCAGTGAAAGTGGTGTTATTTTGGTACACAAACATTCATATTGGCGGTAACGGTACGGTACGGTTTGTGGTGTACCTACATGACGGCGAGTTTTTTTTACGGATTTTCCACCTCATCAGTCGCCACCTTCAAGATAATCTTGAAAGTAGTTGACGAGATAGAAAATCCACAAACTTGTTTGTCACTATGACTCGCCGTCATTGTCATATCTAGTGCAGTGGGTCTACGGGGAAAGAAATTATCTGAGGAATTACCCGTGGGTCCACTGTGGGTCATAGCAGTGGGAACACGGTTAAAAGGTCTACGGGGAAAAAAATACCCGTGGACCTACCAGTGGGACATGTTGGTGGAACCACGGGTAATACGTAATGTTTGAGGAATTTAGTAAGAACAATTTCATTTTTTGTCATATGAGTATAAATAAGTTTTTCTAAAGTCAACTTCAGTTTTATATTTATTTTTAATATGTAGATATAGTTGAAAGAAAAGCAAATTACGCACCTCTTGAGCTATTAATGCCCTTGGGTTATTAGTGCCCTCACGCAAGCGTTCGTGCATCAAACATCCGCGGACATTAATAGCTCACATAGCGCTTGGTGCAACAATCTACTATTAGTGTCGGCAACGCGCAAGCGTTCCCGGTGTTGCAAGCGTGCATAGGCTGCAGTAACCACTTACTATCAGGTGTGTCGTGCGCCTTTTTGCCACCTTAGTGGTGTAGCAAAAAAACGAAGATGTGAATTTTCAACAAGCGAGACACTTTTCTAGAACCCCCACCAATATAATAAATGCGAAAGTGACTATCTGTTATCTCTTCAGACCAAAACGGCTGAATCGATTTCGATGATTTTTGGTGTAGTCACAGATAGAACTATGAGAAAGGACATAGGCTACTTTTTATCCAACAAGAATCAATATTTTGAGAGAAATCTAATATTATGTGGGTAACACCCCGTGAGGTGTTCACTCTTACTTTCCGCGATGGGCGAAAGACTCAAAAATTCAAAATAATTCAAAATTATTTATTGATTCGTTTCAATCAAGGATTAAATCTATTAATTACAGAACGGTATAATTAATTCGTTAGTACCCCGCCACTAGCCACCCACCATCGAACTAGGAACTAACCTGTATCTCGAAGTGTAGAGGCGAGTGTCTGGATACAAAAAGGTTTAGAATACTACAAACAGAACTCCGAAACAATTGAAAGAAACGATAATAGTAAGGAGACTTAGAGTGAAATCAGTAATTCTCAAACGAGACATAGTCGGTTTTTTGAGAATTCGTGTGATAGAAATAATGAGAATTTGAATGAGAAAATAATGACATAATATTCTATTACTATAGTTGTCCTCTCAACCGCAAGGTAGTAAAAGTTAATGGTTATAATAACACATGTACATTAACGTATTTGTTAGTAGTGTCTATTGTAGATAACAATTCGCAATCTTCGAATTTAACAAATAATTTCGATTGTAAGTCCACCAAAATGTTTTCCAAATTTGCGACTTTTTTTAATAATCTTCTTGATTTTTCTCTTTTGAAGGGACGCTTCAGAACACATCCATTATTTTTTTTAAATATTGCACAACACTAGTGCAGTATTTTTGGATATTTTAGTAAATTAACATGCAATTTTTTTATTAATGTTTAAATCATTCTACTACCATGTGCTGAAGTGTCCCTTAAATTATCCGGGGTGATAAAAAGTAACTGTATATTTGATGTTATACTACTTCTCTTGAAAATAAATGAACAGTATTTTCCTGTTGGTGGTGCATTCCCTAGCATATTGTAAAAGATTATATTGGTTTTATTTGATGAGCTAGTCACCTATCACTATATTCTACAATTTCAAATACAATCAATATACAACTAAACGTCTCTAGCAAAATTATTCGACATTATAAGGCATATGGATGTATGTACAGTCGGCACCACGTCAAGCTATACACTTTGACGTTTGAACCGACCACTTGTTCTCGTAGTGCAAACGTAAAGTTTGACGCACCGTCCACTGTATGTATTTTAGTACCTTTACATAATTTATTTAATATTTTTTCAGGTTAAAAAATTCATGGTTTTTGATTCGTCCAGTTCTGCAACAGCAATGGTAATCTGTTTTCGAACGACTATCACGTAAGCCATGGATCTCGAGTTCTTTTATCCATATAATAATATTAAAGCTGTTTTGCAGCGACAGCGGGTGTTTATCAATGAGGACAGTATCATCAGCATAGAGCATGCATCATGGGATGTAAGTCTGGAGGTTTTTGGTGATATAATCCATTGCTAAGTTGAAGAGAAGTGGGCTCAGCGCGGATCCCTGATGTACCCCAACCTTAATCAGAAAAGGATCACTAATGCCCGCCTGGCTTTTAATTTTTGTGTTGATAGCGTCATATAAGCATGTCCTGAATTAAAGCTATATATGTCTAAGGTATGTTTTGGGAGCGCAAAGCTTGCCAGACCAGTTTCCTGGGGATTCTATCAAATGCTTTTTCCAGGTCGATGAAAGCAAAGTACAGGTTTTCAGAATTGCTTCTACATTTTTCCATAAGTATACGGATACACTGTATGGCTTCTTTGGTTGATCTGTTAGCTGTGAATCCGAACTGGTTTTGAGTTATGTTTATCAGGGCCGCCAGGCGTACTCCTAATACTCTCTCCCAAAGTTTCAGAGTCTGTGATGTTAGTTTAATACCTCTATAGTTATTACAGTTTGCAATATCACCTTTGTTTTGATAAATAGGGCATAAGTAGCATTCACGCCAGGATTTCGGTATTTTTCCCTCCAAAGCAATATCATTAAAGAAGTTTGTTAACCAAGGTAGTGCGCTTAAGGATTTAAGCAGTTTCCAAATATCAGCAGGTATGTTATCAGGTCCCAGAGCTTTGTGATAGTCAATGTTGGCCATAGCCACTTTCACTTCAAAGGGCTGAATGCTATTTAGCGGACCTAGAGTCGGTGGTATCTCTTGACAGGTATCATGAGGGAATTCCTCATTTAGGAGTTTGTGGTAGTACTCTTTCCACCTATCATTGATTGCTTCATTTGATGTGAGTAATTTGCCTTTCTCATCTTTGATATATTTATTGAACTTCACATCCTGTGTTGATCTGTTGCGCTGTTTGGCCAATTTAAAGATGGAGTTTTCGTTAGGTGCATTTTCTAGTTGTATGTAGAAGTTCTCCCTAGATTTAGCTCTGGTCTGAGCAACTGCTGACTTTGCTAGTTTTTTAAAGTTCTTATAATTCAGCCGATCTTCTTCCAAGTCAGATTTCTGCCAGATCTTAAAAGATTATCTTTTGGCTCTTATTATCTCTTTCACATCACTGTTCCACCATGATGGGTCTTTACCTAAGTGAAGTCGTCCTCTAGATAAGCCAAGTGTTGTTCTAGCTTCTCTTTGACAGAAATCTTCGAAATTTTGCCATCTTTCCTCAGGGTTTTTAATTTTATCTATATCATCATTTAAATATCTTTGGATTTTTTCAAGTAGTATGATCACTTTATCAGTGTGTAGTTCTTTCCATTTAATATGTTCTGTTCTATCAATATGAGTTTTAATAGGTTTAGCTAGATTGAAGACTGCTAATAATAGCCTATGTTGTGTAGTAATGGCTTCACCAGGTATAACTTTACAGTCTCTATAGTATTTAAATATATTGTCTGAAGCTATAATATAGTCGATCTGGGTTGAAGACTTAGCACTTTTGTAAGTTATTAAATGTTCATCTTTTTTTTCAAACTGTGTATTTTGTATAGTTATATTTTGTGGCAAAATTTAGGATATTTATTCCCTCTTGGTTTACACTTCCAAACCCAAAGCCCCCATGGGTATTTTTTAAAGTGTCATTTTTACTCCCCACATGTCCATTTAAATCAGCTCCGATGTGTATTAGCTCCTCACAAGGGATGTTTTGCAGCAGCTCATCAAAATCTTCCCAAAAAGCTTCCTTCTCTAGCGCAGTGCATCCTGTTTGAGGTGCATATGCTGAGATGATGTTTATAGCTGCTTGGTGGTCTAATGCTAGCTTAATAATAATAATAGCAATAAGCCTGTCGCTTTTTCTCTCAATATTGATGATTCTCTGCTTCAGATCTTTATCAAGCACTATGCTTACTCCGTTACGTTTGTTATCAGCTCCGTGGTATATAAATTGGTATCCATATCCGATCTCTCTCGACTTAGATCCTTTCCACTTAGTCTCTTGAACGCAGCACAGGTTTATGTTTCTCTTATAGAGGATTTCACCCAGCTCTGTACTACGTCCCGACATGGTGCCCAGGTTCCAGGTTCCCAGTCTTAATTTATTTACAGCTTGCGAACAGTTGTTCTTGTCTTTACCGTCGCTTGAGGGGTACGCCCGTATTGTTCTCGCATTCTTTAGCATACGCATTAATGTCGCTTAAGAGGATTGTGAAGTAATCGTGCGCGGCGCGAGTAGGTATTTTATAAAATGCTATCTGTTTCACACCGCTCGGCCTCCCGTCTGGCGTTTACACCACAAATACAACACGCGCAAATTCTCACGCACACAACGACAGCAGCGCGCGACTCCTCTCGGCGCGAGAACTCGAGATCATTATTTTACCGTTTGTAATGTTTTGCGTTGCTTAAGTATTCCTGACTGCCTTTCTGCTCGCAACTTTGCCTTCGTTATTTTCGTTTTTCGTGAGGGAATTTTGTTTTCCCGTATAAAAATTATTTTATAATCTTATATTACTCAGTGATAATGTAGCATTCTATTAGTCAAAATTTTTTTTAAATCAGCCTAGTAGTTTTTAAAAATAAAAAATATAATAAATATAAATAGCTTTATTTCTAAAAATCATTTTAACAATAATTATGCCGAGACTTCCCAGTGAGCTAGTTTTTGAGTTTATTCATTACAAACAAAAATACAAATCTTCTTTCTTTATAATATTTTAGTAGATAAGTTTCGTAAATTATTTCAGTATTCCTTTGAAATTTATAGTGTAGGCACTTACTTGGTATCCCTACCAAGTCCTACTTTATAGGGCTGAGCTCTTATTTGTTATGAAAGTACCTAGGTATCTATCGTACATTTACCTGTCTAAAAAAAATGACTTTTTGTAAGATGAGTATTATACTGAATTAAAATGATTTTTTCATTTAAGATGTGAATCAATAATGGATCCTTTTATGAAAAAAATAAACACTAAACATAAAATGACATTAAGGGTCTGTTTCACAATCAATAAGTTTTGAATAGCTTACTTGACAGATTCTTTGACATATTTTTCATATAACAACCGTCAAATCATCTGTCAAGTAAGCTATTCAATACTTACTTTTCGATTGTGAAACAACTACTGCGCAACAGGTCGCGGGTTCGATTCCCGCACGGGACAGATGTTTTGTATGGCCTACAGAAATTTGTTCCGGTCTGGGCGTATGTGCATGTGATATTCTATGTTTGTAACTGCACCCACGACACAGGAGAAAATCGTAGTGTGGGGCGACGTTTTTATAAAAAAAAACAAGTTGGACGCACCAAAAAATTTAAGGATTTCCCTCCATTTTTATGGGATCCCATCATCAGATCCTAACTTTGGTAACCGTGGGACCACTATTGGAGTATAATCTTGAGAATATAAAAAGAATTTTGAAAATCGGTCTGCAATTGGCGGCGTAATCGCGTAACATACATAAAAAAACATACGCATCGAATTGAGAAACTCCTTTTTTGAAGTCGGTTAAAAAATACCTATTAGTATATGTAATCAGCTGCTTTAAATTTTATAGTTAAAATAAAAAAAAACTTCAAAACCGTACGAAGAGTGCCTTCTTCCCATATATGGCTACCCTGCCTACCCTACATACTCGTATATTATTTAGGTACTTTATCGTCTGTATTTTTTATACAATCGTAGATTCCATAACGCGAGTAAAACCTTAGAGCCCAGCTTTAGAGGAATAAAATTCAAATAAATTTTAATAATTGCATAACAAATACCTATCACAAGAAACAAAATACGAATTTATTTTGAGTTGGTTTCTTTATGGCATATATTTATTATAACAAACAACTAATTACATACTTACAATTTTTCCTTTTTTGGTTTTGGGAATTTACAGTAAGTAAACAGGCTACAGGCTGCTAACCCTTAATAAGGAAATTTGTATTGAAATAAAATCTTTATAATAAAACACTAAAATCAATAAACTTATTCAAAAAGATATTTACTTTTTCATGTATAAGGTATTTGTGAAGATTAATAGTTCCGACTTGAGTAATAACTTTCACTATTGATCGATATATCGATATTACTTTCTCCTCCCTAGGCGACAATAACTACGATAACATTATGTCACATCACTATCACTACATTGTACCCCTGCCCCCGACCCGTATCGTGCGATAGAGAGAGTTGCAAGAAATGGTCGAAATTGCCTACAATTCCTATTTGAAATATTGTTTCGGGCGATAACTGTTTTACCCCCCTAAACCTTTATGAAATTAGACGCTTTTGGTGTCATTAGATTCAGTATACCTTAAGCTATGTTTGTACGTTTTGCTTTTTTTGTAATTCAGTATAATTTAGTTAGAAAAAGACAACAATGCTCAAGGTAGTTTTTAAGTCGAAAATATAGATATTTAGATGCTAATAACTTATATTCTGAGCAATATTTCTTCAAAATCAAAACGTACAAACCTAGTTTTTCATTATATCTACAAGATTTCCAAAAATTATGAAAATTGGACTATGTTTAGAGGGAGAAAAGCGTTATCGCTTTTTGTATGAAAATTTACAGCTTCACAATCCTCTTAAGGCGCTACATCGAAAATGATTCAAACAATGGGAGGCGTGGTCTATACGTAAACGCGGGGCGCCCCCCGTGCTCAAGTAGCTAGTCTTTATATCTATGGCATCAAAGTCGTGAATGCACTGCGCCCGCATGCAATCAGGTCGTTTAGAAATTATCGACGTAAGCGACAAAATACAAATTATTTTATAAAAAAATAACTATAATGATTAGAAAAAAATGCTTTTACACGATTCTAAATAATGATGATATCTACTTATTTATGGAACTTTTTAATGAATACCTAATACCGTTTACTAGTAATCCTGAATTTTCTTATTTTTAAGAGGTAATTTAAAAAATAAAATGTATCGAGGCAAAATCTTTAAATCGCGTTTCCGGTTTTTGGCGTTTCTAGCTAAAGATATAAAGAAACACATATTTAAGTTTCAGATCTGTAAGATCTCTCAGTGACCTATGACATTACATTAAAAATAACCAATTTTTTTGACATAGCCCCTTAAGGGGGACGCCCTAACTACACTCGCGAGCAAAAGTTTGGAATCAGTTACTTGAAATTGGTTCCTAATGGTTGGCGTGATCTTGGTTACTAAATAAATTTTTAATAATCATAAAAATGACATCATGTTAATAAAGGTGCAACTGTCCACTTTAAATCGATATAAAATTAATTCATATCGAGCCCGTAATTGTGGAGTTATCCCGGATTAAGTGAAGGAGGTAGGAAAACAAGGAAATAGGGAAAAATAATGAATGAATAACACAACAAAAACTATTAAATAAAATTTTTATTTATCTTTAAAAATAAGTGTCAATATTTTGTGTTCCCTCCCCTCGCCTTAATAACTGCTCCAAGACGATTCTTCATAGACCTGCCCGCCTAGCACGTCCACCAAAACACGATATGATAAAGCGGTTTATCGCGGTGAACTGTCAAAATACAATAGGGTTTCGTCGTATTTTGACAGTTCATCGTGATAAATCGCTTTATCATATCGTGTTTTGGTGGACGTGCTACGGGGGCTGATCAGCTTCTGAATTGATTCTTGTGGAATACCTTCCCACTCCTCAATCAACGCTGATTTCAGCTCATTCAGACATGAAGGAGCAGGAGTTCTGGAACGAACCTTCCTCTTCAGTTCATCCCACACGTGCTCAATGGGATTCAAGTCAGGGCTGAGCGCTGGCCAGTCCAATGTGGCAATACCGACTTCTTCGAGGTATTCCGTTGTTACACGGGCAGTGTGACAACGAGCGTTATCGTGCATAAGGAGGAAGTCATCACCGATGTATCCCGCATAGGGAACGACATGTTCCAGGAGAATATCGGAAATGTACCGGTCCGAAGTTAGACCGCCTCCTCGTCCCCCGCCAGGCACGAAAACAGGCTCGGTTTTACCATCGAAGGAAATGCCGGCCCACATCATACAAGAGCCGCCCCCATAAGCCACTGTTTCAGCGACACAGCACTGTGCAAATCGCTCCCCAGGCCGCCTGTAGACCCGACCCGTCCTCTTCTGTCGCTACCGTGCAAACACATCCTGCTTTGGTCGGAGAACAGGACTTGCCTCCATTGCTCAACCTCCCAATCAAGATGGGTGCGAGCAAACTGAAGGCGTGCTTGTCGGTGAGCTGCCGTGAGTTTCGGGCCTGTGGCAGGCCTTTTTGGAGTCAGATTCGCTTGCTTGAGTCGTCGACGAACTGTCCACTCGCTGGCTGCTACCCCACGAACATCTCGGAGCTCCTGTTGGACGTCGACACCAGTCTCCCGAAAGCGCTTATAAACTTTCGAAACACAGGATTGGCTTATGTGGAGCCGATGAGCGACAACCCGCTGGCTGAGCCCTTCCTGCAATAGGGCTACGATTTGTGCTGCTTCTGTAGGTGTTGTCTCCATTGTCGTACAAGGTAAAGGGTCAAAAGTGGCGGAGATGTGTACCGGTCAACGTGTGAAAGTCGACTGATAAAGAAAATCCGATAACAGGTGCTTTTATAGGGGGTCAATAGGTCGCAACTCGTGACGTATCAAACAATTGAAACACGTCTTTTTCGATACACCTTCACTTAATGCGGAATGGCTCCATAAATACTGGCTTGTTTTTAATGAATTCGGTATCAGTTTAAAAGTAAAGAGTTGAACCTTTAAAATGATGTCATTTTTAAGATTATTAAAAAAGTATTAACTACTCAAGATAACGCGCAACCAATTTCAAGTAACTGATTCCAAACTTTTGCTCGCGAGTGTATATTGCCCTTTCTTTTGATTCAAAGTTTAAAATTTCAATTGGGTTGTTTTTTTAATTATTATCGAGTTTTTCAATTATGCTGAAATTAAAATATAATTTCTTAATTATATAAGAATTAAAACATACGCATTCCAGCATTTGTTTCATTTTATTTTAATAAAAAATAGTAATAAAAGTCTTCAACAACAGTCACGTGCTGATTCGTTGCTTATTTGTAACTGACTGAAACGACTCCTGTGATATAAGAATCATTTACCCCCACCACCGGAGACATCGACGACGCTGATTGGCTGTTGAAGATGTGGTACTAATTTTGTCAGTCACTACTTGCGCGCGTGTGTTTGTTATAAATATCTGTGCATGAAACAATTAAAGGCACTTGTTTCTCAACCCTTGAGGAAGCAACATATCTAATTATCCGTGCTGTGTGAAAGTTTAGTGAGTTTCGTTATGGCTGCATTTGTAACAAACTTGGACATCTTTATGTTCCTCCGTGTTGAAGGAGATATGAAAAATTGGGCACGACTCTATGAAGCTATTATTCTACATATCCCAGTTGAAATATGTTCACAAGATTTAGAAATAATCAAGACCTTTTTGAGGAACTACGTCAGTAATATCAATCGCAGATGGACAAGTGCTTCTAGAAATCAGAAAACTTTCATGAATAGACATGCTGCGTGGTTACAATCAAATATTAGTTGGCCAAATTGCACTACTGTTAATTTATCCGAGATTTTTCAAGCCCAAGATGAAGTTATCGAAAACATATCGTCAGACAATACTTCATTTGACATCGATACTACAACAGCTGTGATTCCGTCGACATCTAGTACAACAACTGTGGGCACATCTACCGAAGTTCAGATTAGGAAGCCTTTTGTTGACCTCAGCAACAAACAGAAGAAAAGACGTTCAGAGTCTCTTTTGGACTATTCGCCGGAAGAACTTACTTTTGCATTAGTCGAAAGACTTAGGATAGACAAGAAGAATGACTTAGCTCGTGTTATTGACCATATAACGAAGAACCCTGATAGTGTTGCTATCGTTCAAGCAACATTGTTTAAGAAAAATACGAAAAAAACTTTTGATGGAGATTATGCTCTTGGTCTTTATACATCATTGAACCTGTCAAAATGGAAATACTTGTGTTTAAGGAAAGCGCTGTTAGATTGCGAAGTTCCAGTGTTACCATCGTATCACAAACTCCTTGAAGCTAAAAATAGATGCTATCCTCATGATTTAGAAATTACTGAGAGAGGAGCCAGAGTGAAACTTCAAGCCCTATTGAATCTGACAGTCCAGAAGATTCTTCAAATTACTGGTACCCAGATTGATTCGTCAACTGAAGGATTGAAGTTAATTAGTAAATGGGGTTTTGATGGTGCTTCTTCACAAAGTACCTACAAGCAAAGGAGTGAAGATGTAGACTTCAGTGATTCATCGGTTTTCATGTCAAGTCTTGTCCCTCTTAAATTAGTTTCTAATAATAGCACCATATGGGAAAACCCAACACCTTCTTCAACACATTATTGCAGGCCCATTAAGTTCGAGTTTTGTAAAGAGACAGCAGAATACATCAAGCAAGAAGAAGCTGCATTGAAGGAAGAAATAAAAAACATCGATTCTACAAAATGGGCAGGGCTAGAGATTAGTCACAAGCTTCATATGACAATGATCGACGGAAAAGTGGCCACTATTATAACGGATACTTCGTCTGCATCTGCCTGCAATATTTGCCTTGCTAAGCCAACTGAGATGAACAAGCTGTCAGAAGTATTTACAAGACCTGTTCGAGAAGATGTTTATAAATATGGACTTTCTACTCTTCATATGTGGATTCGTTGTATGGAGTGTATTCTACACATATCTTACAACATGGACTTTGAGATGTGGACTGCACGAGGTGCTAACAAGCAACTAAAAGCTGCGAAGAAACATTTGACACAAGAAGAATTCAAACAGCAAATGGGAATACTTGTGGATTTTGTGAAGCAACGCTTTGGAACCACAAACGACGGAAACACAGCCAGAAGGTTTTTTAGAGATTATGAGAAATCTGCCGAAATAACCAATGTTGACAAAGACCTGCTGAAGCATTTTGCGGTTATTCTTCAAACGATTTCATCAGGATGTGCCATAGATATTGAAAAATTCAGGACTTATTGCAGAGAAACAGCTGAGATCTTTGTTCATCTATACCCATGGTTTTATATGCCCGCAAGTGTGCACAAGCTACTCATACACGGTGCAGACATTTGTCATCACTTTGGCCTCCTACCAATTGGCATTCTTTCCGAAGAAGCTGGAGAAGCAAGAAATAAAGAATTTCGAAGAGTTCGTGAGTCTCACACAAGAAAATTTAACAGGATAAAGACCAACGAGGACTTGCTTCATAATTTTTTTATTAGTTCAGACCCATATTTATCCCATATTCGACCAAAATACAGCAACTCAAAGCAATTCGATTTTTTTCCAGATGTTAAAGAGCTTTTGTTGTTGCCTGTGGTAGTAACAGAAGAAACCGAAAATATGGATCTACAGGAGTTGCAGTCTGAACATGATCCATTAATGTAAACGTGACAGATTTAGTGATGTTGTAATTGTTAGAATTGAGTTTGTTAGTAGTAGTAGTTAAGTTGTGGTCCTTTTCAGGACTACTTAAAATAGTCAAAGGGTCGTGATATTCAGCCGTATCCGGTTAGACTGGACTGGACTGGAAGACAAGAAGACGCTCGGATGATGATGATGACTTAAAATAGTCATTTTCAAGACTTCAGAAAAAGCCCTTTTCAGGGCTAAATCTATTTCTAATTGTTTCTTTCAAGATAAGTCACACTAGTAGTATAACCACCAATATCAACCATGATTTATCAATAGGAAATATCAACAGATGAAAGAATAATCAACAGAAGATTATTTAAAACAAAAATAAGCAAACATGCTTATTTTATCATAACGTCACGCTTTATATTCCCCGAAGGCAAAGGTGTATACTACACTATAGTACACTGTAATTTCGCCAGTTATATTTAAGTCCCAAGTAATAGGGGGCGAGCCTAATAAAAGGATGGGGCACGCGGGGGGCTTGTTTTATTAAAAAATATATTTTGGATTAATTTTAATAGAAAAACTCGTTAATAATAATGAGATAATTCAACATAAAAATTTTAAACTTTATAGCATCGTAGGCGCCAAGGCCGCAGGGATACGCAAGCAATTTATATGTCGTCGTATTAAGGACAATAAGTACTTACCAGAATATAAGGTTTGCTTGCTATACTTTGATACTGAACGGAGAAAAAAAATAAAATAGATTTTCTCCCATACATTTTTATTTTCAATATTTTTTTTGACGTGAAGGAGCAGTTTTTTTGAAAAGTTGTAGAAATAAGTATTAATCAGCGTTAAATTTCCTATACGAAACAATTTTTTGTTAAGTTAAATAAGCATTTTCGATCCTATGTCCACCTTTTTGAAAATCCGGACCACTGTGCACCGCCGTTGACCCGTGAAGGGTTCATCCGCCGCCGCTCCTACTGTGAGTTACAGCCCAAACTCACAGCACTACCCCAGCCTCTACTTCAATTACCTTGAAGAAGCCTTGGGATAGGGGTTTGTTAACGGAGTATCCCTCTCCGGCCTATTGGTCCGCGGGAGCTATTTTATTTCGCTCCTACCCTGTAGCCGTAACTTGCGATACGACTACCGAGCATTCCCTGATCCGCCACCGTGGGGACGCGTTCTCTAGGGTAAGGCTCCCACGAGAAATTCCCCCGAGTATTCTTAAATTATTTATGACTTTTTGGTATTTTTGAAGTTGGTTTTATTTTTGTGAAAAAAAATTTTTTCATTCTTTTTAGTTAAGTTATTATATGCGCATTAGAATTTGAGCCAAGGCAAACACCACAATAACTTAAAACGTCTTTCTCTCTAAACAGCTTTGAAAAAATGATTGATTTTTAACCTTACATCATCAGCTCATGTCATGCTCAGTCACATGACATGATGACTACCTACCAGACGCAAATACATGAATATCTTAAGACAGGCCCGTTTTACCGCATAGGCACGGTAGGCACGTGCTTAGGGAGCTAGGCAATTGGCATTTTTGGGGGGGCGCAAAAAAATGGAAAAAATAGGCGTTATGTTTGGGCTGGTGGGGGGGGGGGGGGGGCGTAATTAGCTGGCAGGGGTATAAAAAGGGGCGCTAGTCTTCGTTGTGCCTAGGGCGCTGGCAGAGTGAAAAACGGGCCCGTCTTAAGACATGAAACTCGTTGGACGTGTCTATGAAATTTAAGGGTTTTGCTCGATTTGCCCGGGATTCCAACATCAGATCATGACACGGTAACAATGAGACCACCTCCGGAGTGTACTCTTTCGATTTCAAAAAGAATTTTGAAAATTGGTCTACAAATGGCGGAGTAATCGGTGAACATACATAAAAAATTGATACAGTCGAACATAGAACCTCCTCCTTTTTCAAAGTCAGTTAAAAAGGAGAATGTGGGTCAAAAAATATTTACAGCCAAGAGAAAAACTGTCAAATTAATATTCAAATACTCAGTATTTTGTATTTTTTTACATATTTGAAGTGTACATTAAAGCCATCGCTTCTCATATCTCTATTTGAGTAGTCTTTATGTTTTTTTTCCAAAGATATGGCATATCCCTATAAATTTCAATAAAATAAAATCCCCCAAATTAAAATTATACTCCAAACCTAAACGCACTAGCAATTTAAATCAACGTGTAAACCAGAGAGTAATATAATACTACGGGAGGTGTACGCTGCGCTCGCGGCCACGCGAGTGCGCGAGCTCCGTACACGATCTACAGCGTGGCTGGTAGGCAGGGAGGTCGGTCGCCCTATTTAGGGTCCCTGCCTCCCTGTTTCTTATTACACTACCCTGTCCCTGTCGACGAGGGTCCGAGAAATCGTGTAATGTAATAAAGGCCTTATTACATTACACGATTTCTCGGGCCCTGTCGATTCGACGTTCGATTTCGACTGAGAACGAGTTAAGTAGGCAGTGCTTTTATAGGCACATGACAGACAGGGTCCGAGAAATCGTGTAATGTAATAGGCCACGCGCCAGACAGGGCCCGATAAATCGGGACGCGATAAACAGGGTCCGAGAAATAGCGTAATGTAATAGGCACTTAAGGCCTTAATCCTTTATCATCATCTAATTCAAATAAGTTTCGAAGATTTATGTCGTACTTACTTGCTAAAAGAAAATCTGTACTAAATTTTAAACTTGCAAAAAATTTGTTGTTCTGCCGAGACGAAATTTATTCTTTATTGGTTTTATTATTCTATTTATTTAGCATTTTTGAAGAAAAAAAAACAGTTTTATAAAAATAAAATATTTATGCTTTTAATAGACGAACTGAATTGCATAAACTTACCTATGTAATTGTCCTTTAAAGATGATTTAACTGTATAAACAAATCTAAAAAGTATAATATGCATGCGTTCCGAATAAATAAATAAACTGTAACAGTTACTTTATTTCACTACAATTATTAAATAAATTACTAAACATATGATTTATTGATCATTTTCGAAGTCAGCAGGGTTTTTGCGGCTTAGTCGGTGGTGCTCACGCTCGGCACCTTCATAAACCAGGTAACCAATCAGGAACGCTGCAATATAAAGAAAACAAAGTATTTAATATTCTGATTGCAAATAATCACAATATACATTAATATTTAGCAAATAGATTAGATTTATTGGAATAAAAATCCTGAAAGACATTTTTTTTTATTCATGGTAACTATTCTTTACACATTGTCATGTTATTTGAAATTGGATGTTGCGTCCTTCAAAAACTGCCCAGAAGCATTGATAAAATTTACTAGATGCACAGGAGTCAAATTTTCCAATATTTTTTATTTGCATATTCGTTAAAACTATCGCAGCCACTGCTATTTATTTAATTTCCATATACAATACAATCATAACTTAAATGATAGTAGTTAAGGGGAAAGAGAGAGAATAAGCGAGGCAACGCCGCCATGAACCTTGCGCTCATCACGAACCTTGCTGGTGAATCAAGACGACCATCGCCGACGCGGTCACGCACTTAACAACAATCGAAGAGCAGTGCGATTGCCCGCATCCGTAACGCACACATAGAAGCCGAGGAACGTTTGGCAGAAATAAGGAAAAAAGAGCTCCAGATAAAAGCGGATCTAATCAAGACTAGCTGTGCAAGTTGAAAACATTCGAGATGAAGCACCCAAGAGCATAGTCGAACAGAAAACTCATTATTCTATGTCGTAGATCGACGAGTTTGCTGAAACCGGTGGGGTGCTGATTCGAGTGGTGCCGTTCCAGCGCAAGTTACGCGCACCCCATGGCACGAACGGGGGGAGCCGATGGAGACAACACGACACGACGCCGTGAGCCTGAACCCGTGAGATTTAAAGAAAGTAACAGACATCATATGCGATCGCCAACACGCAGCAGAGTAGGCAACAGGGGAGTCGAACAACTGGCAGAAGTTATAGAGAAGATGATGAGGAACCGACCAGTGCTACAACAAGTCACCGAACTTCTTACTTTCAGTGGCGCCATCAGCGAGTGGCTACCATTCAAGGCTGTGATAAAGGAATCCACCACCGTGTACAACATCACACCAACTAGATAAATAAATTTGCTTACGCTCTATGGCAGCTATCAAAAATAAGCAGTAAACAAATAGCAATATTAAAGCATATCACGGTTACGTTTTGGCATTGTTATTTGGCAACACAGCATTGTTATTTGGCAACTCTGTTAAAATTAATGGAGTTTTTATTGTGCAAATACAATGTATAGGAGCCATAGCAGAAGTTAATTCATAGACCTCCTGTAGGCTTTTATTCAGGTCTTTCAGACTACTGACTAGGTTCCTAGTATTAATATTGATGAAATCTGTATATTTGTTAGAATGTATAATTAATTATTCTTTACGTATCAGCAGTGCTATACCTTTCATACTAGATATCCTAATAGGCTGTGCAATCCCAACTCAAGGACCGTAATTTATAGTAGAAATAGTATGGCAAATATGGCCATGGACTATTCTGAAGTGGCTGCTAAATTTCCTAATCTTATTTAGGTGCCGCTAAACTATTATCCTATTCTATGGTTACGAGTACTATCAAATTCAATTGACATGGATAATTTGAATCCGACGTTTCTTATGAACGAGATTTTTACGCGTAAACATCCCAAACTGACTATTTTTAGCGGCGACTAAAATCATCCCGATTAAAATTAAAATCCACCATTTTGGTAGTGAAAAATAAAAACACGTTTTGAATATATCTACTTCGTTTAATTGAAAGGGAGTTTGATCATTTTGAGCGGAACTCTGCAATAAAACGACCAAAGACCCATCGAGTTTGGACTCGTTTGATTCGTATTGACGAGAACTTTAATCCTATATGGTAGCCAGGGTCTGATGCTGGAGCTGAAAGGTGGCCACAAGGACTCTGCAATAAAACGACACAACCCCACCAAGTTTGGACTCGTTTGATTCGTGTTGACGAGTACTTTTAAACATTGATTTTGCTAAAAATGTGCCTAAATAATTTGCTATTGGTATATATTCTGGGTCACAGACTGCAACAGTTCAGTGCTTAATTTTTCATTACATGTCTTATAATTTAGTTTTTGTGGGTATTTTAGTGGATAATTACATTTTTTGGCCTGTCAATTCAGTAAATCAATTTTTTTTAATATGAATATAAAAAGATTACGACAAAGTTTTTCTTGGGTACATCTTTTGGTGAAACCAAAGTCTAAATTTATACTTGCAACAAAGAACAATCAAAATCTGCAAGTTCCACAAGTCGGTTCTGGGTGGTCATACAAAAAATTTACTTAACCTATCTGCAACTGTGTTTGAGGTGCCCGGAGTCGGTTCTGGGTGGTGTTAAAAAAATTTACACCCATAATTAACATTTGCTGATTCTTTCTTACATAATTTGTGTTAATTTTTCAATAGATATGATATATTTTTTTAAGAAAACTAACCTCAAAAATCAAAATTAAGATTTTTCAAAAACTACACATTTCCGCACAAAAAGCTTTTAGATTATGATAAGGCATCAATGCCTATCGATTTAAGCCAAAATTAGCTAGATACTAGTGCAGCAGGATACTAAAACCAACTTATCAGGTTATTATCAGGGACTTCATCAGGAATTGGTAAAATTGGCCTTATGCATATACATGGTGTTTCATAATAACCAATAAATAATCAATGTGTTATCTAAAACTAATTATTAAAATGTGTTTACACGTAATGTCATTTAACCCAAAATTTTCATGTATATCATAGTATCATCATCATGTCTATAATTTCAAATCAAATCAAATCAAATCAAATGCTTTATTTGCAAAATACAGTGATATTAAGGTGTTACACATTGTCTGGTACAGTATTCTACCCTCAAGGGGATGCAAATGTCTTGTTTTTTTACAATTACATACAAATCATTACAATTAATATGGTAAGTCAATGAGATATAAAAATAATTATTGTCAAATATACATGTCAATGAAATTAGATTAAGAATAGTAAGTACATTTATTAATATATTATTTGAAAGTATCATTGAGATATTCCTTGACACTATAGTATGCTTTGCTTATAAGAAACTGCTTTAATCTGAATTTAAATACGTCAATGTTAGAATAATCTAGTAAGTGTTTAGGGAGATGGTTATAAAGACGTGGAGCCATACAGAATACACTTTTTCCATATTGTGCAGTAAAACTCGGTGGGAAACAAATTTTATGGTTATTACGTTTTGATCTTAACTGCTCAAACATAGACCTATTCGTTGCTACAAATATTACAATCTCATATATGTAAATACAAGAGAGGGTTAATAGCTTAAGATCAATAAAAAAGGACTTACAACTGTCTGTATATTTAAGTTTACAAATTGCCCTTATACATCTTTTTTGAGCCTTGAATACAATTTCATTGTTTACCGAGTTTCCCCAAAAAATAACGCCATATCTTAATACAGATTCGACATAACCATGGTAGGCAGTGAGCACAGCATTCTGATTCACAATTTTTTGGAGCATGTGCAGAGCATAGGAAAACTGACTCAGTTTGGTCGTAACACTATCTATATGAGATTTCCAATTTAAGTGACAATCAAGATTCATACCCAAAAATTTTGTATCAGTTACTTCATTAATTATATGTCCATCAAAATTAATGCTCATGTCGGTCATTTTGTCATTAGTTCTGTTTTTAAATGTCATAATATTTGTTTTATCAAGATTTAAAATTAAATTGTTATATGTCAGCCAATTAATAATAATGTCCAATGTGATAATAATTTTCCTTTCAATGTCAGGTTTGTTCTTACCACTAAAAATCACTGTACTGTCATCGGCAAATAAAACCATGTCATCTTTAACTACTTTAGGTAAATCATTTATGTAAATATTAAAAAGCAAGGGAGCTAGTACGCTACCTTGTGGTACTCCTTGGGTCACTTTTTGATATTGAGATGAGAAAATAATCTCTTTTTTTGTTTTTGGGCATATTCGAGTTATTTGAGTACATTGGACTCTGTCACTCAGATACGATTTCAAAAGATTGAGAACGTTACCTCTTGCCCCACAGGCCTCCAATTTATAAAGCAATAGTTCATGATTTACATAGTCAAAAGCTTTAGTTAGATCCATATATAATGCTACAACGGGCTCTTTATTGTTTAAATATTTCATTACAGTTTGTAAAAATTTGTATGTAGCTAGATTTGTGGTTTTATTCTTTCTAAAACCAACCTGTGCGTCATCGAAGATGCTGTTATTTTCAAAAAATGTGTACAGACTGGTTTTTATAACTTTTTCGAACAATTTAGAAAATATTGGTATTAGAGCTATTGGTCTGTAACAGCTGATATCTTGTTTGTCTCTTTTCTTAAATAGTGGTTTAATTATTGTTATTTTGAGACTTTCAGGAAATATACCCGATGAAATGCATAGATTGATAATGTGACTTAATACAGGAGATATAACACTTGATACTCGTTTCAAAACTGTCGAGTTAATGTTATCATAGCCGGTGCTATTTGTATTTTTTAATGATTTAATAAATTTATCAATTTCATAAGGCGTTGTCGGTGGCATGAATACAGACTTTGCACAAGCATTTTTTATTTTATAACTATTTATAACTGCAGCTTTTCCGCCACTATTATTTGTAAAAAAATCATTAAACGCCTCAGCAATGCTGTATGGATCTGTAACGGTTTCCCCCTTGAAAACAATTTGTTTGATGCCTTCCTTCGGCTTAAATATTTTATTATTATTATTTATAATGGACCAGGTGGCTTTACTTTTATTCTGCGAATTTTTTATCACATAATCGTTTTGCGCCCTTTGAGTAAGTTTTACAATTTTATTTAAGCGCTTTGAGTAGGATTTAAAAACGTTCTTATTTTTTTCTGTTGGATTATTCCTGTAACACCAAAGTAGATTTCGTTTACGTTTAGAACATTTACGTATACCTGAGGTCATCCATTTCGGAGCTTTACATAATTTTCTCTTAAATAGGTTTAATGGAAAACATAAGTCGTAAAACAATCTAAACAAATCGTAAAAACTTTGAAATGCTGTATTCGGATCGAGTTCCTCATAAACCTCACAGAAACTTAAAGCTTGCAGGCAATTCTTAAATTTTACCAAGTTTTCTTCGCTGTAGTCTCTTTTTTCGGTAAACCAGTGAGTAATAGAGTATGTTTTCTTAACTGGGCATGATAACATTTGAGCTGTGTGGTCAGAAAGAGCAAATTCGTAGATTTCATATTTGCATCCCTTAATATTATGTATAAAATTGTCAATACAAGTGCCGCTTTTTAGTCGTGTCGGTTCATTAATGCATATTTTAAGATTGAAGCTAGATATAAGATGAAATAATGTTTCAGTCTCTTTACATTTTTTTAAGGTATTAATATTAATGTCACCACAAATTATAATTTTCTTTTTTTTTAGGCAAAATTCGTGAAACATTTGTTCCGCATTTAAGAAAAAATTATTAATATTTTTATTGTCATTTCTCGGTGGTCTATATATACAAATTATAATTATATTATGTTTAGTGAGCTCTGCAGCGCAGCATTCGAGAATACCAGGCATATTATATTTCTCCACTGAAACTATTTTGTAGTCATGTTTATTATGAATCAATATACACGTACCACCACGTCTATTGTTACGATTGTATGATGTAACCAACGAAAAGTTTGGTATATTCAGTAAGTTTGCGTCATCTTTTAGTATATTATGCTCAGTAAGACATAAGACATCAATAAAATTATTACGATCGAAAAGCCAATGCAGATTCACTGTTAATAGTTCGGATTTATTTATAGCTCCATTTATATTCTGGTGTAGTATATTTATATGATTATACACGAAAACAATCTTGGTTACTACATTCTGCTACAAATCCTGTTGTCTGAGTGCTTTTGTCAACTTTTAGTATAGTTATTTGCTTACTATTCATGTCAATATCTATGTCACACATTAGTTGAGAGATGTCGTAGGTCACAATATACATTCCACGACCATTGATTTTCCCATTGTATCTCGAAAACATGTCATAGGAGTACGAAAGATTTTTATTTGAGTCTAGTATGTAACAAAAGTTGTGCCTGCTATTTTCATGATACAATAGGTCATTAAAAATTTCTACTCTCCTATTAAATATATTTGAATGTTGGCAGTATTTAAAAGTTGGTAGGCAAAATATGACGTTAGTGTGACTTACGCTTAGCAGGGCCTGTTTAGTGTTTTCAACAAGGTTAGCATAGTCATTGGAAACATCAAAATCGAGTTCCCCAAGCACTATTAAGCAAAAATCTTCATATGTGAAGTTCTTCAATTTTTCAGGTAGTCTGTTCAAAATTTGCGTTAGTCCTCCGCCAGGTATTCGATAATGGCAGTAGTTAAAGTCATCAAATCGTTGTCTAAGTATTCTAGAAATTTTATTTTGAGACGTGTTGCTAATTACACATAGATTTCTAACAATTTTCGTTGTTTGTTTTCCTTATTCGCAAATTGTGTCGTATTTTGTAAGCTCCCGATACCTTTATCGTTGGTTATATTAGAGTTATATAATTTGTTCTTTTTTATAATCCTCTGTGGTGTGGATGTTCTTACGGAGCGTTTGAGCGGAGAATTAGTACGTTCACCTAAAGTGCCAGCTAACTTTTCGTAAATATTTCGTGTTTTAGTTAGTTTTTCTATTGTTCTTTTTAATTCTGTATTTTCAAGTGATAGCTTATTTACTTCTTCATGAGCAGATTTTAGATCGGTAGATATTTTTTCTATTTGAGTTTTCAATTCTAGAATATGTGCCTTGTCACCGCTGTGGTCACTTAAGTTTGGTAAACTGTTGTATGTATCATCTAAAGTTTTATCATCTAGACAATCCGATTCCATATCCTCCATTGTGTCAGAGTAGGATCGTGGTCTTCCCTTACGGAATGTAATATTCTCAGAAAAATCCATTGACAGATAGAAATTTTTAAAACACAAAAACCAGTATATTAAAGAAATTGTACTCGTCAGGGTTTGAACCACGATTTCATTGACTAATATTAGTCGATGAGACTCGCATCAGAAAATTGCAATAAAAAGAGAGACAAAAGCAAAAGCTGTAAGTATTTTACTCCCTTTGCTCTCAAATATTGTATTGGCACCAAAGTGAAGTTTGTCCGATTCGTCAGCGTAATGTTGGTAACATGATGCTGTCAAGAAACACGTACCAATCAGCTGTGTGTAGATCCAGCGCGTCACAGTTCCATGGGGCGAATTAAAGCAGTGTAAAATATCTTGAGTACATATAAAGCACAATTTTAAAAGTAACAGATAATTACTGTGTCTTCTAGGCCGAAAATATCCTGTTGTGCACCAATAATAAATCGATTTTTATGCTGCCATCTCAATAATTCGCTGCGATGTTGATACTTGGTAACAATTGAACTGGTGAAAAATCACTAATTTAATCGGAATGTTTTATTGTGTTTAAGAGCAATTCACGGTGAGTGTTTACTTTTTAGCGGACGTGACGCAACGCAATATTTTTTTTATATATATATTGGAAATCCTTGCAGAGTTTATTTTTTTAAAAAGAAAAGAATGAGGAATTTTCCTCAACAACTTCAATAATTCACTTACCACAATCAACACTTAAACACAAGAACAACTTAAGCACAATGCAAACGAAAAATTAATAGCAAATACGGAGGGATGTTACCGCAACGGTGTTCGACTGTATAAATTTACATGAACATTTTGGGTTGAATGACATTACGGGTAAACACAATTTAATAATTAGTTTTAGATATATTAAATTGTGTTTACCTGTAATGTCATTCAACCCAAAATTTTCATGTAAATCATAGACATGATGATGATACTATGATATACATGAAATTTAGTTTTAGATAACGCATTAATTATTTATTGGTTATTATGAAACACCGTGTATATGTAGGTATTAATAAATAATTTGTAAATATATATAAAAAATAATCTTTTAGGGCGAAACTATACAGTTTAGCAATATGAAAATAAAAACGAAGTTAGTAGTCTAAATGAAGTGAAAATAAATCAGGTAATCTTACGAGGTGCCCACTTGAAGACACTTTCACGAAACCTCCGAAATACATTAGGAAGCCCTTTGGAAATAGCGCCAGCAAAAGCTCGTTGTTCATGTGGCGACAGTTTGTATGTAATTAAACCGCGAATTTTCGCAAGTTGACCGAAATGAAGCCCCATTTCTCAAAATATTATGTAATGTGGAAAAATAATTCAGTAGAATTTATAGGTAGTACAGAATAAAAAGCACGGAAGAGAAGAGCTGTGGTTACAGACGAAGGATTATGTATCTACCACAGACTTAATAGAGATACTAGTATCTACGATATTGTGCTGTCCATCAATGACTAAGGAAGTAACAGGACCGGCACTACCTCGAAAATAGCGTGCATACCTACATATACAGGTGAAAAAAAAAGACCGTGGTTGGGGGAAAAGTACCCTTAATAATGATGATGCAAAATTTTGCTGAAAGGAAACATTCCTTTATTTTCAAAAATAATTAAAACTGCTTGAGCCGGGAATCGAACCGGTGAAATGTGACAAAAAAAAAACTATGTATTTGATGGTACTAACCGAAAGAAAAATATTTTTTTTATTGTTAAGCCCATTACAAAAAAGTTGAACTAATAGGTATTTTAAATATTCAATCAACTCGATATAAAAGGCGACACGTAGCGAAGTCAGTCGAAGAATACGTCCGTGCATACGTGAAAATGGGTCTCATTTTAGGTAATTCATAAGTTAAGTGAACTTTTACTTTAGATAGGTACCTACTGGGTAAGCTTTACAATAAAAAAATACTTTTCTTGGTCTTTCTTTAATTTAAGATACTTTGTTATTTAAAAGAAACTGATCCTTATGAATGACTCTTTCGGTTGGTTTCATAAAATACAGAATGTTTTTTGTCATACACATTATTTCACTGGTTCGATTCCCGGCTCAAGCAGGTGATTTTTCAAAAATCATAAAATGCTGTTTTATTTATTTTTGAAAATAAAGGAATGTTGGCTTTTAGTAAAATTTGCGATCAACAATATTGAAAGTACTTTTCCTCCAACCACCGTCTTTTTTTTCTACCCGGTATACTCGTATTTGGCATATGAAATGGCGGATTAAGAAAGCTGAACGTTACATTTTTTCAAGCTGCAACACTGGTAACAGTCCCTTTGTAGTTAAGTTGAACGTATGATGATTTTGATATTTTGTAATAAACTTGTAACTTTGTAATTTAACTTTCGGTTTTAGTACAGAAGCACAATGGAGTTCAAACTTGATAAAGTCAAAAATAGTGAAAATAGTTTTATTTATAAAATATTTTTTTCTTAAGCCTTTGCGATGGAAAAATAGCTAAATTACATTAAAACTAATTGTTATTCTTTGTAATAAATAAAACAACTGTTTACTTCAATAATAATTTATTTTAATAAATGTTCGAAATGCCGGCCACCTGCTTGAATACATAGTTGGCATCAAATTTCTAAAAGTTTGCGTTTTTTGTTTTATTTCCTCTTCGGCAGCTTCGGCTTCGTTTAATTTTCTTTTCAACCCCTTCAATGTCGTGAATTCTGTGTGATAGACAATTTCTTTGTAGGATCCCCATACAAAAAATCCACAGGATTCAGGTCCGGGGACCTTGGAGGCCAAGCAATCGGTCCTCCACGCCCAATCCACCTATTGCCAAACTGGTTGTTTAAATGTGTTCTCACATTTCGCGCGAAGTGACAGGGGGCTCCATCGCACTGGAAAAACATGTTCTGCAAGTTGAATGCGCCGATCCACCACTACATTTACGCCGTCAGTTCCTTGCAGACAACTTCTTATGCAAGGTCATCCAAAATAGCAACCACCCACTACTATCCCGACTTAATCAACTACAGCACTTAGTGGAATCATCTAGGTTCTGGATTCATAAGGTAGCACCCTGTCTTATTAAAAGCTTTACTAAATATTCTGCTGGCGGGGGGCCAGCATATATATACCTTCCCTGGTAATCCCCTCTTCAGGTTCAACTATGAAGTTCTGCTCTTCAAACCTAACATAATCCTAAATACCGGAATAAATAAATTGACTCCCGATCCAAATGCAACTTTCAGATTACTGGTAGATAATAACAACTGGACAGATAGGTTGCACATAATACTGATGCCTCCAAACTATCGGCGAATGGTAATGTCGGTGCAGCTGTGTGGATCCCCGGTCTAAAATTGTCCATAATTTTAAATGCTACAGTACTCCTGAAACTACAGTGTTTACAGGTGAATCCATTGCTTTATATGAAGCTGTTGCATATATTGAATCACATAGTTATAGTAGGTCCTTGGTTTGCACTGATTCACGAAGTGTACTTGAAGAGTTACTAAGATTTCCTTTTCGCAACAAGAATATCTCCTACCTGTCACTGAAAACCAGGGAATTGCTGTACCGGTGTCACACACAAGGTAAAGATGTCATTATCGTCTGGATTCCTAGTCACTCTGGTATTATAGGGAATGAAAATGCTGATGCATGTGCCAAACAAGCCACAACTTTAGGCTGTCTTACTTATGACAAATGCTTCTCCCAAGACATTCGACTATCATCAAAATCAGATCTAACTAGTCAATGGCAACAGGAATGGAGTCATTCCCATACTTTAAAAGGAAAATCCTATGGTCGTATTCAGAGGGATATACCTACTAAGCAATGGTTTTTTAAACACAAATCTGGCAGTAAACTATCCACCTCAACTATAATTCGTCTCCGTCTTGGACATGTATGTTCCCCAGTCTTTTTGGCTAAAATACGTAATCGAGATCATTCCATTTGAATGTGGTTTAGAGGAAGGCACCGTGGACCATATTTTCTTTAACTGTAGACACCAAACTTCATTATACCACCTACTTCCTGATTTCATCCCACGACCTGTAAATATGAACTTTCTTTTAACACAAATGGATACCCCCTTTTTTAAACATTCTTTTTAAATATATTGATAGATACCAAATCAAATTATAAGATAGTAATTACCTTACTAACCCTAACAACAACAAATTTAGCCCACATTATTCACTATCCCATACATCTTTTAACGTAATGCACCTCCAACCTTTTATTTCAAAACAAATTTTAATCATATCTTCAAATTGCTACTAACAATTTAATGTTCGCTTTGCTTTGTCCACATGTAGCCCAACCGGCCAAGTATCTTAATATTACCGCTAGAACCTATTAAACTAAACCGTGTTTTCGCTACTCGACATTGGCAAAATTGACAAATCTGACAGAAGCCACTTACACTAAAAATTGAATTGAAAAACATGTTCCGATATGTTGTCAAATTGACATCAGAATCTGCCATGGCTGCATGAAAATCATTTTGCAGAAAATTTAAATAATTTTCGCCGTTCAATCGCACTGGCAACTCCTTTGGGCCAATCAATTTTCTACCTACAATACCCGTCCACAGATTGTGATATGAATATGATGTTATCCATCTGTGTACATGTATTATCTATGTAGGTGAGAGTGCGCACCTTAGATAAAGAATGAATAGATAGGACGTGACCTTAGATAAAGAATGAATAGATAGGACGTGACCGTATACCCGTAAGGGACAGACATAGATGACGTCATACCTGCCTAAAGTAGATGGGTATACCAGTGTTGCTTTAAGTTTTACCCTACTGTATGTTTATAGTGGCTTTTACCACTACAAACATAAAGTAGGGTTGATTGATCTACGTATTTTTTTGAGACATTTTAATGAGCGCCCCTCGCTCAATAATATGTCTCAAAAAATAAAAGTGGGAGGAAGTTGCGATTTTTTTTTTGAATTCTTCATTCAACCTTTGCCGCAGTCTAAAGTTATTTACACTTTTAAATAAAACTACACTTTTCGGATTTACTCGAGTATATTTCTTTTAAAACATTTTACTTAATTATTTATTTAAGCTATTATGTAAACATCTTTACAAATATAAGAAAAAATATTAGGAATCATCATCATCATCCACACGCGTCCACTGCTGGACATAGGCCTCTCCAAGTGCTCGCCACTAAGCACGATCCGCGACCACTCGCTTCCAGCTTTTGCCAGCTAAGTACCTTGCGAAGATCGTCGCTCGATTAAGAATACAGCGGGCAATAATCATTGTTTTTCTTTATCTCTGCAGTTTATTTAAAATCCAATATTTACACATTTACTAAATATTTGTGAAGATTTAGAAAATGTATAATATTAAATTTTAAATAAACATTTTCTAAAATTAGATTTCAATAGCACCGTTATTGTCATCGAATAAAGGACTTCGGCTTACAGAGATAAAATTCACTACAATACAGGTAAAAATTCACTTGGGCTGGGTGAATGGGTGGCGAATTTCCTTAAATGTTCAGAATACTTTCTTTTGTCAACTCCTAAAAATCTTTTCAGAAAATCTCTATTGGTTCCTCCTACAGTATCTAAAATGTACAACTACTAATTTTGCATCATTAACTTACACTTCAAATCACTTTACACATTTTCAAGTGTGACTACTTTTTTTCCCAATCGTCTAAGCGATTGACGCACTGGCCGTAGTTTTTTATTTGATGACCTCGCTGATTGTTTCAAACCCAGCATTTGAAGCCGCATTTTTCTCTTTCGGGGCGTATTCAAATTTGAACCGAAATCCAACATCGATGCGTCCTGAAACAATATGTATACAGGTTAAAAATAAAAGCAGGTTCTAATTCTACAACATTAAAAATATTAATTAATAAATTTTTAAACTGTATCTGTACTAATGGTCAGACTTGTTATATTAATAGAAAATGACCAAAATCAAACCATTAATAATATGTTTGGCCATATCAAAATAGTAGAAAAGGATTTGGTACCCATGTTAATCCAAAACTGTAAAATAAATTTCGAAATCCCCCATAAAAATAGTTGGGTTTGTGAAAAATAAATTTAGGTTTTGGCTTGATAGGGTATGTACCTTGTAGATATAATATGTATAAGTTAATGACCTGTAAAAAAAGTTTAGGAATAGCACCACTCCTAAGAAAAGTGCCTTTTTTGTTTTTATGAATCCACTGTTGTTCAAAATGCTTAGAACACATTCGGGTATGCTTGGTTGGCTGCCAATTCAATCGACCAGTAGCTTTAACCCAACTGTTTTCGAGTAGTTATCTCCGAAGGTAATCTGTTAAATACAGACAAACAAGCAAATGGAAAGTCTCACTTCAAAAGAATTAACTTTGTTATCTAAAATGCTCAAAATTTTATACTTAAATATGTCAATATTAATGTAACACAGAAACTAATATGTGAGTTCCCTTTTACGTAACAAATTACCTACGAATCAAGGAAAAATAGTCGTAGCGTAACTGGTATCATTATAACCCGGCAAAATGTTATACGCGTTGGCTGTATACGTGGCCATATTGTATGGCGACATTCCTAGCTTGTTAGGTTAACAATAACCTTACTACTTAGTTTGAAATTTCATGTTTAATCCCATAATATGATTGAGAACCATAGTAGAAGGAAAAAATATTGCAATATAACTTGTATTTATAATTTAAAAAATAGTTTTGGCGCTTTTTATTGACACAATTTAGGTCTTACCTGTAAAAGGTTATATTTTCCTGTTTTCTAGCACTATCACTATTACAAACTAAAACGGAGCAGTGCACCATGATTTAAATGTTCAAATAGTTCACATTTACACTAATTAAAGTGTTAAATAATTACACAGTAAGCTATAATTCACAGAACAAATTTCTTCCACGTATTTGTTTAGCACCAGACGCTGGTGATAAACAATCCCCACTACCAGTTTCACCTATATACGGTAACAAGGACAAAAAAAAATGATGCCATCTTCTTCTTTCCTTTGGCAATGTGTATAAGTTTATCTCTTTTCCTCATGTTTGACGGCTTTTATAGCCCATCTATTTCATTCTATATCTATGGACGTGACCGTATACCCGTAAGGGACAGACATAGATGACGTCATACCTGCCTAAAGTAGATGGGTATACCAGTGTTGCTTTAAGTTTTACCCTACTTTATGTTTATAGTGGCTTTTACCACTATAAACATAAAGTAGGGTTGATTAATCTACGTATTTTTTTTGAGACATTTTAATGAGCGCCCCTCGCTCAATAATATGTCTCAAAAAATAAAAGTGGGAGGAAGTTGCGATTATTTTTTATTGAATTCTTCATTCAACCTTCGCCGCAGTCTAAAGTTATTTACACTTTTAAATAAAACTACACTTTTCGGATTTACTCGAGTATATTTCGTTTTAAAATATTTTACTTAATTATTTATTTAAGCTATTATGTAAACATCTTTACAAATATAAGAAAAAATATTAGGAATCATCATCATCATCCACACGCGTCCACTGCTGGACATAGGCCTCTTCAAGTGCTCGCCACTGAGCACGATCCGCGACCAATCGCTTCCAGCTTTTGCCAGCTAGGTACCTTGCGAAGATCGTCGCTCGATTAAGAATACAGCGGGCAATAATCATTGTTTTTTCTTTATCTCTGCAAATTATTTAAAATCCAATATTTACACATTTACTAAATATTTGTGAAGATTTAGAAAATGTATAATATTAAATTTTAAATAAACATTTTCTAAAATTAGATTTCAATCGCACAGTTATTGTCATCGAATAAAGGACTTCGGCTTACAGAGATAAAATTCACTACAATACAGGTAAAAATTCACTTGGGCTGGGTAAGTTCAAGTACTGAACTACTGATACCGCACTCAATATGGTGCTAAAAGCCCAGAGTTGGTAAGCTTGCTCACAATGTGGAAAAAAGATCTGGCAAAGAACGCAAGATGCCGATGTAGATAGCTGGTTATTCTTAGTTGCCCGTGTTGCCACCCCCAACCTAGCCCCCGCTGGCGACAACTTGGAAATAGCGCAGGACAAGACCAATTTGTAGATCTCTGAGGATGATTATGTTCTGTCAAGTACCTATATAATTAATTAGATTAGAAACACTTGTTCGGTGCATAGAGCTATATCTACATCCTATGTGTTCTTGTTAAATATTCAGACAAAGTAGAGATATGACTTATTTCATTTGGATTAAGTTGGTTGGTTTTGGTTTTGGCTTGATAGGGTATGTACCTTGTAGATATAATATGTATAAGTTACTGACCTGTAAAAAAAGTTTAGGAATAGCACCACTCCTAAGAAAAGTGCCTTTTTTGTTATTCTGAATCCACTGTAGTTCAAAATGCTTAGAACACATTCGGGTATGCTTGGTTGGCTGCCAATTCAATCGACCAGTAGCTTTAACGCAACTGTTTTCGAGTAGTTATCTCCGAAGGAAATCTGTTAAATACAGACAAACAAGCAAATGGAAAGTCACACTTCAAAAGAATTACTTGTTATCTAAAATGCTCAAAATTTTATACTTAAATATGTCAATATTAATGTAACACAGAAACTAATATGTGAGTTCCCTTTCACGTAACAAATTACCTACGAATCAAGGAAAAATAGTCGTAGCGTAACTGGTATCATTATAACCCGGCAAAATGTTATACGCGTTGGCTGTATACGTGGCCATATTGTATGGCGACATTCCTAGCTTGTTAGGTTAACAGTAACCTTACTACTTAGTTTGAAATTTCATGTTTAATCCCATAATATGATTGAGAACCATAGTAGAAGGATAAAATATTGCAATATAACTTGTATTTATAATTTAAAAAATAGTTTTGGCGCTTTTTATTGACACAATTTAGGTGTTACCTGTGAAAGGTTATATTTTCCTGTTTTCTAGCACTATCACTATTACAACCTAAAACGGAGCAGTGCACCATGATTTAAATGTTCAAATAGTTCACAATTACACTAATTAAAGTGTTAAATAATTACACAGTAAGCTATAATTCACACAACAAATTTCTTCCACGTATTTGTTTAGCACCAGACGCTGGTGATAAACAATCCCCACTACCAGTTTCACCTATATACGGTAACAAGGACAAAAAAAAAGATGCCATCTTCTTCTTTCCTTTGGCAATGTGTATAAGTTTATCTCTTTTCCTCATGTTTGACGGCTTTTATTTTATTTAGTTATAGTTTTAGGTGGTCGCTTCAGAATCACCCCCAATGGCATTCTCGTACACTAAAAGTTTGACGTTGATCTGTCAAAGAATGCAATTTGATTGTAATGCAACCGAGACTTGACTTACACTAAAATCGGCATTCTGCTAAAAAATGACTTGGATTCTGGCCGAAAATTGGTATTCTGAAAACTATTTAAATGTCAAAATTGAGTTTGAAAGTTGATCGTAACTATACTGACATTAGATTGTATTGAAGTTATCACAAAGTAGTTTTTGTACAGTTTTTGTGGTTTTCTGTGAATTTGGGATTCCCATTTCTACCATTAAAAATGAGCGATTACGGAGTTCGTTGGCATTATTTATTTGTGGCACACCGAACTGCCATGGCTACTGCCAGACGTAGAGCCAGGGAACGACAACCAACAACGTACCCAACGCAATCGTCGCCTTGCTGCAGATGCCTTCAGCATATGTGAGCGAGAGTTCAATTCTGTTGGCATTAATTGGAATAGACTAAACTAAATTTAGTTTTAGTACTGTCAAATCGTGTTTTTGGTTCGAAAATTTTAACAGAAAACACAATTTGACAGCACTAAAACTAAATTTAGTTTATTTTAATCTGCTTTACCTCCTTTTATTGGATTTTATTCTAAATGAATTATTTTTTTTTTTTAATTTTAAATTCTTTTTCCAGGTTTTAAGGCTTTTCTGGCCCGAACATAGTCTTTTCAGCCAGTTATTAGCATAGGCTATACAAGATTTTTAGCGTAGTGCCAACATTACGACGCAAATTCTTGTGGTATAATCTGTGGCAACTGAGAATCGAAAAACGTTCAAAAATTGACTAGTATGAGATTATATCGAGATGACATTGAAATCTTAACGTGATTTAATTCTACTATTTAGTTAAAAGAATACGATTTTTTGATCAATTCACAATACAATTTCAATGTGGTCAACTTTCAATCTAGGTGAATGATGATTACGTAAATTGGGCTTCGTGTTAAGCAGGTGTGGTACCCAGTTTATTACATATTTAATAGAATAACAGACGCAAAACTAAATAAGACAGAGGTGCCGGTAAGTTACGATTTAGGTTAAACGTCTCTTGTATAGATTGATATATAAGATTATGCATTAAATAATCGTTGCAACTATTTATCATTTGCAAAAAGTAAATCAAAAATCAGAGGAGCGTTCAGGGCCTTCGCGCAAAGTACAACTTTTCGCTCTAACCCCGTTCAATGCCTTTGAGCGTGACAACCGGGTGAAACAACCGCCCGTTCAAGACCTTAGAGTGTTGGCGCGAGTTACAATCGAACAACCATCGAATTTGATGGTTGTAAAACGCTCTGACGTTTCTTACTGAAATACTCTTACGTGATTGGATGATATTGGTGGCCATATTCTAAAATGTCATCTAATAGAAAGAAAGAGAAATAAAAGTTCATGTGAAAGAGGGAGATAAAAGATTTGGTTGCTGCAATCCGTTCAACGCCTCTGAGCGAGTAAAAAACAAGCGGACAACTACACCCAGGAGGCGCTGAACGCGCCTCAGATTTGAATTTGTTTGCTAAACTGTCAGTTGTCATATGTCAGCTGTCAGCTATCACTTTTTTTTACTATTTTTACGGCTCTGGTATCACCCATTTGGCCAAACTCATTCGTGCAATTGCTTTTTTTTTGTTGTTCCTTTACACACTATTTGACAAATTCTGTTCCATTTCACGTAACGTTAGTTTTGAAAACAATTAATTTTTTCTCTGATTTGCAGGGCTAAAACGGTCTAATTTTTTCATAAAAGTGTAAGATTTTAAGAACTCTATACAAAAAATATTAAGTTGTGGTGTTTAAAATATGTGGCCCAAAAAAGGACATGTCCTTTTTGTACTACATTAGTCATTATGTTCTTCACTAATATGTTTATTTGACAATAATGACTTGTAAAGGTTTAAGTTGAATCAAAATATTTTAATTTGAAATACATGTGTTTTATTTTTCCGTTACACCTTAAAAGATTTATAATATTTTATAGGTTTGTTGCTCATATTTATCATTGTTACTCAAATATACAGGGTGTAACTGAATACCCCAATAACATTTAAGGGTATGTATCCATCAGAAGTAGAGATTCTGTAGGAAAAATATTAGGGCTAACAAACCTACTCTTTTCCCCATACAAACAAAATAAATTATTTTTTGGTATTAAGTACCGACAACCCTACGTAAGCGTACGAGGAATACTACACTCACGTCATACAAAGTAAATAAATTATTTTTTGGTATTAAGTGCCGAGAGCCCTACGTAAGCGTAGGAGCAATACTATGCTCACGACTGTCACGTGTCGTTTTGTGTTTAAATTTCATGTGCTAAGAGCTGATTATGGTTGTCACTTGAAAGTTTTTGCTTTCAGTTTAAAATCAAATAACTCTGAAAGTATTGGGGTTCCAGGTCTCAGACAAGCACCGAAGGTCCATTTAGTATCTAACCTATTTGCCCCTTAAATGTTATTGGGGTGTTCAGTTACACCCGGTATATGTTCCAAAAGTACAAATAGGTTGAATAGAGTTAGATCAAATTTATTAATTTGTATATAATATTGCCTTAAGGTCGCAGGTAATAAAAGTCAAAATAATAGTAAAGTGATTTATTATGAAGTTATACTTTCATATGATTTAGGAAAAATGTATTATAATAGTTTCCAAAATGGCACTATTTGATCAAAAAACTTTTTGACATACAGATTGTTAGAACAAATACCTATTATAGCTAATATTGTCACCTTTTGAGTGTTTTCAAAATTACATACTGCTAGCAATACAAAAGTTTATAAGTTTTACTTTAGCACAAAACATCTGCATCTATACTTGAGTTAAGCATACTGTTCACAGTTTTCCGTATTTGTTAATTAATATTTTCTTCAGTAAAAGAGCATGACAATTTTGTATTAATCTAATTTTATGGATACCGTTTGTTGAATAGACTATTACAGGGTATTAATCAGAAATGAGGTCACATCTTGCGAATTTCAACCCAAATCTTCATCTTTCAACTTTTATCCACATTTCATTATACTCGTAGGTGTCTGCAAGATTTCCCACCAAAAATCTTCCCAACAAAAGAACCATCATGTGTTATGCACTGGCTGACTTTATAGCACATGGAAGCTGTTATTGTTTATAACGAAGCTCGAACTAAAGAGCACTTCTGTATTGATGATTCGTGGTTTAGTTTTCTATGCACTTTATTCTTTCTTCATTGAAGAGGTCTTTTATTTTTTAAGAAATATGTCACAATCTGTGTCTGTGAATGTATATACACGGTTATTTTTTTATCACACTGGAAAATTTTAGAGGTAGCTCGGTAGACGCTAGACGACTCATATCAATAAAAAAAACATGTGGTTATTTTTTTAAAATTTTATCCGCCAATAATATTAAATTATAGACATTGTTCTTGTTTACTACAAGATAAGGTAAGATTATGAATGAATAATGCATTTACTACTACGGGCTTAGGAAAATGCGGCAACGTCGCATTATTAATTCAAGCAAGATCAATCTACAACTCGTTTGAAATAAGAGTTATTATTGCACTTGACATTACAATAGTGAAAGACAGAGACAGTCGGCGCCGGCGCCGAGCGCCGGCGGTGGCGTTTTGTTGTTTGCTGTCGCTTGTCGGCACGAGCTGGCCGGCTTTAGTTCGCCTTTGACCCCGGCGCGCGTGAACGTATCGCGATGTCGCGCCCACGCCTGACGCGCGACAATCGGGCGCATTCGTAATTTTAGTTTCAAGTTAACACATCTCGCGAATACACAGACCTTACTCCGGTAGACCGTAGACTTTTACTTGTGAAGTGAAATTAAGTGTTTGGTGTAAGAAAGTGAACCCACAAACGTAAGACTTGGAAGCGAAAACTGCATTTCGAGACGTTAAACACTAACCAAAGTGATATGTTGTTGTGGTCATGTATAGTTTTTAACGTGCACGACTATGTATGAGTTAGAGGACTTCCTTTAAATTTAGAACTCTTTTGTTATTAGAACTAAAGTTGATTTAAATTGTTTCTTAGGTAGGTAAGTATTTAAAGTTGATTCCAATTTTTTAACTACGCCAAAACAACCTACCATAACCGTAATACCTACCTAGTAGTGTTTGTTTTCTTTAAAAACTTTGTTTTGCCGGTCCTAAGCCCGTAAAGTAGGAAGGTGAAATTGTGATCAACTCAGTGACGACTTTGAATAGGCGACGTTGTTGCCAGTTCGCGTTCATTCAATGTTTTGCCTACAACTTCACTCAGTGTCCATATCAGTGCAGTATTTTTTGGATATTTTAGATAATAAATATCTAATTAAACAGGTGAGTAAATTTTATTATTAATGGTTAAATAATTCTTCTACTGTGTCCTGAAGCCACCCTTAAAATAACCAGGGTGATAAAAAAATAACCGTGTATATTTTTCCTCCCAGTAATTTTCTTCATGCTTGACAAATGCACAACTGCCAATCTTTCTCTTTTTATGTTCATTTACAAATTCTTGCAGTACTACACTGGTATATGACACATGATCCTGATGTTTTCTTTTCAACATTTCTCTTGAATTAAATACTTTTAGTGTTTATTTGACTTGTGAGAGATATAATTCTATCCAATAGCATTCAACTGCTGTACAAAATAGCTCCTCACTGTGATGGTGCAACCACACCAAAAATAGAATCTCCTGACCATCAATCTGTCGATTTTCGGAAGATATGTACTATCTGCTCTCACAAATCCAACATCAATGGTTGATTTTGCTATTAATACAAATAATTTACGATATTTACACATATAATAACGGAGATTTGGACGATTTTTTGCCAGTTTTAGGAAAGAATATTGCAAATCGACAAGTTGTTGAATCTAATTTGACATTTCTTTGTTTACTATATGAGTGACGTCACGGCCCTGACCACAGAATATCAAAGCGTTTACGGCGTGAGATAAAAAAGATTATTTCTAGCATTTTCAAATTAAAATTTTACAGTAATCATTCATTGTTATTTATTAAAATCGGTATATTGTGGAACCTTATGCCAAACACTGTTAGAAATAAACAATATTTTAATAAATTTTGATATGAGTCAACTACCCTATTTTCACTATTTTTGACTTTATCAAGTTTGAACTCCAATCTCGTGTAAAAATGCCCTATAAAGTACTATGTTGTCTTATATCATTTTAAAGTTAAGGAACCTATAAAGTTTTTGAAATAACTTGGAAGTCATTTAGTTAGGTAAAAGTATTTTTTTTCTTAATTTGTATTCAAGTGCAAGAATCTCGCGAACACAAATTTTAACCTTGTGATGAAAATTTCGGGCCGTTGTTGGTTAGAATGTGGGTGTTTTGTATTTTTTTAGATAAATACACATCCTAATCACAATACTGATAAGAAAAAAATACAAGAAAAGATCACTCCGAAATAGTTACAACCAAAAATAATAAAAATCGGAAAATAAAACAAAAAAAATTCATATCTCGAAAACTATAACATTTCGCTGAATATACATGGGGGTCCAATCGATAAGTATTGGTGTCCTCTGACCATATCTTTTCGCTGGTATAGGTTACTTGGGACACCGTGTATACTACATGAATAATAAATATCGTGATCCAAATAACGTGATAAATATTGAACGTGTAGCATACGCCGTGTGAACACAAACAGGTGGAGCCGTACATACTATTGTTGAACATGGCAAGTAGGCATGGCATGGAATGGTAGGTTGTAGGTACAGACTATTGTTGAACATGGCAAGGATTCTAGGCGGAAATTGCCACAGACGTATAAAGTCAACTTTATACGTCTGTGGTTTGCATGCATGCAAACGTTTGCACTGTTGTGTGATTACGGACCGCACCCTAATCCTGCAGCATCGTAGATACCCACTGGAACGTCCTGGGGACTATAGTCCCCAAAATCGTAAGCTTCTCGATCGACCTGGGTACTATGGTACCCAGTTCCCTTTGCGTAAAACCGCGCGGTGTGATAAAAAAATCGCGAAAAATAAAATATTTTCTCTATGGCTTTATTCCTTTGCCACTTAGATAAAGAATGAATAGATAGGACGTGACCTTAGATAAAGAATGAATAGATAGGACGTGACCGTATACCCGTAAGGGACAGACATAGATGACGTCATACCTGCCTAAAGTAGATGGGTATACCAGTGTTGCTTTAAGTTTTACCCTACTTTATGTTTATAGTGGCTTTTACCACTATAAACATAAAGTAGGGTTGATTGATCTACGTATTTTTTTTGAGACATTTTAATGAACGCCCAATTCTTTATTCAACCTTCACCGCAGTCTAAAGTTATTTACACTTTTAAATAAAACTACACTTTTCGGATTTACTCGAGTATATTTCGTTTTAAAACATTTTACTATTATTTATTTAAGCTATTATGTAAACATCTTTACAAATATAAGAAAAAATATTAGGAATCATCATCATCATCCACACGCGTCCACTGCTGGAGATAGGCCTCTCCAAGTGCTCGCCACTGAGCACGATCCGCGACCACTCGCTTCCAGCTTTTGCCAGCTAGGTACCTTGCGAAGATCGTCGCTCGATTAAGAATACAGCGGGCAATAATCATTGTTTTTTCTTTATCTCTGCAGTTTATTTAAAATCCAATATTTACACATTTACTAAATATTTGTGAAGATTTAGAAAATGTATAATATTAAATTTTAAATAAACATTTTCTAAAATTATATTTCAATAGCACCGTTATTGTCATCGAATGAAGGACTTCGGCTTACAGAGATAAAATTCACTACAATACAGGTAAAAATTCACTTGGGCTGGGTAAGTTCAAGAATTGAACTACTGATACCGCACTCAATATGGTGCTAAAAGCCCAAAGTTGGTAAGCTTGCTCACAATGTGGAAAAAAGATCTGGCAAAGAACGCAAGATGCCGATGTAGATAGCTGGTTATTCTTAGTTGCCGTGTTGCCACCCCCAACCACGCCCCCGCTGGCGGCAACTTGGAAATAGCGCAGGACAAGACCAATTTGTAGATCTCTGAGGAAGATTATGTTCGGTCAAGTACCTATATAATTAATTAGAAACACTTGTTCGGTGCATAGAGCTATATCTAAATCCTATGTGTTCTTGTTAAATATTCAGACAAAGTAGAGATATGACTTATTTCATTTGGATTAAGCCAGATTACTAGCTATGGCACAAAATTGCTAATAAATCACAAACATTTTCTAGAGGCTGTCTACTCCTCGCCACTCACCAGCTGTTTTTGGGTGTGGTAAACACGTATTAAATTGCTTACGTACAAACTCATATGCCTTTGAACTTAAAAAGTGTAAGCACAGCGCGAATTTCCTTAAAGGTTCAGAATACTTTCTTTTGTCAACTCCTAAAAATCTTTTCAGAAAATCTCTATTGGTTCCTCCTACAGTATCTAAAATGTCCAACTACTAATTTTGCATCATTAACTTACACTTCAAATCACTTTACATATTTTCAAGTGTGACTACTTTTTTTCCCAATCGTCTAAGCGATTGACGCACTGGCCGTAGTTTTTTATTTGATGACCTCGCTGATTGTTTCAAACCCAGCATTTGAAGCCGCATTTTTCTCTTTCGGGGCGTATTCAAATTTGAACCGAAATCCAACACCGATGCGTCCTGAAACAATATGTATACAGGTTAAAAATAAAAGCAGGTTCTAATTTTACAACATTAAAAATATCAATTAATAAATTTTTAAACTGTATCTGTACTAATGGTTAGACTTGTTATATTAATAGAAAATGACCAAAATCAAACCATTAATAATATGTTTGGCCATATCAAAATAGTAGAAAAGGATTTGGTACCTACCCTACCCATGTTAATCCAAAACTGTAAAATAAATTTCGAAATCCCCCATAAAAATAGTTGGGTTTGTGAAAAATAAATTTAGGTTTTGGCTTGATAGGGTATGTACCTTGTAGATATAATATGTATAAGTTACTGATCTGTAAAAAAAGTTTAGGAATAGCACCACTCCTAAGAAAAGTGCCTTTTTTGTTTTTCTGAATCCACTGTTGTTCAAAATGCTTAGAACACATTCGGGTATGCTTAGTTGGCTGCCAATTCAATCGACCAGTAGCTTTAACCCAACTGTTTTCGAGTAGTTATCTCCGAAGGAAATCTGTTAAATACAGACAAACAAGCAAATGGAAAGTCTCACTTCAAAGGAATTAACTTTGTTATCTAAAATGCTCCAAATTTTATACTTAAATATGTCAATATTAATGTAACACAGAAACTAATATGTGAGTTCCCTTTCACGTAACAAATTACCTACGTATCAAGGAAAAATAGTCGTAGCGTAACTGGTATCATTATAACCCGGCAAAATGTTATACGCGTTGGCTGTATACGTGGCCATATTGTATGGCGACATTCCTAGCTTGTTAGGTTAACAATAACCTTACTACTTAGTTTGAAATTTCATGTTTAATCCCATAATATAATTGAGAACCATAGTAGAATGATAAAATATTGCAATATAACTTGTATTTATAATTTTCAAAATAGTTTTGGAGCTTTTTATTGACACAATTTAGGTCTTACCTGTAAAAGGTTATATTTTCCTGTTTTCTAGCACTATCACTATTACAACCTAAAACGGAGCAGTGCACCATGATTTAAATGTTCAAATAGTTCACAATTACACTAATTAAAGTGTTAAATAATTACACAGTAAGCTATAATTCACACAACAAATTTCTTCCACGTATTTGTTTAGCACCAGACGCTGGTGATAAACAATCCCCACTACCAGTTTCACCTATATACGGTGACAAGGACAAAAAAAAATGATGCCATCTTCTTCTTTCCTTTGGCAATGTGTATAAGTTTATCTCTTTTCCTCATGTTTGACGGCTTTTATAGCCCATCTATTTCATTCTATATCTATGGACGTGACCGTATACCCGTAAGGGACAGACATAGATGACGTCATACCTGCCTAAAGTAGATGGGTATACCAGTGTTGCTTTAAGTTTTACCCTACTTTATGTTTATAGTGGCTTTTACCACTACAAACATAAAGTAGCGTTGATTGATCTACGTATTTTTTTTGAGACATTTTAATGAGCGCCCCTCGCTCAATAATATGTCTCAAAAAAAAAGTGGGAGGAATTTTTGAATTGAAAGCGATTTTTTTTTATTGAATTCTTCATTCAACCTTCGCCGCAGTCTAAAGTTATTTACACTTTTAAATAAAACTACACTTTTCGGATTTACTCGAGTATATTTCGTTTTAAAACATTTTACTATTATTTATTTAAGCTATTATGTAAACATCTTTACAAATATAAGAAAAAATATTAGGAATCATCATCATCATCCACACGCGTCCACTGCTGGACATAGGCCTCTCCAAGTGCTCGCCACTGAGCACGATCCGCGACTACTCGCTTCCAGCTTTTGCCAGCTAGGTACCTTGCGAAGATCGTCGCTCGATTAAGAATACAGCGAGCAATAATCATTGTTTTTTCTTTATCTCTGCAGTTTATTTAAAAAACAATATTTACACATTTACTAAATATTTGTGAAGATTTAGAAAATGTATAATATTAAATTTTAAATAAACATTTTCTAAAATTAGATTTCAATAGCACCGTTATTGTCATCGAATAAAGGACTTCGGCTTACAGAGATAAAATTCACTATAATACAGGTAAAAATTCACTTGGGCTGGGTAAGTTTAAGAATTGAACTACTGATACCGCACTCAATATGGAGCTTGCTCACAATGTGGAAAAAAGATCTGGCAAAGAACGCAAGATGCCGATGTAGATAGCTGGTTATTATTAGTTGTCCGTGTTGCCACCCCCAACCTCGCCCCCGCTGGCGGCAACTTGGAAATAGCGCAGGACAAGACCAATTTGTAGATCTCTGAGGAAGATTATGTTCTGTCAAGTACCTATATAAATAATTAGAAACACTTGTTCGGTGCATACAGCTATATCTACATCCTATGTGTTCTTGTTAAATATTCAGACAAAGTAGAGATATGACTTATTTCATTTGGATTAAGCCAGATTACTAGCTATGGCACAAAATTGCTAATAAATCACAAACATTTTCTAGAGGCTGTCTACTCCTCGCCACTCACCAGCTGTTTTTGGGTGTGGTAAACACGTATTAAATTGCTTACGTACAAACTCATATGCCTTTGAACTTAAAAAGTGTAAGCACAGCGCGAATTTCCTTAAAGGTTCAGAATACTTTCTTTTGTCAACTCCTAAAAATCTTTTCAGAAAATCTCTATTGGTTCCTCCTACAGTATCTAAAATGTCCAACTACTAATTTTGCATCATTAACTTACACTTCAAATCACTTTACACATTTTCAAGTGTGACTACTTTTTTTATTCAAAATGCTTAGAACACATTAGGGTATGCTTGGTTGGCTGCCAATTCAATCGATCAGTAGCTTTAACCCAACTGTTTTCGAGTAGTTATCTCCGAAGGAAATCTGTTAAATACAGACAAACAAGCAAATGGAAAGTCTCACTTCAAAAGAATTAACTTTGTTATCTAAAATGCTCAAAATTTTATACTTAAATATGTCAATTGAATTCAAATTCAAATTCAAAAATCTTTATTCAACATAGGCCTTTACAGGCACTTATTAACGTCAAAACAAAGCAAAACAATCTAATTTAAAGAAATTATAAACATGTTTTAATATTAATGTAACACAGAAACTAATATGTGAGTTCCCTTTCACGTAACAAATTACCTACGAATAAGGAAAAATAGTCGTAGCGTAACTGGTATCATTATAACCCGGCAAAATGTTATACGCGTTGGCTGTATACGTGGCCATATTGTATGGCGACATTCCTAGCTTGTTAGGTTAACAGTAACCTTACTACTTAGTTTGAAATTTCATGTTTAATCCCATAATATGATTGAGAACCATAGTAGAATGATAAAATATTGCAATATAACTTGTATTTATAATTTAAAAAATAGTTTTGGCGCTTTTTATTGACACAATTTAGGTCTTACCTGTAAAAGGTTATATTTTCCTGTTTTCTAGCACTATCACTATTACAACCTAAAACGGAGCAGTGCACCATGATTTAAATGTTCAAATAGTTCACAATTACACTAATTAAAGTGTTAAATAATTACACAGTAAGCTATAATTCACACAACAAATTTCTTCCACGTATTTGTTTAGCACCAGACGCTGGTGATAAACAATCCCCACTACCAGTTTCACCTATATACGGTAACAAGGACAAAAAACAATGATGCCATCTTCTTCTTTCCTTTGGCAATGTGTATAAGTTTATCTCTTTTCCTCATGTTTGACGGCTTTTATAGCCCATCTATTCATTCTTTATCTAAGCTTTGCCAATAGTCTCTTTCATAAGTTGACAGGTCATGTCCAATTTTTTTTTAGTCTTAGATTGAAGGCATAGTCTGTGGTTTAACTTACTTGGCCGTATCCATACGTTTCTTACTCCATGACCGATGAGATTTATTGCGTACTTACTTAGTCTGTATTAGTATTTTCGTAGAGTGTTCTATATCAAAATAAACTAGAAGAATTGGGCTACATTATTATGTATGGTTTATGATAGTTTATAGTGTTATATTGCCACACTAAACGTTTTTTTCAAAAAGTGAGTATTTTTGAAATTTTAAGCACTTTAGTTACTATTCTCGTCATTATTCATTCAATTATGAATCCTTATCTAATTAACTATTATAAGTTCATTCCTTATTAAATTAGCTTTCCATACGTATTTTTTATTTAATTTTAGACACAATAATTTATTTTTTGAATTTTTTTTAAATTTGAGGTCGCGCGTGCGCATCTCGCGTATATAATTACGTAATTAATCGATTTTATTATTTTTTTCTTTTTTCATTAAAAATATTACCCAAAACTATTATATATCAAAATATTCTTCAAGAATAGGGCTATAATAATATATATGGTTATTTAAAGTTTTATAAAATAGTTTTTGTGCAAAAATTTTTTTAAAAAAATCGGGTCTTCCGCGACCTTCCGAACATTTTCGCGCTTCATTCATTTAATTATTAATCCTTATCTAATTAACTATTATAAGTTCCTTCTATATTAAATTACCTTTCCATACGTATTTTTTGTTCTCTTGTAGACAGTATATGTCACTCTCCGCAATTTTTTGAACATCCCGTACGCGCCGGGGTGAGTCGCGCCGCAATGGCGGCACCTTTGATATTTGAGATATACTACTTTTTGCTTTTGAAACCCACCACGCTTCGCGTGGCGAACGTTCGAGTGGATAAGCAACAAATTTTAGATAGGCATACTTCTATCTGCAGATAGAATATTCATTTCTGTTGTAAGAGTAAATACATACATAACCTACCTATCATCTAAATGTCAGTACTATTAGACTACTTGGGAACAAACAAATTATAACTCACGACTTGGCAATTGATGCTATAAAAGCCTTTCCTATTTGGTGGTGCCCCAAGTAGACTCCACCACGTCGGCGTTTCACCGAATAAGGAATTTTGGGTTGATTGCTGATGCCCTACTACCAGCTCATAGAAAGCATTGTGGCTTACCCCGATTCCAATTGTCTCCGTCCGTCTCCTCCGTAGCCGGTGGACTTCCTGAGCTAGCTCGAAGGAAGTCGCGGCTCCTGAAGTTCTGCAGTGGATCCACCGGTGGAGACCGGAGCACTACAAATGCCTATTAGGCCACCACGGCTCACACACGCGATTTTGACACCTTTGCACAACACAAAGCGGGCTTTCGCACCCCGATATTAGGTGCGCCGCGAAAAATACAATTTGCTAGTTATATACTGTGTATTATATTTTATGGATGCCCGGACATCATCCTAACCTAATTCAATGTCGTGACATTTCGACTCAACTCAACTGACATGTCACATTCGGCCGGCTACCAAAAAAACTCTCACTGCACAGACCACAAATGCAGTGTTGCCACTCGCTCTTCCCCGAGCGTGAACATCCCCCCGCTCCGGACAGTCCCGGACTGTCCGCCAAATCAGTCTAAGGGGAGGCGAGAAAGAGTAGCGACCGCGCGCTTCAAAACAGAATCCCCAACTAGGACCTCGGCAAACCTGGGCACACCATCAGACCCTAGAGTAAGTTGGACAATGCGTCCGCGACGCCAACGTAGGGGTGGCAGGTTTGGGTCCTTCACTAACACGAGGTCTCCAACCCTCGGTGGGTTTGTCTTATCTGACCACTTAACGCGCTGTTGCAAAATGTGTAAATATTCAAGGTGCCAGCGGCGCCAGAAGCTCTGGGTAAGCTGCTGGAGCAACTCAAACCGCGAAAGGCGTCCTGGATTGACATCTCTATAAGGATACTCGGGCAGGGCGTTAAGTGGTCTGCCTATCAAGAAATGGCCCGGCGTGAGGGCCTGCAAATCGTTCGCGTCGGTAGACAACGGACATAACGGACGCGAGTTGAGAACCGCCTCAATCTTATGAAACACCGTCGCGAGTTCCTCGAACGTGAGAATAGTCTCCCCAATAACGCGGCGAAGGTGAGTCTTGGCGGCCTTTACAACAGATTCAAAAATCCCTCCCCAGTGAGGGCAAGACGGCGGGGAGTATCGCCATGTTACCCCCCTACGGGAGAGTGTGGATCCGATCTCAATATTATTTTTATCTAAAAATTCACAAACTTCTCTTATATGTCTATCAGTGCCCTTGAAGTTCGTCCCACAATCGGACCGAATTAGAGAAGGCAGTCCCCGGCGGGAGACAAATCTGCCTAACGCTGCTAAGAAAGCGTCCATGGTGAGCGCACTCACCACCTCCAAATGAACGGCTTTAGTGGCCAAACAAACAAACACACACAAGTAAGCCTTTTCAGTCTTAGCATTACGGAGTCGCGACGTTTTTATAGTGAACGGTCCCGCGAAATCAGTTCCAACTCCTAAGAAGGTCATCGATTCATTCACACGATCAGCAGGCAAATCACCCATTTGGGGCTGCATCGTCTCGGGGCGTAAACGATAGCAGGGCAGACATCGAAAGATAACAGATCGGATTATTCTTCGCGCTGACAAAATCCAAAACTCCCGTTGGAGGAGCGCGGTCAATGCATTACATCCGGCATGAGCATTCTTCACATGGCGATCAATGATCAACAATCGCACCAATGGTCCGTCCTTGGGGAGCAACAGGGGGTGACGTGATCTATAAGGCAAGTTAGCGTGCCTCAATCGGCCTCCTACACGCAACAATCCTTTATCATCCAGAAAGGGAGTCAAACGCACCAAGGGTCCCTTCAATTTGGACGTCCCGGTACGGAAAACCTTAAGTTCCGGTTCAAACGCTCTAGACTGGGTCATACGCACCCAATGCAGAAGAGCATCTTGGCGCTCCTGCGGTGAGAGGACCGGACACAAATCTTTGTCCTGAGGCCGTCGACAATTTCGAATAAATCTTCTTATCCAAGCGGTCACGCCGAGCAACTTGTCCAGAGAACTGTAGCGGTCTAATAAAAATTCCCGCTCTGGAGCCGCCAGTCTCGACAGCGTGAACACGCAAGCCCGGATTTGGTACCTTCACCACAGCTGGTGTGGAAGGCCAAGACGGCTGTAACAACCATTCGGGACCCCACCACAGAGTGTGGTCAATAAGCTGAGGGGCTTCGCTGCCACGTGATGCACAGTCAGCAGGGTTTATTTCACCTGGCACGTGGCGCCAAATCAACGTGGCCTTCGAGGCCTGTATTTGGGATACCCGATTGGCCACAAATACTTCCAGGGAGTGGACGGAGTTCTTAATCCAACACAGGACAACCTGACTGTCGGACCAAGCAAAGAGCGACTCAAAGTCCACACTACGTCCCAGGGTGTCAACAACGTGGTTCATCAACCGAACCAGAAGAGTAGCTCCAGACAATTCTAACTTCGGAATCGTTAATCGAGTCCGAAGTGGAGCAACCTTACTCTTAGCAATTAGCAAGTGGAGCTTAACAGCTCCTCTATCATCGACCGTCCGGATATATACGACGGCTGCGTATCCACTCTCAGACGCGTCACAAAAGCCATGAAGGCTGGCCGTAAACCGTCCCTTAGGCAGTATATGTCTAGGGATACTAACACGGTTAATGTCGGGGAGAGACGACATGAAGGACTCCCAATCTCGCAGCAAACGGCCCGAGAGGGGCTCATCCCACGACACTTCGGCTGACCAAAGTTCCTGTATGAAGCACTTCATCCAAAACACTACGGGACTAATCCAGCCATTTGGGTCAAAGGTACGAGCTACTGTAGACAAAACCAACCGTTTCGTCCAGACCTTGGGGCTTGGCAGCTCCAATCGATAGGTGAACGTGTCCTGGACAGGTCTGTATTGCACTCCCAAAACAGACAGTAAATCTGGAGTGTTGGCATTCTCAAAAATATGAGGCTCCTGCTGGTGGTCGTCTGGCAAGTCACACAAAAGCTGTGGTGAGTTGGACATCCACTTCCTCAGTTCATAACCACCAGCCCCGAGAAGAGCAATTAGTTCATCTCGCAAAATCAAGGCTTCCTCGACACTAGAGGAGCCCGTACAAATATCATCAACAAATGCATCCTCCTTGAGAACCAAGGATGCGCGAGGGTATCGTAACCGCTCACGTTCAGCGAGTTCCACAAGTGAGCGAATTGCCACAAAGGGGCTCGAACGCAAACCGTATGTATTGGTGTTCAGCTCGTAGACCAGCATGGGATCTCTGGGATCCTCCCTCCATAAAATGAGCTGATATCGCCTATCGTCCGGGTGAATCACAGTCTGCCGAAACATCATCCGGATATCGGTCACAAAGACGACGGCATGGCGACGGAAGTTGGTCAATACATCACCCACCTCGTGGTGCAACTTCGGTCCAGTATGCAGACATTGATTCAGCGAAACTCCGGTAGACGTAGGAGCTGACCCATCAAAAACAACGCGTATCTTCCCGGTGGAAGGTTTCAAAACCGCGTGGTGAGGAAGAAAATTATGTTCCTCGTTTCGCCAGTCCAGTCGCGAGACCGACATGTGCCCCAGTTGCTCATATTCTCGCATGAAGTCGACATACTTCTGTTTGAGGTCGGAGTTCCTACTCATACGACGCTCCATGGACAGCAGCCGCTTCTCGGCCAACGGCCGGGAGCTGCCAAGTGAGGGGCGAACTGACAAAAAGGGCAAACGAGTGATCAGCCGTCCCGAGTGAAGGCGACCTGTATTGTTCTGGTAGAACAACTCACACTCCTCGTCCAAGGGGTTCACTCGCTTCACGGTAGGTGGCTCTTCCACCTCCCAAAACCGTTGAAGGACATCCGATAAGGTGGAGCTAACAGTTATGTAACTGTCCACCGATGGAGATGGTGGGTTATGCCTAACTGGTCCCATCACTACAAACCCAAGCGATGTAGATAAGGCTACCAGCCCACCCTTCTGTAACTCTCTCCTCTTCCCACAATACACGCGGCCTAGAACATCGGCACCGAGCAATAAGTGAATCGGACCGGTTCGGTGGAAGGAAGGGTCAGCCAAGGTCAATCCTGATGTCGCATCAACGACAGCGCGCGAAACGTGCTGTTGCGGAAGCTGACCAACAACCTTCTCATAAACAATCGCGGTAGCGCCAATTTTGGGCGCTGAAGAGAAGTGGGGGGAGAAGGAGAACAAAACCTGACCGATCGGATCCGGGATCCGCAGGTCTCCGATTCCTCGTACCGATTCAAGGTATGGAGATGTGTTCAAACTCAACTGCCGGACCAGCCAGCTGGAGGCAATGCAACCCTGAGCTCCCGTATCCAAAAGGGCGCGAACTAAAACAAAGGTGCCCCTCGGGCCCCACACCTGTACGGAGGCTGTTGGTAACAGCACCTGCTCCTGTGGGGGGGTTGCAGCCGACAGTTGGTTTAGTGAAAATCCTCCCGCATTCCCCGCAACGGGGGGGTCCGAAGAAAAATGCGTGCGCGGCAGAGGAATAGGGCGCTCAAGGCGCTCGAGCGGGTCCCAATCCGGCACGTACTGGCCCCGATCAAAGCGGCATCGGGGGGCCGGACGGTGCCCATGATGGGCGAAAGTTGGGGGAGCCCGTGACAAACGGGGTCTCTCCATCAGAGGGGGAGAGAAGCGTATCGGCTCCCGGCGTGGCTCCGTAATAACCGCGGCCCAATCCCGCGGTGGCGCCTCATAAGCGGCGCGTCGATCCCCCGCGCCCGTAGGGGGGGTGGGGCGCCCAATCCTCTCACTGGAGGGGGGGGCGCCTGTCCAATCTCCGCGGAGGGGTGGCACGCCCCTCCGATCTCCTCGGAGATGTGGGTGACCTACGAGGGCCCCCGCCCGTGTGCGAGTCCCTTTCTCTCACCACCCCACGAGTGTCTCTATTGTTAAAGCACAAAAGGGGGTGATGGGCCCCTCCACAACAGTGGCAATCTCGTGGGTGGGGGCAAGCCGATGCCATATGGGCCCCCAGGCAGCGGTAGCACCAATTCCGCTGCTTGGCCATATTTCTACGCCCCTCGGTGCGTAGGCCAACAAATTTGGGACAGGCCGGCAAACGATGGCCATCGCGCTTGCAACACTTACAAGGCAGCGGCCTCTCCCCTTGTGGAGAGTTGTGCCGCACGGCAGTATATTGCTTGTACGGGCGGCGCTCTCTCCGTGGCGCTGCCCGGGTCGCCTCAAAGCGGCCTGTACTCGGTCCCGGTATAGGAGCCAGATCCAAGTGGTCGGTCATCCGACACTCATCCTCCAAAAATCTGAGGAGATCCGAGAAGGGGGGGAGGTACGAGGCACTATTGCCCCCGTATCTTTGTTCAAAGCGCCCCTTCATCTCCATGGGAAGCTTATTGAGGATGAGGTGGAGCAATATGAAGGACCACTGGTCCACCGGTAGGTCAAGTCGTTTGAGCGCATTAATGGCGCTTAGCAGCGGGTTCAAAATCTCCTTCCTTAATGAGGAGACCCGCGATACTCGTGGCAGCCCTAAAATGGCAGCCACATGTGTGTCCGCTAGCAAGCGAACATTCTGATACCGGGCGGTCAACAACGCCCTTGCAATATCATAACTGTCATCATTGACAGGTAGATGCTGGACAAGTACACCAGCCTCTCCACGTAAGGCAGAGAGCAAATAGGCCAAATTCTTGCTAGGGAACAGATCGTCCCTCGAGTGAACCAGGCTATCAAAGAGGTTAATGAACCCCATCCAAGAAGCCAGGTTCCCATCAAAGGTTGGGATGTCTAAAGTGGGCAGTCTGCCCAGCAAGCCGGCCGGGGTAGGCTTGACCTCCCCGGGCGTGCACGACTCACCCCTCCGGGCGGATAGGATAGCCTGAGCCTTGTTTATGATCACATCCGCCTGTTCAAAACACTGATCATAATCGGCATTAAATTGGTCGACTGCCCGCAACTCAGCGGCACCCTCGGCTGGGTGGTCGAGCAAATATTGTTGATGAACAACAAAAAGCTGCTCCAATTCCTTCAAGCGAGCAGGTACTCCCTCATGCCGAATTAACAAGGCCTGTTCTCGGTCTGGTCGGTCTACCAAAGCGACGGCACTAGCAAACCATCTCAAAATCTTTTGTGCACCCGCGCGGGCACCACTAAGCGGGCTGACTGGCGGGACCATTTTGCACCAAAATTAATAAACACTATAATAATACACGGACAAACAGACCGACAACCGCAGACAATAAAACAGATCGGGAGGAACTTCAAAGGCAGAACAAAATATATAAACAAACCAAAATCAAGTATAAATGCTAGAACTTAACTAGAACAACAAGGCATTTAACAACAGAATTTTTCAAACAAATTAAATTCAAGTATTAAGTCAATAACTTAACAAACATAATATTCAAAGGCAAACAAAACAAAATCAAATGTAAATGCTAAAACTTAACACAGCAAAATAGTGTATTACAACAACAGCAAAGTCATTTAGCAGCAAAATTTTTTTAAACAAATCAAATTCAAGTATAAGTTTACAACTTAACAAACAAAATAGTCAAGGGCAAAACAAAGATATGAAAAAACAAACCAAAATCAAATATAGGTAAATGCTAGAACTTAACTAGAACAACAAAGGCATTTAACCCCAATTTTTCATATACAATGACAATGACAACTAGTTAGGGAGATCGGTCCACAAATGAGATTGTAGTCGGTTTAAAATCAGCAATCAAAACCAATTAATATGTATTGCCCGTTTGGACAACCAACAAGATTACAATATTAATTGTACAATACTAATCAACCACTCAAATCTAAAAACCACGCTCTGCTACCAAGAGATGGTGGTGCCCCAAGTAGACTCCACCACGTCGGCGTTTCACCGAATAAGGAATTTTGGGTTGATTGCTGATGCCCTACTACCAGCTCATAGAAAGCATTGTGGCTTACCCCGATTCCAATTGTCTCCGTCCGTCTCCTCCGTAGCCGGTGGACTTCCTGAGCTAGCTCGAAGGAAGTCGCGGCTCCTGAAGTTCTGCAGTGGATCCACCGATGGAGACCGGAGCACTACAAATGCCTATTAGGCCACCACGGCTCACACACGCGATTTTGACACCTTTGCACAACACAAAGCGGGCTTTCGCACCCCGATATTAGGTGCGCCGCGAAAAATACAATTTGCTAGTTATATACTGTGTATTATATTTTGCCCGGACATCATCCTAACCTAATTCAATGTCGTGACATTTCGACTCAACTCAACTGACATGTCACATTCGGCCGGCTACCAAAAAAACTCTCACTGCACAGACCACAAATGCAGTGTTGCCACTCGCTCTTCCTCGAGCGTGAACACTATTGTATAATAAGTTTCCTGGTGCTGTAGGGTGTGTCAGTGGTGGAGCAACAATACCAATATGTGTACCATTTTTTTTAACGTTGGGAAATGCGTTACGCAAACCTCGCGCTTGGGTAGGCGCGAGGTTATGTCGGAATCTCCGCGGCCACTGGGGGCAGAGCGCCAGCCAGAAACCGCGGCCTACCGACTAAAACCCAACGATGCCCCCTCACAAACGCCTTGGCACGAGAACGTCCATCACCGCCGCATCCTCCCCGTCATCTGACGAAGAGGATACGTCGGGGAGGGACGCCCCGCCGCCGGACAAGGCCATGGGAACCCTTTCGGACACTTCCATGCCCCTCTCACGTCCCTAAAATGGGAAGGCCGGCGATGCTCCTGGGCATTAGGAGTATCGACGACTGGCGGTGGCCTGTGCAATGCAGGACTCGGGCTTTCCGGGCCCGCGTCCCGCTGGTCACCGTTAGGAGGAAGGCGGGCGAACTGCCGCCTCCTCCGCCCCGTTCTTCTGCGGTGGCAGGGATCTGCCACTGGGTCATTTTCTTTGGCCCGTTCTGCCACCTCCTTCTGTGTGAGTCTTCTGTGTGGAGGTACCACACAGAAGGAGTTTGCTGCATTCCAGGCCTCGACCAATATGTGTACCATCAACAGCGCCAAGTGTGTTTGGCATTCCATATATTTGTAGAAACCTAAATAGAAAAAGGACGGAGAATGTTAATGTATTTCTTAATAATTATTTCAAAATATTTTATTACAATGTAAGTAGGTGCTCGCTCACTCTGCCTTGACAAGGTCCTTTTCTATTGCTGTTTTAGGAAATTAAATTTTTTTGTGGAGTTAATTTGCGCAATATTAAATCAGTGACAACAGTGACAGCTCTGCATGACCGAAGGCTGGCTAAAACCTTTAAATGTTCCGGTAAGGAGCCAATCCGTACTTCAGTGCAGTCTATAGCTTCTATCAAGTTGCGAGCGGATTGGCGAGGAAAACGAAATATTTTTCTAAATTTACGTTCGGGCATAGTAAATGGGTCTGATTTGTCCCTCAACTTCCTCAATTTTACTTTTTCTTCTCCTATTCTATAACATAAATAAGTCGATACTTTACAAATATATTTTAAAACTATGAGGCAGGTATTTATCTAATTTTTATATAAAACAAATATTTTACCTTTCTGAAGACTATTAATGCCATAACAACCAATTCATCATCCATTTGGCATCCATCCATCATAATGTTAGAAAATCGTTAAAAAGTAACAAGATAAGACGGCACCTAAAAGTTCACCACCTAAAATTAGTTTGACATATTTAAAATTATAGAAAAAATTACATTTAGGAAGCATGTCAGAATACGAAAATAACATCTAACACTAAATTGAGTAGTTTAGTAACGTCACTCTTAATTTTAGAGTTAACTTGTGAGTTCTGAATACCAAACGGTGATTGACATTTCTATTTCTAATTTTATTTAGATAAAGTTTTAGGTGGTCGCTTCAGAATCACCCCCAGTATCTCTATGAAGTCTCTGTAGGCGCGTTCGGATAGCATCAAGGTGGCAAAAATAACTGTTAAAAATGACAAAATTGACACAAGGAGCGTTTGGTTAGAAGAAATGTGAACAAAAGTTGCATTTTTATCTGTTTACGTCAACCGTTCGGATAGCTGAAAAAATGTCAAAAATGGCATTGTGAACTGCCAATTTCGCCCCAGCTATCGAAGAGGGTCAAAAGTGGCAGTTTTTGACATTTAAGATTTTTGACGTTTACTATACGTAAAATTTTTGACACGATTGAATAAGTTTTAACGAAATAAATTTTATTTTCATTATTTATGGAAATTAATGATCGTTAATTATGAAGCGAGCTTATTACATCATAATACATCCAGAATCTGGAAACTGAAAATAAATTTAGGTTATAATAGCTTATGACTTTGACATATTGGTAATGTAGCGTTCGGTTAGGGTGTGGAGCAAAAATGGCAAAAATTTCATAATCTTCTAACCGAACGCTTTACATCAACGCCAATTTTGATAATGCTAAAAACGCCACCACAGGCTACCCGAACACGCCTTGTATTGTTGAACCTTTGCCTGTCCAATTTGGACGAATATTACTTCTCTCTCTATAGGCGCGTTCGGATAGCATCGAGGTGGCAAAAATAACTGTTAAAAATGACAAAATTGACACAATGAGCGTTCGGTTAGAAGAAATGTGAACAAAAGTTGCATTTTTATCTGTTTACGTCAATCGTTCGGATAGCTGAAAAAATGTCAAAAATGGCATTGTGAACTGCCAATTTCGCCTCAGCTATCGAAAGGCGCGTTCGGATAGCATCAAGGTGGCAAAAATAACTGTTAAAAATGACAAAATTGACACAATGAGCGTTCGGTTAGATGAAATGTGAACAAAAGTTGCATTTTTATCTGTTTACGTCAACCGTTCGGATAGCTGAAAACATGTCAAAAATGGCATTGTGAACTGCCAATTTCGCCCCAGCTATCGAAGAGGGTCAAAAGTGGCAGATTTTGACATTTAAGATTTTTGACGTTTACTATACGTAAAATTTTTGACACGATTGAATAAGTTTTAACGAAATAAATTTTATTTTCATTATTTATGGAAATTAATGATCGTTAATCATGAAGCGAGCTTATTACATCATAATACATCCAGAATCTGGAAACTGAAAATAAATTTAGGTTATAATAGCATATGACTTTGACATATTGATAATGTAGCGTTCGGTTAGGGTGTGGAGCAAAAATGGCAAAAATTTCATAACCTTCTAACCGAACGCTTTACATCAACGCCAATTTTGATAATGCTAAAAACGCCACCACAGGCTACCCGAACACGCCTGAAGAGGGTCAAAAGTGGCAGTTTTTGACATTTAAGATTTTTGACGTTTACAACGTAAAAATGTTGACACGATTGAATAAGTTTTAACGAAATAAATTTTATTTTCATTATTTATGGAAATTAATGATCGTTAATCATGAAGCGAGCTTATTACATCATAATACATCCAGAATCTGGAAACTGAAAATAAATTTAGGTTATAATAGCTTATGACTTTGACATATTGATAATGTAGCGTTCGGTTAGGGTGTGGAGCAAAAATGGCAAAAATTTCATAACCTTCTAACCGAACGCTTTACATCAACGCCAATTTTGATAATGCTAAAAACGCCACCACAGGCTACCCGAACACGCCTTATGAAGTCTGTGACCAGCGTTGCCAATCTGTGGGGAATTCCCCAAACTGTGGGGATTTTCAGTCTAATTGGGTAATTTGTGGGGAGAGCGTTTATGTGGGGAAAATGCGGGGAATTTAGACATTTACGCTAGGACTTAACTTAAAAGTAATAAAATTAGTATTAGAAGTGAGTATAATTTATACATTATTTATACTTTAACTCAAGTTTAACTCAACTTATCCGGTTGGAAGGTTTTGGAGTTTATTTTATAGCAGCATTTATGTCCATCAACCTTTATTGTTTATCGAGGAAGTCCCTGTTGTTTACTATAGCTTTGTAACGAATTATACCTATAGATAGAGTACGTATGCGTATGGCAGAGAACTTTTGAGCGTTATTTGGTGTTCGAGTTCACACATACTGCTTGTTGTGTATTGCTCACACTTGTTGTTTATGTAATATAATTAGAAAGATACAACGGATAAGTGGTAGTTAAAATGTAAAAAAAAGAAAGTTAATAAGAACGACGATTATTTCAAGATATATTATGTTATAAAACCAATATTCACCTGTTTACCTGACGTATTTCTCGATTGATATTTGTTACAGTAAGTTTTATTTCGTGTTTATTTTTAATTTTAAGTTAAGTAATATTAAGTTTAATTTCATTGCTGAAAACTTGTGGGGAAAATGTGGGGATATCAATTATGTTTTCCCCAAAATTGGGGATTTTCAGATAGGTTTTTGGGTAATCCAGACCGTGGAAGTCGGCAACGCTGTCTGTGACATTCAGTGACATATTCTCTCTAATCTGTGGAGCAATGTCGAGACCGGACGCGGTTTAATTACGGTTAGGTATACTAAAAATTGAAATAAATCTTGCAATAAGCTATAAATTTAGAAGATAAGAGTAACATTCACTAGCAATCGATATATATTTTAATGTAAGTTTTAGTGACTAAAATAACTAAACAGTTACGATGCATATCTTTCCAGTTTGGTAGAAAGTATTCCGGGTTCAAGGCGATGCAGTTCTCTGCTAGATTTGAATTTCTAGCTAATAATATTTTAAAATAATGACCTCACATTAATAATGTTAATTTGCAGAATCCACAATGGCTAATCAATGGGGTCAAAAGGCTGAAGAATTGGAGATTTCCAACAAAGTTGCTGGTCTAGGTCTAAACAAAAAACTCCGCCAACCGCTAACTGATTCTGAAGATGCTCCTGATGCAGCAAATCCAGCTGAAGCTTCACTGTTGATGAAAATTATCCGTCAAGGCCTGGTTGAATCTAAGCTAGATATAGAAGTGCAAAGAAAAGATCCAAACTCTCCACTTTATTCCGTCAAAACTTTTGAAGCCTTACACTTAAAGCCCAATTTGTTGAAAGGTGTCTATGACATGGGTTTTAATGCTCCATCAAAAATTCAAGAAACAGCATTGCCAACTTTATTGGCTGATCCTCCACAAAATATGATTGCTCAATCCCAATCAGGAACAGGAAAAACTGCAGCATTCGTCTTAGCCATGCTGAGTAGGGTAGACCCAACTCAAAATTATCCACAAGTACTATGCCTTAGTCCAACTTATGAACTTGCTATTCAAACTGGAGAAGTGGCTGCCAAGATGGCAAAGTTCTGTCCAGAAATCAAATTGAAATATGCTGTAAGGGGTGAAGAAGTGCCCAGAGGGACAAAAATAACAGACCATATTATAATTGGAACTCCTGGTAAAATGTTAGATTGGGGGGTCAAATTTGGAATGTTTGATTTGAACAAAATTAAAGTATTTGTTCTTGATGAAGCTGATGTTATGATTGACCGACAAGGACATCAAGATCAATGTATTCGTATTCATAAGTGCTTACCATCAACATGTCAAATGATGTTTTTTTCTGCAACATATGAAAGTAAAGTAATGGAATTTGCAGAAATAATTGTACCCAATCCTATAATTATAAGGTTACTCCGTGAGGAGGAATCTTTAGATAATATTAAGCAATATTATGTTAAATGCAAAAATGCAGAAGAAAAATACAGGGCTATTTGTAATATTTATGGGGTGATTACTATTGGTCAGGCTATAATATTTTGTCATACAAGAAAAACAGCTAGTTGGTTATCAGAAAAAATGTCTAAAGATGGTCATTCAGTAGCAGTTTTGTCTGGTGAGTTAACTGTAGAACAAAGAATAGCAGTGCTTGATAGATTTCGAGGAGGCCTTGAAAAAGTGTTGATAACAACTAATGTTTTATCTCGGGGTATTGATGTTGAACAAGTTACTCTTGTAGTTAATTTTGACATGCCTATGGATATTAATAAACAAGCTGACTGTGAGACATATTTACATAGGATTGGACGCACAGGGAGATTTGGAAAAGCTGGCATTGCTATCAATTTGATTGATTCACCTCAAGCTATGGAAATATGTCGTGAAATTGAAAAGCACTTTGGTAAGAAAATTAATTTGTTAGACATTGAAGATGCTGAGGAAATAGAAAAGATTGGTGCATAATAAATAATAATACTTTCTAATTACAATAGTTGTAAAACTTTATTTTTTTACTTGATGTGCTGTAATTTTCAGTGTATTGTTGAGTTTGGAATCTTGAATGTAGACTTGTATGGAATTGCGAGTTGCAAAGAGAATATATTGTTTGAGGAATGAGGTTTATATGGTAATTGTGACTAGAAAAATGTCAAATATCATGTAAATATAGTCCATAAATTTATTTTACAATTACAAAGTTCATTCTTTACTTCAACTAATAATAAATACAGTAGAATATTATCGTGCTGCTTGGGCTGCTGGTTCTGGATTTGCTGCTCCAGAAATCATCACAAAGATTGCGATAGGGACTATGTACATCCACTGTAACAAAAACCAATGTAAAATTACATTTCGATTTTTAATTATGATTATTGAATAAAACTATAAAACATTAAAAGCATATTATTTTTTCTGAAATTTTATTTAGAAACAGACTATGTGGATAGTCTACATAAAAATGGGACCTTTTGCAACCTGTAGACTCTACAGGTTGCAAACTAACAGTAAAAATATATATCATTCGTAATCAGTTTTTATTGTTCTATGATAGTAGTAACAATTATTTTCAAATTATCTCAATAATGTATTACGGAAATGACATATAAAACTAGGTAATTATTATATAGGTAACGCGATGGACCTGACATCTGCATGGTGAATCCATGGAATGTATTATATCTAATAAAACACTGTTGTTTTGTAATAAAATGTATTGAGCTAAGGAGCAAGTATTTTGTAGTGAATCCTTATTCATTATGTATACTTCACTACCCACATACTTCACTAACATTATTTGACAATAAGGTTTAGCAAGTACCACACCTTAATATATAACAGAATGCTAAGTTATCGCCTCTCTCTCTCTCATAGGTACTCGTAATAATATAATTCTTTATAAATATTAATAAAGAAACGTTTTCCAAATTATTAAGAATTGGCTTTTCACTTCATAATAATCTGTCGTGCCGTCGTCCGTCGTGCCGGTTGGTGACCGGACGGTGGGTCCCGGCGGCCACTTCCGGGGGGGTTCGGGGGCCCTTCCGTGCGGAGGGTCAGCGCAAATCAGCTGTCGGCTGTTCCCTGGCGAAACAGGCCTACACACATTAACTATGCGAAGCGCAGCAAGGACACCTCAGTTTCACGCCTCTCACTCCAATAATTATGGCAGCGCAAAATATTAAGACTGGTCGTACAGCGGTGCATTATCCCACCAAAACACCATTATTTGAGGTGGGGCTCGCTAACATCCGCGGGCTCCATTCTAACCTCTTAGCTGTCCACCACCATCTCGAGACAGCCCGTCCAGCAATGCTGTTTTTGACGGAGACGCAAATTATCTGCCCGGCCGATACAGGCTACCTTAATTACCCTGGCTACGCTCTTGAGGAGTCCTTCAAGGCGAAGGCTGGTGTTTGTTTGTTCGTCCGGGCGGACGTTTGCTGTCGTCGCCTGCGCTGTTTGGAGGAACCTTCCTTTTCCATCCTTGCAGTACACGTCGATTTTGGCACTCATTGCCGTATCTACGTCTGCGTCTACCGTTCCCATCGTGGTGACTTGGAGACAACTCGACTTTTTGAACATCTAAGTCGGGTGGCAGATGACGCGCAGGAGCGATTTCCTTCCGCCGAGCTGGTGTTTTTAGGGGACTTCAATGCTCACCACGAGTTGTGGTTAAGTTCCTCTAAAACTGACCATGCGGGTAGGACTGCCCACGCATTCGCTCTCACGCACGACCTGACACAATTGGTCACCCAGAACACCAGGGTACCAGATATTATCGGTCAAGCGCCCTCTTTATTGGACCTTCTGTTGACAAATCGCCCTGACGGATATCAGGTGGTGGTTCGAGCTCCACTAGGATCTTCGGATCACTGCCTGGTATCCGTCTCAGTGCCTCAGGCGTCACGACCGTCGCCTGTGGTTGCAGCACGCCGTCTGTGGCACTATGCGTCAGCAGATTGGGACGGTATGCGGGATTATTACGCATCTGTTCCTTGGTGGCAGCGCTGTTTCAATAGGATGGATCCGGACTCCTGCGCTACCTCTGTTGCTGACGAGATCATACTAGGAATGGAATATTATATTCCGCATTCCAATCTCGTCAGTAGAGGCAGACGTAACCTCTGGTTCAATCGCGAGTGCGCCTCTGCTGTTGAAAACAAACAGCTGGCTTACCGCGCTTGGATCAGAGGCCGAGCATCTAAGGATCCCAATACAAGCCTACTGAAAACAGCCTACAATAATGCCACCAAGTTATGTAAGAGGGCTTACATTAGAGCGGATGCTCAGCGCATTGCACAAGTGGGCCAGGAACTGCTATCGCACCCTACGGGTAGCCGTTCTTTTTGGCGCCTGGCCAAAGCTGTGCAATCAAACTTCTGCCAACCCTCGCTGCCACCGCTGAGACTTGCCGATGGCTCACTTGCTCATCAGCCGCAGGAGAAAGCCGACCTCCTGGCTTTCGTGTTCGGGGGTGGAGCCAGTGAACAACACAATACGATTTTATATCTGTTTATTATTTATAAAGACAGACAATTATTTATATAATTTAAGACAGACAGCCATTACAAAATGTTATTCGTTGTCGCGACCATGGACGAGAGAACGACATGACATTAACTTTTTATTAGGGCCCAGACCAGTGTTGCCACGCGAATATACAATACACCACACTGGCAAAACTCTTTGCGGCTCATTCCCGTGTCGATGACTGTGGTACACAACCTCCGAAACTGTCCCATTGTGGCAGCACCATGCCCGATATCCGTATCAGACAGCGTGATGTGCGGGCGGAGCTCCAGTCGATCGATACTCGAAAAGCAGGTGGACCAGACGGCATTCCTGCGATTGTTCTTAAGAAGTGTGCAGCGGAGTTGACTCCGGTCCTTACGCGTCTATACCGTCTGTCGTTCTCTGCTGGTTGTGTGCCGAAATCTTGGAAAGAGGCCAATGTCCAGCCGGTTCCCAAAAAGGGAGATCGTTCTGATCCGGCTAACTATCGTCCTATAGCCGTCACTTCCATTTTGTGTAAAATCATGGAGAGGATCCTTAATACACAGCTGATCCGTTACCTGGAAGGTCACTCGTTACTTAATGACCGACAGTATGGGTTTCGTCCTAAACGGTCAACAGGTGACCTTCTAGCGTTCCTTTGCACAAATGGGGTGAATCTATCGATAAGCGCGGCGAATCGGTGGCTATTAGTCTCGACATCGCCAAAGCTTTTGATAGAGTCTGGCACAAGGCTCTTCTTTCCAAGCTTCCGGCATACGGATTACCCGCGCAGTTCTGTACGTGGATTGCCAGCTTCCTCCACGAGCGTAGAATTCGCGTTGTCGTTGACGGCTGCGCTTCGCGGTTCGTGGCAGTGAACGCTGGTGTTCCGCTGCCTCACGGAAACTCGGTGTCCTGAACAAGGTGCGTAGGTATTTTGCGCCGGACCAACTATGCTTGTTGTATAAAACTCAGGTTAGGTCTTGCGTGGAATATTGCTCGCACCTTTGGGACGGCTCCGCTCAGTACCTCCTCGATGCTCTGGACAGATTGCAGCGTCGCGCTATTCGCATAATTGGCGATGTAGAGGCAACTAACACCCTCGAGCCTCTACAACTTCGTCGTGACATCGCCTCTCTTAGCGCCTTTTACCGAATGTTCCATGGGGAATGCTCTGAGGAGCTCTTTAACCTTATCCCTCCCTCTCCATTCCTTAACAGAAACACGCGTAAGGGCCTTCGGAGTCATCCGTACACTGTGTCCTCCTTTTCACACCGTACCAAGAAATTCCAAGATTCCTTCTTCTGTCGTTCATCCCACACTTGGAATTCTCTACCTGCGCACGTTTCCTCCATCCTACAACATGGGTTCCTTCAAAAGAGGCGTGAAAAAGCATCTTTTGGGCCGGCAAGGGGCGGGCAGGTAGGAGAGTGGATGTCGTCCCTACTCTATCTGTCAACTCATTTGGGCCTCTTTTACCGCTTAACATCAGGCGGGAGGAGGTCATTTGCCGGGCCATCCATAAAAAAAAAAAAAAAAAATATTAGCAAGGCAAGTGACGATTATGCCTATTAACATTATGCATTTTTAGTTTACGACGAAAAACGTTATGTGTTTCAATAGGTAACCCTATTTATAATGGGCCACACCAGGTACCACAAAAGCAGAATAAAACTTTATGAACTTTACAATGAACATTCATTTAATACTAGTGATCAATTTAAATTGTATGTAAAAACTTATTCCAAAGTACTTAAAAACGTTTGTAAATTTGTCCAATTATTTAAGTTCTAAAATAAAAAATAGTAGTGACAAAATTAAAATGACATGGAACATTATTAATAATAAAACTGGAAGAGTAAAAACTAATAACAATAATTTGTGTTTAAATATTGAAAATAAGAAAGTTACAGTAGATATTGAGGTAGTTAGAGAATTTGAAAAATTCTTTAGTGACATTGCAGTTTCAATCACAAAATCTTTGGATTCCTCTATCTAAAAGATCATGTTAAAACTTGTGATAATACCATATTAGTGCAAACGATTTAATAAATTCATTTAAAACTCTGAGTAAAAAGAAAACCGTCGATCTGTGGGGCAACTCTGTAGATGTTTCCCAATCTGTAATAGAAACAATAGCTCCAATACTTGCTAGTATTTTTAATGATTGCATTGACTGTGGTGTGTTTCCTGATCTAATGAAACTGAGTAAAATTATTCCATTACACAAATCTGGTAGCACGTCAGACCCCAGTAATTTTGGACCTATCTCTGTGCTACCTACTTTTAGCAAAATCTTTGAAAAAATAATGTTGGAACAAATTCAAAGCTTTTTTAATAGAAATAATATTCTACACTGTAAACAATTTGGTTTTAGAAAGGGTGGCTCAACAACTGATGCTGGTGTTGAGTTAATACAAAATATGATGAGGCCTGGGAGGGCTCACATGATGCGCTGGGCGTTTTTTGTGACTTGTCCAAGGCGTTTGATTGCGTTCATTATGAAACCTTGATCAGGAAATTACACTACTATGGATTTCGCGACACTGTTCTGGATCTACTCGTCTCCTATTTGACTGAGAGGATTCAGAAAGTAGACGTCAACGGGGAGAGGTCCCAGGGGGCCTCGGTTAAAATGGGAGTTCCGCAGGGTTCAATTCTTGGTCCTTTTCTATTTTTAATATATACACGGTTATTTTTTTATCACCCTGGAAAATTTTAGGGACGCTTCACGACATGGTATTAGAATGATTTAAATATAAATAAAAAAAATTACTCACTTAATTTTATATTATTTTTTTAAAAAATACAAAAAATACTGCACTAGTTGAGAGCAGCATTTTTAGATTTTGTATTTTTTTTGTATTTTTTTAAAGTTTTTATTTCATTTTTTTTACTTTTTATATAATATTGGATGTGTCCTGAAGCGTCCCTAAAATGTTCCAGGGTGATAAAAAAATAACCGTGTATATAAATGACTTGCCTGCTTTTGTACAAGACAGGCATGAGATTGTATTATTTGCAGATGATACTTCACTTATGTTTAAAATTAAAAGACGATTGCAAATTTATGACGATGTAAATAGTTCTATCTCAAGAATAGTTTACTGGTTTAATGCGAATAACTTGTGCCTCAATGAAGGGAAAACTAAATGTATAAAATTTGTTTTACCCAATGTTAAAGAGGTTCACACCACTCTTAACATAAAGCATAAAAATGTGGACCTTGTGGATACCGTAGTATTTCTTGGTATTACTTTAGATTCAAAGCTTCAGTGGGGCCCACATATTGATAAATTGTCGAAAAGACTTAGTTCTGCAGCCTTCGCTGTATGGGAAATACATCAGCTGACTGATGTTGATACAACAAGACTTGTATACTTTGCCTATTTTCATAGTGTGATGTCGTATGGCATTTTGCTGTGGGGAAATACTGCCGACGTTCAGACTGTTTTTGTGCTGAAAAAAGGGCTATTGGTGCTATTTATTATCTTAAAATAAGAGACTCTTTGAGATAAAAATTTAAAGAAATTGGTATTAAGACCGTTGCGTCGCAATATAAGTATTTACGAGAATATAGTATATGTTCATAAAAATAAACATTCGTTTTGTAACAGTGATATTCATTCAGTAAATACTAGGCAAAAGAATATGTTAGCGTTACCAAATACTAGGTAGGCTTAAAAAATTTATAACTCTTTTAAAGGCCTTTGTGTACGCTTCTACAATAAAATCCCAAATAATATTAAAACACTTACATAGCTTTAATAAATTTAAAGTTACTATCAAGGGCGCACTTATGAAAAAAGCATATTATAAAGTGTCTGTGACTAATATGACAGATAAAACTGCATGGGATTGACAATAAATGTGATAATTGACGTTCAAAGGGTGAGGGTTCACTTTGTGATAATGTGATAATTGTCATTCGAGTAACTGTTCCACTCACCACGACAGGCATTTCTATATTATTAAAAAAAAAATGTTTGTTAAATATAATATTGTAATGTTGGCATTTTAAAAGAGGAGACAAAAAAATACAAGAGCTTCCGAGTTTCCTGCCTGTTCTTCTCGAGAAGGCTCTCCCAATTTCCGAACAGGTGTAGTCAACTTTTTTTTTCATTTGTCTTGTATGTATTTGCTTGCACACATCTTAATAATGGTTAGGGTGTGTGTACATACCTACAAGGATTAAATAATTGAGTTAATTAGATTCTTGGTTGAAGATTTTTATGTTTTTTTTTGACGTCTGTATGTAACTGAGGCGCGTTCAGCGCCTCTGGGTGTAGTTGTCCGGTTGTTTTTTAACTCGCTCAAAGGCGTTGAACGGATTGCAGCAACCAAATCTTTTATCTCCCTCTTTCACATGATGTTTTATTTCTCTCTCTTTCTAGTAGATGACATTATAGAATATGGCCGCCAATATCATCCAATCACGTAAGAGTATTTCAGTCATAAACGTTAGAGCGTTTTACAACCATCAAATTCGATGGTTGTTCGGTAAAGGTCTTGAACGGGCCGGTTGTTTCACCCGGTTGTCACGCTCGAAGGCATTGAACGGGGTTAGAGCGAAAAGTTGTACTTCGCGCGAAGGCCCTGAACGCGCCTCTGTAAAGGTCTATATTGAATAAAGATTTTTGAGTTTGAGTTTGATAATATGAAAAAAAATGACGATGAAAGGAATGTCATCTTTGTAAATTCAATATGGCCGCGTAAAAAAGCCAGATCACACTTCTTTTGCAACCCCAGCAGATGGGATATCAAATGAAAGAGGTTTAAGACCAGAACACGGTGAAGGTAATATCATTACATCATGTTTAAGATGGCCGCCGCTCCAAAATGGCAGATGACATTTATTTTGTAACCCACGTAATATTATTGGTATCAAATGACAGGGCTTTGAGAGTAAGACACGATACAGTAAGTGACATTCCCCCAAATTCAATATGGCTGCCGCTCTAAAATGGCGGATCGCTTTTCTTTTGCAACTCATGTTATATTGATATACATTCAAAGAACTTGATGAGTAGAATATGGTGAAGTAAGTGACATTTCTTTTGTAACCCACGCTATTCGGGTAACAAATGCTTTTAGAGTATAACGTTATCTCATGTGTTGAAAAAGCCAAGAAACTTTTAAGCTATTTTATTGTGTAAATGATCGAAATTATGTTCTATCCTTCCCTAGTAAAAGTAAAAACCTATTTAACCCTATAAAGTAAAAACGTACATTCCCTGCATAAATTAATAATGTAAAAAAAAACATTTTTAAGGATGCAATGAATATGTTATTAATACCTACTTATGTCATTTCTTCTCCTAGAAAATAAGTTTCAGGGGGTGCAAAATTCGAATCTTGCCAGGGCCGCTCATGACGAGCTACGACTCTGATCCAGAGTCATGTTTACAAGCTGTTTTCGAGGGTCATCACGAATCGTCTCGCACGCAGGTTCGTTCGACGACTTCCAGCCTACATACGCTGCGGTAGGTTATACAGAAGACCGAGGAGTATAATCTGCCACTATGCTTGGCGTTGGTGGACTATGAGAAAGTCTTCGATTCTGTCAAGACCTGGGCCGTCGTAGATTTCTCCAGAGGTGCCAAATAGACTATCGGTAGTATCGGTAGTATCGGTACATCCAAGTGTTGAAGTCATTGTACGAAAACGCCACCATGTCAGTCCGCCTTCAGGACCAAAACTCGAAACCAGTGCGACTTTAGCGCGGTGTGAGACAGGGCGACTTTATATCGTCGAAACTGTTCACAGCTGCGTTGGAAGGATGTATGAAGCTTTTGGACTGGAGAGAACTCGGCATCAACATAAACGGCGAGTACATGACTAACCTTCGTGTTGCTGATGATATCGTAGTCATGGCCAAGACCGTGGAGGATCTAGGCACAAGGCGCGAAGACCTCTGTACTACTCTGTAGAGTTTCCCAACAAGTGGATTTTAAAATGAACATGGACTAAAATAATGTCGAATTCCCGCGTAGTAGTTAGATAGACATTTATTGCAATTCTCCATCACACACATGCGTTACAATCACAACTTAAATAAACATATAACAATAAATAGAGATACCTACATATACCGTGGCAGTATGTGTGTGCTGCAGAAGTGCAAAAGGTCATGGCTCAGTAATTGCTATCGTACACATCAAAAATGTGTACAAAGCACTGATATTCTGCCACAACCTAAGGGTGGCAGGCAGTCAAAAAAAATAAAATGGGAGTAAACAAAAAATCGAGCTTTATATATTATAGCTTATTACCTAGAGGTGCTGTTAGGAATTTGGGCTATGTTTGTGTGTGTGTGTGTGTGTGTGTGGTAGCACTCATGTACACTCCAACCATGTACCCACCAGACCGCGAGCGAAACAACAAAATCACCAATCTAGATTACAAAGTCCGCCACCAAGTAACCCCTTGGTATACCCTCAACTTGTTTATTTAAAAGCAATTCTTTAAAATGTTTAAAGTACCCATTCCTGTGAATGTTGGAGGCTCTACGCTAGAAGTTGTTGACGAATATGTTTATCAGGGACAAATAGTCCAGCTCGTAACTTCCAGAAAGAGGTAAATCGACGAATCCAACTCGGCTGGGCAGCTACGCAGCATGTTTTCGGCCCATCTGCCGCAGTGTCTCAAGACGATAATCTTCATTTCATGCGTGTTGCCAGTGATGACGTACGGAACCGAGACGTGGCCTATTGCAATCGGTCTCATAAGAAGGCTAAGTTACTCAAAGGGCAATGGAGAGAGCTATGCTCGGGGTTTCTCTACGGATCTCATCATTTCTGATGTGATCACGTTCTAGAGTACCGACATAGCCCAAAGAATTGCAAACCTTAAGTGGCAGTGGGCAGGACACATCGCTCGTAGGATTGACGGCCTTTGGGCGTGGGTCGAAAAGGTCCTTGAATGGCGGCCACGTACAGGGAGACGCAGTGTTAGTAGGACTCCCACAAGGTGGACCGAAGATCTGGTGAAGGTCGCGGGAAGCCGCTAGATGCGGGAGGCGCAGGACCGATCGGTATGGAGAACCTTGCGGGAGGCCTATGTCCAACAGTGGGCGTTTCTTGGCTGAAATGATGATGAAGTATGTTGGTGCGAGAAAAATCGAGTAGGTCAAGTTTATGACATAGCGTTTTTTCAAAGAATTCATTTTACCTCGCGGCAAGTTTAGAACCTACAATTACAAAGTGGTGGTTAATGTCATTAATTTAATGCTTTATAAAAGTCATCAGTCCCTTGCAACAGAATATTGAAATCGCTTTTCTGGTCAGGTATTTCACAAATGTTTCTGATAGTTTTTTTGTGTTTTTTATGTCTTTGTGGCCATCAAGCATTTAACGTTAAATGTCGTTATAGAAATTTTTGTACCGATTATAGGTTAGTTTAATGATCTCGTTGCTTGGATGGATCTTAGCCTGTAGGTGCAGTTTATGCGTATGCATCGGATTAAACCTTGAGTTGATCACAGGGTTTGAGCCTATTTCTATTATTTTTTTTCATTTGCGAGTTCTTCTCTGCTGTAACTTGAAATAATGTCGTTGAATTCGTTCACAGCTTTGTTGGCGTCTTCTAGTTTTGTAAACTGATTCCCGTCGAATTAAAGCCTTGTTAACTCGTTATCTTGCTAACATTGTCATAATGTCATTTCAATATATTTTTTCCTGCAGAACAACTGCGGAAAAGTTAGCGTGTGGGAGGTTAGATTTGGCAGACTTTTGAATGGTAGCGCCAAGTATAATAAACTACGCCAATTGCCTTACGACTTCATTTAATAAACATGTGATCTATACAAGATTTCTCCCTTGTCGGGTGCGTAATCGCAGGCAGGAGACAGTTAGGCAGGAGACATTGTCTTTATAGATAAAATAGTGGATCGCGGGCAATCGTGACGTGAGGCGTTAGATCGTGAGTAAAATATGCCTTAAAACTTTAGTGTAACAACTCAAAACACTGTTGTTAGTACGTGTGAATATTGATTTTGTATTTAAGGTGTGTATTACTGAGTAATTATATTTATTTTAATTAAAACAAATGAAAATGATTTCCGAATTGAATCTGCGCCCGACCGCCACCTTATGGCCTTAGTTTTGCCGTCCCTATTACTCTCATAAAAGCAGGGGCGTAGCTACCGCCGTATCAGCCGCATCAAAGGTACGGGGCCCATAACGCCTGTAAGCAAAAATTCGTAAAATGTTGTACAAAATATCACTCAAACTCTAAGATCGTAGGTACGCTGAATTTTCAAAAAAAAAAAAAGTGAAATCTTAGAATTATTCTAAGATAAACATAATAATCACATTTGAAAAATAAATTGGAATAGCTAGTTTAACTCGTTGACGGTTGAGGCCATTGATTTACTACTAAACATCGATAACGCATGAACGTTGGAAAAGCGGGCCGGTGAAGAACTGCCTAATCGCGACTCGTGCATTTCTTTTCCATAGTAAAACGTCAATTTTAAAATGTTTGATTTATGGCTAGGTATGAAATGATGTAACTTCCCAAGGTTGTACTTAAAATAGTTGCCGTAATAATGCAGAATAAGGTTGAATTTCGATAAATACGGTACTTTCTTAATGGTAATTTTTATTCGGGCGTGCATATTCATTCAACTATATATCAGCGAGTACAAATGTATAGTCGATTAGGTGACAGATTTCAAGCGCGTTTTTGTATGAACTGCTCTATCTACGTTTGGTAGTAAATCAATGGTTGAGGCGCTAAATTCGTGTTTGTTTATTGCATGGCTAGCAGAGGTATCGTAAAAATGCTAATCTTTATCTAACAACCTCTATGGGACAAGAACAGCTATCAAATTTTATCCCTATCATCAATAGAGGCAGAAAATCTCGATCAACTGAAATCATCTACTGATATGGATGATTTAATTTTAAAAAATGCCGAAAGAAGGCGAGAAAAATGTAAATTTGATTTCAATAGTTTTGCTAACTAGCTCCTGGGAGCAACTATTATAAGAAATAAGTAATATTCAATAAATGTATTTATTTAATTCAATACGAGTGCTTTTGTTTCATTATGAAAAATTTTGCTTTCCATTTTACCTGTTAGGAAGAAGGGCCCCCAACAAATTTTGATACAGGGCCCATCACAGGCAAGCTACGCCCCTGCATAAAAGCGAGCGAATACGCTGCACGGTTACGCCTCCGTCACCCAGCGCCGCGGCGCTGAGGTACGGGACGCGGGACGGCGGCGACAGCGCGCCGTACCGCGTCCTGACACAATCTTTCGCCGCAACAGCTTGTCTAGGTTACCTACGTATACCTACGTCAATGAGTCAGTCACCATCACCTCGCTGCGAAGGTAGAGTACAATTCTTGTTTCGATGTGTCGTCACATCGGCTAATGTTTTTATAAACCGCACTATAAATGGTTTTTCTTTATTATCTAACCGACTTCAAAAAAGGATGAGGTTCTATGTTCGTTATCCATCAGCATCAGTAGCACATGTACTTTTAAGGATGGAATTTTTAAGAAGATAAAATATTTATTCAAAGTTCCAAACAAACTTTCGAAATAGGAACAAAGCTTGAATCAGTTTTCACACCATATCTAATAGAGTAAAAATAGGAAATAAAGCTCGTTTCAAATTACTTACATATTTTGCTAAAAAGGATCTATTATCCTTATGTTCCCCCTTCTCTCTAGCTTCCCTTTCTCTTTCTAGTTTTTGTATGTAGGTGGCCGTATCAGGTCTGTAAAAATATTTACCTGAGTATGAGTATATTAAGTAAAACTTTATTAGGTTTCAAAAGTAGATAAGCATTTTTAGCAGATTTAGTACCATGTCACACCAACTATTCCTTTTCTTTTGTATGGTTACACCCATATTACATTGTTAATAGTTGGGTGGTACTAAAATGGTTAGGTATCTACTTTTGAAGCCGGCTGTACATATTAGCAAAAGCGTTTTTTAATTATTATGCTGATAGCACACCTCCGCCTCGGATCTGAGTAGCGAAACCGCGGAATGATTCTCCCGCGTTATTGTTTGTATGGCGCGCGAGCTCTGGCGAGCTTGCCTGCTCTACGTGGATATTTAAGTATGGCCCTGTCTCGCTCGCGCGCGTGTGGCTGAACCCAGCTGGGCCACAAAAAAAACTGTGAAAAATAGATTGTTTGAGTATGCCGCTATGATGTCTAGAGTTTGTCGGCAAGTTTCAGAGTTTGTCGTTTGCGCGTTTCAGAGATATGTGTGGCGATATGGTAGATAGACTAGAATACCAGATACCAAATGTTGCCTACATAATACCTTGACAATATATCAATCATTCATCGAAGATTTTCATAAAATCAAATTAAAACGGTTACACAAATTAAAACTGTTTCATCGTTGAATTCGATTGGCTATTTTAAATCAATTCCTTATTGTAAAAAAGTAGACAAAATATAAGAAAAAAATAACCTTGTGCATTCGGGTCTCCTAGCTCCTGGACTATTTACCCACATAAAAAATTCTTTCATTCTCTGGATTTGGGCGTCGACAAACTCTGAATCTTTGAATTTAGTATCGACAAACTAACACCCATCTATATCAGTAAACAGATTTTTGCTGTCTTTTCGTTTTCGAGATCCATGTGGCTCAGCTAGGGTAACGTTACCCCAGCTGGGCCACACATATCTCTGAAACAGGTAAGCGACAAACTCTGAGCCGACAAACTACTGCTTTACTATTAGAGCAAACAGATTTTCGCTGCGTCGCTTTGTTTTGGAGATCCAGCTGGATCAGTTGCAACAACTTTGCTGCAGGTGAGCTCTAAAACGGTAGATCGAAAGACTCTAAAACTTGCCCGATAAGGTTCGACAAACTGCCGTCTATCTATATCAGTAAACAGATTTTCGCTATGTCGTTCCGTTATCGAGATCCGTGTGGCTCAGCTCGGGCATCGTTGCCCCAGCTGGGCCACACCACCCCCTTAAACGCGAGCCCGATGAGCACTGAAACTTGTCCGACAAACTGCCACCTATCTATATCATCAGCAAACAGATTTTCGCTATGATTCAGAGATTCGTTTCGATATCTCTGAAACGCGCGTCAAACTCTGAAACTTGCCGACGAACTCTAAACATTATAGCGGCATACTCAAACAATCTATTTTTCAGTTTTTTTTGTGGCCCAGCTGGGGTCAGCCACACGTCGCGCGCGGATCTGCCCTATCGGCTCAGATGCTCTTCACCTCCACGTTCTATTCGCCGTTTTGTTTGTTCCTGACTAATGAGTATGAGTCGCGATTTCGCCTTGTTAGTTTCGCGGCGCAGGTGTGCTACTGGCATTAAGCGTTGTTTGTCTACAACTAAAGGCCCTCGCGCACTAGACGACCAGTCGCGAGTCGTGACGACCCATTGTTTGTGACCGTTGGTGGCTGCGACAAAATATGCGACCGTTCATATGGACCTATATTTAACCTGCCCCTTGATTGTGTAACAAAAATCTAACGCAATCGCTTTCGATTTTGACCGTCTAACGGCCGGTTTTAATATTCTATCTATCTGTGGATTTGGTTACTAGCGATAGGCATTTGACATTAGCTCCATACAAAATACGTCAAAATTCTATCTCCAGTAAGCAAATCCACAGATAGATAGGATATTGAAACCGGTCGTAAGCACATCCATCGTTATTTTTTATCAGATAGTCGACACACGAGTCTAGTAATGGAGCTGCAATGATTGGCAAATTCAAAGCGATCGTGATAGATTTTTTCTTAGACAATAAGCACCCTGCTGTTGAAACAAATTGCTGTCAATGTGGACACACCTGAACTCAAATTTAAGAACAGACTGTATGTCTGTATGTGTCAATGTCACTCTACAAATAAACGTCTCCCTGTGTACTAATGTCAAACCGATTTTTATGATTTTTTTTGTGTATATTTGATATATCTGAGAATAGGTCGTAGGCTATCTTTTATATTCCTAGGTGATATGGGTGGTCCTCCACAGTGGGTCGTTGGGAAATGATGCTGCGGACCAGCTGGCTAAAAGGGGTTCAGAAAGCATAGTGGCTGGTCCTGTGCCACAGCTGCCAATCCCTTTTAGTCAGCTAAAAAACCTGGACACGGCAATACACCCAAAACAATCATAATGCCCGCTGGGCAAATACCTCAAAATGTAGACAGTCTAAGCGATATCTGCACTAACACCGCGACTGACCTATAGACTGCTCTACCTAAACCGACTAGAACTAAGAATAGTGGTAGGCTCTAACAGGACACAGCGCACTGAACAAACATCTACACTTATTAGGCGTAACTGTGTGCGGAGTGCGAGTTTTATCGAGCTTTACTCGATCATACGCATCGAACGCGTAAACGCGAAATTGTATGGAATTAGAGCAGTGCCATCTAGTAGTTACTAGATGAAGCTGTCTCATTCCATAGCGGCTACTAGATGGCGCTGCTCTAATTCCATACAAATTCGCGTTAACGCGTTCGATGCGTACGATCGACTAGAGCTCGATAAAACTCGCACTAGGCACTCTTACAATCCCCTGTGCAGAGGATGTCTGGACGCTAAAGAATCAGCTGCCCATGTAATCCTGGAATGCATGGGAGTAGCCACACAACGGGCAGAAATCCTTGGTAACCCAAGGTCACTCCTTGAAGCCTGTAAAAGTCCCAGGAAACTTCTGTGCTTCTGGGAGTTGGGCTGGTTAGAATAACTGACCATCCCACACGCATAACAGACCAAATATTAGTTTAAATGTGGAAAAGGGAGCCCACTACAATACAATATAATGGGTGGTCCTCCAGATTCTTTTTTGGACAATTATTATGGCGAAACGTAGTTCGCGGGCAAAGCTGGTAATAATATAAACACGCTTGTTGCAGATTTTTTAATATTTGGGTGAGGGGGCGTTCCAAACAACAACTTATGGGACCTTAGACAAACTCATCTGCACGCGGTATAGTTTACTGATCAACCATCAAGGCTCTGACGTGAACCCGCATTACGTCAGCATGATGGAAGACGTCCCAAATCCCCAGTCTTGGAAGAGAACAGGCCATAGTCCATCTGATGATAATGACAATAAAAAAAGTACTTTCATCTCTCCAGCATGATAAAGCCTTTTTACTGTCAAAAGCTCCCAGCAAAATGCGTTTCTGCCGAACTCTCACTCCAAGAGATTTTTGCTGCGTGTTTGCAGTGAGTGAAAGTGGTTCATTTGTAGTTCAAACACCAATTTTTGTAATTTCTTCATACAGTGTTTTAAATATTACAGAATGTTTTAACTACTCAGAATTTCTTTGCAATGTGCATAAAATTACTGTGCGGAGTTGGTACACTTCAGATAGCAAGTCGGCACTGCCAACAAGTTGTACTGTGTTTTCAGGTGGGTTACTGTCTAAGAAAAAAATCTATCACAATCACATATAATTTGACAGCCATTGCACCGTGAACATAAGACTCTGTGCCGACTTCCTTTTGTAAAGGAGTATTGGATGGACTGCGTCTGTCAAATCGTAAGCGATCACGATAGATTTTTTCTTAGACAATAGCCTTCCTGATCATCTATTACGTGCATGTACCTGCATGGCAGGGTACACAAATATACACTAGAGTAAATTCTGTATTTTTGTAAGTTTTCATGTTACCATCTTTTTAGCAATAAATTTTGATGGTGTAACAACCGGTACTTGCTGTTCTATTATTGCAGATTACACAATCAACATTAAACAAACATTTGTTTACTTTAAGTGAACCCATAAAGAAGTCTTACATTGGTGCCTGTTCCACATAACGCAAAAAGAACTTTGAGTTAACTTTGTAGTCATTTTTTCTAGGCACTAGCATCTGTGTGGAATTGTCAGCCTGAAAAGTGACTGCAATCAGTGCTCCATTTGGGAGCACCCATGCATTGATCACATCTGAAAGTCCTTTATCAAGAAACGCTTGTGCTTTTAATGAGGACAGAAATTCTATTTCCTTATTATCTGCTGATGTGCATATAGTTCTTAATGTATAGAAGCCATCAATTTCAGCTAACTCCTGAAAAAAAAACATATGCCATAATTAAAAAAAATAAGGTACAAGTGGAGTCTTGATTTAAACTTTTTAATTCGCCCTTACAATTTTATTAAATAAACACTGTAATTTATATGTTACTGTGCTACACATTTCCAAAAACCTTTGAAAGTATTAATAAGTTTTGTTTATTTTTACACTTACATTAAGTTCTTCGATATGATTTTTATTAAATGTCATCTGATCTATTACAGATACTCCTGATCTAACACTTTTCAAATAGATATTGCCACGGGTACAAAATTTTCCTTCACCACATGCTAATGTGTGTTCTATTTTAATATTCAACCATCCATCATAGTCAATTGCACTCTGAAATATATAAAGTAGGAAAAATATAATTGCATTTTGTTTTTTACACAGTTCCCTTAAGAAATATTCCAATGAAATGAGTGGACTTAAAGATTGTTTTGAATAGCTTATCTCCATTATGGGTCAATATTTGCTATTTGGGCAAAACGAGTTTTTGCATATTTTATAGAAATTAAATGCTACTTTATTTTCTAACTATTTTTATTTAATACTTCAATATCATACTTCTGTGTCATTTAACTTTCAGGAAAGTATTTTAAAAAATAATTACCAAAATATTTTAGCCAAAAATGTCATATTTCCTGTCGGGGAAAAATCCCGATTGCTGAACATAATTTTTCATAACAAAACTGTTATAGTAATGTTAGTTTAAATGTATATTAAATATATTTGTTACTTATTGATAGTTCATTTCTAAAGCCTAGTTATACTATTTTATTTAAATAATCAAGTCCAAATTCATACTTATATTTTGGAGAATGCCTATTGGGTCATTAGTCTGCCGAAATTTCATTTTAAATCTCGCCAAATAGAAGCTGTAGCATAACCAATCAAAAACGTTAAGATAGACGCGGCGACACTCGTTGTGATTGGTGGGTCGAAAGATGCCATTTAATCAGAACATTGGTTACCGGCGTCATTGAAGCACGTTATTCAGCGAGTGTCTCTAACTGTGGTCATATTTCCTGTGCATCAAAACATTACTAAAACATGAGTCAATCTTCAAAATATTCATGCAAATACATGACTTATGTGATTACGTGTTCAGATGTTCATTGATCTTACTTTATTTAAATATTAAAATAAAAATACGGAAGAAAATGTCCCATTCCGTCATTTTCCTGCCGTGATTAGTCTGTCATATCGATGACAGGATAATGACAACTACACAGGATAATGACTAGTGTGTTATATCTACGTTGATTTTGTCTATTTTTACCCATTTGCAATAAGAACGGAGCAATGATTATTGGATGGATGTATTGGATGTATAAATATAAGTATGTATGTAATGTGATTCAGAAAAATAGGGTCGAAAAAAGCTATGCCGCCGAAAAGAAAGACACAGGAGGAAGTTTTAAAGCAAAAGAGAGAATTGGAAAAACTAAGATCATCATCATCATCATTTCTGCCAAGAGACGCCCACTGTTGGACATAACCCTCCCCCAGGGATTTCCAAACCGATCGGTCCTGCGCCTCCCGTATCCAGCGGCTTCCCGCGACATTCACCAGATCGTCAGTCCACCTTGTGGGGGGGGGGGCCTACCAACGCTGCGTCTCCCGGTACGCGGCCGCCACTCGAGGTTCTTTCAGCCCCAACAGCCGTCAGTCCTGCGAGCTATGTGTCCTGCCCACTGCCACTTAATGTTTGCAATTGTTTGAGCTATAGTGGTGACTCTAGTTCTTCTATGGATCTCTTCATTTCTGATGCGATCGCGTAGAGAAACTCCGGGCATAGGCCTCTCCATTGCCCTTTAAGCGACATTGAGACCCATTGTAAACGGCCGCGTCTCAGTTCCGTACGACATCACTGGCAACACGCACGAATTGAAGACTTTCGTCTTAAGACACTGCGGTAGATTGGCCGAGAATTTGCTGCGTAGCTTCCCGAACGCTGCCCAGGCGAGTTGGATTCGTCGATTTACCTCTTTCTGGAAGCTGGATTTACCGAGCTGGACTGTTTGCCCCAGGTAAATATATTCGTCAACAACTTCCAGTGTAGAGCCTCCAACCTTCACAGGGTGGGTACATGGAAATTCACCACGAGTTTGGTGTTGTCCATGTTCATTTTAAGACCCACTTGTTGGAAAATTCTACAGAGGTCTTCGAGCATTGTGCCTAGATCTTCCGTGGTCTTAGCCATGACTACAATATCATCGGCAAAACGAAGGTGAGTCATGTTGTTTATGTTGATGCCGTGTCCTCTCCAGTCCAAAAGCTTAAATACATCCTCCAACGCAGCTGTGAACAGTTTCGGGAATATTACGTCACCCTATCCCACACCTCGCTGAAGTCGTCCTGGTTTCGAGTTTTGGTCCTGAAAGCGGACTGACATAGTGGCGTTTTCGTATAATGACTGCAACACTTGGATGTACCGGTAGTCTATTTGGCACCTCTAAACGAAGCACAGCCCAGGTCTTGACAGAATCAAAGGCTTTCTTATAGTCCACAAACACCAAGCATGGTGGAACTGCTTAAACAGCGTTTAAGGTAGTCTTTTGTGCCATTGAATTTAAGATTTTAAGTTAAGTGTTTTGCGCTTTCATGACATAATTGCAACGTTTGACTGTGATAAAAAAGTTTCTACCCTTTTGAAACTTTTTTGTTTAATTTTTAAATATTTTATTATTTTCCTACCCTTGTTTTTTTTCTCGGGGGGAGATACGTAACCGCACCGTATCCGCTGTTGACTAGACGGCGAGCATGTGTGGGGCTCTCCCGGTAGAGTGCCAGGCCTACCCACTAAAACCCCCCCGGTGTTCTGCCTGCCCTTATGGGCGCGCTAGGTAAGGTCCACACTGCGACTGGTATTTTCCTACGTAGTGTCTATTAAGTTTTTAGAGTTTTGTCTATTAAGAGTTTAAGACTTACGTTATGGCCATTTAGTAATGATTACTGTGAGTAAAAACTGTTTTTTAACACAGTAATCAACTCCGAAATGTTTAGAAGTTTTTTAATTAGTATTTAGAGAGATTAGTTGTCCGTAGTGAATCAATACAAAAATATGAAAGTGTCAGCAAATATAAAAAATATCTATGTAGTTAGACTTATTCTTGCCAGCTCACTAAAATACCTTAAACAAATACTTACAATAGTGTCAAAGTTCATTATCCTGTCATCATGTCATTAGTCTGTGATTGATAATTTGTAATACTCATGTCGAAAACTCAGTATTATTTTAATTTTCCACTAAAAGGTACATTTAAGTTATGCTTAGGTCTTATTTCACAATAAATATTTTGATTTCAATTTAGGTTGTCATTATCCTGTCATCATGTCATTTTCCTGTCCTGGCAGTTTGCAAATATCTTTATATTATTGTTAAAATAGGCTAAAGTTAACGGAACGCACGTTTATTCAATATAATAAACTATATTACAATTTTACAACTACTAATAAACTTAAAAATGTAAAAAAAAAATCGAAAAAAATAAAACTCGTTTTGCCCAAATAGCAAATATTGACCCTTATAATCACTTTAATTCATATGTCCACTGCTGAACATAGGTTACTCCTTAGACAAGGGGATTTCCCACTACATCACACTGGTTGGTGAATTTTGTTTCAAGTTTTCTCTTTTTAGAAGTGAAATTGCTCATTAACTCATTTAGTTGGCTCTTATGATTTCCCTGGGAGAAAAGCGAATGGTGTTATTTACACCACAGACCCTAAATCCAATTTGACCCGGCATTACAATGAAGACATCCCAGTTGTCAGCCTGTGCGTGATTGGTGTGGCTCTCAGACACCTCAAGAATAAAAAGGCACTGGGTAATGATTAAGTTACAGCCCAGCTTCATAAAGAGGGTGGACTACCAGCCCGGAAAGCACCGCAGAGCAGAGTAAGATGCATAAAAAAAACGATTTTTATAATAATAATAACAACCGATTTTTGATATGTACATTTTCATACATATAAAAATAAATGTTTATTTGATTGTATGCATAAAGAAACTATTAACCTCTCCTCTCTAGGCGGTCGCATACGACCTGTGTAACGTCACGCTATTAAAATGTTTAAAAAATACCCTCAATTTTAGTTTTTCACAAAAAAAAACATATTTCATTTTCAGTTTCAATTTCAGTTAATGCCAAAGAGATTTATTCTGTGGGTATTCACATCACGATCATAGAAAGTAATAAAAAACTTCTGTTAATTCAGGGATTTAAAAAATAATTTGAAATAAACTGTAGTTTTAACCGATTATGATTTGTACTATTTGTAGTTTTTAGTTTCTGAATTAAGTAGATAAAGTGTGAAGTGAAAATTCTGCAAGAAAAGTCAGTTCCTACGGTTTCATTTAAAACAAGTAGCAAGTAGCTTGAAAGAAATGATAAATGCGGTTGACATTAGATTTGTATTGAGTGAGATGCGCTATTGATCGGCTTGCATACCTACTAGAGCTGTAGGCTAATCACCACCCTTTGATTGATCGACCTGAATGACCCGGGTCATGGCTCGAATAATAATAATAATTTACTTGGTTTCTAACAATTTTACAATCATTGTTGAAACCCCCTCGAATCAATATATGAATGACCGAACTGAAATTAAACTATTGACACAGCTCTAACATGTGGGTGGACCATGGACAATAGACAACAAAACAGAAAAACTTCGAGACATAAGACTTACACTTTCGGAAAAGAACAGGTGAATGTTCCATGGAAAAAATGAAGTATTTACTCAAGTGAATGTTCATCTGAATGAACTGTTTGATATCACCTGTAATGGTGGTGAACCTGCGTATAGACGATTAATCCAAACATACAACTACTTCTTCATAAACCTACACCTAGGAGTTTATTGTCTAAGAAAAAATGTCGCTTTTCATTTGATAGTCTTATGTGAAGAATGTAAAAGCGATTAGACCGATTTTGAGTAAACAATTATGGAGCTGGCAACAAGTGCCCCTTATTTATATAGAACCCAACACTCATACGGAGAACAAACTATGTAGGTCTTTAAATGTTTTAATTAATAAACACTGCTATCACGCACTTTTTGATATATTAACAACTTACACTTAGATGAAGGAAACTAACAAACGTAGTAACAAAATATTTCATTGCTGTAATAAATACAAATTATTTCAAATAAACGTTATTTGTAAAGGCTTTAGTATAGATTTTTTGAAAATATAAAAGAAAAAATATTTTTCTCGAGAAAAAAACTCGCACTGACACAAAACCACAAATTATATTACTGTTACAGATAGGAATCAACCCCTCTAGCGGCCGTTTCGTAGTGAAATGACAGCTCCGTAATGATAGTGCTGCAAAACTATCGACTGCTTATTATCGACATACTGAAAATTATCGATATAAATTTACAGCCCTAATCTACTTTTTTAATTCTGATAATATTTTAGGTTATTAAAAATCAAAACAACGAAATGCGATTATCTTTTTATTGAATTTAACATACAATATGACAAAAACGTACACAATGGAACTTATTAGAACCCACAATTCTCCGCCATGCAACGCTGTGCTTACTCTGCGATTCTGAAAAGATAAATAAGCATTTGTATAAAGTGTGACGACTCTAAAATGAAAAACAGTGAAAAACCTAGTAAAAATAAATAACCTGCCTCTCCATCTGATCTTAGTCTCTCCACTTCTCAATATCTGTACACCTGTTGATACAAAAAAGATAATTATATAAGACATTACTTTGTTTTTGAAAATAATTTTGTTTTATTGATTATTTACAAAACTTCAGATTGAAGAATTGAACTCTGCAGACAATGGCAAATAGTTTAAAACGTTTGAATACATTTTGAAGAAGTTAACATTAAAAGCAATTAATTTTATAGTAGGTAATCTAACCAAACAAATCAATCTAGTTTTTAATTTTGATGAATATGTTAAGGTCAATAAGAAATGTTTTCCATAAATTAATGATATTCATTCATATAAATGATTTTAATTAGAGTTTGAAAAAGCATTTAAAAGGAATGGCATACCCATTCCTTTTGTAATGCTTTTAAAATTATGTTTATCAAACTTTCACATTCTCTTAAATAATTGTGTCAGAGTTAAATGTTCCAAATTGGTTCACTAAACTCAAATAAAACTAGATTTATTAAATTCTCATGGCCAAATGTAAGGAAAGTGGATACAATCGAATCGTTGAACTCATCAATTGTAGTTACAAAATTTTTGGGTATTACACTTGATGCACGTTTGTGGGATCAACATAGTCCTTCGCGAACAGACCTAGTTCTGTTGTATATGTAGTAAAACAATTCAAGCATGTTACTATGTTGATACGGCAAGATAAATTTACTTAGTTATTTTCAGTGTCATGTAATTGGCTATTACTGCTGGGTTTCGGCTGCTAGTATAGAAAGTATTTTTGGACTTCAGTTGGTGCTATTTATAATTCACAAGCAAAGGTTTCTCTAAGAAATATTTTTAACTAAATTAATATATTGATTTAAGCTGAACAGTCTAATTATGAAAATTTGATTTGTCTATAAAAATTATAAAACCTTTGGTACCAATTTTCGATTTCATAATCTAAACACAAGAAATAGAAAGCCACTGTGAACAAGTGTGTATTGATCTGCTCATCACGTTCTAGTCATTTTCTGATATAACCATAAAAAGTAGGTGTTATAATAGCAACGTAACATCCCATTTTTTTTTTCGTCGTGACTATTGTGATTTTCAAAGCTTATTTACTCGCAAACTATAAGACTTGAGAGAAAATTGACATGAATAAAAAGTGTTAATTTTAAAGCTATTCTATATGATACAACCATAAAAATTAGGTGTCCTAATATCAAGGCAACATCCCAAAATATCCCATCCAGTTAAATATAATTATTTATAATTCTGATAAAATATTTGTTTAATTAAGTATTTATTTGAGTCATGAATCGGAACTTATACTTTACACAAACATTTTATTTTTAAACTTTAGAATTATAATTTTATTTAATTAGGCTGATATTCTTGTTTTTATTTAATGTGGAATTAATTATTACATTTTTGATAAAAATAACCTAAGGAGATAAATTATTTTTTTCATCACGGAAATTAGTATGCATGAAACGGAAAAAATCGATTTGTCAAGGGAACTTTCTTATCTTGAATGTACTATACAGGGTGTCTCAGAAACAATGGATAAACCTTTAACTGTTGATAGGTTTCGTCGAGACCTCTCTAATCACAAATTTTGACTTTAGTAAAAATATCTCGGTTTTCAAGATATTTGATAGTTTATGATTTTTTTTAAAAATGCCACTTTTGGTTGGTTTTTAATGTGCCATTTTTACAAATACGGACTTTTTCTGATTCAGGTTTTTTTACCTTCTAACGGAATAGTTCAGCTATCAATAACAGTGGTTAAAATTGAGCTAGCTAATCACGAAGTGCTTGGAAAAAACAATGTTCCAAAAAAAATTAAACAAGAAATTATTTTTCTTCGTGTTTGGTCTGCTACCATGTAAAAAAAATGTATGACGCTCATCCTGCCCATTATCTTAAAAAAATGCTTAGTTATTCTAGTTTCAAAAAAGGTATGATAAACTTATGTTTAATGTATCTCTGAACTTTTATTACTGCTTGAATAGCAAATGGTATGAAAATTTTAAAAAGATTGTTTGTCGGATTAATTATTTTTCGGATTAATTTTATTCGGTTAATTTAGTTTTCCAGTATTAAGTTTATGCTTTCTTGACTTTCTGACTGATTGAATAGCAAATAAAATGAAAATTCGAAAAAAAAAGGTTTTTTTTTCACTAATAAGCACTTAAAGCTTATTTGTAAACATTCGTTTGCGAGTCACAGAGTTGAGAAACGTGTTTTTTTTTGTGACCCCTGCCTGCCACATGTCTCATCCACTATGCGCAATCAAAAAGGAGCCTTATCATTAACAGCACATGAGTCATAAGCATTTGCAACCTTACCTGCTATCGAATTTCCTGGAAGGACTTTTTTTACCTGCGTCTGATCATTGGGTTCTTTGTTACGATTGTTAGTGTCCTTCTGAACTCCGGTTGTGACCCACGCGTGTTTTCTGTATTCGAGAGATTCGATAGAGCTTCGATGATTTTAAACGACATTTTGCTGTGATTTTGGACTTGACTAGCTTTGCGATTCGGATATTGTTTGTGCTGTGAAACCTATTGACAACTGGTGATCATATGGACTTGGCTAGCTTTACGATTTGGATATTGTTTGTGCTGTGAAACCTAACTGACAACCAATACATAACACTGAACATGCCTAGACATCAGTACACGTCGCGCGAATATGCAAACATGCATTTCGTTTATGGCGAATGTCGAGGAAATGCTAACGCTGCTGCTCGTCTGTACGCAGAGAGGTAAGATTATTTATTTTCTCTTTAATTCAATCAATCTTATTTTTTTTAAATCACACACATTTATTGCAACTTTAGTTAAACGTATCAGGATGGGTCTTAAATTATGTTATCCTTCTAAAAATAGTCACACGCCGTGTTTAATTAGATTTTAAAATTAAATGAATTAGTAAATTTAATAACGTCATTTTTTGTATTAGGTACCCCAACGCACGTCACCCGGACTATCGAGTTTTTGCTCGGGTACATAATTCGTACTGCGAAGGGAGGCTTCCAGGAAGAGGCATTGGTGGTGCAGGGCCAGGAAGACCAGAAAGAAACGACGATGAAGAAGTAGTAGTCCTCGACGAAATAGAAGAAGATTCAACACGTTCTGTGCGTGGAATTGCACGTCGAACCGGCATTAATAGAAGCAAAGTGCATCGCATATTGAAAAAATACCTTTTGCACCCTTTCCATATTCAAAGGGTCCAAACTCTACAGCCTGCTGACTATCCGCGCAGGATTGCATTCTGCAGAATCATGTTAAATAAAATAAGGGAGGACCCGCAATTTTTCAATAAAATTTTATGGACGGATGAATCCTCATGCCGGAGAGATGTATATTTCAACATCCACAATCTACATAGCTGGCAAGTTGAAAACCCACATTTGATGAGGGAAGATCGGTCCCAAGTTCAATTTAAAGTTAACTTGTGGACTGGGATTAATGACGGACAGGTGATCGGGCCATATGAACTTCCAGCTAGCTACACTGAATAGTGAAATTTACCTTAATTTTTTACAAAATGATTTACCCGGCATGCTAGAAGATGTCAATTTAGAAGTGAGGCGGAGAATGTGGCTTCAAAATGATGGGTGCCCAGCTCACTACGCAATAGTAGTAAGAAATTATTTAAATCAACACTTCGCACAAAGGTGGATAGGCCGGCTCGGCTCTATTTTATGGCCGCCCAGATCGCCGGATCTAAATCCCTTGGATTTTTTTTATTGGGGATGTCTGAAAGACCTTGTCTACGCGAGGCCAGTATCCTCAATAACAGAGTTGCGTACTCGCATACAAAATGCAGCTGCACACATAAAAACGTCTAGTTACGCGCGCCGCATCAAACTTTCTTTTATAAAAAGATGTAGGGCGTGTATCAGAGCGCAAGGACGCCAATTCGAACATTTATTGTAAATTTAATAAAAAATTAAAATTTCATGTTGTTTTATTTCAAATTCTTTATTCAAACTAAGAATTAATAACTATTCCGAAAAAATTCTTTTTAAAATTTCATACCATTTGCTATTCAAGCAGTAATAAAATTTAAGAGATACATTAAGCATAGGTTATCATACCTTTTTTAAAACTAGAATAACTAAGCATTTTTTTAAGATAATGGGCACGATGAGCGTCATACATTTTTTTTACATGGTAGCTGACCAAACACGAAGAAAAATAATTTCTTGTTTAAATTTTTTTTGAACATTGTTTTTTCCAAGCACTTCGTGATTAGCTAGCTCAATTTTAACCACTGTTATTGATAGCTGAACTATTCCGTTAGAAGGTAAAAAAACCTGAATCAGAAAAAGTCCGTATTTGTAAAAATGGCACATTAAAAACCAACCAAAAGTGGCATTTTTAAAAAAAATCATAAACTATCAAATATCTTAAAAACCGAGATATTTTTACTAAAGTCAAAATTTGAGATTAGAGAGGTCTCGACGAAACCTATCAACAGTTAAAGGTTTATCCATTGTTTCTGAGACACCCTGTATTTAATTTTATCACTGATTAGCCTTTCAGAAACAAGGGGTTAATAAGCAAACATATTTATGTCAAAAACAAATTAATCACCTTTTGACAGCCCACTTTCTGTTATTCATGTCCTGTTCATTGCTTGTGCAGTGGCTTATGTTCTTAGCATATTAATAAAATTGATAAAATGAAATTCAGGTCCATGGTGAGTAACCAAAGCTTCTAACATATCGAGCTTCTCTATGCTTCCGAAGTCACCTTGCGCCCAGACATGTGCACCATCAGAAGATCAATTTTAGCAGAGCTTTGCTACTCTTTTTGAGAAGAAGTGTTTTTCATTTTCATTCAATCTAAAAAAAAATTACATGTAATTTTGAACAACAACATAGTGTAGGTTATTTAATGGAAAACATAATATTAAATTAATTTTAAACTATTGTTTATTTAATGAAAAAATTATTACACAACTTTGCTCACCTATCATTATTGGATTTTTAAGTATTCCTGAATTTATTTCACTTGGAGGAAGTTATTTATTGCATACTCAACTCAAGATATTCATCTTCAAGTATTTGTGTTTCAAAATAACACTAGTTTTTCTGTGTTCATAAGTTGTTTTTATCGATTTCAAAATTGATGTGCATCCAGAAATGTAACCTCTGTTGAAGCCGATGGTCTGTAAAATATTTTAGTGGATTCATAACAATATAAAGTTCGCTCGTTTTTTAGTATGGGAAAGTTCAACTTCATACATTTTGGTAAATAACTATTAGGCCAAAGATGAAAGCGTTCTTCACCTGGATTTGCCTACAAGAGAGTTGCTGGATGTCTGATTATCAGAGTAACAAGTTGTACTCTGCACAAGTTGTACTGTCACCATGGTGATCTGATAAACTTAAGTAAGATTATGGTAGCTAACCAGGTGGGCTCAGCTATATTAGCATGAAATAGTATGAAACAATGAAAGGTCAAAAAGTTATTAAGTTTAGAAAATCACAAGCAAACAAACCGATAAAACTGCCGAATCCCTTCGTACACACAGGTACTGTTATTGAATCAAGAACAGTGAGTGTCAAAAATCTTAAAAAACATGCTTAAAACACATAAAATCTGAAGATAAATTAGAGATTTAAACAAACCAACAATGTAATAATGAAAAATGAAATGCAAATGTGTGCGTTCTACTTCTATGATGAAATGACACGACACGACACACACACATGCACCCAAAAGCAAAATGGCGTCAAAAAAAATGGCGGAGACTGTCTCAGAGCCGCTCCACTAACGACCCGCTAGTTATAGGGGTGATTCCAACGCCTGCACAAAACACTGACCACTTTTTTTTGTTGTATATTGCACAGACCACATCACATAGAACCATGGAGCTATTACCATAAGAATAAACAAGTATAGAAGCGAATCTCCTTTGTGGGTGCACCAAATGCCGCTATTTGCATACCTACAGCGCCTGTAACGCCCCGCAGTAGTCTGCGGGCGCCGATAGGGTCACCACATGGACGTATGGTGACCACTACAATATTTTTTATATAGGTACCTCCATATTTTACATTAAATGAGAAACTGAGTATACACCGAGTCTTATTGATTTTGTACTTCAAGTGTAGCGAGCGAGCGACTATCTTTAGCAATAGTACCCACATTTTTAGTTTTTTTGATTCCGTAGTTATAAGAACCTGCCTATTTTTGATTAATTGAGCTTAATCCCTACAACTTAGAGAACAAAATCATTAAAATGTTTCGAATTTCGATGTACAAAAATGGTTTGTAATTTAGGTATCGTACCTACGTTTATAGTCCAAGAGCTGAAGTTATGAATGTACTAATGGATAAAACCTAAGCTCACTTTTTACTATCAGACCAACATTTTCACTTGAAAAAAAATCTGTTGTTTCATAATTTTAATCAAGTATTGATTGTATTTAAATTTTATATGGAACAGTAACAAAGGTCGATAAAAATATACCTATATAGCAGTACTAAAGTTTCTCATAATTCAAATTATTCCCGACTTTACAAAAAAAAAATCCCATACTTACAGAGTTTCAAAATTGCACTACAATGACAGCTTTAGAAACTCGATACATTATATTGTATTAGCTTTGACATGTAATGAATATTACGAATAAAACTGTATCTGTATCTAGGGTAGGTATAATAAAAATAATTTTAAAATATTCAATCATTTTTATTTAAAAGGTTTCAATTCAACAGAAATATTTACAAATGTCTGATATTTATAAAAGATGGCGTTTTTGTAGATGATTTGAAGTTTCGGTTATTAAACTTCAGCGCGTAGTAAATACGCATTCTTATAAAAAGCTTAATCAGGTAATCAATAGGAAAATATTCACAAGGTACCTGAAACACAATTTTTTTCATTGTATCTAGCAAGATCGCACCAGCACCATCGGTAAAAATAAAATTTTTGAAGCTATTTACGAATATATTCTCGAGTTTCTCAATATAGTTTACAAAATGTGCCGGAGGAACAGTTAAACTTCCGAAAATTTTTGTCCGATTGAATGCTTTAAAATGAATAAATAGTTGAGAATTTTCTGTATTTTCTCCCTTGTAATCTCTGTATTTATTGAAAGCTGGGCATTCATGTTTAAGCGAGCATTTTTTGAGTAGATACCCACAAACGTAGGAAAGTGCGTTTTGTGTAGGCAAATCTGAGGGCCAATTATGGATCTTTCATCGTATGACATGGTATAAATTTGAGAAAAAGAAGTCATGAAATACTGCATTTCGTATTACTGATCTCCAATGATATCATCACTATGGCATAATTTCAATGATGTCATCATTAAATAATAAACAAATGATTAAAAATCTGACCGGAAATCGTATTTTTCGTCTTGCACTATGATATCATATGATATCATTTGCAAAACCATGAGATCGGTAATAGGCCCTCAGACCTGTAATCGCATGTCGGAACAGCAAGTGGCGAAATCTCCGATGTCATATGGTTTGCAAAAAAAGGTTCTGTGCCGTCGTCTTTGCTCAAAAGAAATATATCCAAGTCATCTTCGCAGTTGCTTAGAGAGGATTGAATAAAACAAGTAGATATACCTTTGTACTTACCTTTCTTTATCTTCGGGCAAATTGTAAAACTTTAAATTTGGGGTTATTATGGCATTATTTTTGCACCCATAAACGCAACAATAAGTCGGCATCGCGGCGACTAGGTAGATAGCGGCGCGCGGGAAGGAGTCACGTACGTGCGGGATGCGGTGCGCGCCTTGACTGGCGATTCCGTTCAACGGAAATCAAACGGTAGGTGAATAACGTGGCCTTGAGCGCTCGACGGCCGGGAGTTTCGCTTCTATACTTGTTTATTCTTATGCTATTACTCAAACAGGAATGAGCTCTTCAAAATATTGTTGTTCAAATTTGGACTTTATTTCTATGTAATTAAAGACTAAACACTTGAAAGCGCAAAAGCGTGCTGAGAGAGATCGCAATAACTGTACCTTTTATCCCTTTCCCACAGTGTTGCTACTGTTGTATATTTTATAGTTTAGTAGTTATGAAACAACTATTGGTAGATGAATATTTTTTATTATTGTTTATTTTAATTACTTTTAACGCCCAAAATATCTAAATTGTTTTTTTTGTAATAATTGTAACATAAAATAAATTAAATTACCATGTTAGCCTACTATTAATAATTATAACACTATGATTTTACGTCCAGGAAATATTTTAGTGGTAGTATTCAAAAAATGTTATATTGCAACATCGATTCTTTGTCAATGTCAGTAAGGGGAATGGCAGATGGCCATACTAACTTAGGCCCACAACGCACACATATAAACGAATATGAAAATAATAGCGGATAATACCAGTATTTTATTGGTAAAAGAAAAAATATAAAAAAACTTGGTGAATCTTATTTAATGTATTTTTTCTTTTTCGTAAAATCATCATGGTATTATGTTATTTATGTTCATTACATTACTAATATAATATTAAGAATTGTACACATTATGTCACGAGTAATAAACATTATACAACGTGCAACCCATTACTGAGGAAGACATTGCGAAAATATAAATATTTCTTAATTTTAAAACAATAGTTTAGATGACGAGAACATCATCTAAAAACTGAGCAGGTAATACCATATAGCGCAACGACTTAGGAGACCTTATATTAAACTTTCCCTCGCTTAAACAACCCGAAAAATGTAAAAAGCCCTCATTGATTCGAATACTAATTTATAGTAGGTATTTTCATTAGGTATAGTAAAACCTATCCATCTATAAAAAGCTATTATTTAGTTATTTATTTTATAAGTTATATACTTAGAATAAGAAAGTACAAAAATGAAATTATCGATTTCACATCGACAATAGTTATCGATTTTAAGATATTTTTTTGCACAAGCAAGTTCACTTCCTGCGATCGTTTTAATATTGTATATTTACGAGTATTTAAAACTAGCGCGCCGCCCGCGGCTTTGCCAGCTTGGATAAGTTATATTATTTGAACTATTACCCGTGCGAAGCCGGGGCGGATCGCTGGTTATACATAATAATCTTGAGTCACTCTATTTATTGCTGAAAACTTCATTAAAATCTATTGCGTAATTTAAGAGATTTAAGCGAATAGACAGTGGAAGCGACATTCTTTTATATTATGTAAAGAAGATATAATCTAACATTATCTGGATAGAACGAAAAATTAAATACGAATATTTTATGTTTTTCTAGTGCATCAAATTTGTTGTGCATTCTTGGGCCTAAAATCGCCATTCCCCTTTTATGTGCTTGTTCAGACAAGCAAACTGAAATGGGACGAATCATGCAATAGCAAAAAAAAATCATTGTGTGGTTTTATGAAACTACGATGAATCTTTTTTCGGATCGTAGACCTGTTGGTAATTGGCAACAGTTACCTATAATACATGTGGCTCCTGTGAGATTCGCAGCAAAACTGCAACCCCCACAAGAACTACAGTGTACGTTGCCAATTTGTGAAATCAGATGTAAAGTCACTATTGTTTTATATAGCTTATTCTATTATATTCAGGATCTCTAATTCGCATACTTCTAGACTGCCTTAGACTAAATTGTTCTTATAATCACAAAAAGCGTCATTTCGCACACAAGAAGTAAACATAAGACCACATGGTATGTATCTAACCTAAATATTATCGCAATTTTTAACATTTTTTAATAAAAGTAATTTATATTAGTTATTTATTGTTTAGCTTACACGATGCGATGTTAAGTTATTAGAAAAAAGGAATTGGCACTAACATTCTGTTCAAGATATTGGCGAAACCACAAAAGTTTTAAATATTGTTGAAACAGTTCGACTCACACTGATGTGTTTTTAATTCTTTTCTTCTTAAAATATTACTCATTCTTTTACTAGGTATGTATTCAAATATCACAGAGAGATTTTAGTGTTGACTCATTTTTGACAAGTTGACATATTTGATTATCTGTTATGTGGCAGTGGGTTCAACATAATATACCGATTGGAAAGACCCATCTATTGAAAGACAATTATTGACATTCATTATTTTTTAAATAATTATTATGTTAATAAAATCTATCTTGTATTGAAAAGTAGATATAAAGTTCTTTTGCGCAACTCATTTTGAAAGAATAGAATAGAATATAATATTTCTTTGTTGTAGTACAACACCAACCAGTTTAAAGTCAACGTATAAATAATACACTAAATGTACAAAGGGCGACCTTGTCGCTAAAAGCGATCTCGAACAATCGTGATTATTAAGCATATTATAATTTTCAAAAGCATCTTTCAGGTTGAATGTTATTGTTTTTAAGAAAAAAACCCTATTTTGTAGAATTTATGGTCACAAAACTTACGAAAGAGACAAACGGTACAGTTATTTATCTCTCGCTCGGCACACTTTTTTAAGCAAGAGCTCATTCCTGTTTGAGTAATAATTCCATGTACGTAGTATCTATGTAGTCTGATTTATAAGATCTGGCTGTATGGTCGAACCTTTGCCTGTCCAATTTGGACGAATATTACTTCTCTCTATCCCTGCGTTCCGTAAAACGATAAAAGTGATAATATCGCGAATCCGACCAAAGTCACAACATAACCTACTGATTCAATAGCCCTTATATTTTGTGACGATTTAATTTGGTCGGATTCGCGATATTATCGCTTTTATCGCAATTCGGAACGCACCATATGTAGTCTGTGGCACATAACCTAAAAAAAATCCCGTCAGGTTAAGTGTTCTGTGCTAAAAATCGAGTTGAATTAATCTGAAATTCTGCGACATTTTTCTTGTATTTCTTGATTAAGTAATAACAATGTTACGTAGTCTCCGCGTGAACATTATAGGATCTAAATATGTGCCAACATATATTATGAAAAAAACATTTTTAACGATTGACTATCAGTGTAATGAAGCTTGGAAACAACAGACAAAATCATCATTATTTGAAAATCTTAATCTAAATGACTTCTATAACTTAATTGATCAAAAGTATACAACAAAGGGAAATATAAGTTCCGTCGATGTTGATATATTTGCCAACGCGCTTAATGATCCTATTCATTTGGATGAGCTTCGAGATCTTTTACACAAACTGAGACTTTCAGCCGAAACTTGTACTATGTTAGAATCTACACATCAGGCGACAATAAGAAATTATATTGAATTTGGTGACATTCAAGAATTAATTAATATTCTTAAAGATCCTCTGAATTATGGATTATTTCTAGACAACTACACTGCCAATATACTATTGGATAAATTAATCACATCATCTAATATTGAACAAGCTGCTTATGTTGCATCACTAGTTATGTTGCAAGAAGAATACAATAATGAGATAACATGTGGGCTATGTCAGTATGCTTGTTTCAAATACATAATGGGCTATACCAAACCCCAAGAACCAGAATTAGTGGAAGACAAGAAAAAAAAAGTAGAAGAGGTTAGGATAAGAGTAAAGTTCCTTAGAAACCCTTACTTTGATGGTCATTTTGATATTAAAGATATTTTTACATTGTCCGGAAAAACATTGCTTTGGATATCAGAAAAAAATTCTGATAACTTAAACATTAACTTACAAATGATTGGGTTTCTGTCGTACAGGAAATATGATAAATTATTAAATCTATGTATGAATTATGCAAATATACCTACATTTAAACTTTTCAGCGAAGTTATAGATTTGATCAAACGGGAAATTTCTGTGGTAAATGATGATTCGAAAGAAATATTAGGAAATTGTTTATCTACTTTAACAAGATTAAGCAAAACAACTGCTTCTTTAGAAGAATCTATAAAAACAATGATAGAAAATGCCATAAACCGAAATCAGAATAAAGATATTGAAAAGCAAAGACAGGTTTGTTTTCTCCTCATATAAAATTTGGCATTATAAATTTTTTTATGTATGTCCTGAGAATTAACTACATTGCAAATCTGTATCAAAACCATAGTCACAAACTTTATTATTCAATAAAAAATAATAAATCATAACAATTAAACAAAAGCATGTAAAGTCGCTACATGCAACAAATGGTGCTCGCTTATTGGTGCAAGCAGCTGGTTGTTCATGCCCTTCTCATTCTAACAATGCATAGTATATTGATACAAAAAGCTTTAATATTACTTACTACAAAATCATGATTGATTTAATAACAGTTTGGCAATTTAGTATTCTTTTTAGCTGTTTCAGACTTGGATTGTTACACGGCAACAAAGACTAGATGAACAAACGGAACGTTTGAATAGAGCAAAACGTATAGAAGACATTAGTAGGAAACAAGAACAATTTAAAATTGAAGAGCAAAAGCTATGGTTCTTTGACAATGAAGATAAGATTGATCTGTTGATTGAAGAAAAGGAACAACAGAATACAATTGCATCAAAAATAAAGTCATCTCAGACATCTGATGAAGATTATATTCCTCCTGAAATATTACCAAAACGAAAATAAATAAAAATACCATGTCACACTTTTTTTTTGGTCCAAAAATTTTGGATATAATATAGCTGTGACCTATGTGCCTCAAACTTCATTTAATAGAAAACTTTCCACAATTTTTAATATCTATAATTCCTTATTAACATAATAATCAATTATTACAATTTAATTAGATCTAAAAAAATATTAAAAGCATTTCTTTGCTTTACTTACATATCTGAAAATCAATCCATTGATTTCATATCACTATTATTCCTTTGATGAAACTGTTCATTGAAACATGAATATTTAATGGTACACATTTTTATGAAGAACACCGGGGGGTTTTAGTAGGTAGGCCTGGCACTCTGCACTCTGCCGAAAGAACGGCGGGTACGGCGTGGTTACGCATTTCTCCCCGAAAGAAAAAGGGTGTCCACTATCTGGAAAGTTAAGAAAAATCAGGGAAATATCAGAGATGCTCTAAGCAGTCAGGGAAAGTCAGTGAAATCGAGGGGCTACCTGGAACGTCTGGGAAAAATTGAGATTTTACACTGTTCCAAAATGTTCCAGTGATTGTGAAATGATGGATATAATTTAATTCATGCTTTAGCTATAAAGATTCTTAATCTTCACCACAGATAATATAATACTACAGTACTTGACTATTGAAGCATTTTTGTTCAGGTTTGGAGTGCTCTAAGTACATCTACAGGGTTTGGAATTCACTTTCAGTTTTTTTCAGGATCGGAGTGAATGACAAATTCTCACTTATTTCTTTTGAGTAAATGTTGAAATATAATGTTTTTTATTATTTTCTTGGGATAAGTTCATACTTACTGCAATATTAAGTTTTGGTTACAAAATTGCTGTTCTACAGTAAAGCCTGTGGCAAAAATATATATAAATGATGTAATGTGAGTAGGTAAAAAGAAATCTTTTTTTTTATCCCTTTTTATGAAAAGAAATCTTAGTGGGTCCAGCACGCGTAGCACAAGGACCCCGAGGGTGAGATAAATATGTCTATCATTAAAGCTGATCGCACATATGCCCGCGCCGCACGCCGAACGCGCCGCACCAACCAGCCGCATTTTCTGATGGCCTCGCACATCATATGGCCGCACGCGCCGTACGCGCCGTAAGCAAATTTTTAGTATTGCCCACACTTTTTTTAACTCCGCCATACAGATGGTTGGGTCTGTGAAAAAATGTATGGGGAGAAGAGGAGAATATGATTGTTAACATTGGTAGGTATCTGCTTGACAGGATATGTGGTTCGATCCTGGTGTAGAACGTTATTTTGCATTGTTTTCTTAATTTATAATGTTTAAATTAAAAACATTTTTTTTAAAGACGTCGCCCCACACTTGGACTTTTTCCTGTGTCCTGAGTGCAGTTACAAACACAGAATATCACATCGATACGTCCTGTGCATAACTCGGTAACTGCCACTTGAAGAGTAATACGATTGTTTCATTTTCGTGATCTACGACCTTAACTCTATATGATGGACTTTAAAAAAATATAAAATTATGGATCTTACTCAAATTTTACAGTACAGGAAAAGTGTGCATTTAAAATTCGTGAGCGCCGCAAATATACCTATTTGGTAGATCTATATTTATGCAAGGGATGAGGCGGTGCGCACGAGTCGAGTCGGGATCTGCCACCTACTCAGTTTCGCTGCGGTGAACGTAGTAAGCGGGAGTTTACGCATCATTTTTGTAGGTAGGTATTTGGTTTATTGCATGACGATATAATAATTACCTAGGTAGTCCTTTAAAATTTCCTCAATTGCTTTTAGTGATAATTATGTTTCAACGTTTAGTTCATTAAATTTCCAAATCGCACCGCATAACTCTCTAACTACCGTAGTTACAGACTTTACTTCGGAATCTTTGCATTTGATTACTTTTGCTTCGAATATTGTAATCACAGCTTTTATACATCTGGTACATCATTATTTATGCATTGGATCGTAAACATGAATAATTGCTCTAACTACCACTAAAAAAATAATGCGTCGGATCTGTGAAAAAATATTCATTTGTAACTACCAGTCAGACAGTTTGTTTTGGGATACGTAAATATGGTGAACACATTAAGGCGACTAGAGACATGAAATGGTGGTTTTTGGAGGCGAACTACTCTTAAACTAGCCGGTAAAAAATTCTACAAAAAATATATTTTACGCTTTGATATGTGCCCTATAAACTGTACATTTGAAAAGTTTGAAGTAGGTATATTAAATAGTATGCAATTTTTTTTTGAAATGAGTCTGTTTTCAAATTTAATTTCCGAACTGCTCCTAAACTACAAATGATATGTTTATGGTTGTTGATAGACCTAAATGTAAATTAATTACTCTTGAAACTGTACATTTTTTTAAAAATAATTATTAGTTTTTACAAAAAAAAAAATTTATCACTTGCACAGCAAACCGTCGTGAACGGGCGACGAGAATCAGTGTAGCGCTGACATTCAAGGAGGAAGGCTGCGCGCTGCGCTGCCGGTATTTGCTTCATGGCTGCCGCCATCCACTTGTTACGCGAAATTGTAAAATCGATTGCTAGGGTGCTTACACTTTTCACATGCGATAGTGAATACGATACGCGCTTCTTTAGTGCAAGACGTGTAATTTACTTCTTGTGTGCGAAATGACGCTTTTTGTGATTATAAGAACAATTTAGTCTAAGGCAGTCTAGAAGTATGCGAATTAGAGATCCTGAATATAATAGAATAAGCTATAAAAAACAATAGTGACTTTAGATCTGATTTCACAAATTGGCAACGTACAGTTTTGCTGCGAATCTCACAGGAGCCACATGTATTATAGGTAACTGTTGCCAATTACCAACAGGTCTACGATCCGAAAAAAGATTCATCGTAGTTTCATAAAACCACACAATGTTTTTTTTTGCTATTGCATGATTCGTCCCATTTCAGTTTGCTTTTCTGAACAAGCACATAAAAGGGGAATGGCGATTTTAGGCCCAAGAATGCACAACAAATTTGATGCACTAGAAAAATATACAATATTCGTATTTAATTTTCCGTTCTATCCAAATATCTCTAAATGTTAGAATATATCTTCTTTACATAGCATAAAAGAAAGTCGCTCCCACTGTCTATTCGCTTAAATCTTTTAAACTACGCAATAGATTTTAATGAAGTTTTCAGCAATAGATAGAGTGAGTGAGTCAAGAGGAAGCTTTATGTATAATAATATGTATAATATATAATAATAGTTTAAATAATATAACTTATCCAAGCTGGCAAGCCGCGGGCGGAGCGCTAGTTTTAAATAACTATACAATATTAAAACGATTGCAGGAAGTGAACTTGCTTGTGCAAAAAATATCTTAAAATCGATAACTATTTTCGATGTCAAATCGATAATTTTATTTCTTATTAAGTATATAACTTACAAAATAAACAACTAAATAATAGTTTTTTATAGATGGATAGGTTTTACTATAATGAAAATACCTATGGTACTTATTATAATATTAGTATTCACATCAATGAGGGCTTTTTTTACATTTTTCGGGTTGTTTAAACGAGGGAAAAGTTTAATATAAGGTCTCCTAAGTCGTTGAGTTATATGGTATTACCTGCTCAGTTTTTAGATGATGTTCTCGTCATATATGACATTAACATAGACTAATTAAAAAATAAGAAATCTTTATATTTCCGCAATGTCTTCCTTAGTAATGGGTTGCACGTTGTATAATATTTATTACTCATGACATAATGTGTACAATTCTTAATATTATATTAGTAATGTAATGGACATAAATAACATAATACCATGATGATTTTACGAAAAAGAAAAAATACATTAAATAAGATTCACCAAGTTTTTTTATATTTTTTCTTTTACCAATAAAATACTGGTATTATCTGCTATTATTTTCACATTCGTTTATATGTATGCGTTGTGGGCCTAAGTTAGTATGACCATCTGCCATTCCCCTTTGGGACTCCTGCTTCAATAGTAACTCTGTATACAAGGTTATTTTTAATGAGGTCCCGTAATGGTATGGCTTTTCATAATACAACATACATAGTAACATTCCTTATTGTATCACAATAAATATGTTTTTTAAATCACCAAAATCGGTCCATCCGATGTAAAGTTATAAACCAATTTGCATCAACTGATTTTATTAAATCCGCCGCTGCCTACGGACAGGCTGTGACGTCAGTCGACACTATCCGCCGCCGTCGCGCGCCGCACTATGGGATGAAAGCGTGAGTTGCGTTTGAAAAATCTGCATTTTTTTTTCTACTATACCTACGGATACAAAATTTTGCATACAGGATCTCCAATATATAAGCTATGAAATGATACTAGAATCTTTATATATTTAATTTATTATTACACATAAAAACAAACAAAATAAAAAATCGCTACTTTTCCATGCAATATTACTTTTTCCGTTTCATTGTTTGCTTATTACGAGAATATGAAGGCGATTATAAAGGAAATAATGATATAATATTGTTATTATATCACTAAATGACGTGATAGTTGACTAAAATACACTATAAGAGCATGGACCTGCAAGAATCTTTTATTCAGGTCTGTTTATTCAGGAGACATGTTTCCCTCAAAATTTATAAAGTAAAGTTAAATATAATATTACCTCAAAGTTTATCGTTGTTTGTATTCATTTTGCCCCGATGAACCAACACATCCCCATTTGCTAAACCTGAGACGTATTTGAGAAGGTCTGTCAACACTTTTTATCATCAAAACACGGCCAATAGTATGATCCAGCAAATCTTGTAGCTTTACTTTAGCACTTGTGTCTGTTACTTCAATACTTGAAGCAGGCAGATAGTACGTTTTTTTTTGCGTCAGATACTCGATATGTTATAATAATGACGGAAACATGACTGAGTTCTTTTCTATAAATTTTAAATCTTAAAAATGTGTACTAGCTTTTGACATACAAATCTTCAGTAGAGGGCCAAAGCTTCATCTGCAGAGAAACTTTTCATATTGATGGTTTCATGAAATATTTTTTCTTCATCACCTTTTTCTCGTTTGTGTTAGAGCTTCGCATTATGGCAACAATCGAAGCTTTTTCGAACCCGCCTTCGTCTCTCAATTCTTGCACATATGCGTTATTCGAACCTAATGCACCGTTCAGCCATGTTGAATTTTTAGTTGAATGGTTTCTTGTTTAGTACTACAATCAATGAAAAAGAAACTCTCTTTGTGGCAGGCAGGAAGATTGTATCCTACCTACAGTAAACGAGTGGAGAGAGACTAACCGTTGTATGAGTCCATGCAATATTAGACCGTATAATGATATAGTGAATCTATTTGTGTTCTGACGTTATTCTGGCTTTAACAGTGCACAATGTGGCCAGTTCTCTTTACTTGCACCTAATCTACGGCTTCATCGCCATAAGCTGCACGCCCAGATTGAAAAATGGAAACATTCTTTGTGACGGTAACGGTAACACTCTGTTAAAACTAGGTTTTACACTCAAAGCCACATCTGGCAGTATGGGCCATACAGTACTCCAGCCTGTCGCCTACACAAAAGGGCACCAAAGCCAAAAATTATCAATTTTTCAGTAAACAAATCAACTAAAACCAACGACCAGGGCCCTAATTCCGCTAATCTTAACGTCGTTGTCGCGTCGTGATAGCGTTTCAATAACACTGCTTTTGTCGCTTTTATGCGCATTTTCTGCTACAATTTATTTGTGCTACAATTTCTTGATAGGTCAATAGTTACAAATGTTTTAGTTAGTATTCGGTTAACCAAAAATAACTGTCTCAAAAAGCGATGCTATTGAAGCGTTATTGACACGCCACAAATGCATTAACGCTAGCAGAATAAGCCCCCGGACATATGTTTTTTCGTTTTTTTTTCGTTACAATTTCGTCAATTTTCATCGTAGAAAAAAAAAATTGGTACCATTTATATTGTTTTTTAATTGTCTACAAAGCTACATTTATAGTTAAAATCGTTACGGATCCTCATTATGACAAAAAATTTGTGTGCTTGTTCAGACAAGCAAACTGAAAATCCAAACTGAAAACCCAAAAAAAAATCAGCTCTTCCATACATCTAGGTTCAGTGAATGTTGAACATTTCTATGGAACAGCTGATTTTTTTTTGCGATTTCAAAGTTGGTCCCATAGTGAAAGTTGTTCAGTTTGCTTGTCTGAACAAGCACCCAAATTTTTTGTCATAAGTAAAAGATTAACTTGTATACATATTATATGCCTTTTCATTTTGCAATTCACAGAGTAATAATAATAATAATATGTCAAGAAATGATATGTTTGGGGATTTCTGCGTACATATAGGGTAATTCCTGGGTATCTGGTAACACTTAGTATCAGCACGCGTCGAACGCGCCGCATTATATGACCTCATCAGCATTTGTCCTTCAATACCCGAACACCTACCGCATTTTTGAAATTCGGCGCGTGCGGTGCGGCCAAATGTGCGAGGTTTCATATAATTTCATACAAGAAATTCCAAAAATACAGCGCGTTCGTCACGTGCGGTGCGTGCGGCGCGGCCATATGTGCGATCAGCTTAACTGTCACTTTCTCGACATCAAACAATAAAGCTGATCGCACATATGCCCGCGCTGCATTTTATGACGTCATCAGCATCCGTTTTTCTATAGCCGGACACCTCCCGCATTTTTGAAATTCGACGCGTTCGGTGCGGCCAAGTGTGCGAGGTTTCATATGATTTCATACAACGAATTCCAAAAATGCGGCGCGTTCGGCGCTTGCAGCGCGGACATATGTGCGTTCAGCTTTATAGCTATCTCATTCGCTACTGTCAAACAAAAGTCTGTCTAAGCTAGAGAAACAGGCCGAGAAAATACTCTCGCGTCCTGTTCTACGCGTGCTGCAGACGTTGTCCTGCCCGATTACAGCGCCACCTACCGGGTCCAATTGTTCGTTAAACCTACCCTTAACCTATTCAAATTACACAGAAAATTTCGTAAGAATCGGTCTCGCCGTTTTCGAGTTTTTGCGAGACTAGTGAAGGAAAACATGGTGAGGAAACCTGCATACACCTGCGAAGTAATTCTAAGGTGTATGTGAAGTCAACCAATCCGCACTGGGCCAGCGTGGTTTGACTAAGGCCTAATCGCCCTAACTAGTTACGGTAGGCTTGTGTTGTGCCCCTCGGTGGGGACGTATATGAGCTGTGATGATGATGATGATGGATGACAGTGTCTCTGAATAAAGTGCAGGCAGGAGCAAAAGGGGATCATTTTAGTGATAAAAAAATAGAAAAAAGAATGCATTTTTTGCATTATTTAGGGGTCATTTAATTTTTTTACCCTCCATTGCGAACTTGACGTGCATAAACCGTTAATATAACTCTTGAATGAATAGACACATATCACTAAAATAAACGCCAACATGATCTTTAAAGTCCGTTAATAGTGCTGCTAAAACACAAATTTTGTCAATTATTATCACACACAATTAATTACAGAGGATTAAAGGAGAAAAAAGCGTTAATTGTTTTGTTTTTTTAAATTAAATAAGTACAACTTTTTGTTTTCCATTGTTTTCTAGTGCTTATTTAAATCTGCATCATTTCAGCTATCAAACGCCATATAAATTGCGTCCCTAGGTCAATTGTAACAATAGCTATGATCATTTGAATCGGGGTATTGGAGACCGCAGTACCATTAACTTCGCAAATATTTCTATCAGAGACGTGATCAGGGGACCCGTTTCATCGAATTCTATGTTTGGGGGAAGGAATCACTGCTGCGTGATGAACTGTCGTTATTATTAGAGGATGTGCCGCTAGCTTTATGGCACGGAATGTTCATACAGATGGATGGTTGTCAGATGTCAGGCCCACTACGCCAGTATTATTATTATCCAAAGAGATGATTGGTCGACAAGGTCCTATTAGGTGGCCTGCGCGATCACCAGATATGACGTCTCTCGACTATTTCCTATGGGGCACAATGAAGCAACGTGTTTATAGCACTACTACACTTACTTGCAATGAAATCGACCCACCTTACGCTTTGGTTTAGAGTTCGAGTAAGAATGTCTTTTTAACCTGTTTGTTAAACAAGATCCTAAGCTTACATTAGACCAGTTTTTCCTGCGATAGATTTAGGTTTATTGATTTTACAAACTGAAAACGAAATTTTTAAAAATACCTTATTTTTTGGGAAAATCAGCTCAATTTAAAGGTCAATCAAATATATAGGAATAATCAATTTTTCAAAAAACATTGATTCAATTAACTTTTAACACTCTGCATAGTCGCAGAGATTGCATATAACGGAAAAATGAGAAACAGGCAAATCTCTGGAAACAGGGTAATAAACACAGAAGTCGAACTGCGAGATATAATTTTGAGTACCGCTGAAGACCTGCGGAATGACTCTGGCAATGATTCGACGCGCAACATAGCAAATAGTTTTTCGCAGAGCAATGTGCCTATACAACAACGAGGGGATCATTTCGAGAATTTAATACAATAATAATTTCTAATGGTACTTTACGATGTAAATACTAGTTGAACAGAGCAGTTGGACCACTGCCCCGGACTGCCTTATTTCTTGATTAAAAAATTACGAATATGAATTGTTTTATTAAATCTAAATCAAGTCAGAATAATACCAACACAGTCTAGTCGAGAATAATTAATGATTAAACCAACTTACCTGTACGTGAAGTTCAATCATAATTATACGAAGGCTTCGTCCGAAGGGATTAGCAAATAATACTTGTAGTAACGCCTAGTGATACGCCAGTCACGCACTTTATTTGAGGGTATAAATAAAATTTAAAATGAGTCTCACGTCAACAAGGTGGGCGTCCTATCCGCTCGCTTCATTTAGTTTAGAGTAGCCGCATCCGGAATATTTCACACAAAAAAGGGGACTTGTAGTTGGGGGGGAGGGTTGCTAATCCCTTCGGACGAAGCCTTCGTATAATTATGATTGAACTTCACGTACAGGTAAGTTCGTTTAATCATTAATTATACTCGGCTTCGTCCTCGGGATTAGCAAATAATACTTGTAGACTTTTAGAGATAATAGTGTGAAATATTTTCATTAATTTATGTTAATAAGAATAAACATCAATCATCATTTGAATTACTCGTATTATTAGCAATTGTTCTGGCAAAATAATTATTTCCATTAGTATTGACATTATTTATGGTTCTATTATAGAATCGATAGAATGTGCTTGAAGAGCCGCTCCATCCAGCGGTTCATCTTATTTGATCTAGGCCGACACCTAGGTGATGAGCCGCGGATGTAGCTGTGCGCGGTAAATATGTTTAGATCAAAAACGCTATCGCGCAGTGTGTCCTTTATTCACTGACTTAAGGTTTGGGAACCGACAGCACTATAAGGCTTTTTAGCACTTATGAAGAGAAGGAAAGATTTAAATATTTTTAATATTAATCTAGGACAAGGTTTGTACTTTGTGTGCTGTCAACAGCGCAATGAGAGTGATGAGATTTTTCGAAAGTTTTTCAAAAGACAATGTTTCATTGGTGTAAAATTGGCTGACATAATTAATAACTATTGAAGTATCCCACATATTTGGGCAAGGGAGGGCGTAACCGAAATATTCCTTTAAAATATCTTTTTACTCTGTCATCTTCTCGTAAATTAATTTCCCCTAAGCAGGGCGAGCGCGGATCTATAGGAGTTAAGCGTGCCATATTGAGCTCCCACTTCATAATAGTTTGTTGAAATAAATTATTTGTGGAATTGAAGGATTATACAAGTGACAATTATTGTCGTTACAGTAATTGAACCAGCGCCGTAAATAAACATTATATTGTTTAAAGGAACTTTGGGATATAGATGCTAATATCGGCGGTACACTCCACGCCGTCCGCATAAGTTCCCCGCATCCGTTCCGGGTGAAAGCATAAAAGTTAAAATCGGCCCAGGAAATGCATCTGGGTCCTTAGGCCAGGAGACATAATCAGTGCATTTAGTATTTATTTGACTAGCGAATAAGTCTACTTGAGGTGCGCCATACGATGAGACAATTTCCTGATATGCCCAGTCCGCTAACTCCAATTTTTTTTTTCTTTTTTAAATACGTCGCCCTACGCTAGGATTTTCTCCTGTGTCGTGGATACAGTTACAAACATAGAATACCACATGCACATACGCCCAGACCGGAACAAATTTCTGTAGGCCATAAAACATTTGTCCCGTACGGGAATCGAACCCGCGACCCGTTGCGCAGTAGGTGATCACTCGACCTTTGCGCTAAACGTGTCGTCGATTCTATGTCAGGATGTACCCGCCTTGATTCGGCATCTGCCGTTATATTATCAGATGAGCTAATGTAATAAGCCATAACATACAAATTGCGACATTCACACCACTGCCATAGTTGACGAGTGATGTCAGTGAAGAGATTACTGTAGTGTTGTCGATGCGGAGAAATTTGACAACTACTTACATTTTTGGCGAACACTTTTAATCTTAGAAAAGCAGCTAGAATTTCTAGGTAGTTAATGTGTTGTGTTCTCTCCTGAATGCTCCACAACCCGCTAACTTTCTCTTTGCCACGTACAGCCCCGTATTTGAGGCGTCTGAGAAAATTTCCAGATCATGTGTATCATGTTTGATTTTACAAAACGGTATTTGTATTGCGTCATTCCTAGGGATATTTATAAATTTATCATAATTATCATTAATGATGATTTTAAGTTTAATTACTTAATGCGCTCGAATATTTTAGTGTAAGGCTAGCTGTATTCTACAGCCGGGCAAACTGAGACTAGTAATTCGACTATTTGTGCGAATTGACGTATTCAACATCTTTTAAGAGTTAACCATTTTTTTTTAAATTTCTGATTTGTGATCTGGAAATTTTTAGTCTAGATTAGAACGAAACCTTAAAAATGTACATATATTACTAGGTATCATCAAACTTTTGTCCTCGTTAATTAAAATCAAAGAGAGGTAATTAATTTTTTGGTTTGTATAGTATTATACAAACAACTATCGTAAGAGTGTCCCATTAGCCAATAATTATCTAAATAATTAGTTGATTTTAGGTCCGCAGAACGGAGTAATCGGACAATTGGTTTCATTGCCTTGATGGTGCAGTACGCAAGCCAAATAGTTCTTGTTCAATTTGAAATCTTAAATATTTTCTTGAATTAGGGTCAATACTTATTAAATAAAAGGCATCTTTTAAATCTATTTTTGTCATGAAACAATTTTTTGTTATAAATTTTAGCACTGAGCGTAAATTTTCAATTTTTAAATGATCTGCTTTTATACATTTATTAAAGTTTTTTTAAATTCAGGATGAAACGATGTTTACCATTTGGCTTAGGTACCAGAATATACTTGATAAAAATTGCCCTTTAGTAGGTTGGCATTTTGAAATAGCACCATTAGCTAACAAGTTATGAATAGCTTAATTGAAATCATCTCTTTCTGTGGCTAAATAATGTTTCACCTTTGGAACAGGTAATTGGTTAAAGGGATTAGTGAATGGGATTTCGTATCCCTTGATGCAGGATAGAATTTCTGCATTCTTAGTTATAAGAGACCATTGGTCATAAAAAGAGGCAAAGTGCCTGCATATTTTACTGGATTTTGCAGCGATCGCGTGGCGGCGGGCGGCTGCTGCGAGTGTCTCGATGAGCTCGATGGCCGACCTCCACTGGCAGGGGGCTCCTTCGTCTTCGGACGATTTGGCTGCTTCCGAGTAGGATAAGGGCCCTTCCAGTTTAATTATTCCTGGAGGTGCTAGGCGTCGGTGCAGGCGCCTTTTTTATATTTTGTTTGTGGCTTATGCAATGAAGTTTTTAACTCTGCACCCTATTTATTATAAAGGCGATAGCCTTTGCAGTCTTAATAATTTCTGACAGGTTTTCGCCTAATGAATGAATAAAAAATGGTTAAGTATTTTGAAGCTGGTCTTTCATGTCCTTTTTAAGGGAAGACAGAATAAAATTCCGTCGTATGACTGGTTCCACCTGTGTCCATCAACATTTTTATTAATTCTAGATCACTGTTATTTTTCGAGGTCAGCGAATTAATAGCTTGGTTCAAGCATGAAATAGCCGTAGAAACTTGTTTTTGCCTAATTTCGATATTTTTATATCGTTTAGCGTTTATATCGGAGAAAGCCACCTTTATTTCGGCATTCAGTACCTACGGGAGCATTAATTAGTTTGCAGTTACTCGGCGAAAGGTATTTCACATTAATGCGTGTTCCAACTTAACTGCAAAGTCTTTGTGAATGTCGGCTCCAAAAGTATTCGAAATAGTTGGATCCTCGCCCAATATTTCAAGTATTGTGGTGTTTAGCATCGCATTAGCTGACCCAGGCTCGTCGGTATCCGTCACTTGCTCAGGCGCGCCGGCGGCGGCGGTGGTGGCGGTGGTGGCGACCACCACGGGGGTGACCGTCATGACGGCACAGAAGATATAAACGGCGGGCTCGCACTGAGCGTAGCCACTTTGGCGGGTTCTGGGTCGAGGTCGCCCTGCATCTCCGAACGTGGCTCAGAACCAATAATCCCATCGAGTAGTAGGCCAATTATAAATCTTTCATCGTATGACATGGCATAATAAATCATGAAATGCTTCATTTCGTATTACCGATCTCCAATGATATCATTACTATGGCATAATTTCGATGATGTTAATATCATATAACGAACGAATGATCAAAAATCTGACCGAAAATCATAATTTACGCTTTGCACTATGATATCATATGATATCATTTGAAAACCGTGAGATCGCAATAGGCCTGCAGGTTTAAAACGTTGTTATTACGTTCTTGTTCTGAAAACCACCGATATCTCCATTAGTCATGAAACAGACCAAAGTACTGTTCGCGAGACTAATTTATAGGGTAGTACAGCTCCAAAGAGAAGTACGCAAACCCGGATAGGTTATCATTACCATAGGGTAGTACAGCTCCAAAGAGAAGTACGCAAACCCGGATATGTAACCATTGCCACTATGAATACACCGATATCTCCATTAGTCATTAAACAGACCAAAGTACTGTTCGCGAGACTAATTTATAGGGTAGTACAGCTCCAAAGAGAAGTACGCAAACCCGGAGAGGTTACCATTACCATAAGGTAGTACAGCTCCAAAGAGAAGTACGCAAACCAGGATAGGTAACCATTACCACTATGTATATACTGTATTTATTCTTTAGTATATAATCATAAAAAGTAGGTGCATGTTACGATTGGATAATTATTATTACTGCTAATCAGTTAAGGAACAATCCTAAAATACTGTTCGCAAAATTATTATTGGGTAGTGCAACCCCAAAGAGAGGTACGCAAGCCCAGTTTAGTGAATAATCACTATAGCAATAACTATTGTTTAGTAAACTTTCTTCTTAGGGATATAGTGTCATAAAAATTCATACAAAAGGGGTATAAATAAGCCCACTAGGTAGGTATGAAATAAATCTTATTTAACAGTTTTCGTAAAACTATTTCATTGGATTATAAAACTTCATTTCAGAGGAAACCAGTAAAAAATAAAAACGTGACAAATTTACCATTATAGGTATAATTCGTCATTAACTAATTAAGTTTCTCTAGTACTTATGAGAATATAACAAGATGGCTGACTTATCATACTTCATCAAACGAGCATTGTACGGGCAGCAAATAGAAAATGACATTTTCGGCCATAGTCACTAATAAATGCACTTATTCACACAATGACTAACCTTGAGACTCCGAGCGGGAACGCCTGTCGAGCAAGCTGGAACGACTCCGTGTACGGCATCTTCGTAACACTTCGAGTTTTTTAAACTTACACAACAGATTTGACAATCCTCCTCACTTTTCCGCTTAGGCATTATAAATAAGCACTACCTCACTTAAAGTAAAAACTTTTAAGACGCGAGAGTGTGATCGTGGCGAGCACTAAAAAGCGAATGAAGCGAGCGGATAGGTCGCCCACCTTGTTGACGTGAGACTCATTTTAAATTTTATTTATACCCTCAAATAAAGTGCGTGACTGGCGTATCACTAGGCGTTACTACAAGTATTATTTGCTAATCCCGAGGACGAAGCCGAGTATAATTTACATCTAACTGTAGTATTTTTATTCCGAGGCTTCAATTAAGTCGAAACTAATAATAGTAAAAGTGTCCAAATCACATGATTCCGGTAGAATTTGCGAAGTTATCAGTAGCGGTCGCAATACCCCGTTTCTAATAATCATAGCTATTGTTACAATTAGCCTAGAAACACGATTTTTGTAGTCAAGTGTTTGAAAGCTGAAATGATACAGATCAAAAGAAGCACAAGAAAACAATACCATATAGGGTGTATTTTTTGTATAAAATTAGGTTTAATTAAAAAATACAAAAAATAACGCCTTTTTCTCCTTTAATCCTCTGTCATTAATGGTGTGTGACAATAATTGTCAAAATTTGTGTTTTGACAGCATTATTTTCTGCTTTTACCCTCCCCCCATGTATACGCCCTTGCTTGCGCAGTGCAATGTAGTGCAGACAGCACTACATTATCGGCGATGATCGTTGATCGTACTGTGATGATCACAGTATGATCGTTTGTCATCATCGTGCAAGCATCCACACAATCGTCTTCGTCTGTACCTGTACCTAGTAGTTTGTCGAACGGCAAGCGTCAAGATGGACGTGAAGTGTGATGCTACCTACCTACTGCAAACATTTATTTAATAGGAGCGCGTCATGGAATTATTACTCAAACAGGAATGAGCTCTTCAAAATATTGTTGTTCAAATTTGGACTTTATTTCTATGTGAATAAAGACTAAACACTTGAAAGTGCAAAAGTGTGCCGAGAGAGGTAGCAATAACTGTACCTTTTATCCCTTTCCCACAGTGTTGCTACTGTTGTATATTTTATAATTTAGTAGTTATGAAACAACTATTGGTAGATAAAGATTTTTTATTATTGTTTATTTTAATTACTTTTAACTCCCAAAATACCTAAATTGTTTTTTTTTAATAATTATAACATAAAATAAATTAAATTATCATATTAGCCTACTATTAATAATTATAACACTATGATTTTACGTCCAGAAAATATTCTAGTGGTAGTATTCAAAAAATGTTATAGTGCAACAACGATTCTTTGTCAATGTCAGTAATTTTCGTTGTCATTGTAGTAGGGTGACCACATGGTACCTAATAAATATTATCGCAATTTTTAACATTTTTCAATAAAAGTAATTTATATTAGTTATTTATTGTTTCGCTTACACGATGTGATGTAAAGTTATTAGAAAAAAGAATTGGCATTAACATTATGTTCAAGATATTGGCGATACTACAAAAGTTTTAAATATTGTTGAAACAATTCGACTCACACTGATGTTTTAATTCTTTTCTTCTTAAAATATTACTCATTCTTTTACTACGTATGTATTTAAATATCACAGAGAGATTTTAGTGTTGACTCATTTTTGACAAGTTGACATAATTTGATTATCTGTTATGTGGCGGTGGGTTCAACATAATATACTGATTGGAAAGACCTATCTATTGAAAGACAATCATTGACATTCATTATTTTTTAAATAATTATTATATATTAATAAAACCTATCTTGTATTGAAAAGCAGATATAAAATTCTTTTGCGCAACCCATTTTGAAATAATAGAATATAATATTTCTTTGTTGTACAACACCAACCAGCTTAAAGTCAACGTATAAATAATACACTTAACACTAATTGTACATAGGGCAACCTTGTCGCTAAAAGCGATCTCTTCCTTAAAAATCGTGATTATTAAGCATATTATGATTTTCCAAAGCATCTTTCAGGTTAAATGTCATCGTTTTTAAGAAAAAATCCCTATTTTGTAGAATTTGTGGTCAACAAACTTACGAAAGAGACAAACGGTACAGTTATTTATCTCTCGCTCGGCACACTTTTTTAAGCACGAGCTCATTCCTGTTTGAGTAATAATTCCATGGAGCGCGTTCAGAGCCTCTGAGTGTAGTTGTCCGGTTGTTTTTTAACTCGCCCAGAGGCGTTGAAGGGTGTTCACGCATAGAAGACCCTTTCTCTCTCAACGCCTTATTCACAGACAGCTCCACAGAGCTGTATTATATTTTATCTACATCCGATTTTTAACCCTCCCAACACTAACCATTTATCTTATATGGCAACACGCGCAAACTGAAATGATTTCGCCAATTTCAAATTTATAAGACTAACGATCTTCGCTTTGTATCGACTACACGAAATATACTGTTAAGCACGAAGACTTCGCATTATTCATCTCCGAGCAGCTCCTCATCTCAAACCCTCAAGTAAAGGCGTAAACATACGTCGTGTGGACCTTCGTTGCCGCATATATTGAAAACGAACCAGCGACCGTCGACGTTTTAATCGCAAGCAGCCCGCTCGCAAAGGGACTTCGCCTGCAAGAGACCAGAGGAGACAGAAGGAGTTCCAGGATCGAGGCTAAGACGTCGGAGGACCTGCAGCTGCAACCGCACATCAACGGAAATCGCATTTCGGTACGGCCAGCCATCCTTCCTAGCCCTATCCTCTACGCTTCATTTGTTTTAAAACCGTGCTTAATTTAAATTACAGTTCGCATTAACGGAACTTCTGGAGTCAGCATTCTGCCGTTGCTAGCACCAGCTGACTACACACACCAGGATAAAACCGTGAGTACTTCCACATATCATCAAAATGAGCCTAGGAACTGAGTCTGTAAATCGCGATAGATCTCCTCTGAGACCTACAGCGCACAATGATAGTGATAGCCGATTGCTTAGCGACTTGATCAAGGAGCGAGGCATAGTCAAGGGTAGATTGACTAGACTAACTAATTATGTCAATAGTGTTTCGGTTGAACAGTTATCTAGTCAAAAACACATTGAACTTAAGTTACGCATACAAAGGGCTAATGCTTTACACAGCGAATTTAGCGATCTTCAAGCAAAAATCGAAAGAATCGTTCGCGATATTGATTTGGACGCACAATTAAATCAGCGAGATTTGTTTGAAGATAGCTATTACGCAGCACTGTCTCAAGCTGAATACATACTCAGCACGACAGAGGTCACTGATGGTTCCAAAGTGTGTAGTAATAATAGCTTGCAATCAATAAAATTGCCCACTATATCCATGCCAAAATTTGACGGTGCGTATGAGCATTGGCTCGAATTTAGGGACACATTTTCATCTTTAGTGCACAACTCTAAAGAAATAAATGATATACAGAAGTTCCACTATCTAAAATCGTCATTGAGGGGAAGCGCAGAACTCGTGATCGATTCCTTGGAGTTCTCAGCTAGCAACTACATTGTTGCATGGGAACTACTTCTTGGTCGCTATAACAACAACAATTTGTTGACTCATAATCACGTCAAGGCCTTATTTAGTATGCAGAAGCTGTCTAAGGAATCACCACAGTTACTAAGGCGACTAGTTGATACAGTGCTTAAAAATCTACGCGCACTCAAAATATTAGGTGAGCCTACAGAATACTGGGACACATTAATTATTTTTATTATAACGTCGAGGTTGGACGAGTGCACAGAGCGTGAATGGGAGCAATTCAAATGTACAACACGCACACACAACGACACACAGTTATCACCCCTGAAGGTGGATGAATTGCTGGCGTTTCTCAGAAATCGGGCTGATATGCTGGAAACATTGCAGGTCTCGCACAACAAAGATACCCTCGACACTAAAAAATACAGCGCGCATAGGCACACTACGCCGCATAACTCATTTAACAGGGTCCACTGCAATGTTTCCACCAATAAGCCACAACACACTCGCACTGATGCTGTTAAACGACCGTGTTTAATGTGCAATGCTAATCATCCACTATTTTCATGCCTACAGTTTTTAAACGCCGATTTAAGCACTAAGTTACGCATAATATCCACCAACAAACTGTGTGAAAACTGTTTACGCTCTGGGCATACGTTAGAGATGTGTAGGTTTGGGCCATGTCGAAAATGCAATAAAAAACACAATACACTGATTCATAGGGACGACACGGCTAGCCACACACCTCAGGCACAAACAGTAGTGTGTCACACTGTCTGTGATGGGCAGAGTGCATCGGTACTAGACAATGCGCCGGCGCCCGCGCCCGCTCACCTCGCGCAGCCCGCGGTTGCCCTCCCCATCCAGGCGCCTATTACTCAGGTGTGCAATGTGCAAGTTAAAGACACACACACATTGAATAACCCTATGAATCAGATTTTGTTGTCTACTGCTCTCATCGAAGTAGCCGATAGAAAAAACAATTATCACAGTGCACGTGCGCTTCTCGACTGTGGTAGCCAACATTGTTTTATTTCGCAAGATTTACGCAAAACAATAGACGCAGATTTAATACAGTCCACTTACGAAGTTCGAGGAATAGGTAACACATCAACACACTCGACACAACTGTGTGATGTTAGGATCAGGTCACGCATTGGTTCATATTCTAAAAAAGTTAGATGTTTTGTGTTACCTTGTATCACATCTACGATACCGGCCGCTGAATGTCAACAACGCGCACAAGGAATTAATATTCCAAAAAACATACAGCTTGCCGATCCATTTTATTACGAGTCCCAAGATATTGACATTTTAATAGGTGCGGAAATATTCTGGGACTTGTTAGTTGCTGGTAAGATACGCTTACTTAAAGGGCCGTACTTACAAAACACTAAGTTAGGCTGGATAATTTCAGGGCCTATTTATAATAACACACGCATTACTGATGATAGGTCTATTCAATGTCACTTCGCGCAATCAGTCAAATCACATTCGCGACCATTTTGGGGCGCAAATGAATTGTTAAACGCTGCAAAATTTCACGCAGGCGATGAGCGTGCCTGCAAAGCGCATTTCATCACAAATACTTATAAAAAGGGTGAAAACAGGTGCGCTCGTTTGCTACCCAGGAGACCGTCAACCAGCTTAAGCAACTCATCTCCCCTTGTACAAACTAACGCACAAACAAGAGAGGTAGGGCATAGCGTTTATCGCTCTAATGAGCCGCCCGACTGGGGAAGTACCTCCACCTCACAGAATACAGCAGCCAAGCAATCTTATTGCTTTGCTGCGCGTGAGTGAGGTAGCCAGCGCTCACTGGGGTTCGCTGTCAGTACGCTTACGCTTGACAGTGCTGACAGCATGGGGTTATAGGGTTGGCATCGCAAGTTGCTCTGGTCGTGGGCGTCCACTGGCTAAGGTGGCCGCTCAGCGTCAGTATGCTTGTTGCCATTTATTTTGTTTTTTGTGTATGTTAGTAGTAGCTTAAACGCACACAAAGCTACCTAATTTTCTTTCGTTATTTTTTCAATATTTATTTTCGGTTGTTGTTTATTTAGGTACTCATTACGCTTTATTTATTTTTTTGTTACTCATGCATACGAGTATGAATCGCATATCAAGCATTCTATGGTAAGATTTTTGTGACCACTTTTTAATATTTTCATTTGTTTTGCTATTTTTACGGATCGATTTAACTCGAGGCATACCGACTAGCACATTGATTAAAATTGTTATTTCAACTGGATATTTATAGATAAGAATTTTTTTTTTCACTTTCGTCTTTCTTTTCACTTTGTTGCATTTACGCCCATTGGCACAAACTTACAATTTTAGAAAGTACTTTCGCACCATCTGCCAGGAGATTGAGTGGCCTGTCGGTGGTGGATGTTTGTTTGTTTACAGTTGTGTTGTTCTAGCGGTTTTGAAGTAGTACACTGACTCCTTAAATAGGAAACATACCCAAGGAACGATAGCTTCTGATTTATTCTTTATGAAGTGAACTAATGCATCGATTCAATGCTCATGCGCAACCGTGGGTGACAACTGCGGAATGTTAGGTTTACCTTTTTCTAATGTATCACAACACACGCAGTGAACTTAGAACTGGTCAGTGACCTATCAATTTTGCAGTTGCATCAACGCATTTTAGCATTTAAATTTTAAAGAATATTTATAAAAATTTTCTGTCGTTATTTTGTACACTTCATAATAAACTTTAAAAGAACCTGGATAACTGCTCAACTGAAATTCGACATCACACAATAGTTCGAAACAAAACCACTTTCATTTCACCGTATGCGCCTCATTTTGGTGGTTTATGGAAGGCTGGTGTGAGTTCTGTACACGCGTATTTAACAGACGAGGAATTCAGCACGGTTTTAATCACAAACAAAAGCTGTCCTGAATTCTGTCCTTTAAGCCTTCTGTCCTCAGCCAAGCAAAACCTTACTCAGTCCAGTTCACCTCCTGGTTGGCAGCTCACTGACTACATCTGTATGTGACGACATCGATGCAACAACTTCACATCGACTTGTACGCAACCAACGCGCGCAGCAGCTTCAAGACCAAACTTCAGAAGTTACCAGAGTGACAAGTACTAACAAAACCTCTGGAATCAAATCAGGAATACCTTCTCACTGATGACAAGTTGCTGAGCAAGATATACATTGAAAGCCGGTGCTTTCAAGGCCGGGGGCATGTTCACGCATAGAAGACCCTTTCTCTCTCAACGCCTTATTCACAGACAGCTCCACAGAGCTGTATTATATTTTATCTACATCCGATTTTTAACCCTCCCAACACTAACCATTTATCTTATATGGCAACACGCGCAAACTGAAATGATTTCGCCAATTTCAAATTTATAAGACTAACGATCTTCGCTTTGTATCGACTACACGAAATATACTGTTAAGCACGAAGACTTCGCATTATTCATCTCCGAGCAGCTCCTCATCTCAAACCCTCTCAATCTCATTGCAGTAACCAAATGTTTTATCTCTCTCTTTCACATGAATTTTTGGAATTTTTATTTCTCTCTTTCTGTAAGATGACATTTTAGATTATGGCCTCCAATATCATCCAATCACTTGTTTGAATTCAAATGTTTGAAATTCTATTCGCACGACCTTAGTTCGAACGAATGCACTATCAAACATTCGAATAGGTATCCTAACTGACATGCGCGCGACAATCGCGTCGCGCTTAGGGAATGCAAATCTCGCGAGATTAGGGCTCAAGTGAGATCCCGCGAGTTTATGAATAACAATACTGCGAGATCTCGCGAGATTAGCAGTTTGGTGTGTTTTTTTTTGCAAATAATCACAATATTTGAATAAATTAGGAAAAAATAATAAATATTATAAAAGTATTATAAGATAAACATTTACTTTCACGAATTTTTTCAATAGACTTTTATGCATCAAACATTGGTTGACGTAACTGTCTATAATTTTTTTTAAAACTTCTAAGTAGTAAACTTTGACATACGTATTTATCAAATAACAAATGAAAGAAACAACCAGTCTTCTCTTCTAATATCAAACAAAAATCTTTTAGTAATAAAACAGTTCTTTTATAACAAACAAAACAACGAGAAGTCAAAAAAAAATTAATCTAAGTTGAGTTGACTATTAAACTGAGATAGGTATTATTATCAATTAAATGAAAGTAATGAAACTATATCTATTCAGTAGATCCATTAGATATTACAGATTAATTAACAACATATACCAATTAGTCAGACTATTAGACTATTTTATACTCAAGTGCAATCTCGTTAAACTCGCGAGATCTCGCCTTTTTTTCGTCCGAGATCAATCTCGCTAAAAAAGGCCGAGATCTCGCGAGAACGAGATTGCATTCCCTAGTCGCGCTATGTCGCCCGTTATGGGGAGTACGGCAGGGCACCGTGCCGCATCCCGCTTGCCTTGCCGACCAGCATGATCTGGTGGGTGATTTTGTAACTCATCGGCAATCGGCCATTGTATAGATTTGATAGTTCTGTTTGAATAAAACTGATTTTTAATATGTTAAACATTCTGTAAAGTCATCTTGGTGTATTTGTTGAATAAATCCACCAATACTTAAAGCAAATTAGCATAATTCCTTTAACTGAATGCCCTAATGCCTTTCAGCATTCATTCAGTCTGATAACGATTGCCGATCAATAGACGAGTTACAAAATCACCACCCTGATCGTTCGCGTCGTCAATTCGCGCGATCGCATATTCGCGTTCTATTAGGACACCCAGTATTTGCTATCGCGCGAACACGCGATAGTCGCATCGCTTACTCGCGCGAAAATCACGCATTCGCGTTCTATTAGGACGACACCTAATACAGTATGTGGACTCAGTCCCTTTTTGAAATTTTATACCTGTGGGGCTAGCACGCAGGAGAATCGAAAATCGAATCGAAATCCGAATCGAGGAGTTTGTATGGCAATTTTATTAGCGCCACGGCGGTGAGTAGCAGAACTAATAAAATTGATACAACCAGTGGGGCTAGCACGCAGGAGAATCGAAAATCGAATCGAAATCCGAATCGAGGAGTTTGTATGGCAATTTTATTAGTTCTGCTACTTACCGCCGTGGCGCTAATAAAATTGCCATACAAACTCCTCGATTCGGGTTTCGATTCCATTTTCGATTCTCCTGCGTGCTAGCCCCACTGAACCATACAAACTCCTCGATTCGGATTTCGATTCGATTTTCGATTCTCCTGCGTGCTAGCCCCACTGTCTACGGCCGCTTCAATACCAGCAACTTCTGCATTTGCGGACCGCATCGTTATGAAAAATAATAGGTGAGATGAGCATAATCTGGCCAATTTAAATTAAATATAGGCAGAGTTGATGGTATTCCTCAATTTGAATCCGTATTACCTTTACCTAATACCACACCCCGGACACTCCATACAACGTTCACAAATCAATTACCTATTACTACTACATAAGCCAATTACGTTTTTAAACGCGCAAATGTGTGCGTGGAATCTAGTAGGGCTGAGTGCGCGGTTATCAATCGAAATGACGCGAGGAGTGCAGCGACTGCCTTTTTTTTACCCGCATAGTGTGGTATAGGCCATAGACCGTGCGTAGTGACGCAACATTGCGACGTAACTGCAGAGGTTCAAGGTTGTTAGTCACCTTTACATCACCAATGATGTGTTGCACGCCGCTGCAACCTATCCAAAGCATCGAGTAGGTACTTGGCGGAGTAGGTACGTGTTATATATTGTATGAAATAAATAAATGTAATTTGTAGTTTTATTATGAAATACTGGCAGTAATAATTCTAACTAATATTGCAATTACGCATTCGTGTATTTAGATATATCCATAGACTAAAGGGCTGCCAGAGAGACGCAGCAACTCTGAACCACAGATTAAAGAATGGTTATTTATATAACACAGCGTACGTCCATACCGAGCATAGTAATACTGCTCTACAGCTTCAGTCTTGTGTCGCGCAACTTCATAGGTGAAACACATTAAATCATCAAAAGTTATTATAATAATTACAATCAGATAGTAAGACAACAAATAGGTACAATAAGAATCACATGAATATAATGTTTTAAGCTTTACACCTATAGATCTAGTCGTACAACATTTTTTCTTACTCTAGTACTCCTTCTTAAGGGAATTTCAACATCTGTGTTGGATGACATACTCACAGATTTTTCTTGATTACTTTCTTCGCTAACTAAATTATTTCTTGTCTCATCTTCCTCCAGAAAAGAAGTTTGTTGTTTATTATTTGAATCTTGTTCATTTATCAATTGCTTCTGTATGTTCTCTGTAGAATTACTCATTTCAAACTTCTTGTCTGGGTCACAATAAACTACATTTTTATTACTTACGGTATTATAATTATCTAAAGAATCATTACAAAGATTTGTAGTAATCTGTTGAGGTATCTGGGTACCAACTCTCCTCAACTGGTTAATGTGTCTACGCCATTTTTCTCCTGAATCAAGTTCAATTTCATAGTGTAGGATACCTAAAATTTTTCTAACTACGCCAAACTTCCATATTTCACTACCATAATAGTTACGTGCTATCACCCTATCACCAACTAGAAACTGTCTTGTTATATGTGATATTTTAAATGGTATTTCCTTATTTTTTTGTGGTTGCATTATTGATAATCTTGATCTTATTTTATAAGAAAACATTAAATCCGCAGGTGAGGGGTGTAATTCTATATTGATGCAACAGTAAATTCATTTTCTCTTGTAAATTGTTTGTGTTTGCTTCTAATGACTAACTTGTTTTTTAAGATTTGTACATGCCGCTCTGCCTGCCCATTAGTAGCTGGGTTGTATGGTGCCGATCTTTTATGAATGATTCCACGTAATTTCAAGAATAATGCAAATTTTGGGTTAACAAACTGGGGACCATTATCACTAACTAATACTTTAGGGTATCCGAACCTTGAAAATATTTCATCTAAAACCATTATTGTATTATCTGTATCAATTTTATGTAAAATATATATCTCAGGCCATTTTGAATAAAGATAAGCAGCAAAAAATATTTACCCAGAAACTTCCCAGCAAAATCTATATGCACTCTTTCAAATGGATAAGTGCAGTGCTCCCAGTGGTGTTTTTCAACTTCCTTTGGGTTATTCTTCTGTTTACAACATTCTATACAATTGTCTACCATATTTTTAATATCTACATCTATCTCTGGCCACCAACAAAAACTACGTGATAATAAAGTAATTTTGTTTATTCCAAAGTGTGCCCTATGCAAATCACTCAGTGCCCTTTTTCTAAGTGATTTTGGTATGACTGCCCTATGGCCTCTCATAAGGCAACCGCTTTGAATAGTAAATTCATGTTGGTCAATATGTAATCTATCTACTGATGAAAGTTTTTTCCCTTCTGATAATCCTTGTATCAATCGGTTTAATTGTAAATCCTAATTTGTTTCATTCGACAATTCTTGTATAGTTACAGGTAATGTTGTAATTTGATTTATTTCGAACACATCAGCTTCTGCTAAGCATATTTTATCCTCTACTTTAATAGGCAGTCTTGACAATCCATCTGCATTACTGTTATCTTTAGATGAACGATATTTAATGTCATATGTAAAGTTTTGTAAAAATATCGCATAATGTTGCATCCGCGTAGCTGACATATGTGGTAGTGGTTTGTTTGGTGTGTAGGTAACTTACTACATATTTATATTATAATACAATTATTATTTATTATTATGAATATTTACATTTATTAATTATTAATATTATTTATAGTGCTTGTGCTTGTGAATTGTTCTCCTTCTGTGACTGTCGTTGTGTTGAATGTTTATATTCGTGTGGACTGAGATAAATTACATCTGGTTTCCGTAAGTGGACAATATTTTATTTACCACCAAACACACGAGTGCATTACCAACCAATACCTAAAGGTGCAAAGATCTGAACTAATGGTTTGTGATCAGTTATCAAAATAAATTTTCTACCATAAAGATATTGAAAAAATTTTTTTACGCCAAATATTATAGCATAAGCTTCCTTATCAATTTGTGACCATTTTCGTTGAGTTTTATGTAGGGTTTGAGAGGTCATCTGTATTGGTCTCTCAGTGCCATCTGGCAATATGTGTGAAATAACTGCACCTACTCCAATCGGAGATGCATCCGTTGCAAGAGTCAAAGGCAAATTAGGAGAATAGTGCACTAAAAATGTATCTGACTGCATCTGTTGCTTAATTAGATTAAAAGCTTTATCACAATTCCTAGACCACTCCCATTTTGTTTTGTTTCTCAATAGGTTATGCAGGGGTACTAGGGTACTTGATAAATTCTGTAAAAAGCGACCATAATAGTTAACAAGTCCTAAAAAAGACTATAATAATAATAATTTATTATGCCAACAAGAAAAAAAATCTTTTATTTTCCATTGTAAGTATGCACATTTTAGATCAATTTTAGAAAATTTATCTCCTCCCGCTAGTTCCGAAAATAACTCTTCTGGTGTTGGCAAAGGATGTTCATCCACTATAATTTGAGAATTTAAGCTTACTTTGAAATCACCACATAGTCAAACCTCAACATTTGGTTTAAGTACCGGTACGATAGGCGTTGCATACTCAGCGTAGTCTACTTTTTTTATAATGCCTAAACTTTCAAGCCTATCTAACTCTTTCTCTACTTTATCTCGCAATGCAAATGGAACAGGTCTGGCTCTACAAAATATAGGTTTAGATCCCTCTTTCAGATGTAAGGATACTGGTTCCCCCTTTATTTCCCCGACAGAGGAATCATCAAATAGTGAGTTATATTTTTTTTTATAAATTGTCTAACTTAATATTTACAAAGTCTGTCTTAATAGAATTTACCTCTAATATATTGACTACTGTCTCTTTAGAAAAATGGCGCAGCCATTGTCTTCCCAATAACGGTGTGTTGTATACTCCAGATACCACAAACAGCTTTAAATCTTCTCTCCTTTCCTTATTGATCTCCACTACCACTGTAGCAACTCCTAAAACATTTAAATAACTGTTAGAGTATGTTTTTAACTTAACATTAGTCCTTTCAAATTTTTAATTTGGAAACTTCTGCACAAACTCTTGTTGATTTATGATAGAGACTGCTTCTCCACTGTTAACTTCCATTTTTGTAGGTATGCTATTTATTTTTATGTTCCTTAGAGCTGTTGTCAAAAATTACCGAAATTGCATGTTGCTGCCATTTTTCTTAGTGCAGCAAGATATTCACGAGCAGACTCCCCTTCGTGTTGCTTACGGTTATGGAAAAAGTAATATTCAGCTATTTCTAGTGGCTGCGGATCAAAATGCTCTTTCAGGTGTCTTTTTAACTCGTCGTAGCTTGGCTTTTGGGTTCTTGTGGCGATAGAAGATCATATAGGGTATCATAGGTTTCGGCACCTATGTAGTGAAGAAAATATGCTACCTTTTTTGATTCTTCAACAATGTTATAAATATCAAAGGCTCCTTCCAATCTAACTAGCCATCGGCTAAATTTGCTTTTTCCTTCAAAAAACTCAATAAAATTAGGGGGCACATGCTTGTCCTCCATACTCGTACCTTGTTTTGATGATTGCGATATTTCATCTAATTCCATCCTCGTCGCCAGTTGTCATATATTGTATGAAATAAATAAACGCTTCAGGAATGTAATTTGTAGTTTTATTATAAAATACTGGCAGTAATAATTCTAACTAATATTGCAATTACGCATTCGTGTATTTAGATATATCCACAGACTAAAGGGCTGCCAGAAAGACGCAGCAACTCTGAACCACAGATTAAAGAATGGTTATTTAAATAACACAGCGTACGTCAATACCGAGCATAGTAATACTGCTCTGCAGCTTCAGTCTTGAGTCGCGCCCTGAAAAGAGGGAAGGGAAAGGAACGGTGACGTTTTTGCCGAGAACGCACACACCTGTGTTTTCTGGCATTGCAATCAAACAGGTTCTCTGTGCCCCATTTGATAAAGTTATCCCGTCTCTCCGCGGTGTCCGCCCGTTTAGTCGCTACTATTAATCTACCATAAAATCCTGAGCCGACGAACATTGGAGCGGCCCCATACATGGGCAATGAGCATTATATCAATATGGCTATTAGGTACATGGAAGGGTTTGAGAATACATGATAATAAATTCTAAGTAAGAAATGAAATAAAAACCAAAAATTTAAAAATAATGAAGAAATAATAGGTAATCGATTTTATTGAAAAGAAAGATAATGATGATGACGATAAGTAATATTAAAAGCTAAAAATATTTTGGTAGGTTCTAGCAGTTTCATTGTCTGTGGTTCTAGGCACCAATCATCATACTATTCTCCTTATCAGTCTATAGCAGTGATTAGACGCAATAATAAAATTTTGGGGAGTAAACTGAGTTAATATGTAAATAGTATTTCATAATGTTACGAGCAGTTGAATGGTGACAGAAATTAATTTTTGCGCACGCACCCCATAAATTCATTTTTGCGTCTGATCAATGCTCTTTCTTGACCAGGGGGTGCTTAAAGTTGAACTAGAGGCGATCTACTTCAATATTGTTAGGTTCCAATCGATCGACTCTGTGAGGGTGCAAGTGTGTTTGATGCAGGATTGCCGTCTATGCAGGTAGGTTCTATCGTGGCGTAGATATACTCATAACTCATAAGTATATAGGGACGTCACAGAATTTTTTGGCCATGCATCCACGTAGTAGTAGGAACGACAAGATTTCTGCAATATGTTTTTTTTTGCCAAGGTGAAGTCAATGAAGAAACTTATTCAAACTAGGCTTTCGGCAAGGTTTATAAGCGGACCGCCAAACACGCCGCCCTAAGTTGAAATCGTCGCCCGTTGAGGCTTTTCTTTGACAAATATCGCACGTTCCTTTGATGATGCAGCCTTTCGCCGCTAGCGAGGTGGTTACTGCGATAATATATTATCTGTGCTACGATAGAAGAAAGTGATGTGGGGGTTATTCTAACCGAACTAATTGATAATAAACTAAAACAAAAACTATTAATACGAGTAGATATATATCGGCAATTTATTCTCGAGATCAACTTAAAGCACTCGCGATCGACCGTTTGAGCATCGCTGCTTTAGAGTTAGAGATTGATGAGGAGAGTGCTGTGAATTGTGATGACTGGTGCCCAGAAATTATTTAGCTTTTAGTACATTACAGTTCAAAAATTCAAAATTCAAAAATCTTAATTCAACATAGGCCTTTACAGGCACTTATTGACGTCAAAACAAAGGTACACATTCTAATTTAAAGGAAACATATTAACCTTATATGTGCATACATCCTGAGTATAATCAGGATGTCTGCAAATACAAGTAGGAATGAAAAAAAAAAAGTTGATTCTACACCTGTTCGGAAATTGGGAGGCCTTCTCGAGAAGAACAGGCGAGAAACTCGAAAGGTAAAATAAAGTAAAACGTCGATTATCTAAATATCAAAAAATAGACCCCCACCACCAAATCGTTGGAACGACGGTGTAAATACTTCTTCTTTAGCCTGTCTCAACTGATTTACTGTAGGCCTCCTTCAGCATTTCCCACTCCTTCCGGCATTGCGCTTTTTGCATCCAATTCGAGCCTGCAATCCTCTTCACGTCGTCCTTCCAGCGCATTTGTGGTCTGCCTTTTGGACGTTTGTTTCCCCACGGTTTCCACTCAAGAAGACGCTTGCACCAGGAGTTTTCGTTACAGGCGACATGTCCCGCCCACCTCCACTTAAGGTGTCGTGTCACTCGGTGTGTTACATCTGCGTCTTTGCTTTGCTCTCGAAGCCATTTGTTCGTTTTGTGATCTATTAATGTCATTTCTACCAGCTTTCTCTCTACTGCCCTCTGGGCCACTTCCAAACTGTTGATTGTATCTTTGGTGAAAACCCAGGTTTCGGCACTATGAGTGAGCACCGGTAGGATGCACTGGTTTAATATCCTGGCTTTTTGTTCCGTTGAGATTTTCTTCTTAAAATTAAAAGTCCAGTTTCGAGTAAGCTCCATCCGTTATAAGTTTATACTAATTATTCATAACTATTATATTGAAGAGACCTGGGACCAGCAGATGGTTCAGGAAGTAATGGTGTAAATTAGGTAGTTTATTTATTTATGGAAAAGGTACACCAACAGTTTAAATGATACATTGCTGATGTATTATACATATAATAACATATTTTGATATATCTACTATTAGTATACCCATATAACGTATATATATTTATCACACAACATGAATGGTATTGCGCTTACTTTCTTAACACTAGTACAATCACAAAAAAAAGGATCTAAGTAGTTTATAGACATGATTAGAACTAGTTCCATATACAACGTCACAATCAGTGCCGTAACTATACCATCTGAGGCCCATGGCAAATTGTTTGGATGGAGCCCTCCCAGTAAATTTGATTGACATCTTTTTGTTTTGAATGTGTTGAAATCTTAATGATTAGTTTGAATTTGTATTATGGTCTTTAGTTGTATCTTACTTTAATTTATTTGACAAAATTTTGTTAAAAACGATAGGTTTATCTGAGCACGTGGCCTCTTGGGCTGGGGCACTCTTGGGTCGGTGGCTCGTGGCATTTTGCCAGCCCTGCCGCCCTATAGTCACGCTACTGGGCACAATGTAATAATTAAAACACATTTTTTTCACTAAATACACAAATTGCATGTTGCCTAGCGTACTGAGGGGTGCGTGAGCGAACGAGCACGACATGGAACAAGTGACGTCACGCATATTCTCGGCACCTGGCTTTCCTGTACGGGTCTAGGTTCAAAACTCAATATCTCGGTTACTAATGGTCTGATTTCGATAATTCAAAAACATATAAGTACCATTCGAGAATAATGTGAATACTTACTAATTCAAACAAGTTTGTGATAGTTGTACTGACCCTCATAAGAAATATGTAAGTATATTAATGAAAATGAAACAAATATATACTATACATAAGTATTTTTAAACGCCATAAATATAAATTATATATATGACTAGCTTATCGCTCGCGGCTTCGCCCGCGTTATTATTGTTTTCCCGTGGGAATTTTAAATTTTCTCGTAGGAAAACTGTAAATGATATAATATATGTATGATATATTATATCATTTACAATACTACCCTCGACTCCTGTTGCAATTTAGTAAGATCTAAATGAATTTTTTGTAATATATCTTCAGTTCGCTTCGCTTTTTCGGTTTTGATGTTGTCCTCCAAATCCACTATATCTCTAGCCATAGAGCCAGTATCATTTACTAATGATACTATGGTGCTACACTCTGAATGAAGTAATGCCAAAAGTTTATATGCCTTTTTGGCTTGGTCATCTTTCTTTGCGTCCTGGAAATAAAAAGGAAATATTGCCATTTTTAAATGGAAATAAACGAAAGAGTCGGTCGCTAGAGTTGACGCGTTTATCATTCAGCTCCGTCCTGGGTTCGTCACTAGCCCTCGTAGCATGACCACTAAAACACGAGATGATAAAGCGGTTTGTAGGGTATTGTATTTTGACAGTTCATTACCGCAATGAAAAGCTTTATCATATCGTGTTTTAGTGGTCATACTACGGGGGCTGCGTCGTTAGTCTTTTGTAACAAGACATTCATTTACACCTTCATGAAGGACGACTTTTGGCTGAAGGTGTTACTCCTTATAAGAGATGACAGTCTGGAAGACCTTACAAGAGATAAGAGAAAAATAAATAAAGGTAGCGTTCCGATTTCAGCATTCGCTGCAAGGCAGTCGCAATTCAGTATGACTGCCCGATCGCGGCGCACATAGGATGGGTGTAACCCTGTGTGCTCATTTTACAGTAGGTACATGTGATCTAAAATTACAGGATTTAAGGAAAAAATACGGGACAGCGAGTTTATTCTTATATTTATGTTTATTATCATTTAAAATATTAATAACCAAAAGTATGCATTGTTTTTGTTACATAAAATTAACATACGTAAAATCACTCTCTGAATTTCCATAAAGATAAACTAATAGGAACAAAATTTGTAGCAAATTGAATAATATCTTAGTAAATTAACGTGCAAGTGAGCGAGCGGTCAATGAAATATGAGACCATGTATGGTCCTGTATTTTTCTCATTAAAATACAGGACACGACTAAAATGATAGCTGAAAAACGGGACGTTCTGTGAAATACAGGACAGTTGGCCACCCTAAGGATAGGGTCTGGTATGTGCTGGGGTGCGATGTCAGATAACCTCCTCGTGGTGCACCCTGGGCAACCCGGCAGATTTTCTGCCGCGGGCTAATAATCTGACGAGAGGCCCCCCATGGAGGGCGTGGGATGGCCGGGTTCAACCCGACGGGCCACTTCGTGTGGTCAACCGCTTCATGCGGTGCAGGGCGAAGTCCCCTCTTCTTTTCTTAAGAAGAGGTGTGGCTTTCGCCGGAAGCCGATTTCGGCGTCTACCTTCGCTGGTGGCAAGGTGAAGCGATTCTTATCGCTATGGTGCTTTGCATCTTCCGGGGACATTCCCTGATCTTCGGCTCACCTGCGCGGCGGTGGATCCAGTGGGGTCTGCCGTCGGGCAACCCGTAGGCCGCATTGAGCGGACACGGGGGTCCGGCGCACTGAGCGTCGGGCCGCGTGGAAGAAAACCACTATAAAAATTACCCCAACCCCAAGGTGGCGTCTCCGTGCCGAGGGGGTGCGTGGCTGGTGGGAGACCAGTCCCGAGCGGAGAAAAGGAGTGTATCCCAAAATACATCACAATGGAATTTGGCAACAACGATAAACGTCCCCAGGGGGTATCAGTCCCCCCCGTAGGACCGCGTAAGGCGGCTGCGGGCAGCCAGGCGTATCTGGGGCTGGCTCACCCAAATTCAACCCTTCCGAGCGTCGATAACAACACATGCGAACCCGTTGAGAGCGGGCCACCACCGGTATCCGGGCCGACTGGTGGAAATACCATCGATCTTACCGAGGCGGCAGGAGAGTTACAACCCCCGACGGCGGATCCCGGGTCGTCGAGGGGTAAAAATGGGACCGGACGCAAAGGTGGAAGAAGAAGGATCGGGATTTCGGACCTCATGATGAACTATGAGGGTCCAGACATGTTCCTGACCTCGGGAGAGTCTGACTACCTGTCGGAAGGCTCTTCCCTAATGAGTACCGACAGTGGCACTAATGCCTCCCGCACTCGTCGAAGGAGGAGTCTTGAAGTAGGAGAAGATAGCGATGATCCTTCTGTGGAAGATGTTCCTCTATCCTCCTTTAGGTCACCAAAACCCAAAGGCAAGCGACGCAGAGGCCGTCCGCCAACAACGGGCGAATATGTAGGGTTAGCAAAGGCTAAGGCAGAATACTTAAGACAGGAGCGCCTGGAATTACAACTTACAGGCCGAGCGGGAGCTCCTAGAAATGCCGAGAGAGCCTAGAATGACAAGACGTACACCCCTCCCTGCAACAACATTAGCGGCGGAGGTTTTGACAACACTGGAGGAGAGCGGAGGTGAGGACCTAACGCTCACCATTACCGAGCGCATGGGTAAAGCACTGGCCGTTATAAACTACGTGGCCGAAAGGTCATCGAATTTGAAGGGGACCTTCGTACATAAGCTGAAACAAGCGGCAAAGGACCTACGGGATGACGCCAAAACACTGGCAGCACGCACTGTCTCTGATGAGACGGTGCGCTTGCAGCAAGCGAACTCCCGTCTGGAGGAAGAATTAAAGGTCCAGAAGGAGAAGATTAGAGAGCTGGAGGCAAAAATGCAGGACCTTCAAAGGAGGAGCCTACCACCTCCCCTACCAGCCACAAACTTGGTAGAGACCCTAGCTCCTCCTAACATCGAGGAGCTAGAAAATCGGTTGATGGGGCGCATGGTTGCTCGGCTCAACGCCAGGCTCGAAGGGTTGGAGCCTAGGCTGAACTCTGAGCCGCGCCTGCGCCCCGCTCTCAACCACGAAAGAAGAGCTGAGGTGAACACCTCTTCCTTGGCCATTCAGCTGACACCCGCTGCGCCTGCAGCTCGGAAGTCCGCAGCAAAAAGTGCTCCCTCTGCGCTTGAGGACGCGGCTCCCGCGAGAAGGCGCAAACCAACCCGAAGGAAGAAACCAGCTGCGGAGAAATCCACAGCGAGGGAGTCCCGCCCACCGCCGGTGGCCCAACCTAACACGGAGGAGGCCTGGACCGCGGTGGTGAAGCGTGGCCAACGTAGACGACAAAAAGGGCATGGCATTCCGGCAATTACCACCATGCCGACGCAACCTCCTCCACCCAAGAAGAACAAGGCCCCTCCTCGGCAACCCAAACTGCGCACGCCTAAAACGGCGGCAGTGGTGCTGACATTGCAGCCAGGTGCCGAGGAGAAGGGCCACTCATACGCCGGGGTGATTGCGATCGCCAGAGCCAAGGTAAGCCTCGCGGAGCTGGACATAGAGGGTGTACAGTTTCGTAGGTCTTTGACTGGGGCGGCCATAATCCTCGTCACGGGCGATGAGAAAGACGCGAGCGCGGTCAACCTAGCCGTCGCCCTTAAAAGGGTGGTTGACCTGTCCGTCGCGCGGGTCACTATTCCCACAAAGATGGCGGAGATGCTCGTTTCCGGACTGGACGAATCCGTCCAACCGGACGAACTAAGAGAGGCACTCGCAAAGACCGGCGAGTGCCAAACTGAGGAGGTTCGGGTGGGGGAAATCCGCCAAGGCCGTTACACCATGGGCACGGCGTGGGTGTGCTGCCCGGTGGAAGCGGCAAAGAGAATAGCCTCTGTCAAGAGGCTGCTGGTGGGTTGGTCCGCTGCGAAGGCGAAGATCCTCCAGCCCCGCGAAATGCGGTGCTTCAGGTGCCTCGAAGCGGGGCACCTGAGGATAGACTGCAAGGCGGAGATAGACCGGAGCATGCTCTGCTACCGGTATGGGGAGGCAGGGCACAGGGCGTCGGCATGCTCGTCAAAGCCTAAATGCCCACTGTGCGCGGCGGCCGAGAATCCGGCGGGCCACCGCCTTGGGGGTAAGACCTGCTCTGCCCCTAAGGCCCCTATAAGCAGGAGAAGGAAGAGGGCAGTGCCAAACCGGCCACCCGAGACCTCAGGTGGGATGGAGATGGAGGTCACTGAGGACGTCATCGGGACCCCCATCATCCAGGCGGAAGAGGCCGCGGGAGGGGTTCCCCGCGCAAAAAATGGTCCCCAACCCCAGGGCACCTAGTGCTGGGACGTCACGGGGTGTAAAGCCGCGCACAACACCTGCGCCGCTCACGAAGCAGCAGAGCCACGCGCCTTTTGGCGTAGCGCGAGTCCGGTAACGGACCACTCACGGTCAGGGGGTCAGCGGGAATAAGGCCTCGCTGTTGTCCCCTTCCCCCTGTCCTGTGACGGACGGAGGAGCTGCGGGGGGTTTTTAGTGGGTAGGCCTGGTCCGAAACCGGTCCGGGGAGTCCCACATACCCTCGTGGTTTGGCTCGGCCACGAGGGATGCGTAAAGCATTTTCCCACTCCCAAAAAAAAAAAGGGTCTGGTATGTGCTGATGTAGTAGGCACCGCGCGAATGATATGCTGCGATAATTACATAAAATCATTCAGACCGTATGCAGGTTCATCACTTAAATTAAAAAAAGAATACTTACTTTAAACAATGTTTCATCTGCAACAGAAAAACATCTATCTAATTGGCCTTCAAGAGTATTTATTTCTTTTTGTAGCTGTCGTGTATCTTCTAATATTTTTTTTATCTCCATGTTTTGTTTATCAACGTTGCTAATTATTTCAAGTATTCGCTTTGTATAAACCGACCTATAAAACGAATAATTTGAAAGTTTGATAAATTGCGTTTAATGAAAAAGGTCAGTTACAAAAAAGAGAATACATCCGTAATTAATTTCAATTTGTACATTTAACGAGGTGGATTGCTGTTACGCATGGTATCTATCGATCATTATCATATCGGGCTAATATGCACATAGATAGCTGGGTGTAGGCATAAGAATAACTAATAATACTCGTATTATTAGTTATTCTTATGGTGTAGGCCTCCGCTATAGGCGCGTTCCATCTAAGCCTTTGGGTATATGTGTTCTGTTATCTAAGCACAGATTTTGACGCTAGCAGGGTTAGCATCAAATGTTTACGTTATGGGTTCCATTTAAACAATATCTTGATTTCCCTTTGTGAAAAATAGCACGGTTAAAAATGTTAACATTTCTTAAAAGAAACGCAAAACTGTTAACATTTGATGTTAGCATGAGAAAATGGTGATGATGTTAGTATGAAAAAATGGTGATGAAAACTGGGCATGAAGACTTTCGATCACCTCCCAGTATGTCACCCCCGTGCAGGTGAGTTTTGGGTCTGCGGTGTATAATTTGTAACATTTATATTTGTCCATGGTTAGTCGAGAAGTAGAAAAGGCGTGTGTAGGACCATCCTCGCTGAACTTGGTGTAATATGGCAAAAGAAGAATAAGCCGATGACAGATTCCCCCAAGGTATTGTTTAGGTGTGGACTGTGGTAGACGACTATGTATGTATAGGTACTACTTAATATGAAAAGCTAGTTGCTAGTTTACATTTTTTATATCATTATTAAAAACATTGGTAGTTTTAAATTGAAGTTTAGGATTCTATTTTAAGTTTTCATACCAAATTACAACACAGCCTTGTCACTGTGGCACTAAACATTGACTACTTTTCACCAGTTTTATAACCTACTAGCTATCCGCTCGCGACTTCACTATCGTTATTTTTGTTTTCCTGTGGGATATTTTTTCCGTAGGAAAATTACCCTATGTCCTTCCCCTGGTCTCGAACTATACCAACTTTCATCAAAATTGGTTCAGTAGTTTCGACGCCTATTCAATACAAACATACATATAAACAATCAAATCTTTCCTCTTTATAATATTAGTATAGATTATAATACAGACAAAGATGGTAATCGAACCTTTTGCTTCCTCCTTTTGACATTTCATAAGCTTTCTTCAGTTGGTTCCTTACTTCTTCATTCTTTTCATATTCTTCTTTGAAACTCTTTGCCTCTTGTTTTAATGATGCCAATATGCTCTTGCATCTACCTCTCTCTGACTAAACGAAACATTATAAAATACTTACTAAAAATATTGTTTAATCTACCTACAGAGTAAATATAACTATTGTTATACTAACCATGACTGAGTTTTTAGAACTATTGATTTTTTCCAAATCCATTTTCATAGATAAAATATTACTTGTTAATTCTTCACTAGTCCTGTGTAATATGCTTAAGTTGTTTTGTAGTTTGTCAATTATATTTTCATTTGTGTCATGTTCTATATCACTTATTCCTATACTCCCCAATATACTTATAACATTTTTTATTTCAACATCAACTCTTTCACAAGATTTCTGGACCTAAAATAAACAATGTTATGGGGTAATGAAAATATTCGAAATACTTTGTTCAGATATTCAGTCTCTATATATAACTAGCTTTTGCCCGCGGCTTCGCTCCCGTTAAATTCGGGGTAACACCGAAGATTTCAAAAAAAAAATAAGGCAGGTATTTTTCCGTTGGTAACAAAGAGTCTGTGTACCGATTTTTAGCTTCCTACCTTGAAAACTGCATAAAGTCCCATATAAAATTTCACCCCCTCTTTTAAGGGGTTGGGGGCAGATTTAAAAAAAAAAATGATGCACAATTTTTTTGTTAGTCACAAATAGTTCGCATACCAATTTTTAGCTTTCTACCTTGAAAATTGCGGAATGCTCCATACAAACTTCCACCCCCCATTTTAGGGAAGTGGGGGGTTAGAAAGAGACAAAAAGTAGCCTATGTCACGCTCCATCCGTTCAACTATCTCCACTTAAAAAATCACTTCAATCCGTCGCTCCGTTTTGCCGTGAAAGACGGACAAACAAACACACACACACACTTTCCCATTTATAATATTAGTTTATATATAATACTAGCTGTGCGGCCTGCGGGCACAGCTAGTATTATTACTACGTTTCGCCTTAAAGACTTCAACACTTTCTTAGTTATACCTACATTAATACAAACTTCCAACCCCCGTTTTACGCCCTTAGGGGTGGAGTTTCGTAAAATCCGTTCTTAGCAGATGTCTACACCCTATAAGGAACTTTCCTGCCAAATTTCAAGTTTGTAGGTGTTTCTGAGATTTCGTGATTAATCAGTGAGTAGGGTAATAGCCACAGAAAAAACATGCTATATGTGTGGCGAAGCACCTGGAACAACTAGGCACATACTGGTGGGATGCAGACTTCTTTTAGAAAAGGGTCATTACTCGCGACGTCATGATAAAGTTTTGGGAATCATACGGGAAGCAGTCAGTCAAGCGGTCGCAAGAGCCCAGAAAGGGATGACAACAACCACAAACCTCATCCAATTCATCAAAGAGGGCTCTAAAACAAAATCAATAAATAAACCCTATTCGATCATAGGCTCCGCACCGGATTGGACCCTTGTGATGGATACGTATGATAAACAATACAAGTTTCCGTCTGACGTAGCGATTACTTTTTTTTTTTTTATGGGATAGGGGGCAAGCGAGCAGACGTATCACCTGATGGTAAGTAATTGCCGTCGCCCATGGACACCCGCAACACCAGAGGAGTTACAAGTGCGTTGCCGGCCTTTGAGGTGGGAATACGCTCTTTTTTTGAAAGTTTGAAGGTCGTATCGGTCCGGAAATACCGCAGGCGACAATTCGTTCCAAAGTTTGACTGTGCGAGGCAGGAAACTTCGAGAGAAATGCACAGTTGTAGACTGCCAACCATCTAAGTGATGGGCATGGATTTTTTGCCGCGTGGAACGATGGCGGAAAGAGGCGGTAGGTATAAGTCCGAACAATTCCTCGGAGCATTCCCCGTAATAAATACGATAGAAGATGCATAGCGAAGCGACATCTCTACGCAGCGCCAAGGTATCAAGCCGATTTGAAATTTCCTGGCAGTCGACGATTCGAGTCGCTCTCCGTTGAATGCGGTCCAGTGGGAGAAGTTGGTATTGGGGTGCCCCAGCCCAAAGATGAGAACAGTATTCCATATGAGGCCGAACCTGCGCCTTGTAAAGCTGAAGGCGGTGCGCCGGAGTGAAATACTGTCTCGATCTATTGAGCACACCAAGCTTCTTAGAAGCTAATTTAGCTTTACCCTCTAAGTGGCCACTGAACTGGACTTCGCTCGATATGTCGACACCAAGGATCCCAATATTGGCTGATGCAGTTAGGGGAATGCCCTGAAAGCGAGGAGATACGACAAATGGCATTTTCTTTGCGATGAAAGCGCAAACCTGTCTTTGAGGGGTTGAAATGGACTAAATTAAGTCGACCCCAGTTAGAGACTCTCTAATGAAGTTTCGATTTCAGAAACCACAAGTTTATTCCGGCACTCAATGACGTTTTCCCGAGAAGAGTTCGCACGGCCGTTATAGAAGGTGTCTTTCGTGCTGTCGTCTGCATAGCAATGAATGCTGCTGATTTGCAGCATATCATTGATATGCAGAAGGAATAGTGTAGGTGAAAGCACACATCCTTGGGGGACACCAGCATTTACAGACATTGGGTCTGAGCATTCACCGTCAATCAAGACCTTAATGCTTCTGTCTGCTAGAAAGCTAGTGACCCATCCACATAATTTCTCGGGAAGCCCATATGAAGGAAGTTTTAAGAGGAGCGCTTTGTGCCATACCCGATCGAAGGCCTTCGCGATGTCCAAACTAACTGCCAGTGCCTCCCCCTTCGCTTCAATTGCCTCTGCCCAATGATGTGTCAAGTAAACTAGAAGATCACCAGCAGAGCGACCCCTACGAAAGCCGTATTGTTGGTCACTGAGCAGCTGGTGATCCTCTAGGTACCGGAGAAGCTGGCGGTTGATTAGTGATTCCATTATCTTTGAAAACAAAGGGGTTATAGCTATCGGCTTGTAGTTGGACGGATTCGAGCGGTCACCTTTCTTAGGGATCGGATGCACTAATTCCATGAGGATGGGACTACGCCAGATGAATAAGAGAGCCGAAATAGTCGCGTTAAAACCGGTGCCAACTCTGGAGCACACGTCTTTAGCACGATAGGAGGAATACCATCAGGCCCACTCGACTTGTGGATATCTAGGGTGATTAGTGCTTGACGCACTGAGCTTTGGTGGAACCGAATATCCGGCATTAAGCTCGTGCACCGTGGTATGGTCGGTGGTTCCTGTCCCCCGTCATCCAAGGTCGAGTTGGATGCAAAGAGCATTACTGCATCCAGGCCAGACATTTTGCTTTGTTTTCGGATACTAAAGCGCGTGCTACACATTGAACTCACCGTGCAGAAGGAAAATAACATTCCCAAAGACCACACATTTAAATTGAATAGATACTACGATCTTACCAACAATATTATAACAATATTATCTTCGCGTAACAGGTCTAACCTAGTGTGATGATCATAGTAAATTTACTTTGTACTATATTTTTTGGTAAAATAAATTATTCTTATTCTTAATTATTCTTATATCACAAAAAAACGGTTATTATGTTATATGCGGTAGAAGTAGGCGCGAGAGTTATTCTGGCAAAATCTTTATACACATTGCTAAACATCTCTATAGGCTTATCGAGAACGTCCGTAAGTTCCACAGACATTATATGTCTGTGGTAAGTTCAATATTAAACCGCGTAACAAAGCTGACAGAATCGTATCAAATATGGTTAGGCTAAGAGAGGAGCCGGAGCGGTGAAGGTGAATGTTGATGCATTGTAAAGTAGCTACTTCAACCGGCACCTGGGTCGTAAGCCCCAGGCATTGCTCTTGGCCCATTTCTCTTCAACGCGGTGGACCCGGCACCCGCACAGTGAATCTATGGAATGCTAAGTTGGAATGTATTTGTATAGTATTGTATTGTATTGTAGTGGGCTCCCTTTTCCGCATTTAAACTCATATTTGGTCCATTATGCGTGTGGGATGGCCAGCTATTCTAACCAGCCCAACTCCTTCCAGAAGCACAGAAGTTTCCTGCGACTTTCACAGGCTTCAAGGAGTGACCTTGGGTTACCAAGGATTTCCGCCCGTTGTGTGGCTACTCCCATGCATTCCAGGATTACATGGGCAGCTGATTCTTGAGCGTCCAGACATCCTCTGCACAGGGAACTGTCGGTTGCGCCTAATAAGTGTAGATGTTTGTTCAGTGTGTTGTGTTCTGTTAGAGAGCCTACCACTATTCTTAGTTCCGGTCGGTTTAGGTAGAGCAGTCTGTAGGTCAGTCGCGGTGTTAGTGCAGATATCGCTTCCTTAGACTGTCTATATTTTGAGGTATTTGCCCAACGAGCATTATGTTTGTTTTGGGTGTATTGCCATGTACAGGTTTTCAGTTGACTAAAAGGGATCGGCAGCTGTGGCACAGGACCAGCCACTATGCTTTCTGAACCCCTTTTAGCCAGCTGGTCCGCAGCATCATTTCCCAACGACCCACTGTGTCCTTTAATCCATTGAAGCGTAACTCGCCTCGCCTCGTTTTGTGACGCCATATGCTCTAGTGCTTCATAGCATTCGTTTATAAGATGGGATATAATGGTGTTACTTCCCAGTGCTTGTAGTACAGCCATGCTGTCCGTAAGAATTCGAATGTTGTAATTCTTAATGGTTCTTCTCATGACTGCGTTGGCAGCATGGGTGATGGCGACAGTCTCACATTGAAATAATGTGTTTCCATCACCCAGTGCTAATGATATGTTAATGTTGAGATCCATCGAGAATACCCCTGCGCCTGTACCCCTTTCGGTTTTTGAGCCGTCCGTGTTTATGCGGACTTCATCAATTCCAGATTGATCTCGTTTGTGCTCTGAGAGCTGTATATTGTACTTCCTGTCAAATACATGTCTTTTGGGGATCCTATCATATGGTGCCGCTATGAGGGGCTGATAGTCGATCATCCTGTTTCATAACATGGTGTGATGACCCTTTTGGTAGTGCCACATTCCTAAGTGTTTTAATCTGATAGCTGCCATAGACGCATCTTGTTGAATGTGTAAATCAAGAGGGGGCAGTCCCAGTATCACCTCTATAGCGGCGGTTGGAGTAGTCTGCATACAGCCAGTAACTGCTGAGCAGGCTAGCCTCTGGAAAGATTGCAATTTTCTGATGACGGTGTTAAGTTCGGTCCTGGGCCACCATACTATTGCACCATATGTCACAATTGGTCGTATAACGCAGATAATTATATAGCCATAGTGTAATCTTCGGCGATAGACCCCATGTTTTCCCAAGTAATCTTTTGCATTGCCAGAAAGTTATGCAGGCTTTATTTAATTTGTGGTCTAGATGCTTATTCCATAACAATTTACTGTCAAGTATAACGCCCAAGTACTTGACTTCATTTGTAAGGGAAAGCTCAGTTCCAAACAGTTTGGGTAACCTTAGGTTCCCTGTGTTTCGTTTGTTTGTGAACATAATAAGCTCCGTTTTGGAGGGGTTCACTGTTAACTCATGGTCAATGCACCATTGTTCTACTATCTTTAGGGCAGACCTTATGAGATCACATAGGATGTTCTCGAAAAGCCCGGATACCAAGATAGTCAAGTCATCTGCATAGCCTACCGTGTACAGACCCTGATTGTTTAGTCTGCACAAGAGTTCATCCACAACTATATTCCAGAGAAGTGATGATAACACTCTACGCTGGGGACAACCCTTGGCTACCACCCCCTTGTTGTGGTATTAACGGTAAATTGTATGGCCCTGTATCTGAGCATACTGTCGATCCATCCTGCAATTGTAGGATCGACACTGTGCTTAGTCAGGGCTTTTGCAATGCTGTTGAATTTTGTCTTATCAAAGGCGCCTTCAATGTCAATGAAAACTCCTAAGGTTGATTGTTTCATAGATAGTCCGCCTTCAATGTAGGATACTACATCGTGTAGTGCGGATTCGGTAAATTTGCCCATACTGTAAGCATGTTGGTTGGCATGAAGTGGTACATACTTTAAACATCCATCCCTTATTTCCCTGTCGCAGAGCCTTTCTAGCCCTTTGAGTAGGAATGACGTCAGACTGATTGGTCTGAAGGACTTGGGTTGTGTGTAGTCATGGCAATGAAAACTCCTAAGGTTGATTGTTTCATAGATAGTCCGCTTTCAATGTAGGATACTACATCGTGTAGTGCGGATTCGGTAGATTTGCCCATACTGTAAGCATGTTGGTTGGCATGAAGTGGTACATACTTTAAACATCCATCCCTTATTTCCCTGTCGCAGAGCCTTTCTAGCCCTTTGAGTAGGAATGACGTCAGACTGATTGGTCTGAAGGACTTGGGTTGTGTGTAGTCACTTTTGCCTGGTTTTGGTATAAATACTACTTTAACTTCCCTCCATTTGTGTGGAACTACTACTAAATGCTCAATTAATCGCTCGTCGCACCATATCAATAGTCCCAGGAAAATTCCATCCAGGCCTGCTAATTTGTATGGAAGAAAAGTGTTGATCGCCCATTTTACTTTATTGCTATCAATCGTTCTGTGGGCTGATGTCCAATCCGAGTTCTTTGGTTCGGCTACTGCCGGTTCGTCCCACTCCGGAACATCTGTGATTAGATATTCAGGAAAGTGGGTCCTTAGCAGTAGCTCCGAAGTTTCAACATCAGATTTGGTGTAGGTATTGTCTGGTTTTTTCAGGTACCCTAGACAACGCTCAGGTTCACTGCATAGAATATTTTTGATCTTTGTTGCCTGCTTGTTAGATTCGATGTTGGTACAGAAGCGCCTCCAACATTCTGTTTTAATAAGGCGGATCTGCTTTTTGTAATGGTATTGGGCTTTATATTTATCCCAATCATATTCTGTGTTCATGTTTTTTGCTCTATTGAACAGTTTCCTGACCTTGTGACGAAGCTTACTTAGTTCTGGTCCGCACCAGTGGCTGCTTTTTCTGATTTTTGTTTGGGGCATCACAAGCGGACATGAGTGTTCGTTCAGAATTGAAGTGATTACATTGACATGGTTGTCAATGGCGGTAGTGTCATTAAAGTACAAGTATAAGGTACACTTATGTCTCTTAAACTTTGTCCTGTCAATACTCTGTATTTGTGGCGATCAAGTTTACGTGGGTTTCGCCGTGGTATTACTGGGTTGACCTTAATAGCTAGTTTATACCTTATGCCTTATCCACCTGTGATCGGAACATGATAGTTCATCAGATACATGCCAGTCGTGTATGTGTTCTGAAATCTGTTCTGTCGCTAAGGTAAGATCGATGATCGTTTGGGCTCGTCTCGTAACGTAAGTCGGATCCGAACCCACGTTGATAATGCGAAGGTTTGTTGAGAATAAATATGTTAGGAGTTCCTCACCTCGGGTGTTCGATTGCACGCTGCCCCAGATGGTGTGATGCGCGTTGCTGTCGGCCGAGATGATGAGCTCCAGTTCTTCCCTTTCACAGTGAGTGACTAGCGCTATAAGCTCCGGGGTTGGTATTGGCGCGTCACTTGGCAGGTATGCGGATGCGCATACCACGCTGGGTGGGGTGTTGGACGGGTCATCAGAGAACCTGATAGCCGTCAGGTCTCTGGAACAGAACTCGGTCATTAGTATGGAGTTTACATGCCTAATTTTACTGTCTATCGAACTAATTTCACAGAACCCGCGCGCCTCCCACCCTTGGGGTTGTTCCCGACCCTCAAAGTTAGTATTCACACTTATTAGTGAAAACTAACCTAAATGTCTTCCCGGCGTTCCTGCTCCCGTTCCTGGCGTCGCCCGGCGACGCTTGATACTCCTTTAGGTTCGGGTTGGCGTCAGGAACAGGAACCCGGGACCGTCTTCGGTTTTTCTCCAGCTACCTCCGATCGTCGACCTCGTGGGCTGGTGGAGAGGCTAGAAAATTTCTCTCTTCCTTCGGGACCCGTTTTCGCCAGCTGATCCTAAGTGGATTCCGGGAGCTGGGGTATCGGTTTGTAGGGGAAGAGTTCCTGCTTACGATGGTAATTTTTCCTTGGTGGGGTTTCGCTGTCTTTCTTGGCATATCGGCCGCGGAAGTTTGGGATTTTTTTTTCTGCACACGTAAAACTCTCCCGTGCCTCTCCCGGTCGGCCGATCAGGACGTGCGATATGTCGATCTTCCTGCCTCGGTTGTTGCCGTCTTGCTGCACCCTCAGATCCTTTCCACGAAGCGCGTTTTTGCCGGATTTCTCTGGTTTCCCAAGGGAAAAATCCGAAACTTTGTTGAAGTCTGAGGGGCATCGAGGCGGCACACCACTTTCGGGGTGGGTCACTGATCGTTCTAGTGCAGCGCACGCACTTTTATCCTTCACAAGCACTATTTTGTTGGAAAACCACTGCAATCAATCAGGAAAACAACTCTGAAGACCCAGAGCTCCTCACAGATCATCCCGAAACTTTACTAGCACACGCGTATTTGTGACATACACTAACTTACCCTTTCCCAGGCTTTGGACTGACTACATCAAACAATTAAAAACGAATTCTTAGGTAGGTAAGTATCTAAACCACCAAAATATGTGAAAACGATTAATGGAATATTTATTTAATGTTTTCTAAAGTTAAACTGAACTCAATATCACATATTGGTTGATAGCTAGATACCCATTATTCAGTTATCATTTTTACACTGAGGTACGTACGATAGATCGATCGATAAAGTGTGGAAGATTTTGGCACACAAGGACATGTGACGCGCGCGCATCAAAGCCGCCGACTGGCGGGCCGGGTGGCCGTAGAAAAGTAGGTCAAGTCAAGTTCAATCGCATACTCGCACAGGTAATTCTGGTGATGTGCGTAGAATTACGAACATTCTAGAGGTAGATTGAATTAATATTTATTTTTGTATGAAAGTAAAATCTAACGAATTATCAAAAGTCGTAGAACAAACGTTGTAGTTAATGATGCTAGCTAACTAATCCTGAGAGGTTGCCGGTACCCCAAAATTGATCCTGTATATAGATGATATACAATATGATTACCTGGGAATATTCAACATCCATTACATTTCGTTCACTTTCAAGAGTATCTAATTTTTGACGTAAAACAATACTTAATTCTTTCAGCTCCTTCAGACTTTTTTTATCATCAACTAATACTGTTGAACTTTCTTCCAACTCATCATCATTATTTTGATACTTTGTTGTTTTTGTTGTATGTTCTTCTGCTCCATGTAGTTGTTGCTTTGTTTGTTTCAAGTTTTCAATCAATTTTGATTCATTTAATGTTTTAAAAGGTGAAGTATCAAAATTATCTTAAATGAAAAAAAATTAAGACAATGATAAAGCTTTTTGACAAGTGTTAGGATACATAAATTTTTATACTAGTATAGCAAACAAGCTTGCAAACCACCTGATGGTAAGTGGTCATCGCTGCTTATGGATATTTGCAGAACCCAGGGTATCACTAGTGCATTGCCAACCAACCCTGCAGAAACCTCTTCACTGCTTTTTTGAAGAACCCCATTATGTAACGTGTTTCAAGGTGTGGGAATGAATATTCTTAATTGTCAATACCTTAATATTTTAGTTTTATTAATTCGGCAGAAATTTCATTGGGCCCATAGGCACATAATATTTAAATCCAGCCCTTATCAACACTGTTAAAAGCTATGTTAAGTAATGTATGTCCTTTTGAATAAACAAATTCTAATTTAAACAATTTATTAAATTAGAATGTGTTTATTCAAAATGACAAATTACTCTCAGCTCCAGAAGAAAAAGACATAAAACATACATACTCTTTTACAAATTAATAATGAAATTTTAGTTCCTTCTGTATAGTTTACCAATAGAAGAAGTCTGCTAATTAGACTATTATGTGTTAATTGCTATGATATGAATATTACCTGATTTGAAGACAAAGTCACCAATTTTATTTTTTGCATTGGAATTGCAGCAGTATGGCATCCACACTGAATTTAAGTCTTCTGCTATTTTATTACCAATATCTTGAAACAGTATTGGTTTATTGCTTCCAGTTGGTGTTTTAGCAGCATCATACTTAGACTCACTTGGTAAATTTTCTATTAGAAACATAAAGATTTGACGCAGTTCTGTTTCATTGTAATATAGAAATGTTTGATAGCCTACATCATTTTTATATCCCATATCCTAAAAACAAATATTTCATTTTAAGACAAAGCAAGATTCTTTGTTTGTTATACAATGGTCAGCTGTATACCTTACAAAGAGATGCTATTTGAGATGCGACTTCTATCCTGTGGGAAATGCCAGATGGTAGCTTCATTGGAAGTTTCAATGAGTGGTTTATTTCACTAAGACATTTCGATGCTGCCTCAATAATGGTTTCAACAGGTAAGTCACATAAACTTTTTGTATCCTCAGTAATATTTCTAAAAGTCGAATAATAATAATTACACGACTAGTTTAGTCATACAATTAAGAAATAAATACAATTAATAGTTATTAACTTACACTTTTAACTGACGTAAGAAGTGTAATATAATTGAATCTACCTCTTCCATTTTACGAGATGTTTATCAACATTCAATACATTTTAATTTATGTGCAAAACCAATTGTTTTTAGTGAATGTTTTACTATCTAAGCTATATTAATGAAAAACCTGCTTTGTATTAATGTGATATATCATCATTCAGCATTCATAACCGTGAATGTCAAATATGGTAACTTTTCAAGAGGCAAAAAACCGATTTACAGTTAATATAAAATATAATTATTGTCAGGTTATTGTTAAAAAACAATAACCTGACAATTATTATATTTTATATGGGCTATTAGTATTTTATTATTTGATAACTTCTGAATACCGAAAACACAAATAAAAAATATTGACAATTTTCTACATTAGTGGTAATGAATGCCAAATGATGATATGGTATTTTTTTACTTAAAAAATATTTAAAAGGCAAATGAAATTGTTAGGAGTAGAAAATATTGTTTATTATTTAAAGAGCACCTACATTTATGTATTATTCTTATAGGTTGGTTAGTTTTTTGATTCCGTTTGATTTACTTTTGTATGGTTTTAGGCAACACAAATATATTAAGCAAGGCAAGGACCTTAAAAAAGGTTTATATTACAAAAAACATTTTTCAAAAAATATCGGCTGATTATAAGAGTAAGTTATATGTGGCATTTCAGTCTGAAACGAAGGAAAAATACAAATACTTAGTAATCTACAGCGAGATGATCACAAACTGTATAAAGATACCATTCATTTACACTAAAAATAGCGATACAAATAAAAAGAAACCACAATATAGCTAATTGGTATTGGTTTAAATTTAACATTATCCAAGAAATTATACTAAGTAGTAGTAACCTATTTTGTGATTGTAACTTGTTGTAATCACGACCACCACGAAAAAACAAAAACATCAAAACAATTGTCAGTCAAGTTGTCAGTCAATTGTCAAATCAAGTCGGTCAAGTTTTTTTATTATTAAAGCATTGGCGACGTGGCCATCAGCTTTCGGACGGTCAAGTCATGTCCACAGACTAAGTAGGAGATACTACAGGAGCACGTTCAGAGCCTTCGCGCGATGAACCATCACCAACCTACAACGACCGGCGAAAGCCGCAGCGAGCCATTCACACCTAATCGCGTGTACAACTTTTCGCTTTAACAACCGACCCGTTCCAGACCTTATAGTGTCAGAGCGAGTTATAACCGAGCAACCATCGAATTTATGGTTGTAAAACGCTCTGCAGGCCTATTCGCTAACTACGGTTGGTAACTAGAACTGTCATTTTTGAAAGACACTTTATATCCATTACTGGTTTAGTGATGTTGTGTTACGGCAGCGTTCATGATAGAAGTAATGGATGTTGTTCCTTTCAAAAATGACAGTTCTAGTTAGCAACCAAAGTTACAGATGAATTTACTGAAATTTATTACTGAAATACCCTTACGTGATTGGATGATATTGGGGGCCATAATCAAAAATGTTATCTGATAGAAAGAGAGAGAAATAAAAATTCATGTGAAAGAGGAAGATAAAAGATTTGGTTGATGCAATGCGTTCAACGCCTCTGGGCGAGTTAAAAAACAACCGGATAACTACACTTCAAGGCTCTGAACGCGCTCATGTCTAGAGACCGGGGGGGGGGCTACCGCCTAACTCATAGCGATCACGCGCTATCGCTTTCGTGACATTAGAACAATAGCTCAAATGTCACATGTGACATTAAAACCAGCGTCGGTCCTAGGCTCAGATTAACTAAACCAATGGATTCGCAATGTTATTTTATGTCTCAAATAAAGGAGATGTTTCAGTTTTGTATGGAGCTCTGGACATGAACTTGTACAGTACTTTAAAATTATCCTGGAAAGAATAAAAGCAAAACCTACTATTTATTTTTGTTGTCTCTTCATTAGTTTTAATGTACAAGACGTTTTCCTAACAATGAACTAGCAACATATCTTTAAAAATGGCGTCCATTTCGGACCGCAGCCCTTCTGTGTCAGACAGAACGTCTTGAATGACATTTGACACAAAGAAAATATAAACATTTTTTAGAGCTCGATTTAACACAAATTCAACTTTCAATTTCAAGGCATTTAACCTAAGTAAATACATATTTTATGGCGAAGAGAATTTTTCAATTGATGTGTAGTTGCACAATCTTTCAATATCATGCAGGACGTGCTCGGGATACTTTTTGCATGGGTGAAATATTGGTCCAAACAAAGATGATTATTGATAATGTTTACTTCTCCAACGACCAACTGCCACAAAATAAAAAAGAAGAATATAGTATTCACGTCCTTGCGTACTCTTACGTCGAAAAAACTTAACCAGTACAAAGAGCAACACAACAACTACTTAACCAATAATAATAGCAAAATGGAATGGATGAACCAACATCATGGGGTTGTAAACGATAAGAATACTACAGGTTATTGCTATCAAACTATCACTGATAATTCTAATGTGTAACTACTTAAGTACCGACAACTATATTGGTAATTTTTTTTGTGAATATGAGTTGTCTATTTCACTGTTATTAGTTAAATCATATGTACACACAAGCAATAAGAACAGAATAGTACTATGATTTTTTTTCCAGCAAGCTCTAACAGGCTGCTATTTAGTGAAAGAGTAAGGTATAAGTGAAGTTAAACTATACTAGGTATATGAATGTAATCTGAGTCTACATTATAAACATAAACATTTCAATTACCTGGTAGTCTTGAGGTTAGAGTAACCAAATGGTATAAAAAGTAAAAATGGTGTATAAGAAAGAGTAGGAGTGTAATAAAAAACTTGTTGCTGTAATGGTTTTTATTCTTCATTTTCCACATCATCCCTTACTAAAATTCCATCCAAATATGATGCAGGCCCATGAATATTTTCTTCGTACTGAGTCCATCCAAAAAACCACACCATTGCCATCACATGGGCGTAACACCCTACTGTGCGTTTTCCACATATCGTCAGTGAAGTTCTAACACCACGTAAGTCATTTTTGGCAGAAAAAGACCACACGACGTTTTTCGAATACTTCGCATTAATCACAAATTCGTACTATTATTATAACGGTTTTATTTTTCCTAATGGATCCAATGAAATGTATGTAAGTAATGGAATGGCATTATAATAGTATATTTATGTATAATTGTGCAGTTTTTTCACTCTTCGTAAAAGTTGCTATTTTGACATACGCGGTGTTAGAACTTCAACAACGATATGCAACTGCAATAGTATGCATCAATTGCTTCTTCCCAATGTGGACATTCCTTTAAAAGAATATATGTATAATATATTTTGTGTGTTTGATGCCTTAACCTGATTCGACCCCTTAACAAGAGACCATTATGTGATGACAATGGTATATTTACATTCTCTAAATGAGAGGATATTTCCACTGCAAATGAACCATGCTGTCTTTTGTGTTCGCCAAAATAGGACTTGACTTGCTTTATTTGATAAGTCCCTAATGCATGCAAATAATATAAGATCAGACATGGTGATTTGAGGAAAAATATTTAATTGTAAGTGTTTTTCATCTACACTAATAAATTGGGCACGGCAACGATTGATATTATTTTCAATAATATATTGAGCCAAACGATTAGGCATATGCAGCCTTTCTAATGCTTGATTTAAAATTAATTCTGCATCAGGCCTGTCCTCTATTTCTGGATGAAAAGCATTAATTAGAGCACACTAAACACAAATATTTATATCTGGAGCTTGAGTGATCCTTGTGCTCTGACTAGTAGTCTCCTGATTTTGTTATATTCTTTGAACAGCAACCCAACACGAATAGCAAACTAATGCACCATCTGGAATCTATAAATAAATATAATTATTTTCAGTAATGCATTAATCAAAAGTTCACATAAAAAAATGCAAATATGCATACAGAGGCTATGGAAAATTAAAGTACCTGTCTAGGGAATATCCTTTCGGAAATCTCATATCTTTCTGCTCCTGGTAGAGAATGAGTTCTCCTTTGGAATAATGTGGACCTGCACCAGACATACATATGTGTCATGATTAGATGGTGCAGTCTGAACTTGCTCCAAGGAGCTTTCTATGTTCTGCAAATCTTCTAAAGCAGTGTTAAAACATGCTTCACATAAAACACCAGCGATATCATACTAAAAGAGAATAAAAGTCTGTTAATGGAAGGGCTTTAGATTAACAACCCACGGTTTGGGGGGAGGGGGGGAGAGGGGAGGGGGGGGGAGGGGTGGCTACCCCCCCGGTACCACTCCCCCCTCTCGGCGATGCGTAGTTTTCGAGATATTAATTTTTTTAATTTTCTCAAATATAACCTCAAAATGTATGGGAAAAGGTTGGTTTGTGTGTATAATTATGTTTGTGCACACTTTGAACCTATTAAAGAATTAGAAAATTAAAATTAAAAGATTAAAGAACTTCCAAATTCTTGAAAAAAAAAGATACTAAATTAAAACTTTACTTTTATTATGTGTGAGCATAAGGTTGTGCCCACACCTTAGAAATGCGTGTGCTCCGACGCTGCGGGAAGTGCAGCCCCTCCGCCCTTGCTTATCAAAGCACAGGCACCACGCTCACCTCCGCAGCTTCGGCTTTTTGGTCGCCTCGGCCTGCGGCCTTCGGCGACCAGCCTCAGCCGCTTCGGCTCGCCCGGTTGCCTGTGTTTTGTTACAGCGGGCGGGGACTGCCCCCCTCCGCGCCTACGCGCTTATAAAAAACACTCTAGGGGTAGGACCGATTTATACCACGTGAGAGTCGGGGTTGATTGATTCGGTTCTGTCACTTACCTCTTTTTTTTGGAACCAATCTCTATTTTGCAACTAACTTGTACTTTCAAAGACTTGAGATTACCTAGGTAGGTAATACCTTTCAAAGCAAATTTACTCCCAAACTATAAGACTTGACAAAAAATGGACAAGATTAAAGTGTTTATTTTTAGCGATTCTATACGATACAACCATAAAAAGTAGGTGTCATAATAGAGACGCAACATCTCCATCCATCCATCTCATTGCGTTTTGTTTGTGACAAAGTGATAAATATACGATAATTAATTTCTTTAAATATTATTTATTTTACAAATTATAGCATGTAGTAACATTAATTTTAATATATTGGTAATTTTTTTTAGTTACATTTGCTAAAACAAATTGATTTAGTATCTATGCTTAATATAACAAAACGCATCTCGCTAAAAAATGGCGAAATCGAAAGGGACGTTGCCATCAAATACGAGTGAATACCAGAAAGAAGAAACAAAATCAGTATTTTTCATACAAACTTTAATTAATTATTACAAATAAACTATGAGTTTCCGAAATGTAAAACTTCACAAATGTACATGAAAAAATATAGTCTTTCCGATGATACACCTGTGAATCACCAAATCGTGGGTTGTTAATCTAAAGGTGAGCCTAAAACAATTACAATAAATACTTATTTTAATTCTTTTCAATCAAAAATATAAAGATGTCTCTGAGTAACACTTATCAAACAAAATCAAGTAAAACGCTGCAAAGTACCAAAGTCATATCCTGAATCGTAAGAGTAATCGTAGTCCGTTGTGTAAAGCCGAGGTAAGTATGTTAGCAGAAGAAAAATCCAAAAACAATGAAAAATAATCAAGCACATCGAAATCCAAACATCCAAAATAAACAAACAAGCGAAAGGCACAGACGAGAGATGTCCATTCAACTTATTTTTTTATGGTACGCTATAGAAACGGAACAAAGTCTTTTAGCTTAAAACCTACGATTTCAGACCTCGAAAATATTGCCATAGTAAATGTTAATCCATGTATATTAATTAAGTTGTACATTATCTAACAGCTAGAAAATTTGAATTTGATATTTTTATTAAGTTTATATGATTTTTTCGCATTTTTTAATCAACTGTACAATGTCATGTCCAAAAATGAAACATCTCCTTTGCGTCCAGTTCAGTCCGCCATTACAAAGCACCGTGTTTGTTGTTGTGCTAAAATATCAGTCGGTGAGCATTATTTGTGAGTGCATTTTACAATTATACGTTTTTTATTGATTTTTTTAATGAATTCTATAAAGAAAAACATAAAAAGTGTGGAATCTTGGATGCGGCGTCACTAGTTTTTTTCCGCCATCTTAGAGCACCAACCCAAATGCTGGCACGCTTTTTTCGTAGGTATTTCATGTCTATTGGTTTCTATTGTCTAAGGTCCTAGGGCGGTGCGAGCGGTGCGACCGCACCGGGCGCCGTCATAAGGAGGGCGCCGAAAACAGTCGACCACCGATACCGATCGACTATCAATCGTGCGCGCAAATCGTATAGACGAACGAAATTCGAATTCTTCAAACATGAATGGATTTACTTGATATTTTGACAGGTGAAAGAGAATAAATAAGTAGCACAAGAAATAAAAGCTACCCATTTCTGATGTAAATTTTTCTTTCTTGGGTTGTAAATTTTTCTTGGCTATAATCGGAATCTATAGAGTGGTTAATCTTAAGCAAGAACAGTTATATGATTTTTTTTAAAAACATACACATTCGAGTTATTCGCGATTGAAATTTAGGATTTTTCATAAAAAAAAAAATATTTTAAGGGGTTTCCACAAATCTATATACCTACTCGTATATAAAAGGAGATATTCCCATCTATAGACGCACGTACAGCCGTAACCGTTAATGTAAGAAACGTGAAATTTGGACAGTTGTTTTAATTCAAAATGCGGACGCACACTAAGAAGGGATTTTAAAAAATGTTAACCCTAAAGGGATAAAGGTTGCATGTTTGTATGGAAAAATCTTCAAATTAGCAACGATTTTCATAAAACTTGAGATTCATGCTCTTAAAACTTTCATTGAACACGTGTTTCATGGTTTATTGGAATTCACCCCTTAGGGTGCAAAATAGGGGTTGAAAGTTTCTATGGAAAATATTTAAAATCTGCTTCATTTCCTATGAAATTTATTTTTTCGGGCTTAAATAGGCTACAAAATAATTTTCCTACGGGAAAATATAAATTCCCACGGGAAACCCTTAATAACGCGGGCGAAGCCGCGAGTGCAAAGCTAGTAACTCATAACTAAGCGGTTTATCGCGGTAAACTGTCACAATACAATACGCTTTTATCGTATTTTCAGTTCACCGTGAAAAACCGCCTTATCATGTCACGTGAGAAGTCACTTACGAGATGTCAAACTGCTAACGCTTGTTCGTGATCTAATCAAAGACTGGGGGTAATTCTGAAGTTACTTGCACTAAAACTAAAACTAAAATTAAACATAATTTTAAATTAGTTTTAGGTAATTCGTATTCTGAAACGCCGGACTCTCTTAATTTAAACTGTATTTGACAATTTCTTAAGTTGAATACACAGATTATAAATACACCTAGTGCTGTAGAAAACGGGATAATTTAGAAACATTAAAAACAGCTCTATTCTACAAATTCTACTATCAGAAATTATTAATTTAATCGTATTTGTAAATAACAGAAAAGAAATTTTATTATTTATCATTCATTTTATCACAAAAGAAGAATTATTCGACATTTATTCTGCGATTGTGATGGCTTCGCGCCTATGCCATGAAATAAAAAAAATTACGTGGTAGTCTGTAGTTGTATAGATAGGTACTTCGTGACTTCCTTTGAATTTTAAAATTGCGTATTTTGTTTCATTAGTAATTTTTGTTTTCTTTTCATAATAACCGCTGTTATTTATTGACAAATAATAGTAATTGCTAGGCAACAAATCTTAGATAGGCATACTTCTATCTGCAGATAGAATATTAATTTCTGTTGTAAGAGTAAATACATACATACATAACCTACCTATCATCTAAATGTCAGTACTATTAGACTACTTGGGAACAAACAAATTATAACTCGCGACTTGGCAATTGATGCTATAAAAGCCTTTCCTATTGTATAATAAGTTTCCTGGTGCTGTAGGGTGTGTCAGTGGTGGAGCAACAATACCAATATGTACCATTTTTTTTAACGTTGGGAAATGCGTTACGCATACCTCGCGCTTGGGTAGGTGCGAGGTTATGTCGGACTCTCCACGGCCACTGGGGGCAGAGCGCCAGCCAGAAACCGCGGCCTACCGACTAAAACCAAACGATGCCCCCTCACAAACGCCTTGGCACGAGAACGTCCATCACCGCCGCATCCTCCCCGTCATCTGACGAAGAGGATACGTCGGGGAGGGACGCCCCGTCGCCGGACAAGGCCATGGGAACCCTTTCGGACACTTCCATGACCTTGTCAGCGTCTGCTCGCCTATGGCGAGCCCCTCTCACCTCCCTAAAATGGGAAGGCCGGCGATGCTCCTGGGCATTAGGAGTATCGACGACTGGCGGTGGCCTGTGCAATGCAGGACTCGGGCTTCCCGAGCCCGCGTCCCGCTGGTCACCGTCAGGAGGAAGAAGGCGGGCGCACTGCCGCCTCCTCCGCCCCGTTCTTCTGCGGCGGCAGGGATCTGCCGCTGGGTCATCTTCTCTGGCCCGTTCTGCCACCTCCTTCTGTGTGATTACCTCCACACAGAAGGAGTTTTCTGCATTCCAGGTCTCGACCAATATGTAAACCATCAACAGCTCTAAGTGTGTTTGGCATTCCATATATTTGTAGAAACCTAAATAGAAAAAGGACGGAGAATGATAATGTATTTCTTAATAATTATTTCAAAATATTTTATTACAATGTAAGTAGGTGCTCGCTCACTCTGCCTTGACAAGGTCCTTTTCTATTGCTGTTTTAGGAAATGAAATTTTTTTGTGGAGTTAATTTGCGCAATATTAAATCAGTGACAACATTGACAGCTCTGCATGACCGAAGGCTGGCTAAAACCTTTAAATGTTCCGGTAAGGAGCCAATCTGTACTTCAGTGCAGTCTATAGCTTCTATCAAGTTGCGAGCGGATTGGCGAGGAAAACGAATTTTTTTTCTAAATTTACGTTCGGGCATAGTAAATGGGTCTGATTTGTCCCTCAACTTCCTCAATTTTACTTTTTCTTCTCCTATTCTATAACATAAATAAGTCGATACTTTACAAATATATTTTAAAACTATGAGGCAGGTAGGTATTTATCTAATTTTTTATATAAAACAAATATTTTACCTTTCTGAAGACTCTGTTAATGCCACAACAACCAATTCATCATCCATTTGGCAAGTTGCACAAAAAAATTGCCTTCAGTAATGTTAGAAAATCGTTAAAAAGTAACAAGATAAATTTAGACGGCACCTAAAAGTTCACCTCCTAAACTTAGTTTGATATATTTAAAATTATAGGAAAAATTACATTTAGCAAGCATTTCAGAATACGAAAATAACATCTAACACTAAATTGAGTAGTTTAGTAACGTCACTCTTAATTTTAGAGTTAACTTGTGAGTTCTGAATACCAAACGGTGATTGACATTTCTATCTCTAATTTTATTTAGTTATAGTTTTAGGTGGTCGCTTCAGAATCACCCCCACTGTTTACATAATTTCGAGTCAATCGGTGTTTGTTTGGTGTCAGATCGAAGTACAGTTTTAGTGACGTCTGTGCAAGTGTTTGTGGTCACTATTCTACTCAAAATCTCAAGAAAACAAACTCAGCTGATCGTCTCTTTTTTATAGTAAAGGGTAGTTTTATTATACATCACAAACAAAAATCTGTATTTTGTGGGTAACAAATAGTCGCAACAATACGTAATACGGTCGTGGGCGCAACCTAGCGGTGAGTGCACGCAACAACAAACCAATCGATTTTGTGCTTTTGAGCCACTGAGCAAACATCGTGCTGCCATCTAGTAAATTCTTGGCGAATTACGAACGAGAATGGTTAGCTGTGGAGCATGCGGTAAATTCCTTTCGCCGACAGGTGCCGCTTCTTGCAGTTTATGTCCGCTTAAATTTCACCGTGCCTTTCTTGCAATCGCAGAAAAGGCACAAGTTAATAAGGACTGGGTTTGCCCCATCTGTAAAAAAAACACGTGGAAAGGCGACAACAGCCAAACGCCTGTAAGAAGCCTTTGCGAGACTCAAGAGTCGGAGGTGCCGCCGCGGCTACCGCAGGCGGAGAGTACGCCGATCGCATCCAAAGACGGAGTACCCGTGACACCGCCAGCATCGGAATGGGACACTCGAATTGCGTCGACGGACGCCCTCGACCTGCGTGAGTTTCGGAAAGAGCTCGAGGGGTACATGGCGGAGATGAGAGAGTGCCAAAGAGAGATGGCGTCATTGCGCGAGGTCTACGCATCCATCTCTGTGCGACTCGATGGGTTCGAAGAGAGACTGGACAGACTTGAGCGGCGGGAACCGGAGGGCGCGTTGGGCAGAGTGGCCGAACTCGAGCGAACTATATCGGACTTGAAGATGTAGCTGAACGACAGAGACCAGGAGTCGCTTCTCGCGGATCTCGAGATAGGTCAGCTTTCCGAAGAGAAGGGGGAGAACGCGCTCCACGCGGTGTGCGTGCTCGCCGCGCGGCTGGGCGTTGCTCTCCAGGAGCAGGACGTGGTGTTCGCCGAGCGCGTAGGCCCGCGGCCCGAGGAGGCGGGGGGCCGCCCGCGTCGCTGCGTGGTGCGCCTGGCGCGCCGCAGCCTGCGCGACGAGCTCCTGAGCGCCGCGCTGGACTGGCGGACGGCGCGGGTGTCCGGGTGTACCTAAACGAGCGGCTGACCCGCCAAAACCGGCAGCTTTTTCATCGCGTTCGAGAGGAGTGCCAAAGGCTGGAATGGCGTTACGCCTGGACGCGGAGAGGTCGTATTTTCGCTCGCCGAGGGGTCGGAGAGTCTGCTCATCAAACCAGGGCAGATGACAATCTGGCTCGAGTGTTCGGCCCGGCGCAACAAATCCAGTTATCTACAACAGGAATGTCAAATAAATAACTGTAATTATGTTGTATGTTGGTACTATACAGGGTGTAACGTAGAACCCCAATAAGATTTAAGGGTATGTATCCATCAGAAGTGGAGATTCTGTAGGAAAAATATTAGGGCTAATAAAACTACTTTTTTTTCCATACAAACTAAATAAAATATTTTTTGGCCTTAAGTGCTGACAGCCCTACGTAAGCGTACGAGGAATACTACGCCGTGACTACGCTCACGTCTATCACGTGCCTTCATTCACAACTATCGAGCGCCATCGCAAGGAGACGCACCTACAGCTTGTGCCCGGGCGCAAAATCAAGTAGGTATTACAAAAGAATAACTATGATATTATTGCGTTAAGTCAACTTACCTATGTTAAAGCAGCGTCATGGCAGCGTCCAATATGTTACACTTAGTTGACAAGTTAATTGATTAATGTTTTTCACAAACACTTATCGTACGAAGCATTTAATGACTCACACACAAACCGCACACTTTTTTCACCCGGTCCAGTTAGTTATTGGCTAAAAATAAACACTGCATGAGGTTGAATTTGGGCCGAAATACCTACTATTGAAGTCTTCATTTCAAACAACCGTTTCTTGGCCTTTTTGCATCGAGCGAGAGTTCAATCATAAAAACGGCTCAATATGTCTACCACCCTGCTCTATGCAGGCAGCCGTTCGTCGAAGCATCGACTCTCTTTCATTCTGCAACATCTGTCGAGTAACAGACTGAAAGGCTGCAATAAGCCGGCTCTCCATTTCCGCTGCAGTACTGGTTCGCGGGTTGCGCTCAAAGTGCTGCAGTATCGCAGTCTCCAACTGCGAACGTGCTGCGTTTCTTGACCGACCTTCATTACGCGGTGCACGAAATGTCCCAAAACTGTGTAATCGTATACACATGCTTCGGAAACATGAGTAAGAAGGCAACCGTCGCTGCTCAGCAAGTGGTCTATTTGCAACAAATCTTTGCCGGTATAACTCACGAGCACCACTAATGTTTCCGTCACACGCACCAACACATAAAACCATTTCGTAAAATTCACTATTTGAATAAATTTCACTACCACGACGAGACATTGTTGCTACGAGATCACGACACACATACACCAAAAGTTTTCGCGAGCAACTGATGGACACGGACAGAGACACGAGCCGACTCAAAGCCCAAAGGCGCCCCCGCCCCTCGGCCGCGGCCGCTGCATTAGGGATGATCGATATCAATCGATTCATGAAAAACATCGACTTTTAGCAAAAATCTTTTTTTTTTTAAATCGATATTAAATCATCATAATATCATACGGAACGTTGATATTATACCTAGTCTAGCTCGGCAATCTAATCTGAATTAGGTGATGCTGACTAATGTTGTTGATAGTATTCACTGCACATTGTTCACTTTGCTTAGTTCACCCGCAAGTAAATGTAGCAGACTCCACCTTTTTAAATGTGTGGCTCGGTTGAGAATAAACAAATGTAACCGAACTAAGCTGAACGAAGTTATTCCTTTGCATTTCTTAAACTAAAGGGATTATAAAACTTGTCAACTTCAATGAATTCCATGACGTAATAATTTCCTGTTGTTAATGTGAAGCGGAAGGGAGTGTTACAAGGTTGCTTTTTTTATTTAAAAACAAACCTATTATTTTTATGGCAAGTGCTGGGATCTACCTATCCAAAGTTGCTGAAAGCAGCAATTAAATATTTGGGCTGCACAGCAACTTTGCCAACTTCGGGAAGACTTGAAAAGTAAGGTAACATTTGTATCAACAAACGAGAAGGGGATTGATTCTTCCAAAATTCGTAAAAAAGTACAAATTCGAGTTTTCAGAGAAAGCACAGTTCAGCTAATCAGAATACATGAACATATCGAGCTTCGCCATTTTTTATTTAATATCGCTTGTGTTGACTCTAGTGCGTGGGTGTAGTCGAAACGTCAATACCAAATTTGAAGTGTGGTTTTTATTTCTATTTCTTTCTTTTTTTATTTTCTATTATTTTTTATTTGTAATGTAATTTTAATTTATCGATTTGTTTGTTTAAATAAACACATAAAAGATTATTCATTCAATTTATTTATTAAAGGTTTAATCTAAAATAAATAATTATTACATAAAAAGATAAAGATGTGAAAAGCCGATGCTACTATTCGAGACAAGTCAAGCGACGATCTTTCAAAAACTGACGCTACCGCCTTACTCATAGCGATCACTCGCTATCGCTTTCGTGACACTACTATTGTTCTTATGTCACGAAAGCGATAGTGAGTGAACGCTTTGAGATAGGCGGTAGGGCCGCTGAGTTGTGAATATCGCCTGAGAAAAACAAAATCGAGTTCGAACTTTTTTCGAGTCGGTGAAAAGTAGCCCCTAGATTTACTTTTGATCCACCTAAATGTGTAACCAAACTTGATCGAAATACTCCTATTCATCGTGAGACATCTAGCTGTAATACCTGTTAAATGAAAACATTGATATTTTTACGGGTTCGTAGCATCAATCAAAAAAGATTTGCATTCTTCGTAATATCTTTAATATTTTTTAAAATTAATAAACACAAGTATGTAAATAACTTTTCTTTGAATGTAAATTAATTGCTAATTTTCATGAATAATAAATACATAATAAATAAAAAAGAATGTTTTTTGCTCCCTAACACATCGATATGACATCGATGATTTCCTAAGATCGATCATTTCCACGCGGCTTATCAATCGATGCTGCCCTGCTCAAACGCCGGCGCCGCAAGAAAATGGGGCGGGACCGAACGCCGTTTTGATTGGCCGCTTATGGAAATTCGAATCATCGTCTTTTGACCAATCAGTACCTCTACCATGAGTTGCCATCGATTGCACACTGTAGTTAACTACAGTCGCTAACGTGTTAACGCAGACGATATCGTTTTCGATAGTCACCGTACCATGAGTTACTTTTGCATATAACTGACTTCGTAACGTTAACTCGATAGTATAGTAAACGATACAAAGGATACAGACTACTTACAGGTAATTATTTGTTGTCGTCATGTTGGTAATACGCTATAATCCGTCCTCGCAAAAAGGTAGCTCAATTCGGTTTCTTACCATATTGTTATGAAAGATTTAATTTAGTCGGCTTATACGTCAACTTCAAATTATTTCATAGGTTATATTTTTAATCATTGTTTGATTACATTCATGAAAACTTATTTAGTTTTATGTTAAAGAATAAGTTTTTATTAAATGTAGGCCATGTATTGATTTCATAATGATATAGACAAGCGCTCCATGGTTCCAGTTAATGGTGCAATTCATAGGAATATATAGTAATTATAGTTTAATTGTAAGTATTAACATTGTTGTGGTAAACATTGTAACAATTTTCCATTAAAAATAATCATTTTCTATGCTTCTATGGGTTTGTTTTTTAGTACCCATCTATTTAAAGACGTGGCTACACAAAGAGACCTATTGGATTGATAATTTAAATGTAAATAGTGCAATCCGTTATAATTGAAGGATTTTCCATTATAGCTAAATAATTTAACCAATTCATTTTTTCTTTCAGGCTTTAGATCACCATTATCTCAATTGTCCTCGAGGGCCCACAGGAAAATATATAGAATATTTGTTTAATTCAATAGAGTTGACAAATATGCTGAAAATTGATACCTGCCAAATGTAGTATTACAAGAGATATACAACTGCATAAGTGAGTGGGTGAATGAATAAAACTAAAAATGTTACTCCTTTACAGTATGAGTAATTATGATGAAGCATTTTATATAAAACTTAAAATAAAGCTGATGACGTCTGACGTCGGCCAATATTCATATAAAATACTTTAATTTTACAATATTATGATTATCTATTATGGCTTTATGTGATGTTTAATGATATGTCTGTTGTTGCAGAAGTTTAAGTTCCAAAATTTACCTGGAATTACAGTCAAATGTCCAACCATAGAAATTACTGCACAAGAAAGAACCGGTACTACTGTTATTTATTATCATTCAATAATTATCATATTTTAGCAAACTTAATAGATGAAGAAATTTGTTTAATCGACACTATTATATTATTAAAATATATTCTATTGGTATTTTACTTATTTTGTATGATTACAAGTCAGTAAAATTATATTGCTGCCAAAATCTTAATGACAGTATGAAAGTATGCAGAGTCACAGCTACAAACTCACTGGATACTTTAGCAAACTGCATATTATCATGAGGTAAAATTAGGCTAAATGATCTAAGGGTAAAATACAGTGGGAAGTTAGTCTGAAAAATACATTTTGTTTGTATTATTATTTTATCATAATAACAGCAATGGTAGGGAAGCAATTAAAGAATATTACTATAAATGCATTGTTGACTGAAAAACAGTGAATTATTGTGTTCACATTACGACTCTTACATGGTTTTTGGGTTGGGCAATATATATCACCAACAAACCAGTTTTTTCATACCATCCACCTATTTGACATATGAATCAGAATAAATTCAAATATACAGAAGATTGTTTGTTTTATTTCATATTGTTTATATTCATTGAACAGCTCACAGGAAGTTATATTTATTAAGCACTTTGATACTGAATCATGCCCATATTCTTTTACGTAAGGTAATAACTTCTTTTACATAAGATGTAAAAGTAAAAATATAGTTTTATAGGAATGTTCATGACTGACCAGTCTTATAAAAAATGGACAATCTCCATTGAAAGATAACGTTTTTGATGCAAATTCTTAATGTTTATGTTAAATAACCAGAGGTACTAGGTCTTCTGTGTTATTGCAAAGCAGCAATGCTTTTCTGTTTTATATTGAAGGATACGAAATTTCAGGCTACTGTAACTACATTCATAAGATAACCTACACCTTGTACACTTTGGTCATTAGAAGACTATAGGTGACTATAGATAGATAGATAGAAACTCTTTATTTTGCTTAAATAAAATGACACAAACAATGACAATACATACACAACAAGCAAAAAAGGCGGCCTTATCGCCATAGGCGATCTCTACCAGACAACCTTTAGATAGGACAAAACATATGATTAAGTGGGTATTTTTCAATAATACACTGGTACAAAATATATACTTTAATATATAAAATACTAAAACATACTACATAATAATAACAGAGTAAATAAAAAATAATATATAAATTCATAGGGGGCGAGGGGGGAGGGGGGGTCAAAGCTCAAGGAAATGGCGGTGAACGCTTTTTTTAAAAGAGTCAAGTGTTTGTTTGCACCTAATATCAGAAGGTAGGCGATTCCAAAGTCGAATCGCCTGAACAGTAAAGGATTTATTAAAATATTGGGACGAGTGTGTGGGAAATTTTAATAGGAGGCTATCAGAAGAACGAGTGTTTAAATTATGTGAGGAATGAAGGAAAATGAAATGTTTCTTTAGGTAAATGGGTGTTTTAGGATTAAACAAAATATTGTATAAAAGGTATAAAATGTGTGCATCACGGCGTTGGCGTATTTTCAACCATTTGAGTTCAGTTCTGTATTGTGAGACGTGGTCATATTTTCGCAGTCCAAAGATAAATCTAATGGACAAATTCTGGAGTCGCTCAAGCTTATCAAGCAAAACTTCGCCAAGGTCACAATAGCAGCAATCCGCATAGTCAAGGATGGGAAGAAGAAGTGACAGAGCAAGAGACATTCTGGTGGTTATAGGCAACATGTTACGTAGTCTACGCATCGATCCCATCGCTGCAAACATCTTACAGCTAACCAGGTCAACCTGAGGTGTCCATGACAGTGTTCTGTCAAATAAAATTCCTAAATTTTTCACGTTGTCACTATAAGTTATGTGAACACCATCAAAAAATAGAGGAGGTAGTAGTCCCCAATCAATTCTAGAGTCCCCAATCAATTCTAGTGATAGTCTATGATCATCTAAGTAGACTATTTGCTTGTTTGCCAACATTCTTGTGTAAAATATGCACAAATACAACAATTCTGTTGTTCTTTATATTAGATTCAGTATGAAATATAGACCTAGAATTTTATTGAAAATTAATATTTTTTGCTTTGTCAAAACAAGGAAATCCTACTTAGGTAAATAAATTAAAGAGTGGGCTCATGTAATTTATTTATTTTTGGTGTAAAAAATGTGTTAACAACATCTTTTTATTAATCTACCAATAAAAAAAATCATCAACCAATTTTTCCTTTTTAATGCAATCCAAACTATTGTGACACTGTAAAATCCAACTGCAGCTGTGGCAATAAATCAGTCCAAAAAATGAAATGCTAAAACCGAAGGTCTTGGCTGCACCATTCTGTATTATCATCAATGCCACTCAATCAAATCATCCTCCGCCACTCATCCAAAATAAATGTAGCTGTAAAAAATAAAATCTTATAACAATATATGCACCTTTTAAAGTTTTAACTGACTTCAAAAAAGGAGATGTATTGACTGAATCATTTTTTTTAAATATTATGTTCACTGATTACTCCGCCAATTGTGGACCGATTTTCAAAATTCTTTCTTTTTATCGATAGAGGGATCCTGGGATAATGGAAGGAAATACTTAAATTACAGAGGCACATCCAACATATTTCATTTTTTTCTGACGATATTTAGGTAAGTAGGTACCTATTTGCATCTGATAGTCATCATATCATGTTACTGAGCTGATGATGATGGAAGGTTTCTGGTAGGTGACGAGTTTGGGAATTTTACTAAAAATATTGAAATATTTTTTTTTTTTTTTTAAATTAACCTGCTCCAAAACACCAAAAGTCTTAATTAAATACAAGAATACATACAATTATTATCACATTTTTATATTGAAGTTGGTGCCAAACTTTTCAGGTGATATTGCTTGGCACCGACTTCAATATAAAAATGTGATATTGTAAGTATTCTTATATTATTTATGACTTTTTGGTGTTTTTGAAGTCAGTTTTATTCTTTGTAAAAAAATTAGGTAAGTATACCTATTACCAATAGCTTTTTATTAGAGAAACAACTCTAAGAAGTTATTTAAAAAAGTTATTAAGGTTTATAATATAGAAAATAAAATGCAATTCTTTACATTTGAGGGTGTAAGAATGTTTTACCTCTCTACACAGTGACAATGATTTTTAACCACAATTCTTTTTCCATTTGACTGGCTGTTATATCCAGCTAATTCTTTGCTTCTTCATTGGACTTGTTGCACGCAAGTATGGATGTGGCATCAATAGTCCCATTTATGGATAATCTGCAAGAAATGTTTTGTAAATAAAATGTTATAGAATAGGTATTTTAACACTTTGATATAGACTATTTTTAATTTCTTATCAGCTTGTCAAACAATTCCTTAACTTCTAGGGATGCCTTGTAGTTTATTGAATGTGTTATTTTTCCATACATAAGGATGACATTTTGTTTTGTTATTTCCAAAAATCCAAGTTTTGCATTTACCTACTGAAGGGGTCATACGAAGACAATCGGAATTATTACCTATATATTCACTTCAGTTGTCATAAAACAGTATTATACACTTAAGATACCTCTATGATCATAAAGCTATTAAGATCAAAACAAAATTGTATGTAACTTTTTAAAAATGATAATTTGATTTTGAGGTTACTTACATAAACTCTGTATAGCTTTCAGTTTCAAGTCTGTATTTGCTTTTAAACACCAATGCTGAAATGCTTATTTATAATACTATACTTAATTGGCACAAATAGTTGTAATCACTCTTTTGAACTTTTTCTCACGACTGCTCTCTTATTTTAATTGTTTTCGTGTCATTGACGTATATATTATGTATGTGTTATTATTCTTGAACTCAGCCGTGGTTGGCATATGCCATGCAAAAAAAATCACAACTTATTAACTAATTTAACTCAATAATATTATTCCAAACTTGCTTAGATTATCTATCGAATCGAGTCTCACGCTTGAAAATGTAAGTGACTAACGTAACTACAGAGTTATCGTTTTGTACGTTATCGTCTATCGAGTAGCTGTCAAATCATGAACTCATGGTACCGATTTCCATACAATATGCACAAAACGATTGTCGATAGCGAGCGCGTTTTCGATAGGTTCGCGACGTATCGTAAACTATTGCACTCATGGTACCGGTTTTAGTTCACCGCGTTACCGCTAGGGGCGCTGTACAAAGTTCCATACAAAAATTTACGCAGTCGATATCGACTCCAAACGAATGCAAACTCATGGTAGAGCTACATTAACCAGAGTACGCAAAGATGAATGAAGTCCACGCGGTCTGCATGACGTTTACAAAGATTATACTTACATTATCAGAGGACCTAGACAAAAGTAACAATTTATTCATACATTTTGTTCTTTTTTGACTTCGTTATCCTTTTTGAATTAACAAATAAACATACACGTTTATTTTATTTACGTTACACGTTTATATCGAACGGCTATGTATGAAATAATTTGCGATGTTTTGCGATGTGGAATCATTCCTATTCATTTTATTCTTTTCGAACTTTTTTATCGTTTTTGAATTGTTACTGTGTCTAGAGGCGCGTTCCATTTAAGTAATGATTTGCAGCATTTTCAACATTTTTAGCATCATCGCGTTTCATTAGCTCTTGTAGCTAGCAGGGCTAGCATCATAATATATGTTAACGTAATGCGCTCCATTTAAACAATATCTTGATGTTTAGGTTACCTTTGTGAAAAATAATGCGGCTAAAAATGATAAAATTTCTTAAAAGAAACGCAAAACATTGGTAATATTGATGTTAGCGTGAAAAAATGGTGATGCTTAAATGGAAAACCGGGTAGGCTTCTTGACTAGACATCTGTGGAGAAGCTCGGTGGCGTAGTTGTTCGTGGGTTTGGTATGATGATTGCTAAAGTTTAGTAACATTTACCGTCGTCGTGACCCTGATGGGCGAAAAAAACTTAAATTATGCGAACTCGACCTCACCATCTAGCCTCGGCGGACACTAGCGGATTAGCGGAGTACCTGTCGGACGGGATTGAGTAGGTATGGCCGCCGTTGAAAAAGGCGAACCACATCTTGTTTTCAATTTCAGTAATATGGGTATCAAATAAAAGGGCTTGAGGAGTAGATGTCTATGAACCTAATTACATTGCTCTAAGATCAATATGGCTATCGCTCAAAATGGTGAACTACATTTTGTTTATAATCCTGGTAAGATGGGTATCAAATAAACCTAGCGACGTTTCTTCTATGTTCAATATGGCCGTTGTTCAAAAATAGCGGCCAACAATTTGATTTTAATCCCAGTAAGATAGGTATCAAATGAAAGGGCTTCAAGAATTTATTACTAGGAACTAAGTCACTTTGCTATAAATTCAATATGGCCGCCGTTCAAAAATGGCGGACCACAGTTTATTTTCAATCTCAGTAATATGGGTATCGAATAAAACTACTTAAGGAATGATCACTAGGAATGTAGCATCATTGCTCTAAATTTAATATTTTAAAATTATTCCTTTTTCTTTTTATTTCGTTATAAGCTTTTAAAAGCATAGCAAAAGTAACATTATTGTATCAAACCAAAAAGTAATTGGTAGTCATAACTTCTTACTTATTACATGAGGTAACCTTATTATTTGTAATTAGATTAAATGATAGGTACTTGATTTACATTTCAATGACTCAAAGGGGTTAGTTGAAATTAGGCATTAAAATACTATGTTTTTGGGGTATTCAGTTACACCCTGTATATGTTCCAAAAGTATGTAGAAATAGGTTTGAATAGAGTTAGATCAAATTTATTAATTTATCATATATTGCCTTAGGGTCGCAGGTAATAAAAGTCAAAATAATAGTAAAGTGATTTATTATGAAGTAATACTTTCATAGGAAAAATGTAGTATAGTTTCCAAAATGGCACTATTTGATCAATAAGTTTTTAGACATACAGATTGTTAGAACAAATACCTATTATTGCTAATATTGTCTCCTTTTGAGTGTTTTCAAAATTACTGCTAGCAACACAAAAGTATTAAGTAAGTAAGTAAGTTATTAGGTAAGTTTTGCTTTAGCACAAAACATCTGCATCTATACTTGAGTTAAGCATACTGTTCACAGTTTTCCGTCTTTGATAATTAGCATTTTCTTTAGTAAAAGAGCATGACAATTTTGTATTAATCTAATTTTATGGATACTGTTTGTTGAACTGACTATTACAGGATAATCAGAAATGAAGAGGTCATATTTTGCAAATGTCAACCCAAATCTTCATCCTTCAAGTTTTATCCACATTTTATTATAGGGTCTGCAAGATTTCCCACCAAAAATCTTCCCAACGAAAGAACCATCATGTGTTATGCACTGGTTGACATCATAGCACATGGAAGCTGTTATTCTTCATAACCAAGCTCGAACTAAAAACCACTTCTGTATTGATGATTCCTGGTTTAGTTTTCTATGCACTTTATTCTTTCTTCATTGAAGAGGTCGTTAATTTTTTAAGAAATATGTCACAATCTGTGTCTGTGAATGTATATATATTTTTCCTCCCAGTAATTTTCTTCATGCTTGGCTTGACAAATGAACAACTGCCAATCTTTCTCTTTTTATGTTCATTTACAAATTCTTGCAGTACTACACTGGTATTTGACACATGATCCTGATGTTTTCTTTTGAACATTTCTCTTGAAGTAAATAGTTTTAGTGTTTATTTGACTTTTGAGAGATGGGATTCTATTCAATAGCATTCAACTGCTGTAGAAAATAGCCTCCTCACAGTGATGGTGCAACCACACCAAAAATGCATGTTTGCAACTCTCTTCTGCCGCGTGACAATCTTGACAAGTACACTTCTAATCTGTTCTTCAATATAACAGTATTGAAACTGTACTTATATTTTTTAGAGCGATCGTTTGGTAGTAAATCAATGAGAGCGATAGACAAAGAATCTCCTGACCATCAATCTGTCGATTTTCGGAAGATTTGTACTATCTGCTCACACAAATCCAACATCAATGGTTGATTTTGCTATTAATACAAATAATTTACGATATTTACACATATAATAACGCAGATTTGTACGATTTTTTGCCAGTTTTAGGAAAGAATAGAGCAAATCGACGAGTTGTTGAATCAAATTTAACATTTCTTTGTTTACTATATGAGTGACGTCACGGCCCTGACCACAGGATATCAAAGCGTTTACGGCGTGAGATAAAAAAAGATTATTTCTAGCATTTTCAAATTAAAATTTTACAGTAATCATTCATTGTTATTTATTAAAATCGGTATATTGTGGAACCTTATGCCAAATACTATTAGAAATAAACAATATTTTAATCAATTTTGATATGACTCAACTACCCTATTGTTTTGTCCTCTACAGTTTCTAATTATTAGGACATATGGCCATTTTCACCAACCTCTTCTTAGCTTAAGGTACTTTAAGGTGGCATGCTGTCAAATTCTTTTCATTCAAGACAAAAAGTGACAGCATACGTCTTAGGGGCTTCCTAAACTAAGTTATGGTTGGTGAAATCGGTCATTAATCATCTTTACGATTTTTATTTCTAGGAAACTTTGATATTTATTGCATTTCACATAAACAAAATGTTAACAAACAGATAGAGTACCTACCCAAAAATTTACAATGACTAATCTAACTGTTATCTGACCATAGTTGTAACAAGTACAGATTTCTCCATTTTAGGGAGATTTTCCCGTACAAAAAAATGGTATCATTCTTTTGATTTTTGTTTGAAATTGACATCGAAGTAAAAATAAATATAAAAATCATGAATAAAAATAGCTTACGCATGGTATGTAATTGCTTGTGAGTTTTTATGTTTCTTCGTGTAATTTTTACATGATTTCACTACACAATACGGTGTTATTTATTAATTTTCTTGACGTAAATTTTATGTCAGTCTGTCACTGTTGCTCATCAATAAATGACGGCGGTTTGTCTTACCTGGTGCGTCTGTGTGAGTGTAGGTCGTGTACAAACACATGAAATTGTCTTACCTTGCATGCTTCACATGTGTCTAAGGCAACGCTACGTCCGTAATTTTTTGTAGGTCCATGCCAATGACTAAATAAAAGTTTTGCAATTGAACTTAATAGTAGTTACCTAACTGTAGTATTAAAAAAGATTACCGCTAAAATGATTTATTATTTTGAAACATTATCAAACAGGTTTTAACAACCCTAACACTTACAAGTTGGTTGAATGAAAACAGTTGTAAATTAGCGGGTTAATTTGCCCTCTTCTTTCTAACGATATTTGCTTATTGGTGTTTTTAGGTCAATCTTGCGTGTGTTCTTATTGTTCTACGAGCTATAGTTTATCAAATAAACGGCTTGGGCAAATATGGACGAAAGTGAAGGTAATTTGGCCAGCCATGAAAATATCAAATTGCTTGGAATTCTTCTAAAAAGGACTATTTCTTTATTGTAACATAATTCTGTGATTAGATAGGCTTTATTTTTGCTTTAAAATATTTCAAACCTTACATTTTTTTTAATAAAAGCGAAGAATATATTGAAAAAGCGGGCGAAATTGGACGGTTTCACGGTAATCATAGCTATTTGTTACAATTAACCTAAAGACACGATTTATATAGTGTTTGAAAGCTGAAATGATACAGATTGAAATAAGCACTAGAAAACAATAGAGGGGTATTTTTTGTATAAAAATACGATTTTATTTAAAACAATACGCTTTTTTTCCTTTTATCCTCTGTCATTAATTGTGTGTGATAATAATTGACAAAGAAGATTGGCAAGCTTGCATACATTTTCAGACCTGCATTTAAACGTCGCGTTCACCAATGAAATTTACTGATATCTACAGAACACCTTTAGACTCAAAAAAGTTTATTGTTAGTACTATGAAAAAGTAGGGGTTTAAAAGTTATTCATTGTTGATATCGCATTAAATATTTTGAGGTTATAGAAATTCTTTGTCATGATGTCATGTGTGTGCCGTCGTGTAAATTGTGAGCATTATTGTCCTTTAATTATCTTCATATACCTATCACCTGTATGTGCCACTTTGATCAAATAGATAGATACCTATTAAATTAGTTGTGATTATTATGAAATATGATTTCTTCATTTTATTGGCCGCAATTTTGCACACAGATATTAAAGATATTAAAGTTGTATAGGCACTGTTAATTTAAAATAGCCTAACAAGTGCAAAGTCGTTGAAACATCCAATAAACCACAAAAACTCGAACCACAGAAACAAATCGAACCACTGTCACGTAGCGGAAGGCTACGGGCAAAATAAAGGGAAGGAGCTAGAAGAAAACAAAGAACAAAGTTAAAAGTAGTATATTGAACAAAAAAAAGGAAAAAACAAGAGGTTAAGAGGGCACGACCTGGATGGACTTAGAGCTAACTTAAATATAACCAAACTATGTACAAGTAAAATAAAAAAAATAGAAAAATAAAAATAAGCCAGACCAGGGAGAAATGAGGGACCGGTGAGTAGTCGAGCGGGCAGGCGGCTAGCGGCTCCGGTAACAGTGGCGGCGTACGCAGACGGGCAGGCAGCTGGCAGCTCCGGAAGCAGCGGCGGCGTTGAAAGGCAGGCACGCAGGTACGGCTGGAAGCACGCCGGCAGCGACGTCGCGCAGTCGCCGAAGGTAGGTGGGCACGTGGGCGTGGCTGGCTCCCGGCGGCGTTGAGCAGGTGGCAGGCAGGCAGGCACGTAGGCACAGCTGATCCCCGATGTCATCAAGCAGTCGTAGGTGTCGGGCAGCGTTGAGCAGTCGTAGGTAGTAGGTAGGCACGTAAGCAAGGCTGGTCCCCTGGAGGCGTCAAGTAGTCGTACAGGTGGCGGCAGGTCCAAGAAGCGTCCGTCGAGGGTCCTGGTAACCCCGCAGCGGTGACTTGAAGAAGGTAGTAGGAGAGTGGCGAGGATGTCCCGAGGAACTTAGCTACTCCTCAGGTGGTTCTAGTGAGAGAGCCGGTGGTAGAATGTCCTGACTAGAGACCCTGGCCGGTATTTATTCTATAGCCTTAACAATAGACAATCTATTTACGTCAAATTTTTCTAGAACTGAATAAAAAATACAAAATTTAAAGGCGCCTCTTCACAATGGCCCATGATGGCCCATCAAATGATCGTCCATCAATGCCGCCATGATCGAGGCGCCTCTTCACAATGGGCCATGATGGCCCATCAAATGATCGTCCGTCAATGCCGCCATGATCGAGCAATTCTCCACACAATCGTGAATATTAATTTACTAACTGTTTACTGTTATGATAAGACGTCTATCAAAAATATTTTACAAAAACTAAAAACCGACTTCAAAAACACTGAAAAGTTAAAAATAATATAAGAATAGGTACAAACAACATCACACTTCTATATTGAAGTCGGTGCCAAACGATGATCTCCTAGAAAGTCTTAAAATTTGTTTGTTTTGTGTGATGTTGTTTATATGTACCTATTCTTATATTATTTTTAACTTTTCAGTGTCTTTGAAGTCGGTTTTTATTTTTTGTAAAATATTTTTTATTTTTTAGTGAATGCTATCTTTTTAGTGAAAGAAACCCTAATTTAAAAAAAACGAGGAAAACGCTACTTTTAAGTAAATTAGCGTTTTCCTGGGATTTTCTTGGGATCCTATCATCAGATCCTGATTTTGGTGACCTTGGAACCACCCCAGGAGTATACTCTATCAAATACAAAAAAAATATGAAAATCGGTCCACAATTGGCGGAGTAATCGCGTAACATACACACAAAAAAAACATAAGCATCGAATTGAGAATCTCCTCCTTTTTTGAAGTCGGTTATAAATGGACATCGAAGAGATTATCGCGGCAGCGGCAATATTTGAGAAAACTTTGAGGTTGAATTGGATACGATCTTTCCTTTCGAAATATTCATACGTCTCGCAATCATACATGTCTAGCAAAAGAAGGAGTAGGGTTCACCGCCTATGACACAAACTCCAAAAAAAGTATCCCGGAATTATATATGACAATACGGCTTATTTTTGAGGAGTTGTCATCCGCTCCATTTCTTAAGACCCGATGAATAAATATTTAAACTAAACGCATTTAAGTCACTTTTTGGTGACTCAAAAATGTGAAGACCAGTTAGTATCTTCAAAAGGTAGCATGACTAAAGAAGAGGTTTTCTCTAAACTCAAGTTTAAAGATATGTTTAGAGGAGGTCTCTAATCAAAAGTTTTTGACTGAGGTCATGAAAGAGCACCAGTATCAGTGAACGTCATCGTACAAAACATATTGTCAGTCATCAACGTCGTCAGTTATAAAAGATGTGCAAACAATAAAAATATATCGGGCTGATATGGCCAAAATTCAGTCACGAAAGTTGGATTTAATGTGTATGTGGCGAAATGAAGTGTATGAACAATATTTACATGAGTTATATATTACAAAAATATTTTTCATACATTTATTAAACAAATTGAAAAAAAAATGAATAAAAAGAAAACATAAAGTGCTTAACAGTATCGACAGTGTCAGGTCAGAGTGTATACCTAATACCCACCTAATACCTAATACCTAAAGCAGCGTGGAATAAAAACATGGGGAAAAAAAATTTGTCCCGACCTACCATGGACGATAAAAAGAATGGAAGTGCCAAACTGTCACGATGTAAGTACTTCCATAACTATTGAAATTAATATGGAATTATTTACAACGTAAACGAAAGAAAAAAATATACAGTTAAATAAAAAAAATAAAAGTGAAGTGAATACATGGAATTATTACTCAAACAGGAATGAGCTCTTGCTTAAAAAAGCGTGCCGAGCGAGAGATAAATAACTGTACCGTTTGTCTCTTTCGTAAGTTTGTTGACCACAAATTCTACAAAATAGGGATTTTTTCTTAAAAACAATGACATTTAACCTGAAAGATGCTTTGGAAAATCATAATATGCTTAATAATCCCAATTTTTAAGGAAGAGATCGCTTTTAGCGACAAGGTTGCCCTATGTACAATTAGTGTTAAGTGTATTATTTATACGTTGACTTTAAGCTGGTTGGTGTTGTACAACAAAGAAATATTATATGCTATTATTTCAAAATGGGTTGCGCAAAAGTATTTTATATCTGCTTTTCAATACAAGATAGGTTTTATTAATATAATAATTATTTAAAAAATAATGAATGTCAATGATTGTCTTTCAATAGATGGGTCTTTCCAATCAGTATATTATGTTGAACCCACCGCCACATAACAGATAATCAAATATAATGAGTAATATTTTAAGAAGAAAAGAATTAAAAACATCAGTGTAAGTCGAATTGTTTCAACAATATTTAAAACTTTTGTAGTTTCGCCAATATCTTGAACATAATGTTTATGCAAAATCTTTTTTCTAATAACTTTACATCGCATCGTGTAAGCTAAACAATAAATAACTAATATAAATTACTTTTATTGAAAAATGTTAAAAATTGCGATAATATTTATTACCATGTGGTCACCCTACTACAATGACAACGAAAATTACTGACATTGACAAAGAATCGTTGTTGCAATATAACATTTTTTGAATACTACCACTAGAATATTTCCTGGACGTAAAATCATAGTGTTATAATTATTAATAGTAGGCTAATATGATAATTTAATTTATTTTATGTTATAATTATTCCAAAAAAATTATTCCAAAAAATTTTACGCCATGCGATATCGCCTACATTAAATTCTTTAAATGAGTGTCTTAAGTTATACCGATTTAAGTTTTTAGTGTGGGCTATATGAAGAGAAACTTGAACTTTATCAAAAATTGAAGACAAGAGACCTATATTACTAGCGTATATGTCACGAGGTAGGAAAGTCATTTCCTCTACATTATAGCCCTGCGAGTATATAGTACCACGTTATAAGTTCACGGCCATAAACAAGAAAATTTGGAGTAAAACCGGTGACAGCATTTACGGAGCTGTTCATTACGGATTGAACTTTAGGTAGGTGGATATCCCACGACCTATGATCATCACCAACAAGAGATGCGAGAGCGGTTATAATAGTTTTATTATATCTCTCTGTGGTATTGACTTGCGGACAGTAATGCGGTGTAAAAGAAATGTGCGGTATTTTATAGCGTTAAGGAAAGTATTGAATTCATGCGATTGGAATTGAGGACCGTTGTCCATTATTATAGTTTGTGGTACCCCATGGACTAGGAAAACATAATTTTCGAGATTGCTTATGATATTAGACGTTATTGCACGTTTCAATGGAAAAATCATGGTATATTTTGTGAAAAGACAATTTATGACAAGAATATATTGGTTTCTTCTTCTAGTCATAGGAAGTGGACCCAATAAGTCTAAAGAAATACATTGAAAAGGTTTAGAACAAATTTTAGGTTTGCCCATTGGGCCATACGGTGAATGATTTGTATGTTTGTAGGACAAACATTTATCACAATTAGAAACAAATTTTGCAATTTCTTTAAACATTCCGGACCAATAATAAAGCAAAGAAAGTTTTTTATATGTTTTAAAGATTCCCATATGTGGATCGGTAGAGGAACCATGAGCGTTGCTAATTAAGGTTTCTCGTCTATCTGGAGTCGGAACTTCTTTCCAAATGAAGTCTTCAGTTAAGGAGTGTGGAGTATAAGTGCGTCGAAATAATTTATTGTTTTTAATTGCGTAATTCGGAAAACTATCAGGATCATTACGACAGTTATACAATAATTTATTGTACTGTTCCAAATCAGAAGAGATTGGTGTATCGGAGATTGGAGCCACATTCTGATTCATGATCTCATCTGGTTTAGAGCGGGATAAAAGATCAGGGACCAGATTGTCCTTGCCCTTCTTATGTTTAAGTGTGAAATTAAAACATGAAAGACGGAGAGACCATCGTGCTAATCTACCAGAAGGGTTCGTTAAGCTCAAAAACCATTTTAAAGCGGCATGATCAGTATAGACAGTAAAAAGTTTTCCATTATCGAGATAACAACGCCAATGTTCCAAGGCAGTAATGCAGCTAATGTTTCTCTTTCAGTAGTAGAGTAATTTCTCTCATTTTTATTAAGAGATTTACTCATGTTGGCTATGACAACTTCTTTGTCATCACGAGTTTGAGTAAGCATGGCACCGATCCCAGAATTGGATGCATCACAGTGTACAGAAAATGGTTTATCAAAATCAGGACAAGCTAAAATTGGAGTAGTGACTAAATGTTCTTTTAGTTTTAAGAATGAGGCGTTTGTTAGGCTGAATAGCCGTCTATGGTTTTTCTATAATTTGAATGTTAAAACGATGATTAATAAAGGGAGACACTTCGTGTCATGTCACTAAATGAAATGGTTTAATTTCACAATAATTACAGTACAAATTTATATTATTCTAACAGGTTATGGGCTAATAAATGTAAATAATATATAAAGAATAATAAAGAAATAATAATTCGTAAAAGTGACAAATAAAAATGGCAAATTCACAAACGCTACCAATACTGCAAGAAAACAATTTCGGAAATTGGAAGTTCCGAGTAAAAACGTTGTTGGAAGAGAGAAATGTTTTAGAGGTAGTGATGGGAAACAAAGGTAAGGACGACACATCATTTTTACAAGATGATAGAAAAGCACGGAACTTGATCATACAATGTCTTCCCGACAAATATTTAGAATTAGTTAGAGATAAAAAATTCTCTCAGGATATGTTTCAAACGTTGCAAGATACCTTTGAAAGAAAGAGTGTTGTAAATAAATTATATTTGAGAAGAAAGTTACTTAATATGAAATGTTCCGGGAATCTTAATGATCATTTTCTACGGTTTGATAAAATAATAACAGAATTAGATGCTGCTGGTTCACCTATTGAAAATTTAGATAAAGTATGCTATCTGTTGTCAACTTTGCCTAACGAATACGAAAACGTTATAACTTCAATTGAGATGATGTGTACAGACAAAGAAATATCATATGATTTTGTGAAAGCGAGGTTGCTAGATGCGGAAATCAAACGCAGATGCAGTGAAGAGGTTCTAGAAGAGAATTCTTTTAATAGTCAATCTAAACCCGTGAAATGTCACATATGTCATAAACTAGGACATAAGGCGAATGAATGCTGGAATCGTTGGAGTAACAGAAGATCGAGGTACCGAAGGCGCACTAACTGGCGTGGTAGAAGTGACACGGAGACTGCAGCCGAAGCAGAAGCAGAATTTTCGTTCGTGACACTTGATGTAGATAGTAATAAAGATTTTTCTATGGTTAGTTCTAGTATTACTAATATAACTTTCGTTATAGATTCTGGATGCACGAATAATTTGATAAAAAGCAAATATGAAAAGTATATGTCGAATATAACAATCTTAGATAAACCTATTTATTTTATTTTATTTATTTTATCTTAGGAAAACCAACAGCTCACAAACACAGATAACGCTAAAATATGTAACAAAAAGCCAATAATTGGTTTCCACTAATAGATATAACATAACAGACGTTAAAAAAGGCTGTACAAGTAGCTAAAAAAATACACTATAAGAAGAAAATAATAAATTCGGATAATAAGATAAAGACAATGTGGAGTGTTATAAATGAGCGGACAAATAAAAAACCTATAAAAGAAAAACATAACATAAAATTGCAAATAAATAACAAGCCTATAACTGAACCAAAGCAAATAGCCAATTATTTTAATGACTTTTTTGCATCTATTGGTGAAAAAGTTGGTACGAAACTTAGTAGCGTTCCTGTGCTTCATCCCATTGAGAACACATTATTTCTTAACCCAGTAGACCCATATGAAATAAATAAAATCTTAAGAAACTTAAAAAATAAGAAAAGCTATGGCGTCGATGGAATTCCACCACATTTGGTCAAATACTGCGCTGAGGAGCTGACATTACCTTTTTATAAGCTGATAAACCAATCATTTAAAGAAGGCGTCGTTCCCGATCAATTAAAACAAGCACTAATAAGACCTATACATAAAAAAAGCTCTAAAACCGACCCAAACAATTACCGTCCTATAGCCCTTTTACCAACCGCCTCTAAGATATTCGAGAAAGCTATGTGTAACCGAATTTATAATTTCTGTGAGAAGTACAAAGTATTTGATGAGTGCCAGAATGGTTTTCAAAAAAATAAATCAACGACACTTGCTGTCTTTAAATATGTCCAAGAAGCCTTAAATATAATTAACAATAAACAATACGCAGTAGGTATACTGCTTGACATGACGAAAGCCTATGATAAAGTGCAGTTTAATATACTATTAGATAAACTATATGGAATAGGAATACGTGGAGAAGCTCATAATTGGCTCGTATCATATTTAACAGGCAGACAACAAGTAGTAGAGATAGAGTTCTTCAACAGCGAAACGCGACAAATAGAACACATTAGGTCGAACACAAAGCCAATTAACGCCTCAATTCCGCAAGGAAGCGTGATTGGATGCTTATTGTTTCTCATCTACATAAATGACCTACCAAAAATTATAGAAGGGCCTTGTGTTCTGTTTGCGGATGACATCTCTTTGCTTATTTCATGCAAAAATACTTCCAACTTAAATAAAAATCTTAGCTCTATACTTAATGAAACAGTAGATTGGATGAAACAACATAATTTGGAAGTTAATTTCTCGAAAACGAAACTGTTGTCATTCCACCCTTACCAAAAGGCAACATTAAATATAGATTTTGCTTTTGAGGGATTGAAACTTGAAGTTGTAAAAGAGTTTAACTTGCTTGGCATAACCATAGATACCCACATAAATTGGAAACAACATATAAAAAACGTAAGAGCTAAAATATCAAAATTTTGCTATGCCCTTAGAGAAGTCAAGAAAACTACAGACTTATCAACTGCACTTGTCACTTACTATGCGTATGCTCATTCTTGGTTAAGCTATGGTATAATATTATGGGGAAATAGTACAGATGCACCATCTCTCTTTACCTTGCAGAAGAAACTTATCAGAATATTAGTAAATAATGACAAAACAGATACGTGTAAACCTCATTTTGTTAAACTTAAAATATTAACTTTGCCCTGTGTCTATATCTTTGAAATATGTAAATTTGTACGTAAATACCCTGGACATTATACTAAGCGGGAAAACATACAAAATAAAATAACATTGAGACACAAAAATAAATTGAATCTTCCAACTTCGCGATTAAAAATGCACTCTTCGGGTCCCTTAGTCATGTCAATTAAAATATATAATAAATTACCAAAATCTCTTAAGAATGAAACTAAATACAATACATTTATCAACAAGCTTAAATTATTTTTAATAAACAAATGCTATTACAGTATCGAAGAATATTTTAATGATAAATTGTAATAAATGTAATGCAACCAATTCCTGTAAATTTGACATGCAATTTTAAATGAAATATATCTATATTTGAATTTATTATTATGATGATTAATAATTAATATTACATTGATAAATATGAATACAATAATAAAATAATATAATAAATAAATACAATAATAATTTAAAATATGCCACAAAATTATCGATTTTAATGAAACATTCCAATTCTTTTTTACTGATCATATTGCTAATAATTTATTGTATAATGAGATAAGAATTTAATTGCTCATTAATATAAAAACGCTTCCTCTCTCCTACTTTAAATATGCCGTGCCCGACAGGGTCCATAATTGATCTGTAATAATATGTAAGTACCACCTGTATCGAAACATTATGGAGAGCAATAAATGATAATGATAATAATGATAATGACATAGAATTGCTAAAAAGCGACCAAGTTCCTATACCGTACACAAACGTAAAAAAGTGAAATATAACATGCTAAAAATCTAAGAAAAAGTATGAAATAACATAATATTAAACAACAATATATAATAATTGACTATGTTAAAAAAAATTAAAAATTGCATAATATATTGTAAATGGCACCTATCCCGTAGCGCATGTTATAATTACAATACAAGACAACCTTACACATGTTATGTGCATAAAATAAATTGGACAACATAGCCAGTTTTGAAACACTTACCTGCCAATAATTCACAAAACAAGTAAACGTCGTGCTGTTGTTACACTGGTGTTAAATAAGTCGAGATCGAATCTTTTGCTCAATTTATTAAAATTGCTGCTTGCTCGTCGTACAAACGCATTCTGCCTATAGTTGGTAGACGCTGAAGAAATGTTAAGTATTGGCCTATGCCGCAGACCTTTGGAAGGGACATTTAAGGCCAGCAGCGATAAAAATTCAGGACAGTCTAACTTGTTTGAGGAAATTTTTAATAAAAATAGAATGTCAGCTATTAGACGGCGGTTTTCGAGCGTAAGAATATGGTGTTTTTTGCATATAGCGTCATAATCATTTGAATGATAGCTTTCCTTGGTGCGGTAACACAGATATTTAATGAACTTACGCTGTATTCTTTCAATACGCGACACGTAGGTAAGGTATTTGGGATTCCAAGCTTGAGACGCATATTCCAGATGGCTCCGAACGAAAGTGCAGTATAGTATTTTAAGCGTTTTAGCTTTTGTAAAGTCACTAGATATGCGTCTTATGAAACCCAGGGCCTTACTGGCCTTCGCGACAATTTTATCTATATGTAAGTCAAAGAGGAGCTTAGAATCAAAATGTACACCAAGGTCGCGTATTGAACTTTGTCTCTGTATGATTGTATTTTTTAGTGTATAGTCAAATTGCTTTACTAGGCGTTTTCGGCTAAAGGACACCACGCTGCATTTGGAGGCATTAAGGTCTAGGTGGTTCTCTGCACAATAGTTCTCTAGACTTACGAGATCTTGCTGTAGAGCCAGAGCATCACTAGAACTTGAAATTGCTTGCTATTAAAATATATGTTGCTAATGGTGAGTATATTGAAACAAATAAGAAAGGTAAGTTAAAATTTTGTTATAAAGGAGTATGTATGGTTTGTGAAGCGTTAATTGTAAATAATTTAACTCATAATTTACTTTCTGTTAAGAAAATGGTTGAAATGGGAAATTCTGTCAATTTTACTAGTAGGGGTGTCATTATAAAATGTAAAAACAAAAGTATATCTGCTGATTGTGATGGTAAGCTTTATGTTTTAAACGGAACTATTTGTTCGAATGAACAAGATATGCCAAGCAGTAATGTTGCGTGTACTGTTGATGAAAATTTATGGCATAGACGTTTGGGTCATATTAATCGCAAAGGTCTATCTATATTAAAATTACCATCTTCACAAAAAGTTTGTATACCGTGTGTCGAAGGCAAAGCCACTCGTAAACCGTTTCTTAGTTTAAATCATCCAAGATCAAGTAAAATAGCTGAATTTGCACACACTGAACACACAGATATTGCTGGACCGGTAAAACCAAGCTCTAGTAGGGACGAAATTTACTTTCAAACTATTATTGACGATTTTTCTCACTATTGTGTATTATATACCATGAAGTATAAAAGTTAAGCTACTAATTTAATAAATTACATTAAGTATTTAGAAACGCAAACGGAAAATAAACTAAAGCGTATAAGGTGTGATAACGGTGGCGAATTCACTTGTAACAAGTTTCAAATGTATTGTCAGGATAAAGGAATTAAGTTAGAAACTACGGCCCCTTATAGTCCACAGTCTAATGGTGTCAGTGAAAGAATGAATAGGACTCTTTATAACAAAGCCAGGACTTTACTAATAGAATCTAACCTGCCTAAGCATTTATGGACTGAAGCTATTAAATGTGCTGCATACCAACTAAATAGGTCACCTTCAGCTGCAATTAACTACAAAACACCTATAGAAGTAATGCATAATACTAAGAATTTGGAACGATTAAGAGTATTTGGGAGCAAAGCTTGGGCAGTGACTCTACCAAAGCAGGGAAAACTTGATAAGAGAGCTAAGACATTGCACATGGTTGGATATGCTCAATCTGGCTATAGACTTTGGGATGAAGAGGAGAATAAAATTATAATATCTAGAGACGTAATGTTTGATGAAACAGATTTTGTTTATAAAATTGTAAATAGTGATAATAGTAGTAAGAATTTTAGAGATGAAGTTAAGGAGGAAGAGTTGCAAGATGATTCAGAAATGATATCGGTTGATCCTGTTCAAGAAGTTGAAGATGAAGAAACAGGAGTTGAGATGCGTACTAGATGTGGAAGAATGGTAAAGCCTCCGGCATATTTAGACCTTTTTGAAACAAATGTGGTTTACTGCTTATGTTCTGGTGATCCTATGTCTTATGAAGAAGCAGAAAAAGAAGAAGGCTGGAGAATGGCAATTCAAAAGGAATTAGATGCACATAAAAGTCAAGGAACATGGGAGTCTGCTGAGTTACCGAAAGGTGCTAAAGCGATAGATACGAAATGGGTTTTTAGAACAAAATCCGATGGCACAAAAAAGGCTCGATTAGTGGCGAGAGGTTTCCAGGAAGAAAATTTTGGAAATGTTTATTCTCCTGTAGCAAGAATGCCAACAATTAGAATGCTTTTAAGTCATGCAGTTCAAGAAAATTTAGAATTGCGACAGTTAGATGTTCCGACTGCCTTTTTAAATGGAAAGTTAGTAGATGTAGATATTTACATAAAACCTCCAAAAGGAATCAAAACGGAAGATAGTCAAGTTTTTAAGCTTCGCAAAGCACTCTATGGACTTAAAGAAGCTCCTAGAGTCTGGAATGAATGTTTTCATAAATTTATTTTGAGTATCGGATTTGTACAGTCACAGTATGATTTTTGTTTATACAGAAGGGGTGATGTCTGGTTATTAGTTTTCGTAGACGATATAATTTTAATGGGACCTAGTTCAGATGTTATTAAGAAATTAAAAGAAGAGTTTAATGTGAAAGATTTAGGCGAAATCCACCAATATTTAGGAATCGAAGTCAAACGTGATTTAAATAAGATTGAAATATCCCAGGAACAAATGATAAATAGAATATTAGCTAAATTTAATATGGAAGAATGTAATGGAGTGCAAACACCTATGGTCAGTAATTTTGAAGTAACAGCAGATACCAAAACTGTTGACGTACCTTATAGAGAATTAATCGGAAGCCTACTGTATATATCAAATACAACAAGACCGGATATTACTTTCGCTACAGCTTTTCTAAGCAGATATTTTGACAAGCCCACTGAACAAATCTGGATTGCTGCTAAACGCGTTTTACGCTACTTAAAGGAAACAAAAAATAAGAAACTAGTATATAAGAAGTATGATGGAGAAAAAGATGTTGTAGCTTACACAGATTCTGACTGGGCTGGCGATAAGCATGATCGCAAGAGCACTAGTGGAGCAGCAATTTTTTATTGCGGTACTTTAGTATCGTGGTTTTCTAAGAAACAGGCAACGGTGGCATTGTCTTCCGCAGAGGCGGAATATGTAAGCAATGACCGCAACAGAATTATTATATCTTAGAGGAATTTATTTAGATCTTAATTATAGCATTAATAATACTAAAATTAGTTTAATGATAGATAACCAAAGTGCAAAACAAATGATTGAATCTTTTGATAATGGAAAGCGAACCAAGCACATAGATATAAAAGTTCATTTTATTAAAGATATAGTGTCAAAGAAAATAATTAAGTTAGAGTTTGTGTATACCGATAATAATATCGCAGATGTTATGACAAAACCATTGTCCTTTGTTAAATATTTAGATTTTGTAAATAAGCTTTGTGTTGTGTAAGATAGAATAGTAAGATACTTGGTTGTAATAATAAACAATATCAATACTTTTTAGCAGTGTATTGATCTTGAGGGGGAGTGTTAGGCTGAATAGCCGTCTATGGTTTTTCTATAATTTGAATGTTAAAACGATGATTAATAAAGGGAGACACTTCGTGTCATGTCACTAAATGAAATGGTTTAATTTCACAATAATTACAGTACAAATTTATATTATTCTAACAGCGTTTGCCTCCGAATTCCAAGAAAATTTAGGAGCGTTTTTTCCACAAAAGTAAATACTATATATTACCTATGTGTACAAATTCAACTATTAAAACGCCTACAAAACTATTTTTTGAAGTGCCATTGAATGCCAAAAGGCGTAAAAAGTGGATGAACGTTATGAAACGGGCCCTAAGACCGTTGGATTTTGCTGTGATGACCATTTTGATGTAAGTAAAATAATAATAATAATAATTTTTGAAGTGAGAACTTCTTTAGCGGCGTTGTACACTTTTTTGTAATGGGTAAAAAATGATAAACTCGCGTCAGGACACGTGACCCTGATCGAAAATTCGTAAGACCAATTAAAATTGAAATGGCCGCAGGAACTGTCGAGGTGCGGTGAGGGGTCCACGTAAGCCGACCGAGAACAATAGCGGCTGGCAAAAGTACTGGAAGTCACACGTCACTTGAGACAGTTTTAATCAATTTATTTACTTTGTTAGGAAAAATCTAAATTGTGCTTTTATTTGATTTTGTTGTAAGGTAAGTTAGTATAAATTAAATATTATTTATTTGTTATAAAATTACGTTTTTAAGTAGTATATTAATGTCTGTTTTGATCATATTTTTAATTTAATTGTAAATATTTCGATTCATTATTACTAGTTATATAATTATGTACGCACAACGTTACAACAGGAAGTTGATTTTTCTGAGGGATAAACTTTTTAATGTAATATAAATTGTCATGTTTGTGTACGATAGCGCAATAAATAAATATTGTACACATAAAAGATAGTACTTTTATTCTGATAATTAAAGCAATTCGTGCAAAATTATTCCATAACCATTCCAAAATATCCAAAACGCACAACGTTAATACTTAAGTTTTCACTTCTGCCGGCACTCCCGGAGTGCAACCCGTCATTTTTTATTTATATCCTCACAATGGCTTACATTATAGGTACTACATCTTATTCTCTAACAAGTATATTTTATTTAAATGACAAGCCTGTGTGACAAAATTCCGGCCCTCCACCCTCTAGGATTAAATCAAACTAAATAAACATATTAAATACTTAGATACACAATAAAAACATTATCATAATAAATTTATACATATTATATTATTATTTTTATTTTTATTATAATATGTAATTAGATATTCTAAGCTTCGGGGTACCTATTACCTACTAGAAAATAACCTATAACTAAGTTGTATTACGAGGTGTTTTGGTGTAATGTCTTCTTTTTGTCACTTTTTAAACCACATAGGTATGTATCATTAAAATATGTTGACATTTGTTGACGGTAAAATGAAGGTCACAAAAGGTTTTACCGTCAACAAAAGTCAACATAAGTACCCAATTTTATAGAAAAACTAGCGGCCGCCCGCGGCTTCGCCCGCTTGGTGTTTGGTTTCTTTATCGCGCCACAGCAGCGCCTTCTGGCGACGCGATGAATAGTAGCTGAGCTGCTGAGTGTTTTACGTGAATCCTGATGGAACTATAATTTTTTGCTGGATGAAATCTCTTTTTCTGTAGGTACCTCTGACAACGTGTATATGCAAACTTTCAGGATGATCGGTTAAGCATTTTAGGTGTGAAAAAGTAACAAAAATAAATCAACAAACTAATTCACTTTCGCATTTATAGTATTAGATGGGATTAGGATACGATTCATGTTACCTAAACATGTACACCTACCTATAGACACTCACCCGTTAGTAGGCACCTACTAACTTTTGAATGAGTATCTTAGACCTGCGGGTATTTGATTTGCTTGTTGGTCCTATATAGGTACGTCTATAGTATTTACCATTTCCCAGCTGTTTTTCTTACCAAGCTGAACGCTTTTTAATATAACTCTCCCGCCGTTGGGTGCACGACGAGATCTCCTGGGGTTCTCCACCCAAAAGGACTCGTCCTAGAGTAAGGCCTACCCGGGTAGAAGCCCCTTGGATGTACTCTCTGTCTCCGGAGGTCCAGAGGTAGGTAAACGGTACCGATGGTCCATGGCGGTGATTGCGCCGTGGACACCGTTTGCCTACCTACCTAATCCTAAATAGGTGACACCTACGTATCTATTGTGTTGATTAGTTTTTATTGTAACTTCATAAACTTGTTAACTTTCAAACCATTGGCCATTTTTTGCCGAAAGCATCGGTAAATATTTGGCCTTGACATTTTTTGTATGAAAGTTGCTAAGCGCAACCTAGGCAATACCACAGAACACAACTGGCAATCTGGTACCTCCCCTTGGCGTAACCTGGCGGCTAGTCCGCCAGGATCGTCCCCGCTCTGATGGCTCGGAGAAGTGACCTTCCCAATCCCGAGTTATTTTACCATATGGGGCGTAAATATTCCGGCGGAGACTTTGAATTAGTGAATTAGCCACCGGCGAACCGGAGACCAGCATACGGGTACACGGGGCTCGTCACTCTTTGTGCCAGTATCGATAATCGCATTATTCCGCCTCAAAAAAAAAAAGGCAATACCACAGAAAATAAACTTGATTGTAGGTATGTACACTAAACTGTTTGACTTCATGAGTCGTAGAACATAAATTTGTAGGAGCTACAAAAAAAAAATAAACTATGCATGGAACTATTATTTCAGATTGAAAATGACATGGAAAATTAGGTCTAATATAAATTGGTTGGAGGAAGACTAGTACTAAAAAAAAGATGCTTGCCCTCTTAAGTTTTCTTGTCAGCAAAAGACAGTTAAAAAAATTAACGATCTGTAGTGCAAAAATGTAGGCAAAAAGAACTGATTCACAAGATACCTACTCCATGAAGATATACCGAATCCGATCACTTCCCAACATATTGAGGAAATTCGGTTTGAGTCCTCGCATTTCCGCTGCTATATAATCACTATTTTTGGAAAAATATTGAGTCACCATAAAACTGTCTACTTTTGGTAAATTATCTGATTGACCATGTGGAAATCCTTTCTCCATTGTTGTAATTAAGGCGAGGATTTCCCAAATTTGCCGATCTTAGAACGTCTAGATCTGGATAATATTAGAACCCACAATTCTGAAATTCACACACCTTAAACTTGAAGATATAATCTAGTGAACTGTGAAGGCAGAAACACGATTTACTCCATTTCACTCGATAGAAAAAAAATCCAAACATAGGTCTAAATCAAAAACTAAAACCACGATTTGAAAGCGAAATATACATAAAACAGTATAAAAGTTATACCAAAACATGTAGTTCGTTATTATCTAGTGAACTGTGAAGACAGATTTTTTGATGTCATATAAAATATTTAGGAAAATGACGAAAATTCTATAATTTGGCTTGGTTGCAATCGCGCTCCATATAAGACAGTACTCGCCAAGTCGTCTCAGGGTATGGTCATGTCGCTTCGTGTCGCGGGCGCAAAAAAATATATTACGTGTTTCTTTACGATCGAATTTTAATTTTGCAGTTTGCGTTTATTTTGTTAACTTTCATTATTATTATAGATTAGTGTAGTAATATGGTGAATAGTGTAAATAATGGATTAGGTATTATAAAGGAGAAAACTATTTTAATCCTTCTTCCTAAATTATTTTATGTGTGAAAAAATATGTTTTTCGTTCTTTTTTTCTATAAGTTATTTTATGTGTAAAAATCGCTAATAAAAGAAGTCAAAGACGAAATGTTAAATCAAATGCATACAAAAAATGCTGAAAGAAAAGTGGTAAATATTTATTTCCCAAATGTTTATATTTTATTGCCGCGGCCATATAGCACAGTGCAGTGTTAATAAGCCAGTATGATAATTTCTTCAAGTAAATATGCAACGATTCATAGATTCAAAATAATGTTTCCTATAAAACTTTATTGCTGAATTCCTTTAAATACTTAATGTTACCCTCTTTATGTACAACGCCTTACATCAAAGCTTTAGAAGGTAGAATCAACAGCACATTATACATGTAGGTAAATAATAGAGTTTTATTCGAGCCTATGTATTATATATGATTATGAAGAGTAAAACAGTATTTTAGGAATCTTTTAAATTTCGTAACATTTATGGTCATGCGTGAGTTGATTATAAAAAAGTAAAAAATAATTCCATTCCATACAAACTATTCTTTTTTAGTTTTACCCCCCGAATTTCCAACATACATGTCAAATTTCCGCTTTTTGTGCCTTTTAATTACGGCTGTGCGTAATCTGTCAGTCACTCAGTAATGAAAGTGTTTTTATATAAATACGTCGGCCCACACTAGGATTTTCAACTGTGTCGTAGATGCAGTTTTTTTCTTTTTGAAAACGTCGCCCCACACTAAGATTTTCTCCTATGTTGTGGGTGCAGTTACGAACATAGAATATCACATGTACATACGCCCAGACCGGAAAAAAATTCTGTAGGCCATACAAAATATTTGTCCCGTACGGGAATCGAACCCGCGACCCGTTGCGCAGTAGGCGATCATTCGACCTCTGCGCTAACCGTGTCATCAAAGTTACAAACATAGAATTATTAAACATATAGACAACATCACACTTCTATATTGAAGTCGGCGCCGAACGATAATCTCCTAGAAAGTGTTAAAATTTGTCACCGACTTCAATATAGAAGTGTGATGTTGTCTGTACCTATTCTTATATTATTTTTAAGCTTTCAGTGTTTTTGAAGTCGTTTTTTATTTTTTGTAAAATATTTTTTTTTAACTTTTCAGTGAATGAAATCTTTTTAGTGAAAGAAGTGTTTTTAGTGTTTTCCTCGATTTTCTATGGGATCCCATCATCAGATCCTGATTTTGGTGACCATGAGACAACCCTTGCTCTATACTCTATCGAATACAAAAATAATTTTGGACATCGGTTTACAAATGACGGAGTTATGAGGTAACAAACATTTAAAAAAATACAACCGAATTGATAACCTCCTCCTTTTTTGAAGTCGGTTAAAAATATTTGGGAACCGAACCCGCGACCAGTTGCGTAGTAGGCGATCACTCGAACTCTGTGCGCTAACCGTGTCGTCAAATGTAAAGTCATCATGGTAAAGAACGGCCTAAGGTGGTAGAATATTAATTAATATTTTAAAACCAGGTTGCTTAGAGACTAATACGGTTGCCTGATATTCATAGCGATTTGTGGCTTTCTTCTTGATAATCTTGTTTAGTACATGCACGCCCCTGTCACTCACGCAATGCAGCGTTATAAATACCTACCACTAAGTAGCGCGCCGGCGCGCCGACCGCTGCACACACGTGTACGTGTAAAGAAATTCTTAGGTTGTGTGTGAAGTCGACCAACCCGCACTTGGCCAGCGTTGATGATGGTAGCACATCAAAAACAGGTATGAGCTTGTTTCGAATTCATCTAATAATAATATGATGACATACCTGCCAGAGATACCTGTCACAAAAATTGGGATATAATTAAAAACAAAAATACTATCGTTTTTGATGCTTGCTAAGGCAAGGATAAAAATAGCCAGATAGTGTGAAAAAATAATGTTTTCGATGTACGCCGCCTGATCGGCTGAGGTGGTTTCGGAAGAGTCTCAAAGCTTTCGAGCTACCAAGGACGCTTAGAAAACGACGCCAATACCGCGTGAACATCATGAAGTAAAAATAAAAACACCACAAAGTCAAAAAGTATATATAAGAATACACTAATATAGTATACAATAATATATGAGAATTACCGGAGGGAGACTGTACCAGCGTCGTGTGCATGGTCGTGTGTTGATTTGCGGCAGAAATAGGTAAGACCTCCGTCTTACCTATTTCTGCCGCAAATCAGCAGTGCTTGCATTGCTGTGTTCCGGTGTGAAGGGCAAGATATGGCACTGAAATTACTGGGTACCGTGACTTTACATCTGATGTCACAAGTTGGCAACGTACACTGTGGTTCTTGTGGGGCTTGCAGTTTTACTGCGAATCGCACAGGAACCACATGTATTATACTCGGCTTCGTCCTCGGGATTAGCAAATAATACTTGTAGTAACGCCTAGTGATACGCCAGTCACGCACTTTATTTGAGGGTATAAATAAAATTTAAAATGAGTCTCACGTCAACAAGGTGGGCGACCTATCCGCTCGCTTCATTCGCTTTTTAGTGCTCGCCACGATCACACTCTCGCGTCTTAAAAGTTTTTACTTTAAGTGAGGTAGTACTTATTTATAATGCCTAAGCGGAAAAGTGAGGAGGATTGTCAAATCTGTTGTGTAAGTTTAAAAAACTCGAAGTGTTACGAAGATGCCGTACACGGAGTCGTTCCAGCTTGCTCGACAGGCGTTCCCGCTCGGAGTCTCAAGGTTAGTCATTATGTGAATAAGTGCATTTATTAGTGACTATGGCCGAAAATGCCATTTTCTATTTGCTGCCCGTACAATGCTCGTTTGATAACGGGCAGAAGTATGATAAGTCAGCCATCTTGTTATATTCTCATAAGTACTAGAGAAACTTAGTAGCAATAAAATAAAACACACAGCATTACATTTTTAATTTGAAGTAGTTTTTGTTTTGAAGAGGTGTCGGTATTTTTGTAAAAAAAATATTTTTATTTTTTTCGTGAAATTAATAATAGCTCTCTAAGTCAACTTAAAAGAATATACCTAACTGAGAGTCAATACGTACCTTTTATATCTAAAGACTAACCCCCTAACTCCTTAAAGTTAAGGATCCATCGTAAGCTCAGTATAGTGGAAGAATCCTTGAGATGATGTCTTTCAAACGCACATACCTGCCCCCTTATTCTGTAACTTCGGTTGCTCACTGGAGCTGTCATTTTTGAAAGGAACTTAACATCCAGTACTGCTATCATGAACGCTGCCGTAACACATAAGGTCACTAAACTCGTAATGGATATAAAGTGGCTTTCAAAAATGACAGTTCTAGTTACCAACCGTAGTTAGCGAATAGGCCTGCTGAATAGCTTCAGAAAAAAAACAGGAAAGACGTTGGACGTGCCTATTCTCTCGATTTTCTTGGGATTCTAATACTAGATCCTGACTTGATGGCATGGAACCACTTCGGGGGTATACTTTTCTGAATACAAAAAGAATTTTGAAAATCATTTAATAAATGACGAAGCTATGAGGTATGTGTTACCTCATAACTTCGTGAAGTCAGTGAAGTCGGTTAACAAATCAAATCGAAATAAGTTATAGTACTTATTTATTCAGTAATGTATTAAAATACTTACATATATATATTAAAATATTTTTATTGACGAATAGTAAGCGAAATAAGTTATAGTACTTATTTATTCAGTACTGTATTAAAATACCTACATATATCTATTAAAATATTTTTCTTCAAACTACTCATTAATTTTACTCTAATCATCGGAAAAGGCAACACTAAGTAATACATTACTACCCTGGAAAACGGCAGTAGTATTGTATGAAATTTCATTAATGACCCGTTCAACATAATTGCCCTGTTGTTTTTTTTTCTAATTTAAAAAGAAATTACAATTCAAATTCATACAAAATGTAGGCATTTTTCCAAAGAGATTTGAGTGGTTGTATAACATGTCACAAAAAATACACATGCGCAAAACAAGTTAGATAGGACCCTACAAAGCCAATTTTATTTAAAAAAGAGAGGCAATTGGCTTTTATGGCGAAGGTTAGCTTTTATTTTAATAAATTAAAAATTGTATTCGAGTGAATATTGTGCAGTGAAAGTGGTGTTTTTTGGTGCACATTCATGTTGACGGCAAGAAATAAAGGTTTTGTGGTGTACATGACAGTGTTTTTTTTTGTAGATTTTCCACTTCCGTCACCACCGTCAAGATAAGGTTTGGTTTTTTAATAAGAACAATTTGTATTTTTTTTGTCATAAATAAATAAGTTTTTCTACAGTCAACTTCAGTTTTTTATTATTTTTTAATAAGTTGAAGGAAAAGCAGATTACACACCTCGTAAGTGAGCTATTAATGCCCTCGGGCTATTAGTGCCTTCGAGCAAGTGCTCGTGCACCAAACATCCGCGGGCATTAATAAGTCACTTAGCGCTCGGTGTAACAATCTACTATATCTAAATCAAACCGAATAGCCGTCGAAGTCAAACAAAAAACATTTAACAGTGCTTTATACACGGTTATTTTTTTATCACCCTGGAAAATTTTAGGGACGCTTCAGGACACATCCAATATTATATAAAAAAAATAAAAAAAATGAAATAAAAAATAAAAAAATATATAAAAAAAAATAAAAAAATCTCAAAAAATGCTGCCCAAATCTAGTGCAGCATTTTTTGTATTTTTCAAAAAATTAATGTAAAATTAAGGAGGGGGGTTATTTTTTTTATTTATATTTAAAGCATTCTAATACCATGTCGTGAAGCGTCCCTTAAATTTTCCAGGGTGATAAAAAAATAACCGTGTATATGCCGCCGCGTCAGTCATATTCTTAGCTTTTGTTTTAAATACTACTTCTAGCTAATCGAGCATTTCTTGTATTCTAGTGATGCATTCTATACTGCACAAAAGAAATATGCATAAAATTTGAATTTACATTTTATTAATAACACATCATACAAACATTTAAAACCTTTGAAATTGTGAAGAAACGGTCTAATTATGATGAATCTTGAAAAAGTCGCTAATTATTGATAATTGCTTTACGTCTCTTTCTGATAAAATATATGTTTGTATCGGTATTATAATGGTGGACGAGTACAATGACGTCACTAGCAAATGAAAGCTTTTTAAACTTTGTTATTTTTTAAGTTATTAAAAAAAACACGTGGTTGTTTGTCAAATAAAAATACTATGTAATGTAACAATTAAAAAGTGTCCATATTTACATACAAGTAAAGGTACAATAAAAAATAGCAATGAAGTCATAAAGCTGTATCTTTATTGGTTGAATTACTGTAGGTACTTACCTCAGTTTATAAATCAATACTTATTTGTAACCTAGCAAAAAGTATATTGCATACGATATAAAACGTCCTTGTTGTACTGTTATATTTTTACTGTGCGGCACATGATGTTGGCGCCTGTTTAGTGGCCGCGTCCGCGCTAACGTCATGTACAAATGAACGGTGTGAAGTGCGGAACATATGGGCTTGCACGTGGAAATTCCTCGCCTTAAAAGGCTAATAAACAATAAAAGTCAAGTTACACGGAGCGCAGTAGGTATGTACAACACAAAACTCAGAGCAACTGCGACTAGCGAGCGAGCGGCTGCCGGCTGTCGATTTGTGACGTCACCTACCTAGAGCGCGCGTACTTGAAAATTTAAATAGCGACCGTAACTTTCGGCGTTAATAACTTTGGAAATACTGCATCGATTTTAATGAAACAAAAACTATTGACATGTACATAACCATACCTCTTATTTAATGTGTGTTTTATTGTAATTTTCAAACCTATCGGTCACATCAATTGTGCTAAAGTTAGGAATGAATCCGCGGAACCAGCTGCATGTTCCTCAGAATTTTAAGGGACGTATAGACTGGGTGCTTTTCAATGAGAACTTTTATTAACGACTATGGCGAATACGTTTATTAGAAGTTGTAGTTACAAAGAGAGTACGAATATGAATGAATATAATCTTGAATGATCCGTTTTTATATGTTTATTGAAACGCTGCGAATTTGTCTTCATGTGGGTAGCTTCTGTTTTGCATCAATTTATTGTTACCGCCCAAACATGCCGGCCGCCTTGGAAGATCCATCTTCCAACAGTTTCAATTGTCAGACTTGGGGATTTCTTCTGCATCCACGGGAAGAGGGCATATCTTTGACCATGCTCTGCGTATCACGCCCGCTGCAGTTCGAATCTCAGCAACTCTGGAGACGCCATTGTTGTCGGGGAATACACGAATGATCCTTCCCATTCTCCACTTTAATGGTGGAAGATTGTCGTCCTTGATTAGAACTAGACTGTCGCATTTGATATCAGCTCCTTCGTTCTTCCACTTTGTACGTAGTTGCAGCTCGGAGATGTATTCTTTCGACCATCGCTGCCAGAAGTGCTGCCGAAGTTGTTCCATTCGCTCATAACGTCCAAGGCACGTAGATGATGTCATTGTTAGATCCTTACAGGCAGGCGCGGTCAGCGGACGGCCAATAAGGAAATGTGCTGGAGTAAGAGGAAGGTAGTCATAGGGGTCAGTAGAAAGGGGTGACAAAGGTCGAGAGTTTAGGACAGCTTCGATTTGCGCAAGTACTGTGCTAAATTCCTCATACGTCAACTTCGCGGTTCCTAAGATACGTCGTAAATGATGTTTACATGACTTCACCCCGGCCTCCCATAAACCGCCAAAGTGAGGAGCGTATGGTGGGTTGAACGTAAATTTAATTTCGTTATCGGATGTGAAGTTTATTATATCTTTTGAGTTTTGAAAAATTAAAGAAAGTTCCCTTTCTGTTCCAACGAAGTTTTTCCCATTATCAGAAAATATTTGTTTAGGTTTACCATGACGCGATATAAAACGTTTAAGAGCCAGTAAGTAGTCCTGAGTAGTTAAACTGCTAACTAATTCCAAATGAATTGCTCTAGTACTGAAGCATATGAATAAACAAATATAACATTTGTTTAATTTTGATCCTCGGCCTTTACGACTAAGCATAAGCATCGGCCCAGCATAGTCAACGCCGCAACGCAGGAAGGGAAAACCTGGTTCTAATCGCTCAGCTGGTAAGTTTCCCATAATAGGATTGACAAGTTTTGCCCTCATACGCGCGCAGGTTACACATTTGTGTACGACTTGTCTAGCCAGGTCACGAGCCCCCAGGACCCACCACCTGTCACGCATGGTACTGACTAAAAGTTGCGGTGCCGCGTGCAACAATCGTTTATGTTCGCTAACGCATAGAATCCACGTAAATCTATGTTTACTAGATAATATTACGGGATGTTTTTTATTATAATCAAATCCATTTGCGTTACACAACCGGCCGCCTACTCTTATTATTTTATTTTGATCTATGAAAATATCTAATCCCGCTAATTTATTAATTTCTTTATTATTTTTAATTTTTAAAGGCTGTTTATTTATCAATTTGAAATATATTTCAGGGAACGAATATCTTTGCGCCTCGCGCGTTATTACATTCAGCGCGGACTCGAGCTCGTCAACAGATAATAAACCTGTCTGACGGGGCCGCCTGCGCATCCCTTTCGCGCTAATATTATTTATGAAACGTAACACGTATGCAATTGTGCGTTTTAAACGATTAAAAGAAGAAAATCTATTAAAGTCGATTAATTCCGATGATGCAGTAATTGTCAAAATTTTTGTATCTTGTGGTTTTGTCTCTGGTAAGTTATTGCAAATAATAGCCTCGTCGATGCTTGGTAATTTTAGATTAGAGTCACGAATAAACGACGGCCCTTGCCACCACAGATTATTATTATTATGTTTTAAAAAGTCTAGGTCTACGCCCCGCGATATTAAATCCGCTGGGTTATCACTACATTTTACATGATACCAAACTTTGTCCCCGGTTAATTCATTAATTTGAACGACTCTGTTTTGCACAAACGTTTTAAGGTCACGTGGTGACATACGAAGCCACCCTTGAACTATTGTTCAGTCGGTCCAAAAACAAACTTTATCAAACTGTAATCTAAGTGCACTGGTTATCTATCTATCTATCTATCTATCTTCTATCTTCTATCTATTCTATCTATTCTATTCTATTCTATACTATATAAAGCTGGATTACCACTGACTCACTGACTGACTCACTCACTCACTCACTCACTCACTGATCAGGGTTATTTTTGGGACATTTGCAGTTACTTTTGGGTTTTGGGATGTTAGAAAGAGATGCACGATCGATTAAGTCGAGTAGAAAGCGATATTCGAAATTTGAAAAATCCAAGATGGCCGCCGGCGCAAAATGTCGAAATTTCCAAAACGACTCCGATCGCGCTGGTTTTTGGTATGCGTGATCGTTTCGCCCCCGGGGATTGGGTGCTTCTGTCGGAATGTGAAAAAACAAAATGGCCGCGCCGCCATCTTGGATCGAAAAACCCGTTTCGCCCCGTGTTTGCGACCGAACACGCGCGTGATTTCCGGGATTTCGGCTGATTTTTTGGATGGTTCCGCTCGGGTGCGTCCTGGAGTTTACTGTGATCCTCTCGGTTGGGTAAAAAACAAAATGGCGTCGGCGCCGGCGGCCATCTTGGAACGCTCAAATTTTCGACATTTTCCAACCGAACTTTCGCCAAGATGGCGGCCTCGGAGTGGGGTCAAATGTTCTGGGCGGGGTTAGAGCTTGGCGCAAAGTGTTGCCAGGTTGGAAAAAAATTCTACCATTTTTGGTAGTTTTTCCTCTGGGGGCCCGAAAAGTCGAAAATCGAAATAACGACTTTTGGCAATTTTCAACCCCATGCACCTATAGAGGGTCGGGGCCTCTATGACTTTCTCGTATTTTTATTTTCCGCAACTGGCAACACCGGCCGCCAAGGGAGTTTGAATTTTTTCGTCGACCCGATTTGACCCGAATTGATCTCCCCGTTCCAGATGTGCTGGCAACGTGTGGTAAACGTCATCCTGCTCCGTATACGATGTAGTTACCGGGAAAAATCCGAAACTTTGACATTTCAACATGGCGGCTCCGCTGGCGGCCATTTTGTAAAGTGTTGCAATTTTGAAAAAATAAAATCCCGATTTTGACGCGGTTGCCGGCGTTTTTCGACTGACAACACCGGGTGGCCTTTCGTAGTGCTCGCCAAGGGAAATCCAACCGTGGGGTAATTTTCCCCGATTTTTGGGTAAATTCTCCGTTTTGGGGGAAAACGTAAATTTCGACTTTTTCGATTTTTTTTCATATAGCGGGGTGGAACAGACGTCGCTGATCATTTCTACCACCATTTGGGGCCGGTGATATGGCAACACTGGCAGCTGGGGCGGTTTTTATTGTCAGCGACGACCCAACTTTGACTTTTTTTTGACGGGGTTTGGTTAGGGTTAGGGGCCAGCTGGTGATAACAATCGATAGGAAATATAGTCAAGTATTCTTAAAAAATTTGACATTTTAATTTTTCAAGATGGCGGCGGCGCTGGCGGCCTTTTTTAAAAAATTTGCGCTTTTTGCTATTCTGGTGCGGTTTTAAGCCGCGGCATGGTGATATGGGTATCATATGAAAGGATTTTTTGAGTACTACACGATGCACGTAGTGTCACCGATATAGATTCAAAATGGCCGCTATTAAAAAAAGGCTGGTTCACATTTCTTTTGCGACCGTAGCAACATGGGTATCAAATGAAAGGGTTTTAAGAGTGAAACAAAACCAAGTAAATGATTTTTGTCTAAATCCAATATGGCCGCCGCTTCCAAAATAGCGGATTGCATTTCTTTTGCCACCTATACAATATGGGTATCAAATGATAGGGATTTGGGAGTAGAAGACGATAAAGTGAGTGACATTGCTCCAAAATCAAAATGGCCGCCGCTCCGAAATTGCGGATGGCTTATCTTTTGCCACCTATGTAATATGGGTATCAAATGAAAGGGCTTTAATAGTAGAACACGATACAGTGAGTGACATTGTTTCAAATTCAATATGGCCGCCGCTCCAAAATGGCCGACCGCTTTCCTTTTACCGCCTATGCAATATGGGTATCAAATGTAAGGGTTTTATTAGTAGAACACGATACAGTGAGTGACATTGCTTCAAACTCAATATGGCCGCCGCTCCGAAATGTCAAATCACTTTTCCTTCTCCACCTATGTAATATGGGTATCAAATGTAAGGGTTTTATGAGTAGAACACGATACAGTGAGTGACGTTGCTTCAAACTCAATATGGCCGCCGCTCCGAAATGTCAAATCGATTTTCTTTTGCCATCTATGCAATATGGGTATCAAATGTAAGGGTTTTATTAGTAGAACACGATACAGTGAGTGACATTGCTTCAAACTCAATATGGCCGCCGCTCCGAAATGTCAAATCGCTTTTCCTTCTCCACCTATGTAATATGGGTATCAAATGTAAGGATTTTAAGTGTAGAATACGATTCAGTAAGTGACGTTTCTCCAAATTCAATATGGCCGCCGCTCCGAAATGACAGACCGATTTTCCTTCTCCACCTATGTATTATGGGTATCAAATGTAAGGGTTTTATTAGTAGAACACGATACAGTGAGTGACATTGCTTCAAACTCAATATGGCCGCCGCTCCGAAATGACAGACCGATTTTCCTTCTCCACCTATGTAATATGGGTATCAAATGTAAGGATTTTAAGTGTAGAATACGATTCAGTAAGTGACGTTTCTCCAAATTCAATATGGCCGCCGCTCCGAAATGACAGACCGATTTTACTTCTCCACCTATGTAATATGGGTATCAAATGAAAGGATTTTATTAGTAGAACACGATACAGTGAGTGACATTTCTTCAAACTCAATATGGCCGCCGCTCCGAAATGTCAAATCGCTTTTCCTTCGCCACCTATGTAATATGGATATCAAATGTAAGGATTTTAAGTGTAGAATACGATTCAGTAAGTGACGTTTCTCCAAATTCAATATGGCCGCCGCTCCGAAATGACAGACCGATTTTCCTTCTCCACCTATGTATTATGGGTATCAAATGTAAGGGTTTTATTAGTAGAATACGATTCAGTAAGTGACGCTGTTCCAAATTGAATATGGCCGCCGCTCCAAAATGTCAAATCGATTTTCTGTTGCCACCTATGCAATATGAGTATCAAATGAAAGGGCTTTAATAGTAGAACACGATACAGTGAGTGACATTGTTTCAAACTCAATATGGCCGCCGCTTCAAAATGGCCGACCGCTTTCCTTTTACCACCTATGCAATATGGGTATCAAATGTGAGGATTTTGAGTGAAAAATACGACACAGTATGTGACGTTGCTCCAAATTGAATATGGCCGCCGCTCCAAAATGTCAAATCGCTTTTCCTTCTCCACCTATTTAATATGGGTATCAAATGTAAGGATTTTTAGAGTAGAACGTAACCTTTCAGTTTTTTTAAATAATCGAACACCATTTTTTATGTAACTTAAAAAAACGAATTTTTTTTTGCACCGACTCGCAACTGAAAACCTTTTGCTTAGAAAAACATTAAGTTTGGACCACTCCACCGCGGGGTGCTTGCTCCCCGCGGCACACCCGCGACATCGACATCGCTTCGAAATAAAAGCGCGTATAAAGTACAACATAACCTTTTCAGCTTTTTGATCAATCGAACACCTTTTTTAGGAAAATTTTAAATCGCCCTAAAAAAAGATACATTTTTGCACCAAATCGCAACTGAATTTTTTTTTATTACAAAAGGGATGTGAGGACCACACCACCGCGAGGTGCGTGCACCTCGCGGCACACACGCGTCCACATGATGATTCAGTGTTGCCACTGCTCCGAAATGACAGATCGCTTTTCTTTTGCCACACACGCAATATAGATATCAAAAAAATGGACTTTGAGTGTAAAAACGACACAGTCAATGACATTACTCCAAATTCAATATGGCCGCCGCCCTTAATTGGCCGATCGCTTTTCTTTTGCCAACTACGTTATATGGGTATCAAATGAAAGAGCATTCCGAGTAGATCGTATCCTTTCCAGTTTTTTGAATATTCGAATACCTTTTTTAGGCAAATTTTTAAACTTCAGCAAAAAAAGACACATTTTTGCTCCGACTCGCAACCGATTACCTTTTGATTACAAAAGCTAAAGTGGGCGATCCACCTCCGCGGGGTGCTCGCACCCCGCGGCACACACGCGACATCTAGTCTATCTATCTTCTATCTTCTATCTATAATATATAAGAGCTCGGCGCAAAGTGTTGCCAGGTTGGAAAAATTTTCTACCATTTTTGGTAGTTTTTCCTCTGGAGGCCCGAAAAGTCGAAAATCGAAATAACGACTTTTCGCAATTTTCAACCCCATGCGCCTATAAAGGGTCGGGGCCTCTATGACTTTCTGGTATTTTTATTTTCCGCAACTGGCAACACTGGCCGCCAAGGGGGTTTGAATTTTTTCGTAGACCCGATTTGACCCGAATTGATCTCCCCGTTCCAGATGTGCTGGCAACGAGGGGTAAACGTCATCCTGCTCTGTATACGATGTAGTTACCGGGAAAAATCCGAAACTTTGACATTTCAACATGGCGGCTCCGCTGGCGGCCATTTTGTAAAGTATTGCAATTTCGAAAACATTAATTCGCGATTTTGACGCGGTTGCCGGTGTTTTTCGACTGACAACACCGGGTGGCCTTTCGTAGTGCTCGTTGAGGGAAATCCAACCGTGGGGTAATTTTCCCCGATTTTGGGGTAATTTCCCCGTTTTGGGGGAAAACGTAAATTTCGTCTTTCTTCAACTTTTTTCATATGGCGGGGTGGAACAGGCGTCGCTGATCATTTCTACCAACATTTAGAGCTGGTGTTATGGCAACACTGGCAGGTGGGACGGTTTTTATTGTTAGCGACAACCCAAATTTGACGATTTATTGGCGGGGTTGTGTGAGGGCTAGCGGGTAGCTCGTAATGTCACTTGATAGCACATATAGTCGGCTTGACATGAAAAATATGACATTAAAATTTTTCAAGATGGCGGCGGCCCAGGCGGCCATTGTTTCCAAATTTGCGCTTTTTGCTATTTCAGTGCGGTTTTCGGTAGCGGCACGGTAATATGGGTATCAAATTTAAGGATTTTAAGTGTAGAATACGATAGTTAGTGACGTTGCTTCAAATTCAATATGGCCGCCGCTCCGACATGTCAAATCGATTTTCTTTTGCCACCTATGCAATATGGGTATCAAATGAAAGGGCTTTAATAGTAGAACACGATGCAGTGAGTGACGTTGTTTCAAACTCAATATGGCCGCCGCTTCAAAATGGCCGACCGCTTTTCTTTCACCACCTATGCAATATGGGTATCAAATGTAAGGGTTTTATTAGTAGAACACGATACAGTGAGTGACATTGCTTCAAACTCAATATGGCCGCCGCTGCGAAATGTCAAATCGCTTTTCCTTCTCCACCTATGTATTATGGGTATCAAATGTAAGTGTTTTATTAGTAGAACACGATACAGTGAGTGACATTGCTTCAAACTCAATATGGCCGCCGCTCCGAAATGTCAAATCGCTTTTCCTTCTCCACCTATGTAATATGGGTATCAAATGTAAGGATTCTAAGTGTAGAATACGATTCAGAAAGTGACGTTTCTCCAAATTCAATATGGCCGCCGCTCCAAAATGGCGGATCGCTTTTTTTTTGCCACCTATGTAATATGGGTATCAAATGTAAGGATTTTATTAGTAGAACACGATACAGTCAGTGATATTGCTTCAAACTCAATATGGCCGCCGCTCCAAAATGTCAAATCGCTTTTCCTTCTCCACCTATGTAATATGGGTATCAAATGTAAGGATTTTAAGTGTAGAATACGATTCAGTAAGTGACGTTTCTCCAAATTCAATATGGCCGCCGCTCCGACATGACAGACCGATTTTTCTTCTCCACCTGTGTAATATGGGTATCAAATGTAAGGATTTTATTAGTAGAACACGATACAGTGAGTGATATTGCTTCAAACTCAATATGGCCGCCGCTCCGAAATGTCAAATCGCTTTTCTTTCTCCACCTATGTAATATGGGTATCAAATGTAAGGATTTTAAGTGTAGAATACGATTCAGTAAGTGAATTTCCTCCAAATTCAATATGGCCGCCGCTCCAAAATGGCGGATCGCTTTTCTTTTGCCACCTATGTAATATGGGTATCAAATGTAAGGATTTTATTAGTAGAACACGATACAGTGAGTGATATTGCTTCAAACTCAATATGGCCGCCGCTCCGAAATGTCAAATCGCTTTTCCTTCTCCACCTATGTAATATGGGTATCAAATGTAAGGATTTTCAGAGTAGAACGTAACCTTTTCAGTTTTTTTAATAATCGAACACCATTTTTTATGTAACTTAAAAAAACGAAAATTTTTTTGCACCGACTCGCAACTGAAAACCTTTTGCTTAGAAAAACATTAAGTGGACCATTCCACCGCGGGGTGCTTGCTCCCCGCGGCACACACGCGACATCGACATCGCTTCGAAATAAAAGAGCGTATAAAGTACAACATAACCTTTCCAGCTTTTTGATCAATCGAACACCTTTTTTAGGCAAATTTTAAATTGACCTCAAAAAAGATACATTTTTGCACCAAATCGCAACTGAAAACTTTTTTTTATTACAAAAGCGATGTGAGGACCACACCACCGCGAGGTGCGTGCACCTCGCGGCATACGCGCGTCCACATGACAATTCAATGTTGCCGGCGCATGGAAATGACAGATCGCTTTTTTTTGCCACCCACCGAATATGGGTATCAAATGAATGGACTTTGAGTGTAAAATACGATACAGTCACTGACATTGCTTCAAATTCAATATGGCCGCCGCCCCTAATTGGCCGATCGCTTTTCTTTTGCCACCCACGTTATATGGGTATCAAATGAAAGAGCATTCCGAGTAGATCGTATCCTTTCCAGTTTTTTGAATATTCGAACACCTTTTTTAGGCAAATTTTTAAACTTCGGCAAAAAACTATACATTTTTGCACCGACTCGCAACCGATTACCTTTTGATTACAAAAGCAAAAAGTGGAACAACACCTCCGCGGGGTGCTCGCACCCCGCGGCACACACGCGACATCTAGTCTTCTATCTTCTATCTATCTATCTATCTATACTATATAAAGCTGGATTACCACTGACTGACTGACTCACTCACTGACTCACTGATCAGGGGTATTTTTGGGACATTTGCAGTTACTTTTGGGTTTTGGGATGTTAGAAAGAGATGCACGATCGATTCGGTCGAGTAGAAAGCGATGTTCGAAATTTGAAAAATCCAAGATGGCCGCCGCCGCGAAATGTCAAAATTCCCAAAACGACTCCGATCGCGCTGGTTTTTGGGACGCGTGATCGTTTCGCCCCCGGGGATCGGGTGCTTCTGTCGAAATGTGAAAAAACAAAATGGCCGCGCCGCCATCTTGGATCGAAAAACCCGTTTCGCCCCGTGTTTGCGACCGAACACGCGCGTGATTTTCGGGATTTCGGCTGATTTTTTTGATGGCTCCGGTCGAACGCGTCTTCGAGTTTCCGATTATGGTAGCCGGTTGGCGAAAAACAAAATGGCGGCGGCGCCGGCGGCCATCTTGGAACGCTCAAATTTTTGACATTTTTGAACCGCATTTTCGCCAAGATGGCGGCCTCGGAGTGGGGTCAAATGTTCTGGGCGGGGTTAGAGCTCGGCGCGAAGTGTTGCCAGGTGAGAAAAATTTTCTACCGTTTTTGGTAGTTTTTCCTCTGGAGGCCCGAATAGTCGAAAATCGAAATAACGACTTTTTGCAATTTTCAACCCCATGCACCTATAGAGCGTCGGGGCCTCTATGACTTTCTGGTATTTTTATTTTCCGCAACTGGCAACACTGGCCGCCAAGGAGGTTTGAATTTTTTCGTAGACCCGATTTGACCCGAATTGATCTCCCCGTTCCAGATGAGCTGGCAACTTGGGGTAAACGTCACCCTGCTCCGTATATGATGTAGTTACCGGGAAAAATCCGAAACTTTGACATTTCAATATGGCGGCTCCGCTGGCGGCCATTTTGTTAAGGGTTGCAATATCGAAAACATGAATTCGCGATTTTGACGCGGTTGCCGGCGTTTCTCGACTGACAACACCGGGTGGCCTTTCGTAGTGCTCGCCAAGGGAAATCCAACCGTGGGGTAATTTTCCCCGATTTTGGGGTAATTTCCCCGTTTTGGGGGAAAACGTAAATTTCAACTTTTTTGATTTTTTTTCATATAGCGGGGTGGAACAGACGTCGCTGATCATTTCTACCACCATTTGAAATTGGTGATATGGCAACACTGGCAGCTGGGGCGGTTTTTTTGTCAGCGACGACCCAAATTTGACTTTTTTTTGACGGGGTTAGGTGAGGGCTGGCGGCCAGCTGGTGATACCGATCGATAGGAAATATAGTCATGTATTTTTAAAAAATTTTACAGTTAAATTTTTCAAGATGGCGGCGGCGCTGGCAGCCTTTTTTTTTAAATTTGCGCTTTTTGCTATTTCGGTGCGGTTTTCAGCCGCGGCATATTGATATGGGTATCAAATGAAAGGGTTATGCGAGTACTACACGATACAAGTAACGTCACCTCTATGAATTCAAAATGGCCGCCATTAAAAAAATGTCGGATCACATTTCTTTTGCAACCATAGCGATATGGGTATCAAATGAAAGGGCGTTAAGAGTGAAACAAAACCGAGTAAATGATTTTTGTCTAAATCCAATATGGCCGCCGCTTCCAAAATGGCGGATTGCATTTCTTTTGCCACCCATGCAATATGGGTATCAAATGAAAGAGAATTGGGAGTAGAACACGATAAGGTGAGTGACGTTTCTCCAAATTCAATATGGCCGCCGCTTCAAAATGGCGGTTCGCTTTTCTTTTGCCACCTATGCAAGATGGGTATCAAATGAAAGGGCTTTAATAGTAAAAAACGATACAGTGAGTGACATTGCTTCAAACTCAATATGGCCGCCGCTCCGAAATGTCAAATCGCTTTGCCTTCTCCACCTATGTAATATGGGTATCAAATGTAAGGATTTTAAGTGTAGAATACGATTCAGTAAGTGACGTTTCTCCAAATTCAAAATGGCCGCCGCTCCGAAATGTCAAATCGATTTTCTTTTGCCACCTATGTAATATGGGTATCAAATGAAAGGGTTTTATTATTAGAACACGATACAGTGAGTGACATTGCTTCAAACTCAATATGGCCGCCGCTCCGAAATGTCAAATCGCTTATCCTTCTCCACCTATGTAATATGGGTATCAAATGTAAGGGTTTTATTAGTAGAACACGATACAGTGAGTGATATTGCTTCAAACTCAATATGGCCGCCGCTCCAAAATGTCAAATCGATTTTCTTTTGCCACCTATGCAATATGGGTATCAAATGAAAGGGCTTTAATAGTAGAACACGATACAGTGAGTGACATTGTTTCAAACTCAATATGGCCGCCGCTTCAAAATGGCCGACCGCTTTCCTTTTACCACCTATGCAATATGGGTATCAAATGTAAGGATTTTAAGTGAAGAATACGATACAGTATCTGATGTTGCTTCAAATTCAATATGGCCGCCGCTCCAAAATGGCGGATCGCTTTTCTTTTGCCACCTATGTAATATGGGTATCAAATGAAAGAATTTTCAAAGTAGAATGTAACCTTTCCAATTTTTTGAATAATCGAACACATTTTTTGGCAAGTTTTATGTAACTTCAAAAAACGAAAATTTTTTTGCACCGACTCGCAACTGAAAACCTTTTGCTTAGAAACACATTAAGTGGACCACTCCACCGCAGGTTGCTTGCTCCCCGCGGCACACACGCGACATGGACATGACTTCGAAATAAAAATGTTTATAGAGGAGAACATAACCTTTTGAGCTTTTTGGTTAATCGAACACCTTTCTTTGACAAAGTTTTAAATCAACCTCAAAAAAGATACATTTTTGCACCAAATCGCAACTGAAAACTTTTTTTTATTACAAAAGCGATGTGAGGACTACACCACCGCGAGGTGCTTGCACCTCGCGGCACACACGTGTCCACATGATGATTCAGTGTTGCCACCGCTCCGAAATGATAGATCGCTTTTGTTTTGTCACCCACGCAATATGGGTATCAAATGAATGGATTTTGAGTGTAAAATACGATACAGTCAATGACATTGCTTCAAAATCAATATGGCCGCCGCCCCTAATTGTACGATCGCTTTTCTTTTGCCACCCACGTTATATGGGTATCAAATGAAAGGCATTTGGAAGTAGAACACGATAAAGTGAGTGACATTGCTCCAAAATCAAAATGGCCGCCGCTCCGAAATTGCGAATCGCTTTTCTTTTGCCACCTATGCAATATGGGTATCAAATGTAAGGGTTTTATTAGTAGAACACGATACAGTGAGTGACATTGCTTCAAACTCAATATGGCCGCCGCTCCGAAATGTCAAATCGCTTTTCCTTCTCCACCTATGTAATATGGGTATCAAATGTAAGGGTTTTATTAGTAGAACACGATACAGTGAGTGACGTTGCTTCAAACTCAATATGGCCGCCGCTCCGAAATGTCAAATCGATTTTCCTTCTCCACCTATGTAATATGGGTATCAAATGTAAGGATTTTAAGTGTAGAATACGATTCAGTAAGTGACGTTTCTCCAAATTCAATATGGCCGCCGCTCCGAAATGACAGACCGATTTTCCTTCTCCACCTATGTAATATGGGTATCAAATGAAAGGCCTTTATTAGTAGAACACGATAAAATGAGTGACATTGTTTCAAACTCAATATGGCCGCCGCTTCAGAATGGCCGACCGCTTTCCTTTTACCGCCTATGCAATATGGGTATCAAATGTAAGGATTTTATTAGTAGAACACGATACAGTGAGTGATATTGCTTCAAACTCAATATGGCCGCCGCTCCGAAATGTCAAATCGCTTTTCCTTCTCCACCTATGTAATATGGGTATCAAATGTAAGGATTTTAAGTGTAGAATACGATTCAGTAAGTGACGTTTCTCCAAATTCAATATGGCCGCCGCTCCGAAATGTCAAATCGCTTTTCTTTGGCCACCTATGTAATATGGGTATCAAATGTATGGATTTTAATTGTAGAATACGATTCAGTAAGTGACGTTGTTCCAAATTCAATATGGCCGCCGCTCCGAAATGTCAAATCGATTTTCTTTTGCCACCTATGTAATATGGGTATCAAATGTAAGGATTTTATTAGTAGAACACGATACAGTGAGTGATATTGCTTCAAATTCAATATGGCCGCCGCTCCGAAATGTCAAATCGCTTTTCCTTCTCCACCTATGTAATATGGATATCAAATGTAAGGATTTTAAGTGTAGAATACGATTCAGTAAGTGACGTTTCTCCAAATTCAATATGGCCGCCGCTCCAAAATGGCGGATCGCTTTTCTTTTGCCACCTATGTAATATGGGTATCAAATGAAAGAGTTTTCAGAGAAGAACCTAACCTTTTCAGTTTTTTTAATAATCGAACACCATTTTTTATGTAACTTAAAAAAAAGATTTTTTTTTGCACCGACTCGCAACTGAAAACCTTTTGCTTAGAAAAACATTAAGTGGACCACTCCACCGCGGGGTGCTTGCTCCTCGCGGCACACACGCGACATCGACATCGCTTCGACATAAAATAGCGTATAAAGTACAACATAACCTTTCCAGTTTTTTGATCAATCGAACACCTTTTTTAGGCAAATTTTAATTTGACCTGAAAAAAGATACATTTTTGCACCAAATCGCAACTGAAAACTTTATTTTTTTATTACAAATGCGATGCGAGGACTACACCACCGCGAGGTGCTTGCACCTCGCGGCACACACGCGTCCACATGATGATTCAGTGTTGCCACCGCTCCGAAATGACAGATCGCTTTTTTTTGCCACCCACCGAATATGGGTATCAAATGAATGGACTTTGAGTGTAAAATACGATACAGTCACTGACATTGCTTCAAATTCAATATGGCCGCCGCCCCTAATTAGCCGATCGCTTTTCTTTTGCCACCCACGTTATATGGGTATCAAATGAAAGCGCATTCCGAGTAGATCGTATCCTTTCCAGTTTTTTTAATAATCGAACACCTTTTTTAGGCAAATTTTTAAACTTCAGCAAAAAAAGACACATTTTTGCACCGACTCGCAACCGATTACCTTTTGATTACAAAAGCTAAAGTGGGCGATCCACCTCCGCGGGGTGCTCGCACCCCGCGGCACACACGCGACATCTAGTCTATCTATCTATCTATCTATCTATCTATCTATCTATCTATCTATCTTCTATACTATATAAAGCTGGATTACCACTGACTGACTGACTCACTCACTGACTCACTGATCAGGGGTATTTTTGGGACATTTGCAGTTACTTTTGGGTTTTGGGGTGTTAGAGCGAGATGCACGATCGATTCAGTCGAGTAGAAAGCGATATTCGAAATTTGAAAAATCCAAGATGGCCGCCGCCGCGAAATGTCAAAATTTCCAAAACGGCTCCGATCGCGCTGGTTTTTGGGACGCGTGATCGTTTCGCCCCCGGGGATCGGGTGCTTCTGTCGAAATGTGAAAAAACAAAATGGCCGCGCCGCCATCTTGGATCGAAAAACCCGTTTCGCCCCGTGTTTGCGACCGAACACGCGCGTGATTTTCGGGATTTCGGCTGATTTTTTTGATGGCTCCGGTCGAACGCGTCCTCGAGTTTCCGATTATGGTAGTCGATAGGCGAAAAACAAAATGGCGGCGGCGCCGGCGGCCATCTTGGAACGCTGAAATTTTTGACTTTTTTGAACCGCATTTTCGCCAAGATGGCGGCCTCGGAGTGGGGTCGAATGTTCTGGGCGGGGTTAGAACTCGGCGCAAGGTGTTGCCAGAAGCGAAAAATTTTCTACCGATTTTGGTAGTTTTTCCTCTGGAGGGCCAAATAGTCGAAAATCGAAATAGCGACTTTTCGTAATTTTCAACCCCATGAGCCTATAGAGGGTCGGGGCCTCTATGACTTTCTGGTATTTTTATTTTCCGCAACTGGCAACACTGGCCGCCAAGGGGGTTTGAATTTTTTCGTCGACCCGATTTGACCCGAATTGATCTCCCCGTTCCAGATGTGCTGGCAACGTGGGGTAAACGTCATCCTGCTCCGTATACGATGTAGTTACCGGGAAAAATCCGAAACTTTGACATTTCAACATGGCAGCTCCGCTGGCGGCCATTTTGTAAGGTGTTGCACTTTCGAAAAAAATAAATCGCGATTTTGACGCGGTTGCCGGCGTTTTTCGACTGACAACACCGGGTGGCCTTTCGTAGTGCTCGCCGAGGGAAATCCAACCGTGGGGTAATTTTCCCCGATTTTGGGGTAAATTCCCCGTTTTGGGGGAAAACGTAAATTTCGACTTTTTCGATGTTTTTTTATATAGCGGGGTGGAACAGACGTCGCTGATCATTTCTACCACGATTTAGGGCCGGTGATATGGCAACACTGGCAGCTGGGGCGGTTTTTGTTGTCAGCGACGACCCAAATTTGACGATTTTTTGACGGGGTTTGGTTAGGGCTAGGGGCCAGCTGTTGATACCAATCGATATGAAATATAGTCAAGTATTCTAAAAAAAATTGACATTTCAACTTTTCAAGATGGCGGCTGCGCTGGCGGCCTTTTTTAAAAAATTTGCGCTTTTTGCTATTTCGGTGCGGTTTTCAGCCGCGGAGTGGTGATATGGGTATCAAATGAAAGGGTTATGCGAGTACTACACGATACAAGTAACGTCACCTCTATGAATTCAAAATGGCCGCCATTAAAAAAATGTCGGATCACATTTCTTTTGCAACTATAGCGATATGGGTATCAAATGAAAGGGCTTTAAGAGTGAAACAAAACCAAATAAATGATTTTTGTCTAAATCCAATATGGCCGCCGCTTCCAAAATGGCGGATTGCATTTCTTTTGCCACCCATGCAATATGGGTATCAAATGAAAGGGAATTGGGAGTAGAACACGATAAAGTGAGTGACATTGCTCCAAAATCAAAATGGCCGCCGCTCCGAAATGTCAAATCGCTTTTCTTTTGCCACCTATGTAATATGGGTATCAAATGAAAGGGCTTTATTAGTAGAACACGATACAGTGAGTGACATTGTTTCAAATTCAATATGGCCGCCGCTCCAAAATGGCGGATCGCTTTTCATTTGCCACCTATGCAATATGGATATCAAATGAAAGGGATTTTGGAGTAGAAGACGACAAAGTGAGTGACATTGCTCCAAAATCAAAATGGCCACCGCTCCGAAATTGCGGATGGCTTTTCTTTAGCCACCTATGTAATATGGGTATCAAATGAAAGGGCTTTAATAGTAGAACACGATACAGTGAGTGACATTGTTTCAAACTCAATATGGCCGCCGCTTCAAAATGGCCGACCGCTTTCCTTTTACCGCCTATGCAATATGGGTATCAAATGTAAGGATTTTATGAGTAGAACACGATACAGTGAGTGATATTGCTTCAAACTCAATATGGCCGCCGCTCCGAAATGTCAAATCGCTTTTCCTTCTCCACCTATGTAATATGGGTATCAAATGTAAGGATTTTAAGTGTAGAATACGATTCAGTAAGTGACGTTTCTCCAAATTTAATATGGCCGCCGCTTCAAAATGGCGGATCGATTTTCTTTTGCCACCTATGCAATATGGGTATCAAATGTGAGGATTTTATTAGTAGAATACGATTCAGTAAGTGACATTTCTCCATATTCAATATGGCCGCCGCTCCAAAATGGCGGATCGCTTTTCTTTTGCCACCTATGTAATATGGGTATCAAATGTAAGGATTTTAAGTGTAGAATACGATTCAGTAAGTGATATTGCTTCAAACTCAATATGGCCGCCACTCCGAAATGTCAAATCGCTTTTCCTTCTCCACCTATGTAATATGGGTATCAAATGTAAGGGTTTTAAGTGTAGAATACGATTCAGTAAGTGACGTTTCTCCAAATTCAATATGGCCGCCGCTCCGAAATGACAGACCGATTTTACTTCTCCACCTATGTAGTATGGGTATCAAATGAAAGGGTTTTATTAGTAGAACACGATACAGTGAGTGACATTGATTCAAACTCAATATGGCCGCCGCTTCAAAATGTCAAATCGATCTTCTTTTGCCACCTATGTAATATGGGTATCAAATGTAAGGATTTTAAGTGTATACTACGATTCAGTAAGTGACGTTTCTCCAAATTTAATATGGCCGCCGCTCCGAAATGAAAGACCGATTTTTTTTCTCCACCTATGTAATATGGGTATCAAATGAAAGGGATTTAAGAATAAAACACAATACAGTGAGTGACGTTTCTCCAAATTCAATATGGCCGCCGCTCCAAAATGGCGGATCGCTTTTCATTTGCCACCTATGCAATATGGGTATCAAATGAAAGGCCTTTAATAGTAGAACACGATAAAATGAGTGACATTATTTCAAACTCAATATGGCCGCCGCTTCAAAATGGCCGACCGCTTTCCTTTTACCGCCTATGCAATATGGGTATCAAATGTAAGGATTTTATTAGTAGAACACGATACAGTGAGTGATATTGCTTCAAACTCAATATGGCCGCCGCTCCGAAATGTCAAATCGCTTTTCCTTCTCCACCTATGTAATATGGGTATCAAATGTAAGGATTTTCAGAGTAGAACGTAACCTTTTTAGTTTTTTAAATAATCGAACACCAGTTTTTATGCAACTCAAAAAAACGAAAATTTTTTTGCACCGACTCGCAACTGAAAACCTTTTGCTTAGAAAAACATTAAGTGGACCACTTCACCGCGGGGTGCTTGCTCCCCGCGGCACACACGTGACATCGACATCGCTTCGAAATAAAAGAGCGTATAAAGTACAACATAACCTTTCCAGCTTTTTGATCAATCGAACACCTTTTTTAGTTAAATTTTAAATCGACTTTAAAAAAAAAACATTTTTGCACCAAATCGCAACTGAAAACTTGTTTTTATTACAAAAGCGATGTGAGGACCACACCACCGCGAGGTGCTTGCACCTCGCGGCATACGCGCGTCCACATGACAATTCAATGTTGCCGGCGCATGGAAATGACAGATCGCTTTTTTTTGCCACCCACCGAATATGGGTATAAAATGAATGGACTTTGAGTGTAAAATACGATACAGTCACTGACATTGCTTCAAATTCAATATGGCCGCCGCCCCAAATTGGCCGATCCCTTTTCTTTTGCCACCCACGTTATATGGGTATCAAATGAAAGCGCATTCCGAGTAGATCATATCCTTTCCAGTTTTTTTAATAATCGAACACCTTTTTTAGGCAAATTTTAATTTGACCTGAAAAAAGATACATTTTTGCACCAAATCGCAACTGAAAACTTTTTTTTTATTACAAAAGCGATGTGAGGACTACACCACCGCGAGGTGCTTGCACCTCGCGGCACACACGCGTCCATATGATGATTCAGTGTTGCCACCGCTCCGAAATGACAGATCGCTTTTGTTTTGTCACCCACGGAATATGGGTATCAAATGAAAGGACTTTGATTGTAAAATACGATACAGTCAATGACATTGCTTCAAAATCAATATGGCCGCCGCCCCTAATTGTACGATCGCTTTTCTTTTGCCACCCACGTTATATGGGTATCAAATGAAAGAGCATTCAGAGAAAAACGTATCCTTTCCAGTTTTTTGAATATTCGAACACCTTTTTTAGGCAAATTTTTAAACTTCAGCAAAAAAAGACACATTTTTGCACCGACTCGCAACGGATTACCTTTTGATTACAAAAGCTAAAGTGGAACAACACCTCCGCGGGGTGCTGGCACCCCGCGGCACACACGCGACACTATATAAAGCTCGATTACCACTGACTCACTCACTCACTGACTGACTCACTGATCAGGGGTATTTTTTGGGCATTTGCAGTTACTTTTGCGTTTTGGGATGTTAGAAAGAGATGGACTACTGATTTATTCGAGTAGATCGACGTGTTCGAAATTTGAAAAATCCAAGATGGCCGCCGCCGCGAAATGTCAAAATTTCCAAAACGGCTCCGATCGCGCTGGTTTTTGGTACGCGTGATCGTTTCGCCCTCGGGGATCGGGTGCTTTTGTCGAAATGTGAAAAAACAAAATGGCCGCGCCGCCATCTTGGACTGAAAAACCCGTTTCGCCCCGTGTTTGCGACCGAAGACGCGCGTGATTTCCGGGATTTCGGCAGATTTTTTGGATGGTTCCGCTCGGGTGCGTCCTGGAGTTTACTGTGATGCCCGCGGTTGGGCAAAAAACAAAATGGCGGCGGCGCCGGCGGCCATCTTGGAACGCTCAAATTTTTGACATTTTTGAACCGCATTTTCGCCAAGATGGCGGCCTCGGAGTGGGGTCAAATGTTCTGGGCGGGATTAGAGCTTGGCGCAAAGTGTTGCCAGGTTGGAAAAATTTTCTACCATTTTTGGTACTTTTTCCTCTGGGGGCCCGAAAAGTCGAAAATCGAAATAACGACTTTTCGCAATTTTCAACCCCATGCGCCTATGCGAGGGTCGGGGCCTCTATGACTTTCTGGTATTTTTATTTTCCGCAACTGGCAACACTGGCCGCCAAGGAGGTTTAAACTTTTTCGTAGACCTGATTTGACCCGAATTGATCTCCCCGTTCCAGATGAGCTGGCAACTTGGGGTAAACGTCATCCTGCTCCGTATATGATGTAGTTACCGAGAAAAATCCGAAACTTTGACATTTCAAGATGGCGGCTCCGCTGGCGGCCATTTTGTTAAGGGTTGCAATTTCGAAGGCATTAATTCGCGATTTTGACGCGGTTGCCGTCGTTTTTCGACTGACAACACCGGGTGGCCTTTTGTAGGGCTGGCTAAGGGGAATCAAACTGTGGGGTAATTTACCCCGATTTTGGGGTAATTTCTCCGTTTTAGGGGAATACGTAAATTTCGACTTTTTAAATTTTTCCCCATATAGCGGGGTGGAACAGACGTCGCTGATCATTTCTACCTCCATTTGGGGCCGGTGATATGGCAACACTGGCAGCTGGGGCGGTTTTTGTTGTCAGCGACGACCCAAATTTGACGATTTTTTGACGGGGTTTGGTTAGGGCTAGGGGCCAGCTGGTAATACCAATCGATAGCAAATATAGTCAAGTATTTTTAAAAAATTTGACATTTCAACTTTTCAAGATGGCGGCGGCGCTGGCGGCCTTTTTTTAAAAATTTGCGCTTTTTGCTATTTCGGTGCGGTTTTCAGCCGCGGAGTGGTGATATGGGTATCAAATGAAAGGGTTTTGCGAGTACTACACGATGCAAGTAACGTTACCTCTATGAATTCAAAATGGCCGCCATTAAAAAAATGTCGGATCACATTTATTTTGCAACCATAGCGATATGGGTATCAAATGAAAGGGCTTTAAGAGTGAAACAAAACCGAGTAAATGATTTTTGTCTAAATCCAATATGGCCGCCGCTTCCAAAATGGCGGATTGCATTTCTTTTGCCACCCATGCAATATGGGTATCAAATGAATGGGATTTGGGAGTAGAACACGATAAGATGAGTGACGTTTCTCCAAATTCAATATGGCCGCCGCTCCAAAATGGCGGTTCGCTTTTCTTTTGCCACCTATGTAATATGGGTATCAAATGAAAGGGCTTTAATAGTAGAACACGATACAGTGAGTGACATTGCCTTAAACTCAATATGGCTGCCGCTCCGAAATGTCAAATCGCTTTTCCTTCTCCACCTATGTAATATGGGTATCAAATGTAAGGATTTTAAGTGTAGAATACGATTCAGTAAGTGACGTTTCTTCAAATTCAATATGGCCGCCGCTCCGAAATGTCAAATCGATTTTCTTTTGCCACCTATGCAATATGGGTATCAAATGTAAGGATTTTATTAGTAGAACACGATACAGTGAGTGACATTGTTTCAAACTCAATATGGCCGCCGCTCCGAAATGTCAAATCGCTTTTCCTTCTCCACCTATGTAATATGGGTATCAAATGTAAGGATTTTAAGTGTAGAATACGATTCAGTAAGTGAATTTTCTCCAAATTTAATATGGCCGCCGCTCCAAAATGGCGGATCGCTTTTCTTTTGCCACCTATGTAATATGGGTATTAAATGTAAGGATTTTATTAGTAGAACACGATACAATGAGTGATATTGCTTCAAACTCAATATGGCCGCCGCTCCGAAATGTCAAATCGCTTTTCCTTCTCCACCTATGTAATATGGGTATCAAATGTAAGGATTTTCAGAGTAGAACGTAACCTTTTCAGTTTTTTTAATAATCGAACACCATTTTTTATGTAACTTAAAAAAACGAAAATTTTTTTGCACCTACTCGCAACTGAAAACCTTTTGCTTAGAAAAACATTAAGTGGATAATTCCACCGCGGGGTGCTTGCTCCCCGCGGCACACACGCGACATCGACATCGCTTCGAAATAAAAGAGCGTATAAAGTACAACATAACCTTTCCAGCTTTTTGATCAATCGAACACCTTTTTTAGGCAAATTTTTAAAACTTCGACAAAAAAAGACACATTTTTGCACCTACTCGCAACCGATAACCTTTTGATTACAAAAGCTAAAAGTGGAACAACACCTCCGCGGGGTGCTCGCACCCCGCGGCACACACGCGACATCTAGTCTATACTATATAAAGCTGGATCTATATTATATAAAGCTGGATTACCACTGACTGACTGACTGACTGACTGATTAGGGGTATTTTTGGGACATTTGCGATTACTTTTGGGTGTTGGGATGTTAGAAAGAGATGGACTACTGATTAAAAGACACAGGATTCGATATTCGAAATTTGAAAAATCCAAGATGGCCGCCACCGCGAAATGTCAACTTTTTTAAAATGGCTCCGAGCGTGCTGGTTTTTTTAATGGTTTTTGATCGTGTCGCTCCTGGGGATGAGGTGCAACTGTCAAAAAATGAAAAAACAAAATGGCCGCGCCGCCATCTTGTACTGAAAAACCCGTTTCGCCCCGTGTTTGCGACCGAAGACGCGCGTGATTTCCGGGATTTCGCCTGATTTTTTGGATGAATTCCCTTAAACTCGTCCTCGAGTTCCCGATTATGGGGGCCGATTAGCGAAAACCAAAATGGCGTCGACGCCGGCGGCCATCTTGGAACGCTCAAATTTTTGACTTTTTTGAACCGCATTTTCGCCAAGATGGCGGCCTCCGAGTGGGGTGAAATGTTCTAGGCGGGGTTAGAACTCGGCGCGAAGTGTTGCCAGGTCTGAAAAATTTTCTACCGTTTTTGGTAGTTTTTCCTCTGGAGGCCCGAATACTCGAAAATCGAAATAACGACTTTTTGCGATTTTCAACCCCATGCGCCTATAGAGCGTCGGGGCCTCTATGACTTTCTGGTATTTTTATTTTCCGCAACTGGCAACACTGGCCGCCAAGGAGGTTTAAATTTTTTCGTAGACCCGAATTGACCCGAATTGATCTCCCCGTTGCAGATGTGCTGGACATGTGGGGTAAACGTCATCCTGCTCCGTATATGATGTAGTTACCGGGAAAAATCCGAAACTTTGACATTTCAAGATGGCGGCTCCGCTGGCGGCCATTATGTTACGGGTTGCAATTTCGAAGGCATTAATTCGCGATTTTGACGCGGTTGCCGGCGTTTTTCGACTGACAACACCGGGTGGTCTGTCGTAGTGCTCGACGAGGGAAATCTAATAGTGGGGTAATTTTCCCCGATTTTGGGGTAATTTCCCCGTTTTGGGGGAAAACGTAAATTTAGATTTTTTCGAGTTTTTATCTTATAGCGGGGTGGAACAGACGTCGCTGATCATTTCTACCACCATTTGGGGCCGGTGATATGGCAACACTGGCAGCTGGGGTGGTTTTTATCATTAGCGACAACACAAAATTGACGATTTATTGGCGGAGTTAGGTGAGGGTTAGCGGCCAGCTGGTAATATCACTTTTTAGCACATATAGTCGGCTTTACACGAAAAATTTGACATTTAAAATTTTCAAGATGGCGGACGCGCTGGCGGCCATTGTTTTAAAATTTGCGCTTTTTGCTACTTCGGTGCGGTTTTCGGTAGCGGCACGGTAATATGGGTATCAAATTTAAGGATTTTAAGTGTAGAATACGATACAGTTAGTGACGTTGCTTCAAATTCAATATGGCCGCCGCTCCGACATGTCAAATCGATTTTCTTTCGCCACCTATGCAATATGGGTATCAAATGTAAGTGTTTTATTAGTAGAACACGATACAGTGAGTGATATTGCTTCAAACTCAATATGGCCGCCGCTCCGAAATGTCAAATCGCTTTTCCTTCTCCACCTATGTAATATGGGTATCAAATGTAAGGGTTTTATTGGTAGAACACGATACAGTGAGAGACATTGCTTCAAACTCAATATGGTCGCCGCTCCAAAATGTCAAATCGCTTTTCCTTCTCCACCTATGTAATATGGGTATCAAATGTAAGGATTTTAAGTGTAGAATACGATTCAGTAAGTGACGTTTCTCCAAATTCAATATGGCCGCCGCTCCGAAATGACAGACCGATTTTCCTTCTCCACCTGTGTAATATGGGTATCAAATGTAAGGATTTTATTAGTAGAACACGATACAGTGAGTGATATTGCTTCAAACTCAATATGGCCGCCGCTCCGAAATGTCAAATCGCTTTTCCTTCTCCACCTATGTAATATGGGTATCAAATGTAAGGATTTTAAGTGTAAAATACGATTCAGTAAGTGAATTTTCTCCAAATTCAATATGGCCGCCGCTCCAAAATGGCGGATCGCTTTTCTTTTGCCACCTATGTAATATGGGTATCAAATGTAAGGATTTTATTAGTAGAACACGATACAGTGAGTGATATTGCTTCAAACTCAATATGGCCGCCGCTCCGAAATGTCAAATCGCTTTTCCTTCTCCACCTATGTAATATGGGTATCAAATGTAAGGATTTTCAGAGTAGAACGTAACCTTTTCAGTTTTTTAATAATCGAACACCATTTTTTATGTAACTTAAAAAAACGAAATTTTTTTTGCACCGACTCGCAACTGAAAACCTTTTGCTTAGAAAAACATTAAGTGGACCATTCCACCGCGGGGTGCTTGCTCCCCGCGGCACACACGCGACATCGACATCGCTTCGAAATAAAAGAGCGTATAAAGTACAACATAACCTTTCCAGCTTTTTGATCAATCGAACACCTTTTTTAGGCAAATTTTAAATTGACCTCAAAAAAGATACATTTTTGCACCAAATCGCAACTGAAAACTTTTTTTTTATTACAAAAGCGATGTGAGCACTACACCACCGCGAGGTGCGTGCACCTCGCGGCATACGCGCGTCCACATGACAATTCAATGTTGCCGGCGCATGGAAATGACAGATCGCATTTTTTTGCCACCCACCGAATATGGGTATCAAATTAATGGACTTTGAGTGTAAAATACGATACAGTCACTGACATTGCTTCAAATTCAATACGGCCGCCGCCCCTAATTGGCCGATCCCTTTTCTTTTGCCACCCACGTTATATGGGTATCAAATGAAAGAGCATTCAGAGTAGATCGTATCCTTTCCAGTTTTTTGAATATTCGAACACCTTTTTTAGGCAAATTTTTAAACTTCAGCAAAAAAAGACACATTTTTGCACCGACTCGCAACCGATTACCTTTTGATTACAAAAGCTAAAGTGGGGGGTCCACCACCGCGGGGTGCGCGCACCCCGCGGCACACACGCGACATCTAGTCTATACTATATAAAGCTGGATTACCACTGATCTATATTATATAAAGCTGGATTACCACTCACTGACTGACTGACTGACTGATTAGGGGTATTTTTGGGACATTTGCGATTACTTTTGGGTGTTGGGATGTTAGAGTGAGATGGACTACTGATTAAAAGACACAGGATTCGATATTCGAAATTTGAAAAATCCAAGATGGCCGCCACCGCGAAATGTCAACTTTTCCAAAATGGCTCCAAGCGTGCTGGTTTTTTGGATGGTTCTTGATCGTGTCGCTCCCGGGGATGAGGTGCAACTGTCAAAATGCGAAAAAACAAAATGGCCGCGCCGCCATCTTGGATCGAAAAACCCGTTTCGCCCCGTGTTTTCGACCGAATACGCGCGTGATTTTTGGGATTTCGCCTGATTTTTTGGATGAATTCCCTTAAACTCGTCCTCGAGTTCCTGATTATGGGGGCCGATTAGCGAAAATCAAAATGGCGTCGACGCCGGCGGCCATCTTGAAACGCTCAAATTGTTGACTTTTTTGAACCGCATTTTCGCCAAGATGACGGTCTCGGAGTGGGGTAAAATGTTCTAGGCAGGGTTAGAGCTCGGCGCGAAGTGTTGCCAGGTGTGAAAAATTTTCTACCGTTTTTGGTAGTTTTTCCTCTGGAGGCCCGAATAGTCGAAAATCGAAATAATGATTTTTCGCGATTTTCAACCCCATGCGCCTATAGAGCGTCGGGGCCTCTATGACTTTCTGGTATTTTTATTTTCCGCAACTGGCAACACTGGCCGCCAAGGAGGTTTGAATTTTTTCGTAGACCCGATTTGACCCGAATTGATCTCCCCGTTCCAGATGAGCTGGCAACTTGGGGTAAACGTCATCCTGCTCCGTATACGATGCAGTTACCGGGAAAAATCCGAAACTTTGACATTTCAACATGGCGGCTCCGCTGGCAGCCATTTTGTAAAGTGTTGCAATTTCGAAAAAATAAAATCCCGATTTTGACGCGGTTGCCGGCGTTTTTCGACTGACAACACCGGGTGGCCTTTTGTAGGGCTGGATAAGGGGAATCAAACCGTGGGGTAATTTACCCCGATTTTGGGGTAATTTCCCCGTTTTGGGGGAAAACGTAAATTTCGACTTTTTCGATTTTTTTTCATATAGCGGGGTGGAGCAGACGTCGCTGATCATTTCTACCACCATTTGGGGCCGGTGATATGGCAACACTGGCAGCTGGGGCGGTTTTTGTTGTCAGCGACGACCCAAATTTGACAATTTTTTGACGGGGTTTGGTTAGGACTAGGGGCCAGCTGGAAATACTAATCGATAGGAAATATAGTCAAGTATTTTTTTAAAATTTGACATTTCAGCTTTTCAAGATGGCGGCTGCGCTGGCGGCCTTTTTTAAAAAAATTGCGCTTTTTGCTATTCCGGTGCGGTTTTCAGCCGCGGCATGGTGATATGGGTATCAAATGAAAGGGTTTTTCGAGTACTACACGATACATGTAGTGTGTTACCGATATAGATTAAAAATGGCCGCCATTAAAAAAAGGCTGGTTCATATTTCTTTTGCGACCATAGCAATATGGGTATCAAATGAAAGGCCTTTAAGAGTGAAACAAAACCGAGTAAATGATTTTTGTCTAAATCCAATATGGCCGCCGCTTCCAAAATGGCGGATTGCATTTCTTTTGCCACCCATGCAATATGGGTATCAAATGAAAGGGAATTGGGAGTAGAACACGATAAAGTGAGTGACATTGCTCCAAAATCAAAATGGCCGCCGCTCCGAAATGTCAAATCGCTTTTCTTTTGCCACCTATGTAATATGGGTATCAAATGAAAGGGTTTTATTAGTAGAACACGATACAGTGAGTGACATTGTTTCAAATTCAATATGGCCGCCGCTCCAAAATGGCGGATCGCTTTTCATTTGCCACCTATGCAATATGGATATCAAATGAAAGGGATTTGGGAGTAGAAGACGACAAAGTGAGTGACATTGCTCCAAAATCAAAATGGCCACCGCTCCGAAATTGCGGATGGCTTTTCTTTTGCCACCTATGTAATATGGGTATCAAATGAAAGGGCTTTAATAGTAGAACACGATACAGTGAGTGACATTGTTTCAAATTCAATATGGCCGCCGCTCCAAAATGGCGGATCGCTTTTCATTTGCCACCTATGCAATATGGGTATCAAATGAAAGGCCTTTAATAGTAGAACACGATAAAATGAGTGACATTGTTTCAAACTCAATATGGCCGCCGCTTCAAAATGGCCGACCGCTTTCCTTTTACCGCCTATGCAATATGGGTATCACATGTAAGGATTTTATTAGTAGAACACGATACAGTGAGTGATATTGCTTCAAACTCAATATGGCCGCCGCTCCAAAATGTCAAATCGATTTTCTTTTGCCACCTATGCAATATGGGTATCAAATGAAAGGGTTTTATTAGTAGAAAACGATACAGTGAGTGACATTGTTTCAAACTCAATATGGCCGCCGCTCCGAAATGTCAAATCGCTTTTCCTTCTCCACCTATGTAATATGGGTATCAAATGTAAGGATTTTAAGTGTAGAATACGATTCAGTAAGTGACGATGTTTCAAATTCAATATGGCCGCCGCTCCAAAATGGCGGATCGCTTTTCTTTTGCCACCTATGTAATATGGGTATCAAATGAAAGAATTTTCAAAGTAGAATGTAACCTTTCCAATTTTTTGAATAATCGAACACATTTTTTGGCAAGTAACTTCAAAAAACGAAAAATTTTTTGCACCGACTCGCAACTGAAAACCTTTTGCTTAGAAACACATTAAGTGGACCACTCCACCGCGGGGTGCTTGCTCCCCGCGGCACACACGCGACATGGACATGGCTTCGAAATAAAAATGTTTATAGAGGAGAACATAACCTTTTGAGCTTTTTGGTTAATCGAACACCTTTCTTTGACAAATTTTAAATCAACCTCAAAAAAGATACATTTTTGCACCAAATCGCAACTGAAAACTTTTTTTTTATTACAAAAGCGATGTGAGGACTACACCACCGCGAGGTGCTTGCACCTCGCGGCACACACGTGTCCACATGATGATTCAGTGTTGCCACAGCTCCGAAATGACAGATCGCTTTTGTTTTGTCACCCACGGAATATGGGTATCAAATGAATGGAATTTTAGTGTAAAATACGATACAGTCAATGACATTGCTTCAAATTCAATTTGGCCGCCGCCCCTAATTGGCCGATCGCTTTTCTTTTGCCACCCACGTTATATGGGTATCAAATGAAAGCGCATTCCGAGTAGATCGTATCCTTTCCAGTTTTTTAATAATCGAACACCTTTTTTAGGCAAATTTTTACAACTTCGACAAAAAAAAATACATTTTTGCACCTACTCGCAACCGATAACCTATTGATTGCAAAAGCTAAAAGTGGAACAACACCTCCGCGGGGTGCTCGCACCCCGCGGCACACACGCGACATCTAGTCTATACTATATAAAGCTGGATTACCACTCACTGACTGACTGACTGATTAGGGGTATTTTTGGGACATTTGCGATTACTTTTGGGTGTTGGGATGTTAGAAGGAGATGGACTACTGATTAAAAGACACAGGATTCGATATTCGAAATTTGAAAAATCCAAGATGGCCGCCACCGCGAAATGTCAACTTTTTCAAAATGGCTCCGAGCGTGCTGGTTTTTTTAATGGTTTTTGATCGTGACGCTCCTGGGGATGAGGTGCAACTGTCAAAAAATGAAAAACAAAATGGCCGCGCCGCCATCTTGTACTGAAAAACCCGTTTCGCCCCGTGTTTGCGACCGAAGACACGCGTGATTTCCGGGATTTCGCCTGATTTTTTGGATGAATTCCCTTAAACTCGTCCTCGAGTTCCCGATTATGGGGGCCGATTAGCGAAAACCAAAATGGCGTCGACGCCGGCGGCCATCTTGGAACGCTCAAAATTTTGACTTTTTTGAACCGCATTTTCGCCAAGATGGCGGCCTCGGAGTGGGGTCAATTGTTCTAGGCGGGGTTAGAACTCGGCGCGAAGTGTTGCCAGGTGAGTTAAATTTTCTACCGTTTTTGGTAGTTTTTCCTCTGGAGGCCCGAATAGTCGAAAATCGAAATAGTGACTTTTTGCAATTTTCAACCCCATGAGCGTATAGGGCCTCGGGGCCTCTATGACGTTCTGGTATTTTTATTTTCCGCAACTGGCAACACTGGCCGCCAAGGAGGTTTGAATTTTTTCGTAGACCGGATTTGACCCGAATTGATCTCCCCGTTCCAGATGAGCTGGCAACTTGGGGTAAACGTCATCCTGCTCCGTATATGATGTCGTTACCGGGAAAAATCCGAAACTTTGACATTTCAATATGGCGGCTCCGCTGGCGGCCATTTTGTTAAGGGTTGCAATATCGAAAACATGAATTCGCGATTTTGACGCGGTTGCCGGCGTTTTTCGACTGACAACACCGGGTGGTTTTTTGTAGGGCTGGCTAAGGGGAATCAAACCGTGGGGTAATTTTCCCCGATTTTGGGGTATATTTCCCGTTTTAGGGGAAAACGTAAATTTCGATTTTTTCGAATTTTTATCATATAACGGGGTGGAACAGACGTCGCTGATCATTTCTACCACCATTTGGGGAGGGTGATATGGCAACACTGGCAGCTGGGGCGGTTTTTGTTGTCAGCGACGACCCAAATTTGACGATTTTTTGACGGGGTTTGGTTAGGGTTAGGGGCCAGCTGGTAATACCAATCGATAGGAAATATAGTCAGGTATTTTTAAAAAATTTGACATTTCAACTTTTCAAGATGGCGGCTGCGCTGGCGGCCTTTTTTAAAAAAATTGCGCTTTTTGCTATTCCGGTGCGGTTTTCAGGCGCGGCATGGTGATATGGGTATTAAATGAAAGGGTTTAGCGAGTACTACACGATGCAAGTAACGTCACCTCTATGAATTAAAAATGGCCGCCATTAAAAAAATGTCGGATCACATTTCTTTTGTAACCATAGCGATATGGGTATCAAATGAAAGGGCTTTAAGAGTAAAACAAAACCAAGTAAATGATTTTTGTCTTAATTCAATATGGCCGCCGCTTCCAAAATGGCCGATTGCATTTCTTTTGCCACCCACGTAATATGGGTATCAAATGAAAGGCATTTGGGAGTAGAACACGATAAAATGAGTGACATTGCTCCAAAATCAAAATGGCCGCCGCTCCGAAATTGCGAATCGCTTTTCTTTTGCCACCTATGCAATATGGGTATCAAATGAAAGGCCTTTAATAGTAGAACACGATAAAATGAGTGACATTGTTTCAAACTCAATATGGCCGCCGCTCCAAAATGGCCGACCGCTTTCCTTTTACCGCCTATGCAATATGGGTATCAAATGTAAGGATTTTATTAGTAGAACACGATACAGTGAGTGATATTGCTTCAAACTCAATATGGCCGCCGCTCCGAAATGTCAAATCGCTTTTCCTTCACCACCTATGTAATATGGGTATCAAATGTAAGGATTTTAAGTGTAGAATACGATTCAGTAAGTGACGTTTCTCCAAATTCAATATGGCCGCCGCTCCAAAATGGCGGATCGCTTTTGTTTTGCCACCTATGTAATATGGGTATCAAATGTAAGGATTTTATTAGTAGAACACGATACAGTGAGTGATATTGCTTCAAACTCAATATAGCCGCCGCTCCAAAATGTCAAATCGCTTTTCCTTCTCCACCTATGTAATATGGGTATCAAATGTAAGGATTTTAAGTGTAGAATACGATTCAGTAAGTGACATTTCTCCAAATTCAATATGGCCGCCGCTCCAAAATGGCGGATCGCTTTTCTTTTGCCACCTATGTAATATGGGTATCAAATGAAAGGATTTTATTAGTAGAACACGATACAGTGAGCGACATTTCTTCAAACTCAATATGGCCGCCGCTCCGAAATGTCAAATCGCTTTTCCTTCTCCACCTATGTAATATGGGTATCAAATGTAAGGGTTTTATGAGTAGAACACAATACAGTGAGTGACGTTGCTTCAAACTCAATATGGCCGCCGCTCCGAAATGTCAAATCGCTTTTCCTTCTCCACCTATGTAATATGGGTATCAAATGTAAGGATTTTATAAGAAGAACACGATACAGTTAGTGATATTGCTTCAAACTCAATATGGCCGCCGCTCCGAAATGTCAAATCGCTTTCTCTTCTCCACCTATGTAATATGGGTATCAAATGTAAGGATTTTAAGTGTAGAATACGATTCAGTAAGTGACATTTCTCCAAATTCAATATGGCCGCCGCTCCAAAATGGCGGATCGCTTTTCTTTTGCCACCTATGTAATATGGGTATCAAATGAAAGGATTTTATTAGTAGAACACGATACAGTGAGTGACATTTCTTCAAACTCAATATGGCCGCCGCTCCGAAATGTCAAATCGCTTTTCCTTCGCCACCTATGTAATATGGATATCAAATGTAAGGATTTTAGGTGTAGAATACGATTCAGTAAGTGACGTTTCTCCAAATTCAATATGGCCGCCGCTCCGAAATGACAGACCGATTTTCCTTCTCCACCTATGTAATATGGGTATCAAATGTAAGGATTTTATTAATAGAACACGATACAGTGAGTGATATTGCTTCAAACTCAATATGGCCGCCGCTCCGAAATGTCAAATCGCTTTTCTTTCTCCACCTATGTAATATGGGTATCAAATGTAAGGATTTTAAGTGTAGAATACGATTCAGTAAGTGACGTTTCTCCAAATTCAATATGGCGGCCGCTCCGAAATGACAGACCGATTTTCCTTCTCCACCTATGTAATATGGGTATGAAATGTAAGGATTTTATTAGTAGAACACGATACAGTGAGTGATATTGCTTCAAACTCAATATGGCCGCCGCTCCGAAATGTCAAATCGCTTTTCCTTCTCCACCTATGTAAAATGGGTATCAAATGTAAGGATTTTAGGTGTAGAATAAGATTCAGTAAGTGACGTTTCTCCAAATTCAATATGGCCGCCGCTCCGAAATGTCAAATCGCTTTTTTTTCTCAACCTATGTAATATGGGTATCAAATGTAAGGATTTTCAGAGTAGAACGTAATATTTCAGTTTTTTAAATAATCGAACACCATTTTTTATGTAACTAAAAAAAACGAAAATTTTTTTGCACCGACTCGCAACTGAAAATCTTTTGCTTAGAAAAACATTAAGTGGACCACTCCACCGCGGGGTGCTTGCTCCCCGCGGCACACACGCGACATCGACAGCGCTTCGAAATAAAAGAGCGTATAAAGTACAACATAACCTTTCCAGTTTTTTGATCAATCGAACACCTTTTTTAGGCAAATTTTAATTTGACCTGAAAAAAGATACATTTTTGCACCAAATCGCAACTGAAAACTTTATTTTTATTACAAAAGCGATGTGAGGACTACACCACCGCAAGGTGCTTGCACCTCGCGGCACACACGCGTTTACATGATGATTCAGTGTTGCCACCGCTCCGAAATGACAGATCGCTTTTGTTTTGTCACCCACGGAATATGGGTATCAAATGAATGGAATTTTAGTGTAAAATACGATACAGTCAATGACATTACTTCAAATTCAATATGGCCGCCGCCCCTTATTAGCCGATCGCTCTTCTTTTGCCACCCACGTTATATGGGTATCAAATGAAAGCGCATTCCGAGTAGATCGTATCCTTTCCAGTTTTTTTAATAATCGAACACCTTTTTTAGGCAAATTTTTACAACTCCGACAAAAAAAGACACATTTTTGCACCGACTCGCAACCGATTACCTTTTGATTACAAAAGCTAAAGTGGGGGGTCCACCACCGCGGGGTGCGCGCACCCCGCGGCACACACGCGACATCTATACTATATAAAGCTGGATTACCACTGACTGACTCACTCACTGATCAGGGGTATTTTTGGGACATTTGCAGTTACTTTTGGGTGTTGGGATGTTAGAGTGAGATGGACTACTGATTAAAAGACACAGGATTCGATATTCGAAATTTGAAAAATCCAAGATGGCCGCCACCGCGAAATGTCAACTTTTCCAAAATGGCTCCAAGCGTGCTGGTTTTTTGGATGGTTCCTGATCGTGTCGCTCCCGGGGATGAGGTGCAACTGTCAAAATGCGAAAAAACAAAATGGCCGCGCCGCCATCTTGGACTGAAAAACCCGTTTCGCCCCGTGTTTGCGACCGAAGACGCGCGTGATTTCCGGGATTTCGGCTGATTTTTTGGATGAATTCCCTTAAACTCGTCCTCGAGTTCCCGATTATGGGGGCCGATTAGCGAAAACCAAAATGGCGTCGACGCCGGCGGCCATCTTGGAACGCTGAAATTTTTGACTTTTTTGAACCGCATTTTCGCCAAGATGGCGGCCTCGGAGTGGGGTGAAATGTTCTAGGCGGGGTTAGAACTCGGCGCGAAGTGTTGCCAGGTGTGAAAAATTTTCTACCGTTTTTGGTAGTTTTTCCTGTGGAGGCCCGAATAGTCGAAAATCGAAATAACGACTTTTCGCAATTTTCAACCCCATGCGCCTATAGAGCGTCGGGGTCTCTATGACTTTCTGGTATTTTTATTTTCCGCAACTGGCAACACTGGCCGCCAAGGAGGTTTGAATTTTTTCGTAGACCCGAATTGACCCGAATTGATCTCCCCGTTCCAGATGTGCTGGACATGTGGGGTAAACGTCATCCTGCTCCGTATATGATGTAGTTACCGGGAAAAATCCGAAACTTTGACATTTCAAGATGGCGGCTCCGCTGGCGGCCATTTTGTTAAGGGTTGCAATTTCGAAGGCATTAATTCGCGATTTTGACGCGGTTGCCGGCGTTTTTCGACTGCCAACACCGGGTGGCCTTTCGTAGTTCTCGCCGAGGGAAATCTAATAGTGGGGTAATTTTCCCCGATTTTGGGGTAATTTCTCCGTTTTAGCGGAAAACGTAAATTTCGACTTTTTCAATTTTTTTTTATATAGCGGGGTGGAACAGTCGTCGCTGATCATTTCTACCACCATTTGGAGCTGGTGTTATGGCAACACTGGCAGGTGGGACGGTTTTTATTGTTAGCGACAACCCAAATTTGACGATTTATTGGCGGGGTTGTGTGAGGGCTAGCGGGTAGCTCGTAATGTCACTTGATAGCACATATAGTCGGATTGACATGAAAAATTTGACATTTAAATTTTTCAAGATGGCGGCGGCGCAGGCGGCCATTGTTTCAAAATTTGCGCTTTTTGCTATTTCAGTGCGGTTTTCGGTAGCAGCACGGTAATATGGGTATCAAATTTAAGGATTTTAAGTGTAGAATACGATACAGTTAGTGACGTTTCTTCAAATTCAATATGGCCGCCGCTCCGACATGTCAAATCGATTTTCTTTTGCCACCTATGTAATATGGGTATCAAATGAAAGGGCTTTAATAGTAGAACACGATGCAGTGAGTGACGTTGTTTCAAACTCAATATGGCCGCCGCTTCAAAATGGCCGACCGCTTTCCTTTCACCACCTATGCAATATGGGTATCAAATGTAAGGGTTTTATTAGTAGAACACGATACAGTGAGTGACATTGCTTCAAACTCAATATGGCCGCCGCTCCGAAATGTCAAATCGCTTTTCCTTCTCCACCTATGTATTATGGGTATCAAATGTAAGGGTTTTATTAGTAGAACACGATACAGTGAGTGACATTGCTTCAAACTCAATATGGCCGCCGCTCCGAAATGTCAAATCGCTTTTCCTTCTCCACCTATGTAATATGGGTATCAAATGTAAGGATTTTAAGTGTAGAATACGGTACAGTAAGTGACGTTACACCAAATTGAATATGGCCGCCGTTCCAAAATGTCAAATCGTTTTTTTTTTGCCACCTATGCAATATGGGTATCAAATGTAAGGGTTTTATTAGTAGAACACGATACAGTGAGTGACATTGCTTCAAACTCAATATGGCCGCCGCTCCGAAATGTCAAATCGCTTTTCCTTCTCCACCTATGCAATATGGGTATCAAATGTAAGGATTTTAAGTGTAGAATACGATTCAGTAAGTGACGTTTCTCCAAATTCAATATGGCCGCCGCTCCGAAATGATAGACGGATTTTCCTTCTCCACCTGTGTAATATGGGTATCAAATGTAAGGATTTTATTAGTAGAACACGATACAGTGAGTGATATTGCTTTAAACTCAATATGGCCGCCGCTCCGAAATGTCAAATCGCTTTTCCTTCTCCACCTATGTAATATGGGTATGAAATGTAAGGATTTTAAGTGTAGAATACGATTCAGTAAGTGACGTTTCTCCAAATTCAATATGGCCGCCGCTCCGAAATGACAGACCGATTTTCCTTCTCCACCTGTGTAATATGGGTATCAAATGTAAGGATTTTATTAGTAGAACACGATACAGTGAGTGATATTGCTTCAAACTCAATATGGCCGCCGCTGCGAAATGTCAAATCGCTTTTTCTTCTCCACCTATGTAATATGGGTATCAAATGTAAGGATTTTAAGTGTAGAATACGATTCAGTAAGTGACGTTTCTCCAAATTCAATATGGCCGCCGCTCCAAAATGGCGGATCGCTTTTCTTTTGCCACCTATGTAATATGGGTATCAAATGTAAGGATTTTATTAGTAGAACACGATACAGTGAGTGATATTGCTTCAAACTCAATATGGCCGCCGCTCCGAAATGTCAAATCGCTTTTCCTTCTCCACCTATGTAATATGGGTATCAAATGTAAGGATTTTAAGTGTAGAATACGATTCAGTAAGTGACGTTTCTCCAAATTAAATATGGCCGCCGCTCCGAAATGACAGACCGATTTTCCTTCTCCACCTGTGTAATATGGGTATCAAATGTAAGGATTTTATTAGTAGAACACGATACATTGAGTGATATTGCTTCAAACTCAATATGGCCGCCGCTCCGAAATGTCAAATCGCTTTTCCTTCTCCACCTATGTAATATGGGTATCAAATGTAAGGATTTTAAGTGTAGAATACGATTCAGTAAGTGAAGTTTCTCCAAATTCAATATGGCCGCCGCTTCAAAATGGCGGATCGCTTTTCTTTTGCCACCTATGTAATATGGGTATCAAATGTAAGGATTTTATTAGTAGAACACGATACAGTGAGTGATATTGCTTCAAACTCAATATGGCCGCCGCTCCGAAATGTCAAATCGCTCTTCCTTCTCCACCTATGAAATATGGGTATCAAATGTAAGGATTTTCAGAGTAGAACGTAACCTTTTCAGTTTTTTTAATAATCGAACACCATTTTTTATGTAACTTAAAAAAACGAAAATTTTTTTGCACCGACTCGCAACTGAAAACCTTTTGGTTAGAAAAACATTAAGTGGACCATTCCACCGCGGGGTGCTTGCTCCCCGCGGCACACACGCGACATCGACATCGCTTCGAAATAAAAGAGCGTATAAAGTACAACATAACCTTTCCAGCTTTTTGATCAATCGAACACCTTTTTTAGGCAAATTTTAAATTGACCTCAAAAAATATACATTTTTGCACCAAATCGCAACTGAAAACTTTTTTTTTATTACAAAAGCGATGTGAGCACTACACCACCGCGAGGTGCGTGCACCTCGCGGCATACGCGCGTCCACATGACAATTCAATGTTGCCGGCGCATGGAAATGACAGATCGCCTTTTTTTGCCACCCACCGAATATGGGTATCAAATGAATGGACTTTGAGTGTAAAATACGATACAGTCACTGACATTGCTTCAAATTCAATACGGCCGCCGCCCCTAATTGGCCGATCCCTTTTCTTTTGCCACCCACGTTATATGGGTATCAAATGAAAGAGCATTCAGAGTAGATCGTATCCTTTCCAGTTTTTTGAATATTCGAACACCTTTTTTAGGCAAATTTTTAAACTTCAGCAAAAAAAGACACATTTTTGCACCGACTCGCAACCGATTACCTTTTGATTACAAAAGCTAAAGTGGGGGGTCCACCACCGCGGGGTGCGCGCACCCCGCGGCACACACGCGACATCTAGTCTAGTCTATCTAGTCTTCTATACTATATAATACTATATAAAGCTGGATTACCACTGACTGACTGACTGACTGACTCACTCACTGATCAGGGGTATTTTTGGGACATTTGCAGTTACTTTTGGGTGTTGGGATGTTAGAAAGAGATGCACGATCGATTAAGTCGAGTAGAAAGCGATATTCGAAATTTGAAAAATCCAAGATGGCCGCCACCGCGAAATGTCAACTTTTTCAAAATGGCTCCGAGCGTGCTGGTTTTTGGGACGCGTGATCGCTTCGCCCCCGGGGATCGGGTGCTTCTGTCGAAATGTGAAAAAACAAAATGGCCGCGCCGCCATCTTGGATCGAAAAACCCGTTTCGCCCCGTGTTTGCGAACGAACACGCGCGTGATTTTCGGGATTTCGGCTGATTTTTTTGATGATTCCGCTCGGGTGCGTCCTGGAGTTTACTGTGATGCCCGCGGTTGGGCAAAAAACAAAATGGCGGCGGCGCCGGCGGCCATCTTGGAACGCTCAAATTTTTGACATTTTTGAACCGAATTTTCGCCAAGATGGCGGCCTCGGAGTGGGGTCAAATGTTCTGGGCGGGGTTAGAGCTCGGCTCGGAGTGTTGCCAGGTGAGTTAAATTTTCTACCGTTTTTGGTAGTTTTTCCTCTGGAGGCCCGAAAAGTCGAAAATCGAAATAACGACTTTTCGCAATTTTCAACCCCATGAGCCTATAGAGGGTCGGGGCCTCTATGACTTTCTGGTATTTTTATTTTCCGCAACTGGCAACACTGGCCGCCAAGGGGGTTTGAATTTTTTCGTCGACCCGATTTGACCCGAATTGATCTCCCCGTTCCAGATGTGCTGGCAACGTGGGGTAAACGTCATCCTGCTCCGTATACGATGTAGTTACCGGGAAAAATCCGAAACTTTGACATTTCAACATGGCGGCTCCGCTGGCGGCCATTTTGTAAGGTGTTGCACTTTCGAAAAAAATAAATCGCGATTTTGACGCGGTTGCCGGCGTTTTTCGACTGACAACACCGGGTGGCCTTTCGTAGTGCTCGCCGAGGGAAATCCAACCGTGGGGTAATTTTCCCCGATTTTGGGGTAAATTCCCCGTTTTGGGGGAAAACGTAAATTTCGACTTTTTCGATGTTTTTTTATATAGCGGGGTGGAACAGACGTCGCTGATCATTTCTACCACGATTTAGGGCCGGTGATATGGCAACACTGGCAGCTGGGGCGGTTTTTGTTGTCAGCGACGACCCAAATTTGACGATTTTTTGACGGGGTTTGGTTAGGGCTAGGGGCCAGCTGTTGATACCAATCGATATGAAATATAGTCAAGTATTCTAAAAAAATTTGACATTTCAACTTTTCAAGATGGCGGCTGCGCTGGCGGCCTTTTTTAAAAAATTTGCGCTTTTTGCTATTCCGGTGCGGTTTTCAGCCGCGGCATGATGATATGGGTATCAAATGAAAGGGTTTTGCGAGTACTACACGATGCAAGTAACGTCACCTCTATGAATTCAAAATGGCCGCCATTAAAAAATTTCGGATCACATTTCTTTTGGAACCATAGCGATATAGGTATCAAATGAAAGGGCTTTAAGAGTGAAACAAAATCAAGTGAATGATTTTTGTCTAAATCCAATATGGCCGCCGCTTCCAAAATGGCGGATTGTATTTCTTTTGCCACCCATGCAATATGGGTATCAAATGAAAGGGATTTGGGAGTAGAGCACGATAAGGTGAGTGACGTTTCTCCAAATTCAATATGGCCGCCGCTCCAAAATGGCGGTTCGCTTTTCTTTTGTCACCTATGCAATATGGGTATCAAATGAAAGGGTTTTATTAGTAGAACACGATACAGTGAGTGACATTGTTTCCAACTCAATATGGCCGCCGCTCCGAAATGTCAAATAGCTTTACCTTCTCCACCTATGTAATATGGGTATCAAATGTAAGGATTTTATTAGTAGAACACGATACAGTGAGTGACATTATTTCAAACTCAATATGGCCGCCGCTCCGAAATGTCAAATCGCTTTTCCTTCTTCACCTATGTAATATGGGTATCAAATGTAAGGATTTTATTAGTAGAACACGATACAGTGAGTGACATTGTTTCAAACTCAATATGGCCGCCGCTCCGAAATGTCAAATCGCTTTTCCTTCTCCACCTATGTAATATGGGTATCAAATGTAAGGATTTTATTAGTAGAACACGATACAGTGAGTGACATTGTTTCAAACTCAATATGGCCGCCGCTCCGAAATGTCAAATCGCTTTTCCTTCTCCACCTATGTAATATGGGTATCAAATGTAAGGATTTTAAGTGCAGAATACGATACAGTGAGTGACATTTCTTCAAACTCAATATGGCCGCCGCTCCGAAATGTCAAATCGCTTTTCCTTCGCCACCTATGTAATATGGATATCAAATGTAAGGATTTAAGTGTAGAATACGATTCAGTAAGTAACGTTTCTCCAAATTCAATATGGCCGCCGCTCCGAAATGACAGACCGATTTTCCTTCTCCACCTATGTATTATGGGTATCAAATGTAAGGGTTTTATTAGTAGAACACGATACAGTGAGTGACATTGTTTCCAACTCAATATGGCCGCCGCTCCGAAATGTCAAATAGCTTTACCTTCTCCACCTATGTAATATGGGTATCAAATGTAAGGATTTTATTAGTAGAACACGATACAGTGAGTGACATTATTTCAAACTCAATATGGCCGCCGCTCCGAAATGTCAAATCGCTTTTCCTTCTTCACCTATGTAATATGGGTATCAAATGTAAGGATTTTATTAGTAGAACACGATACAGTGAGTGACGTTGTTTCAAACTCAATATGGCCGCCGCTTCAAAATGGCCGACCGCTTTCCTTTCACCACCTTTGCAATATGGGTATCAAATGTAAGGATTTTAAGTGTAGAATACGATAAAGTAAGTAACGTTGCTCCAAATTCAATATGGCCGCCGCTCCAAAATGTCAAATGGATTTTCTTTTGCCACCTATGCAATATGGGTATCAAATGTAAGTGTTTTATTAGTAGAACACGATACAGTGAGTGATATTGCTTCAAACTCAATATGGCCGCCGCTCCGAAATGTCAAATCGCTTTTCCTTCTCCACCTATGTAATATGGGTATCAAATGTAAGGGTTTTATTAGTAGAACACGATACAGTGAGTGACATTGCTTCAAACTCAATATGGCCGCCGCTCCAAAATGTCAAATCGCTTTTCCTTCTCCACCTATGTAATATGGGTATCAAACGTAAGGATTTTAAGTGTAGAATACGATTCAGTAAGTGACGTTTCTCCAAATTCAATATGGCCGCCGCTCCGAAATGACAGACCGATTTTCCTTCTCCACCTATGTAATATGGGTATCAAATGTAAGGATTTTATTAGTAGAACACGATAGAGTGAGTGATATTGCTTCAAACTCAATATGGCCGCCGCTCCGAAATGTCAAATCGCTTTTCCTTCTCCACCTATGTAATATGGGTATCAAATGTAAGGATTTTAAGTGTAGAATACGATTCAGTAAGTGACGTTTCTCCAAATTCAATATGGCCGCCGCTCCGAAATGACAGACCGATTTTCCTTCTCCACCTGTGTAATATGGGTATCAAATGTAAGGATTTTATTAGTAGAACACGATACAGTGAGTGATATTGCTTCAAACTCAATATGGCCGCCGCTACAAAATGTCAAATCGCTTTTCCTTCTCCACCTATGTAATATGGGTATCAAATGTAAGGATTTTAAGTGTAGAATACGATTCAGTAAGTGACGTTTCTCCAAATTCAATATGGCCGCCGCTCCAAAATGGCGGATCGCTTTTCTTTTGCCACCTATGTAATATGGGTATCAAATGTAAGGATTTTATTAGTAGAACACGATACAGTGAGTGATATTGCTTCAAACTCAATATGGCCGCCGCTCCGAAATGTCAAATCGCTTTTCCTTCTCCACCTATGTAATATTGGTATCAAATGTAAGGATTTTAAGTGTAGAATACGATTCAGTAAGTGACGTTTCTCCAAATTCAATATGGCCGCCGCTCCGAAATGACAGACCGATTTTCCTTCTCCACCTGTGTAATATGGGTATCAAATGTAAGGATTTTATTAGTAGAACACGATACTTCTTCTTGTTTTAATTATGGCAATGTGTCGTCGTTGCCAACAACAATTCTGCCAGACAAGTGTCTTAACCAAACATGTGTTTACGCGAATTACAGAGTGTTTAAGGTATAATCCACTTCTATGATAACTTGGGTTCGCATGCAGGTGTCACATTAACCTGGAAAAAACACATGTTATTTAGGTTTTGTTAGGGTTTTAATGTGGAAAGTTTTAAATTTATAAGTTGATGTCAGATAAAGTAGGACGTCACAATTTTATATTATTACATTCAATATATTTAATAAGTAGATTAATAATGTCAGTTGAGTAAAAGGTACAGTGAGTGATATTGCTTCAAACTCAATATGGCCGCCGCTCCGAAATGTCAAATCGCTTTTCCTTCTCCACCTATGTAATATGGGTTTCAAATGTAAGGATTTTAAGTGTAGAATACGATTCAGTAAGTGAAGTTTCTCCAAATTCAATATGGCCGCCGCTCCAAAATGGCGGATCGCTTTTCTTTTGCCACCTATGTAATATGGGTATCAAATGTAAGGATTTTATTAGTAGATCACGATACAGTGAGTGATATTGCTTCAAACTCAATATGGCCGCCGCTCGAAAATGTCAAATCGCTTTTCCTTCTCCACCTATGTAATATGGGTATCAAATGTAAGGATTTTAAGCGTAGAATACGATTCAGTAAGTGACGTTTCTCCAAATTCAATATGGCCGCCGCTCCGAAATGACAGACCGATTTTCCTTCTCCACCTATGTAATATGGGTATCAAATAAAAGGCCTTTAATAGTAGAACACGATAAAATGAGTGACATTGTTTCAAACTCAATATGGCCGCCGCTTCAAAATGGCCGACCGCTTTCCTTTTACCGCCTATGCAATATGGGTATCAAATGTAAGGATATTATTAGTAGAACACGATACAGTGAGTGATATTGCTTCAAACTCAATATGGCCGCCGCTCCGAAATGTCAAAACGATTTACTTTTGCCACCTATGCAATATGGGTATCAAATGATAGAACTTTAATAGTAGAACACGATACAGTGAGTGACATTGCTTCAAACTCAATATGGCCGCCGCTTCAAAATGGCCGACCGCTTTCCTTTTACCACCTATGCAATATGGGTATCAAATGTAAGGATTTGAAGTGTAGAATACGATTCAGTAAGTGACGTTTCTCCAAATTCAATATGGCCGCCGCTCCGAAATGACAGACCGAGTTTCCTTCTCCACCTATGTAATATGGGTATCAAATGTAAGGATTTTATTAGTAGAACACGATACAGTGAGTGATATTGCTTCAAACTCAATATGGCCGCCGCTCCGAAATGTCAAATCGCTTTTCCTTCTCCACCTATGTAATATGGGTATCAAATGTAAGGATTTTAAGTGAAGAATACGATACAGTATCTGATGTTGCTTCAAATTCAATATGGCCGCCGCTCCAAAATGTCAAATCGATTTTCTTTTGCCACCTATGCAATATGGGTATCAAATGAAAGGGCTTTAATAGCAGAACACGATACAGTGAGTGACATTGTTTCAAACTCAATATGGCCGCCGCTTCAAAATGGCCGACCGCTTTCCTTTTACCACCTATGCAATATGGGTATCAAATGTAAGGATTTTAAGTGAAGAATACGATACAGTATCTGATGTTGCTTCAAATTCAATATGGCCGCCGCTCCAAAATGTCAAATCGATTTTCTTTTGCCACCTATGCAATATGGGTATCAAATGAAAGGGTTTTATTAGTAGAAAACGATACAGTGAGTGACATTGTTTCAAACTCAATATGGCCGCCGCTCCGAAATGTCAAATCGCTTTTCCTTCTCCACCTATGTAATATGGGTATCAAATGTAAGGATTTTAAGTGTAGAATACGATTCAGTAAGTGACGATGTTTCAAATTCAATATGGCCGCCGCTCCAAAATGGCGGATCGCTTTTCTTTTGCCACCTATGTAATATGGGTATCAAATGAAAGAATTTTCAAAGTAGAATGTAACCTTTCCAATTTTTTGAATAATCGAACACATTTTTTGGCAAGTTGTATGTAACTTCAAAAAACGAAAAATTTTTTGCACCGACTCGCAACTGTAAACCTTTTGCTTAGAAACACATTAAGTGGACCACTCCACCGCGGGGTGCTTGCTCCCCGCGGCACACACGCGACATGGACATGGCTTCGAAATAAAAATGTTTATAGAGGAGAACATAACCTTTTGAGCTTTTTGGTTAATCGAACACCTTTCTTTGACAAATTTTAAATCAACCTCAAAAAAGTTACATTTTAGCACCAAATCGCAACTGAAAACTTTTTTTTTATTACAAAAGCGATGTGAGGACTACACCACCGCGAGGTGCTTGCACCTCGCGGCACACACGTGTCCACATGATGATTCAGTGTTGCCACAGCTCCGAAATGACAGATCGCTTTTGTTTTGTCACCCACGGAATATGGGTATCAAATGAATGGAATTTTAGTGTAAAATACGATACAGTCAATGACATTGCTTCAAATTCAATATGGCCGCCGCCCCTAATTGGCCGATCGCTTTTCTTTTGCCACCCACGTTATATGGGTATCAAATGAAAGAGCATTCCGAGTAGATCGTATCCTTTCCAGTTTTTTAAATATTCGAACACCTTTTTTAGGCAAATTTTTAAACTTCAGCAAAAAAAGACACATTTTTGCACCTACTCGCAACCGATAACCTTTTGATTACAAAAGCTAAAAGTGGAACAACACCTCCGCGGGGTGCTTGCACCCCGCGGCACACACGCGACATCTAGTCTATAATATATAAAGCTGGATTACCACTGACTCACTGACTCACTGACTCACTGACTCACTGATCAGGGGTATTTTTGGGACATTTGCAGTTACTTTTGGGTGTTGGGATGTTAGAAAGAGATGGACTACTGATTAAAAGACACAGGATTCGATATTCGAAATTTGAAAAATCCAAGATGGCCGCCACCGCAAAATGTCAACTTTTTCAAAATGACTCCGAGCGTGCTGGTTTTTTTAATGGTTCTTGATCGTGTCGCTCCCGGGGATGAGGTGCAACTGTCAAAATGCGAAAAAACAAAATGGCCGCGCCGCCATCTTGGACTGAAAAACCCGTTTCGCCCCGTGTTTGCGACCGAAGACGCGCGTGATTTCCGGGATTTCGGCTAATTTTTTGGATGAATTCCCTTAAACTCGTCCTCGAGTTCCCGATTATGGTAGCCGATTGGCGAAAAACAAAATGGCGTCGGCGCCGGCGGCCATCTTGGAACGCTCAAATTTCTGACTTTTTTGAACCGCATTTTCGCCAAGATGGCGGCCTTGGAGTGGGATAAAATGTTCTAGGCGGGGTTAGAACTCGGCACGAAGTGTTGCCAGGTGTGAAAAAATTTCTACTGTTTTTGGTAGTTTTTCCTCTCGAGGGCCAAATATTCGAAAATCGAAATAGCGACTTTTCGCAATTTTCAACCCCGTGCACCTATAGAGCGTTGGGGCCTCTATGACTTTCTGGTATTTTTATTTTCCGCAACTGGCAATACTGGCCGCCAAGGAGGTTTGAATTTTTTCGTAGACCCGATTTGACCCGAATTGATCTCCCCGTTCCAGATGTGCTGGCAACACGGGGTAAACGTCATCCTGCTCCGTATATGACGTAGTTACCGGGAAAAATCCGAAACTTTGACATTTCAAGATGGCGGCTCCGCTGGCGGCCATTTTGTAAAGTGTTGCAATTTCGAAAAAATTAAATCGCGATTATGACGTGGTTGCCGGCGTTTTTCGACTGACAATACCGGGTGGCCTTTTGTAGTGCTAGCCGAAAGAAATCGAAGGGTGGGGTAATTTTCCCCGATTTTGGGGTAATTTCTCCGTTTTGGGGGAGAACGTAAATTTCGACTTTTTCGATTTTTTTTCATATAGTGGGGTGGAACGGACGTCGTTGATCATTTCTACCACCATTTTGGGCCGGTGATATGGCAACACTGGCAGCTGGGGCGGTTTTTATTGTCAGCGACGACCCAAATTTGACGATTTTTTGACGGGGTTTGGTTAGGGTTAGGGGCAAGCTGGTGATACCAATCGATAGGAAATATAGTCAAGTATTTTTAAAAAATTTGACATTTCAACTTTTCAAGATGGCGGCGGCGCTGGCGGCCTTTTTTCAAAAATTTGCGCTTTTTGCTATTTCGGTGCGGTTTTCAGCCGCGGCATGGTGATATGGGTATCAAATGAAAGGGTTTTGCGAGTACTACACGATGAAAGTAACGTCACCTCTACGAATTAAAAATGGCCGCCAATAAAAAAATGTCGGATCACATTTCTTTTGTAACCATAGCGATATGGGTATCAAATGAAAGGGCTTTAAGAGTGAAACAAAACCAAGTAAATGATTTTTGTCTAAATCCAATATGGCCGCCGCTTCCAAAATGGCGGATTGCATTTCTTTTGCCGCCCATGCAATATGGGTATCAAATGAAAGGCATTCGCAAGTAGAACACGATAAAGTGAGTGACATTGCTCCAAAATCAAAATGGCCGCCGCTCCGAAATTGCGGATGGCTTTTCTTTTGCCACCTATGTAATATGGGTATCAAATGAAAGGGCTTTAATAGTAGAACACGATACAGTGAGTGACATTGTTTCAAATTCAATATGGCCGCCGCTCCAAAATGGCGGATCGCTTTTCATTTGCCACCTATGCAATATGGGTATCAAATGAAAGGCCTTTAATAGTAGAACACGATAAAATGAGTGACATTGTTTCAAACTCAATATGGCCGCCGCTTCAAAATGGCCGACCGCTTTCCTTTTACCGCCTATGCAATATGGGTATCAAATGTAAGGATTTTATTAGTAGAACACGATACAGTGAGTGATATTGCTTCAAACTCAATATGGCCGCCGCTCCGAAATGTCAAATCGCTTTTCCTTCTCCACCTATGTAATATGGGTATCAAATGTAAGGATTTTAAGTGTAGAATACGATTCAGTAAGTGATTGTTTCAAACTCAATATGGCCGCCGCTCCAAAATGGCGGTTCGCTTTTCTTTTGCCACCTATGCAAGATGGGTATCAAATGAAAGGTCTTTAATAGTAGAACACGATACAGTGAGTGACATTGTTTCAAACTCAATATGGCCGCCGCTTCGAAATGGCCGACCGCTTTCCTTTCACCACCTATGCAATATGGGTATCAAATGAAAGGGCTTTAATAGTAGAACACGATACAGTGAGTGACATTGTTTCAAACTCAATATGGCCGCCGCTTCAAAATGGCCGACCGCTTTCCTTTTACCACCTATGCAATATGGGTATCAAATGTAAGGATTTTAAGTGAAGAATACGATACAGTATCTGATGTTGCTTCAAATTCAATATGGCCGCCGCTCCAAAATGTCAAATCGATTTTCTTTTGCCACCTATGCAATATGGGTATCAAATGAAAGGGTTTTATTAGTAGAAAACGATACAGTGAGTGACATTGTTTCAAACTCAATATGGCCGCCGCTCCGAAATGTCAAATCGCTTTTCCTTCTCCACCTATGTAATATGGGTATCAAATGTAAGGATTTTAAGTGTAGAATACGATTCAGTAAGTGACGATGTTTCAAATTCAATATGGCCGCCGCTCCAAAATGGCGGATCGCTTTTCTTTTGCCACCTATGTAATATGGGTATCAAATGAAAGAATTTTCAAAGTAGAATGTAACCTTTCCAATTTTTTGAATAATCGAACACATTTTTTGGCAAATTTTATGTAACTTCAAAAAACGAAAAATTTTTTGCACCGACTCGCAACTGAAAACCTTTCGCTTAGAAACACATTAAGTGGACCACTCCACCGCGGGGTGCTTGCTCCCCGCGGCACACACGCGACATGGACATGGCTTCCAAATAAAAATGTTTATAGAGTAGAACATAACCTTTCCAGCTTTTTGGTTAATCGAACACCTTTCTTTGGCAAATTTTAAATCAACCTCAAAAAAGATACATTTTTGCACCAAATCACAACTGAAAACTTTTTTTTATTACAAAAGCGATGTGAGAACCACACCACCGCGAGGTGCGTGCACCTCGCGGCACACACGCGTCCACATGATGATTCAGTGTTGCCACCGCTCCGAAATGACAGATCGATTTTCTTTTGCCACCTACGCAATATAGATATCAAAAAAATGGACTTTGAGTGTAAAAAGCGACACAGTCAATGACATTACACCAAATTCAATATGGCCGCCGCTCCGAATTGGCCGATCGATTTTCTTTTGCCACCCACGTAATATGGGTATCAAATGAAAGAGTATTCAGAGAAAAACGTATCCTTTCCAGTTTTTTGAATATTCGAACACCTTTTTTAGGCAAATTTTATAACTTCGACAAAAAAAATTCATTTTTGCACCTACTCGCAACCGATAACCTTTTGATTACAAAAGCTAAAGTGGGGGGTCCACCACCGCGGGGTGCGCGCACCCCGCGGCACACACGCGACATCTAGTCTATATTATATAAAGCTGGATTACCACTCACTCACTGACTGACTGATCAGGGGTATTTTTGGGACATTTGCGATTACTTTTGGGTGTTGGGATGTTAGAGTGAGATGGACTACTGATTAAAAGACACAGGATTCGATATTCGAAATTTGAAAAATCCAAGATGGCCGCCACCGCGAAATGTCAACTTTTCCAAAATGGCTCCGAGCGTGCTGGTTTTTTGGATGGTTCTTGATCGTGTCGCTCCCGGGGATGAGGTGCAACTGTCAAAATGCGAAAAAACAAAATGGCCGCGCCGCCATCTTGGATCGAAAAACCCGTTTCGCCCCGTGTTTTCGACCGAATACGCGCGTGATTTTTGGGATTTCGCCTGATTTTTTGGATGAATTCCCTTAAACTCGTCCTCGAGTTCCCGATTATGGGGGCCGATTAGCGAAAATCAAAATGGCGTCGACGCCGGCGGCCATCTTGGAACGCTCAAATTTTTGACTTTTTTGAACCGCATTTTCGCCAAGATGACGGCCTCGGAGTGGGGTAAAATGTTCTAGGCAGGGTTAGAGCTCGACGCGAAGTGTTGCCAGGTGTGAACAATTTTCTACCGTTTTTGGTAGTTTTTCCTCTGGAGGCCCGAATAGTCGAAAATCGAAATAACGACTTTTCGCAATTTTCAACCCCATGCGCCTATAGAGCGTCGGGGCCTCTATGACTTTCTGGTATTTTTATTTTCCGCAACTGGCAACACTGGCCGCCAAGGAGGTTTGAATTTTATCGTAGACCCGAATTGACCCGAATTGATCTCCCCGTTCCAGATGTGCTGGACATGTGGGGTAAACGTCATCCTGCTCCGTATATGATGTAGTTACCGGGAAAAATCCGAAACTTTGACATTTCAAGATGGCGGCTCCGCTGGCGGCCATTTTGTTAAGGGTTGCAATTTCGAAAGCATTTATTTGCGATTTTGACGCGGTTGCCGGCGCTTTTCGACTGACAACACCGGGTGGTCTGTCGTAGTGCTCGCCGAGGGAAATCTAATAGTGGGGTAATTTTCCCCGATTTTGGGGTAATTTCTCCGTTTTAGGGGAAAACGTAAATTTCGACTTTTTCATTTTTTTTTGATATAGCGGGGTGGAACAGTCGTCGCTGAGCATTTCTACCAACATTTGGAGCTGGTGTTATGGCAACACTGGCAGGTGAGACGGTTTTTATTGTTAGCGACAACCCAAATTTGACGATTTATTGGCGGGGTTGTGTGAGGGCTAGCGGGTAGCTCGTAATGACACTTGATAGCACATATAGTCGGCTTGACAAGAAAAATATGACATTTAAATTTTTCAAGATGGCGGCGGCGCAGGCGGCCATTGTTTCAAAATTTGCGCTTTTTGCTATTTCAGTGCGGTTTTCGGTAGCGGCACTGTAATATGGGTATCAAATTTAAGGATTTTAAGTGTAGAATACGATACAGTTAGTGACGTTGCTTCAAATTCAATATGGCCGCCGCTCCGACATGTCAAATCGATTTTCTTTTGCCACCTATGCAATATGGGTATCAAATGAAAGGGCTTTAATAGTAGAACACGATGCAGTGAGTGACGTTGTTTCAAACTCAATATGGCCGCCGCTTCAAAATGGCCGACCGCTTTCCTTTCACCACCTATGCAATATGGGTATCAAATGTAAGGGTTTTATTAGTAGAACACGATACAGTGAGTGACGTTGCTTCAAATTCAATATGGCCGCCGCTCCGACATGTCAAATCGATTTTCTTTTGCCACCTATGCAATATGGGTATCAAATGAAAGGGCTTTAATAGTAGAACACGATGCAGTGAGTGACGTTGTTTCAAACTCAATATGGCCGCCGCTTCAAAATGGCCGACCGCTTTCCTTTCACCACCTATGCAATATGGGTATCAAATGTAAGGGTTTTATTAGTAGAACACGATACAGTGAGTGACATTGCTTCAAACTCAATATGGCCGCCGCTCCGAAACGTCAAATCGCTTTTCTTTCGCCACCTATGTAATATGGGTATCAAATGTAAGGGTTTTATTAGTAGAACACGATACAGTGAGTGACATTGCTTCAAACTCAATATGGCCGCCGCTCCGAAATGTCAAATCGCTTTTCCTTCTCCACTTATGTAATATGGGTATCAAATGTAAGGATTTTAAGTGTAGAACACGGTACAGTAAGTGACGTTACACCAAATTGAATATGGCCGCCGCTCCAAAATGTCAAATCGATTTTCTTTTGCCACCTATGCAATATGGGTATCAAATGTAAGGGTTTTATTAGTAGAACACGATACAGTGAGTGATATTGCTTCAAACTCAATATGGCCGCCGCTCCGAAATGTCAAATCGCTTTTCTTTCGCCACCTATGTAATATGGGTATCAAATGTATGGATTTTAATTGTAGAATACGATTCAGTAAGTGACGCTGTTCCAAATTCAATATGGCCGCCGCTCCGAAATGTCAAATCGATTTTCTTTTGCCACCTATGCAATATGGGTATCAAATGATAGGGCTTTAATAGTAGAACACGATACAGTGAGTGACATTGCTTCAAACTCAATATGGCCGCCGCTTCAAAATGGCCGACCGCTTTCCTTTTACCACCTATGCAATATGGGTATCAAATGTAAGGATTTTAAGTGTAGAATACGATTCAGTAAGTGACGTTTCTCCAAATTCAATATGGCCGCCGCTCCGAAATGACAGACCGATTTTCCTTCTCCACCTATGTAATATGGGTATCAAATGTAAGGATTTTATTAGTAGAACACGATACAGTGAATGATATTGCTTCAAACTCAATATGGCCGCCGGTCCGAAATGTCAAATCGCTTTTCCTTCTCCACCTATGTAATATGGGTATCAAATGTAAGGATTTTAAGTGCAGAATACGATTCAGTAAGTGACGTTTCTCCAAATTCAATATGGCCGCCGCTCCGAAATGACAGACCGATTTTCCTTCTCCACCTATGTAATATGGGTATCAAATGTAAGGATTTTATTAGTAGAACACGATACAGTGAGTGACATTGTTTCAAACTCAATATGGCCGCCGCTCTGAAATGTCAAATCGCTTTTCCTTCTCCACCTATGTAATATGGGTATCAAATGTAAGGATTTTAAGTGTAGAATACGATTCAGTAAGTGACGTTGCTCCAAATTCAATATGGCCGCCGCTCCAAAATGGCGGATCGCTTTTCTTTTGCCACCTATGTAATATGGGTATCAAATGAAAGAATTTTTAAAGTAGAACGTAACCTTACCAATTTTTTGAATAATCGAACACATTTTTAGGCAAATTTTATGTAACTTCAAAAAACGAAAAATTTTTTGCACCGACTCGCAACTGAAAACCTTTCGCTTAGAAACACATTAAGTGGACCACTCCACCGCGGGGTGCTTGCTCCCCGCGGCACACACGCGACATAGACATGGCTTCCAAATAAAAATGTTTATAGAGTAGAACATAACCTTTCCAGCTTTTTGGTTAATCGAACACCTTTCTTTGGCAAATTTTAAATCAACCTCAAAAAAGATACATTTTTGCACCAAATCACAACTGAAAACTTTTTTTATTACAAAAGCGATGTGAGGACCACACCACCGCGAGGTGCGTGCACCTCGCGGCACACACGCGTCCACATGATGATTCAGTGTTGCCACCGCTCCGAAATGACAGATCGATTTTCTTTTGCCACCCACGCAATATAGATATCGAAAAAATGGACTTTGAGTGTAAAAAACGACACAGTCAATGACATTACTCCAAATTCAATATGGCCGCCGCTCCGAATTGGCCGATCGATTTTCTTTTGCCACCCACGTAATATGGGTATCAAATGAAAGAGCATTCAGAGAAAAACGTATCTTTTCCAGTTTTTTGAATATTTGAACACCTTTTTTAGGCAAATTTTATAACTTCGACAAAAAAAAAACATTTTTGCACCTACTCGCAACCGATAACCTTTTGATTACAAAAGCTAAAGTGGGGGGTCCACCACCGCGGGGTGCGCGCACCCCGCGGCACACACGCGACATCTAGTCTATACTATATAAAGCTGGATTACCACTGACTGACTGACTCACTCACTGACTCACTGATCAGGGGTATTTTTGGGACATTTGCAGTTACTTTTGGGTTTTGGGATGTTAGAAAGAGATGCACGATCGATTCGGTCGAGTAGAAAGCGATGTTCGAAATTTGAAAAATCCAAGATGGCCGCCGCCGCGAAATGTCAAAATTCCCAAAACGACTCCGATCGCGCTGGTTTTTGGGACGCGTGATCGTTTCGCCCCCGGGGATCGGGTGCTTCTGTCGAAATGTGAAAAAACAAAATGGCCGCGCCGCCATCTTGGATCGAAAAACCCGTTTCGCCCCGTGTTTGCGACCGAACACGCGCGTGATTTTCGGGATTTCGGCTGATTTTTTTGATGGCTCCGGTCGAACGCGTCTTCGAGTTTCCGATTATGGTAGCCGGTTGGCGAAAAACAAAATGGCGGCGGCGCCGGCGGCCATCTTGGAACGCTCAAATTTTTGACATTTTTGAACCGCATTTTCGCCAAGATGGCGGCCTCGGAGTGGGGTCAAATGTTCTGGGCGGGGTTAGAGCTCGGCGCGAAGTGTTGCCAGGTGAGAAAAATTTTCTACCGTTTTTGGTAGTTTTTCCTCTGGAGGCCCGAATAGTCGAAAATCGAAATAACGACTTTTTGCAATTTTCAACCCCATGCACCTATAGAGCGTCGGGGCCTCTATGACTTTCTGGTATTTTTATTTTCCGCAACTGGCAACACTGGCCGCCAAGGAGGTTTGAATTTTTTCGTAGACCCGATTTGACCCGAATTGATCTCCCCGTTCCAGATGAGCTGGCAACTTGGGGTAAACGTCACCCTGCTCCGTATATGATGTAGTTACCGGGAAAAATCCGAAACTTTGACATTTCAATATGGCGGCTCCGCTGGCGGCCATTTTGTTAAGGGTTGCAATATCGAAAACATGAATTCGCGATTTTGACGCGGTTGCCGGCGTTTCTCGACTGACAACACCGGGTGGCCTTTCGTAGTGCTCGCCAAGGGAAATCCAACCGTGGGGTAATTTTCCCCGATTTTGGGGTAATTTCCCCGTTTTGGGGGAAAACGTAAATTTCAACTTTTTTGATTTTTTTTCATATAGCGGGGTGGAACAGACGTCGCTGATCATTTCTACCACCATTTGAAATTGGTGATATGGCAACACTGGCAGCTGGGGCGGTTTTTTTGTCAGCGACGACCCAAATTTGACTTTTTTTTGACGGGGTTAGGTGAGGGCTGGCGGCCAGCTGGTGATACCGATCGATAGGAAATATAGTCATGTATTTTTAAAAAATTTTACAGTTAAATTTTTCAAGATGGCGGCGGCGCTGGCAGCCTTTTTTTTTAAATTTGCGCTTTTTGCTATTTCGGTGCGGTTTTCAGCCGCGGCATATTGATATGGGTATCAAATGAAAGGGTTATGCGAGTACTACACGATACAAGTAACGTCACCTCTATGAATTCAAAATGGCCGCCATTAAAAAAATGTCGGATCACATTTCTTTTGCAACCATAGCGATATGGGTATCAAATGAAAGGGCGTTAAGAGTGAAACAAAACCGAGTAAATGATTTTTGTCTAAATCCAATATGGCCGCCGCTTCCAAAATGGCGGATTGCATTTCTTTTGCCACCCATGCAATATGGGTATCAAATGAAAGAGAATTGGGAGTAGAACACGATAAGGTGAGTGACGTTTCTCCAAATTCAATATGGCCGCCGCTTCAAAATGGCGGTTCGCTTTTCTTTTGCCACCTATGCAAGATGGGTATCAAATGAAAGGGCTTTAATAGTAAAAAACGATACAGTGAGTGACATTGCTTCAAACTCAATATGGCCGCCGCTCCGAAATGTCAAATCGCTTTGCCTTCTCCACCTATGTAATATGGGTATCAAATGTAAGGATTTTAAGTGTAGAATACGATTCAGTAAGTGACGTTTCTCCAAATTCAAAATGGCCGCCGCTCCGAAATGTCAAATCGATTTTCTTTTGCCACCTATGTAATATGGGTATCAAATGAAAGGGTTTTATTATTAGAACACGATACAGTGAGTGACATTGCTTCAAACTCAATATGGCCGCCGCTCCGAAATGTCAAATCGCTTATCCTTCTCCACCTATGTAATATGGGTATCAAATGTAAGGGTTTTATTAGTAGAACACGATACAGTGAGTGATATTGCTTCAAACTCAATATGGCCGCCGCTCCAAAATGTCAAATCGATTTTCTTTTGCCACCTATGCAATATGGGTATCAAATGAAAGGGCTTTAATAGTAGAACACGATACAGTGAGTGACATTGTTTCAAACTCAATATGGCCGCCGCTTCAAAATGGCCGACCGCTTTCCTTTTACCACCTATGCAATATGGGTATCAAATGTAAGGATTTTAAGTGAAGAATACGATACAGTATCTGATGTTGCTTCAAATTCAATATGGCCGCCGCTCCAAAATGGCGGATCGCTTTTCTTTTGCCACCTATGTAATATGGGTATCAAATGAAAGAATTTTCAAAGTAGAATGTAACCTTTCCAATTTTTTGAATAATCGAACACATTTTTTGGCAAGTTTTATGTAACTTCAAAAAACGAAAATTTTTTTGCACCGACTCGCAACTGAAAACCTTTTGCTTAGAAACACATTAAGTGGACCACTCCACCGCAGGTTGCTTGCTCCCCGCGGCACACACGCGACATGGACATGACTTCGAAATAAAAATGTTTATAGAGGAGAACATAACCTTTTGAGCTTTTTGGTTAATCGAACACCTTTCTTTGACAAAGTTTTAAATCAACCTCAAAAAAGATACATTTTTGCACCAAATCGCAACTGAAAACTTTTTTTTATTACAAAAGCGATGTGAGGACTACACCACCGCGAGGTGCTTGCACCTCGCGGCACACACGTGTCCACATGATGATTCAGTGTTGCCACCGCTCCGAAATGATAGATCGCTTTTGTTTTGTCACCCACGCAATATGGGTATCAAATGAATGGATTTTGAGTGTAAAATACGATACAGTCAATGACATTGCTTCAAAATCAATATGGCCGCCGCCCCTAATTGTACGATCGCTTTTCTTTTGCCACCCACGTTATATGGGTATCAAATGAAAGGCATTTGGAAGTAGAACACGATAAAGTGAGTGACATTGCTCCAAAATCAAAATGGCCGCCGCTCCGAAATTGCGAATCGCTTTTCTTTTGCCACCTATGCAATATGGGTATCAAATGTAAGGGTTTTATTAGTAGAACACGATACAGTGAGTGACATTGCTTCAAACTCAATATGGCCGCCGCTCCGAAATGTCAAATCGCTTTTCCTTCTCCACCTATGTAATATGGGTATCAAATGTAAGGGTTTTATTAGTAGAACACGATACAGTGAGTGACGTTGCTTCAAACTCAATATGGCCGCCGCTCCGAAATGTCAAATCGATTTTCCTTCTCCACCTATGTAATATGGGTATCAAATGTAAGGATTTTAAGTGTAGAATACGATTCAGTAAGTGACGTTTCTCCAAATTCAATATGGCCGCCGCTCCGAAATGACAGACCGATTTTCCTTCTCCACCTATGTAATATGGGTATCAAATGAAAGGCCTTTATTAGTAGAACACGATAAAATGAGTGACATTGTTTCAAACTCAATATGGCCGCCGCTTCAGAATGGCCGACCGCTTTCCTTTTACCGCCTATGCAATATGGGTATCAAATGTAAGGATTTTATTAGTAGAACACGATACAGTGAGTGATATTGCTTCAAACTCAATATGGCCGCCGCTCCGAAATGTCAAATCGCTTTTCCTTCTCCACCTATGTAATATGGGTATCAAATGTAAGGATTTTAAGTGTAGAATACGATTCAGTAAGTGACGTTTCTCCAAATTCAATATGGCCGCCGCTCCGAAATGTCAAATCGCTTTTCTTTGGCCACCTATGTAATATGGGTATCAAATGTATGGATTTTAATTGTAGAATACGATTCAGTAAGTGACGTTGTTCCAAATTCAATATGGCCGCCGCTCCGAAATGTCAAATCGATTTTCTTTTGCCACCTATGTAATATGGGTATCAAATGTAAGGATTTTATTAGTAGAACACGATACAGTGAGTGATATTGCTTCAAATTCAATATGGCCGCCGCTCCGAAATGTCAAATCGCTTTTCCTTCTCCACCTATGTAATATGGATATCAAATGTAAGGATTTTAAGTGTAGAATACGATTCAGTAAGTGACGTTTCTCCAAATTCAATATGGCCGCCGCTCCAAAATGGCGGATCGCTTTTCTTTTGCCACCTATGTAATATGGGTATCAAATGAAAGAGTTTTCAGAGAAGAACCTAACCTTTTCAGTTTTTTTAATAATCGAACACCATTTTTTATGTAACTTAAAAAAAAGATTTTTTTTTGCACCGACTCGCAACTGAAAACCTTTTGCTTAGAAAAACATTAAGTGGACCACTCCACCGCGGGGTGCTTGCTCCTCGCGGCACACACGCGACATCGACATCGCTTCGACATAAAATAGCGTATAAAGTACAACATAACCTTTCCAGTTTTTTGATCAATCGAACACCTTTTTTAGGCAAATTTTAATTTGACCTGAAAAAAGATACATTTTTGCACCAAATCGCAACTGAAAACTTTATTTTATTACAAAAGCGATGTGAGGACTACACCACCGCGAGGTGCTTGCACCTCGCGGCACACACGTGTCCACATGATGATTCAGTGTTGCCACCGCTCCGAAATGATAGATCGCTTTTGTTTTGTCACCCACGCAATATGGGTATCAAATGAATGGATTTTGAGTGTAAAATACGATACAGTCAATGACATTGCTTCAAAATCAATATGGCCGCCGCCCCTAATTGTACGATCGCTTTTCTTTTGCCACCCACGTTATATGGGTATCAAATGAAAGGCATTTGGAAGTAGAACACGATAAAGTGAGTGACATTGCTCCAAAATCAAAATGGCCGCCGCTCCGAAATTGCGAATCGCTTTTCTTTTGCCACCTATGCAATATGGGTATCAAATGTAAGGGTTTTATTAGTAGAACACGATACAGTGAGTGACATTGCTTCAAACTCAATATGGCCGCCGCTCCGAAATGTCAAATCGCTTTTCCTTCTCCACCTATGTAATATGGGTATCAAATGTAAGGGTTTTATTAGTAGAACACGATACAGTGAGTGACGTTGCTTCAAACTCAATATGGCCGCCGCTCCGAAATGTCAAATCGATTTTCCTTCTCCACCTATGTAATATGGGTATCAAATGTAAGGATTTTAAGTGTAGAATACGATTCAGTAAGTGACGTTTCTCCAAATTCAATATGGCCGCCGCTCCGAAATGACAGACCGATTTTCCTTCTCCACCTATGTAATATGGGTATCAAATGAAAGGCCTTTATTAGTAGAACACGATAAAATGAGTGACATTGTTTCAAACTCAATATGGCCGCCGCTTCAGAATGGCCGACCGCTTTCCTTTTACCGCCTATGCAATATGGGTATCAAATGTAAGGATTTTATTAGTAGAACACGATACAGTGAGTGATATTGCTTCAAACTCAATATGGCCGCCGCTCCGAAATGTCAAATCGCTTTTCCTTCTCCACCTATGTAATATGGGTATCAAATGTAAGGATTTTAAGTGTAGAATACGATTCAGTAAGTGACGTTTCTCCAAATTCAATATGGCCGCCGCTCCGAAATGTCAAATCGCTTTTCTTTGGCCACCTATGTAATATGGGTATCAAATGTATGGATTTTAATTGTAGAATACGATTCAGTAAGTGACGTTGTTCCAAATTCAATATGGCCGCCGCTCCGAAATGTCAAATCGATTTTCTTTTGCCACCTATGTAATATGGGTATCAAATGTAAGGATTTTATTAGTAGAACACGATACAGTGAGTGATATTGCTTCAAATTCAATATGGCCGCCGCTCCGAAATGTCAAATCGCTTTTCCTTCTCCACCTATGTAATATGGATATCAAATGTAAGGATTTTAAGTGTAGAATACGATTCAGTAAGTGACGTTTCTCCAAATTCAATATGGCCGCCGCTCCAAAATGGCGGATCGCTTTTCTTTTGCCACCTATGTAATATGGGTATCAAATGAAAGAGTTTTCAGAGAAGAACCTAACCTTTTCAGTTTTTTTAATAATCGAACACCATTTTTTATGTAACTTAAAAAAAAGATTTTTTTTTGCACCGACTCGCAACTGAAAACCTTTTGCTTAGAAAAACATTAAGTGGACCACTCCACCGCGGGGTGCTTGCTCCTCGCGGCACACACGCGACATCGACATCGCTTCGACATAAAATAGCGTATAAAGTACAACATAACCTTTCCAGTTTTTTGATCAATCGAACACCTTTTTTAGGCAAATTTTAATTTGACCTGAAAAAAGATACATTTTTGCACCAAATCGCAACTGAAAACTTTATTTTTTTATTACAAATGCGATGCGAGGACTACACCACCGCGAGGTGCTTGCACCTCGCGGCACACACGCGTCCACATGATGATTCAGTGTTGCCACCGCTCCGAAATGACAGATCGCTTTTTTTTGCCACCCACCGAATATGGGTATCAAATGAATGGACTTTGAGTGTAAAATACGATACAGTCACTGACATTGCTTCAAATTCAATATGGCCGCCGCCCCTAATTAGCCGATCGCTTTTCTTTTGCCACCCACGTTATATGGGTATCAAATGAAAGCGCATTCCGAGTAGATCGTATCCTTTCCAGTTTTTTTAATAATCGAACACCTTTTTTAGGCAAATTTTTAAACTTCAGCAAAAAAAGACACATTTTTGCACCGACTCGCAACCGATTACCTTTTGATTACAAAAGCTAAAGTGGGCGATCCACCTCCGCGGGGTGCTCGCACCCCGCGGCACACACGCGACATCTAGTCTATACTATATAAAGCTGGATTACCACTGACTGACTGACTGACTGACTCACTCACTGATCAGGGGTATTTTTGGGACATTTGCAATTACTTTTGGGTGTTGGGATGTTAGAAAGAGATGGACTACTGATTCATTCGAGTAGATCGACGTGTTCGAAATTTGAAAAATCCAAGATGGCCGCCGGGGCGAAATGTCAACTTTTTCAAAATGGCTCAGAGCGTGCTGGTTTTTTTAATGGTTCTTGATCGTGTCGCTCCCGGGGATGAGGTGCAACTGTCAAATTGCCAAAAAACAAAATGGCCGCGCCGCCATCTTGGATCGAAAAACCCGTTTCGCCCCGTGTTTGCGACCGAACACGCGCGTGATTTTCGGGATTTCGGCTGATTTTTTTGATGGCTCCGCCCGAGAGCGTCCTCGAGTTTCCGAATATGGTAGCCGGTTGGCGAAAAACAAAATGGCGGCGGCGCCGGCGGCCATCTTGGAACACTGAAATTTTCGACATTTTTGAACCGAATTTTCGCCAAGATGGCGGCCTCGGAGTGGGGTCGAATGTTCTGGGCGCGGTTAGAACTCGGCGCGAAGTGTTGCCAGGTGTGAAAAATTTTCTACCGTTTTTGGTAGTTTTTCCTCTGGAGGCCCGGATAGTCGAAAATCGAAATAACGACTTTTCGCAATTTTCAACCCCATGCGCCTATAGAGCGTCGGGGCCTCTATGACTTTCTGGTATTTTTATTTTCCGCAACTGGCAACACTGGCCGCCAAGGGGGTTAGAATTTTTTCGTCGACCCGATTTGACCCGAATTGATCTCCCCGTTCCAGATGTGCTGGCAACGTGGGGTAAACGTCATCCTGCTCCGTGTATGATGTAGTCACCGGGAAAAATCCGAAACTTTGATATTTCAACATGGCGGCTCCGCTGGCGGCCATATAATAAAGTGTTGCAATTTCGAAAAAATAAAATCGCGATTTTGACGCGGTTGCCGGCGTTTTTCGACTGACAACACCGGGTGGCCTTTTGTAGGGCTGGCTAAGGGGAATCAAACCGTGGGGTAATTTACCCCAATTTTAGGGTAATTTCCCCGTTTTGGGGGAAAACGTAATTGTCGACTTTTTCGTTTTTTTTTCATATAGTGGGGTGAAACAGACATCGCTGATCATTTCTACCACCATTTGGGGCCGGTGATATGGCAACACTGGCAGCTGGGGCGGTTTTTATTGTCAGCGACGACCCAAATTTGACGATTTTTTGACGGGGTTTGGATAAGGCTACGAGCAAGCTGGTGATACCAATCGATAGGAAATATAGTCGAGTATTTTTAAAAAATTTGACATTTCAGTTTTTCAAGATGGCGGCTGCGCTGGCGGCCTTTTTTTAAAAAAATGCGCTTTTTGCTATTCCGGTGCGGTTTTCAGCCGCGGCATGGTGATATGGGTATCAAATGAAAGAGTTTTGCGAGTACTACACGATGCGCGTAACGTCACCTCTATGAATTCAAAATGGCCGCCATTAAAAAAATGTCGGGTCACATTTCTTTTGCAACCATAGCGATATGGGTATCAAATGAAAGGGCTTTATGAGTGAAACAAAACCAAGTCAATGATTTTTGTCTAAATCCAATATGGCCGCCGCTTCCAAAATAGCGAATTGCATTTCTTTTGCCACCCATGCAATATGGGTATCAAATGAAAGGCATTTGCGAGTAGAACACGATAAAGTGAGTGACATTGCTCCAAAATCAAAATGGCCGCCGCTCCGAAATTGCGGATCGCTTTTCTTTTGCCACCTATGCAATATGGGTATCAAATGAAAGGGTTTTAAGAGTGAAACAAAACCAAGTAAATGATTTTTGTCTAAATCCAATATGGCCGCCGCTTCCAAAATAGCGAATTGCATTTCTTTTGCCACCCATGCAATATGGGTATCAAATGAAAGGCATTTGCGAGTAGAACACGATAAAGTGAGTGACATTGCTCCAAAATCAAAATGGCCGCCGCTTCGAAATTGCGGATCGCTTTTCTTTTGCCACCAATGCAATATCGGTATCAAATGAAAGGGTTTTATTAGTAGAACACGATACAGTGAGTGACATTGCTTCAAACTCAAAATGGCCGCCGCTCCGAAATGTCAAATCGCTTTTCCGTCTCCACCTATGTAATATGGGTATCAAATGAAAGGGTTTTATTAGTAGAACACGATAAAGTAAGTGACATTGCTTCAAACTCAAAATGGCCGCTGCTCCGAAATGTCAAATCGCTTTTCCGTCTCCACCTATGTAATATGGGTATCAAATGTAAGGGTTTTATTAGTAGAATATAGTATAGACACGATACAGTAAGTGACGTTGCTTCAAATTGATTATGGCCGCCGCTCCAAAATGTCAAAACGATTTACTTTTGCCACCTATGCAATATGGGTATCAAATGTAAGGATTTTATTAGTAGAACACGATACAGTAAGTGACATTGCTTCAAACTTAATATGGCCGCCGCTCCGAAATGTCAAAACGATTTACTTTTGCCACCTATGCAATATGGGTATCACATGTAAGGATTTTATTAGTAGAACAGGATACAGTGAGTGATATTGCCTTAAACTCAAAATGGCCGCCGCTCCGAAATGTCAAATCGCTTTTCCGTCTCCACCTATGTAATATGGGTATCAAATGTAAGGATTTTAATTGTAAAATACGATTCAGTAAGTGACGCTGTTCCAAATTCAATATGGCCGCCGCTCCGAAATGTCAAATCGATTTTCTTTTGCCACCTATGCAATATGGGTATCAAATGATAGGGCTTTAATAGTAGAACACGATAAAATGAGTGACATTGTTTCAAACTCAATATGGCCGCCGCTTCAAAATGGCCGACCGCTTTCCTTTTACCGCCTATGCAATATGGGTATCAAATGAAAGGGTTTTATTAGTAGAACACGATACAGTGAGTGACATTGCTTCAAACTCAAAATGGCCGCCGCTCCGAAATGTCAAATCGCTTTACCTTCTCCACCTATGTAATATGGGTATCAAATGTAAGGGTTTTATGAGTAGAACACAATACAGTGAGTGACGTTGCTTCAAACTCAATATGGCCGCCGCTCCGAAATGTCAAATCGCTTTTCCTTCTCCACCTATGTAATATGGGTATCAAATGTAAGGATTTTAAGTGTAGAATACGATACAGTAAGTGACATTTCTCCAAATTCAATATGGCCGCCGCTCCAAAATGGCGGATCGCTTTTCTTTTGCCACCTATGTAATATGGGTATCAAATGAAAGGATTTTATTAGTAGAACACGATACAGTGAGTGACATTTCTTCAAACTCAATATGGCCGCCGCTCCGAAATGTCAAATCGCTTTTCCTTCGCCACCTATGTAATATTAATATCAAATGTAAGGATTTTAAGTGTAGAATACGATTCAGTAAGTGACGTTTCTCCAAATTCAATATGGCCGCCGCTCCGAAATGACAGACCAATTTTCCTTCTCCACCTATGTAATATGGGTATCAAATGTAAGGATTTTATTAGTAGAACACGATACAGTGAGTGATATTGCTTCAAACTCAATATGGCCGCCGCTCCGAAATGACAGACCGATTTTACATCTCCACCTATGTATTATGGGTATCAAATGTAAGGATTTTAGGTGTAGAATACGATTCAGTAAGTGACGTTTCTCCAAATTCAATATGGCCGCCGCTCCCAAATGACGGATCGCTTTTGTTTTGCCACCTATGTAATATGGGTATCAAATGTAAGGATTTTATTAGTAGAACACGATACAGTGAGTGATATTGCTTCAAACTCAATATGGCCGCCGCTCCAAAATGTCAAATCGCTTTTCCTTCTCCACCTATGTAATATGGGTATCAAATGTAAGGATTTTTAGAGTAGAACGTAACCTTTTCAGTTTTTTTTAATAATCGAACACCATTTTTTATGTAACTTAAAAAAACGAATTTTTTTTTGCACCGACTCGCAACTGCAAACCTTTTGCATAGAAAAACATTAAGTGGACCACTACACCGCGGGGTGCTTGCTCCCCGCGGCACACACGCGACATGACATCGCTTCGACATAAAATAGCGTATAAAGTACAACATAACCTTTCCAGTTTTTTATCAATCGAATACCTTTTTTAGGCAAATTTTAATTTGACCTGAAAAAAGATACATTTTTGCACCAAATCGCAACTGAAAACTTTTTTTTTATTACAAAAGCGATGTGAGGACTACACCACCGCGAGGTGCTTGCACCTCGCGGCACACACGCGTCCACATGATGATTCAGTGTTGCCACCGCTCCGAAATGACAGATCGCTTTTGTTTTGTCACCCACGGAATATGGGTATCAAATGAATGGAATTTTAGTGTAAAATACGATACAGTCAATGACATTACTTCAAATTCAATATGGCCGCCGCCCCTAATTAGCCGATCGCTTTTCTTTTGCCACCCACGTTATATGGGTATCAAATGAAAGCGCATTCCGAGTAGATCGTATCCTTTCCAGTTTTTTGAATATTCGAACACCTTTTTTAGGCAAATTTTTAAACTTCAGCAAAAAAAGACACATTTTTGCACCTACTCGCAACCGATAACCTTTTGATTACAAAAGCTAAAAGTGGAACAACACCTCCGCGGGGTGCTCGCACCCCGCGGCACACACGCGACATCTAGTCTATATTATATAAAGCTGGATTACCACTCACTGACTGACTGACTGACTGATTAGGGGTATTTTTGGGACATTTGCGATTACTTTTGGGTGTTGGGATGTTAGAAAGAGATGGACTACTGATTAAAAGACACAGGATTCGATATTCGAAATTTGAAAAATCCAAGATGGCCGCCACCCCGAAATGTCAACTTTTTCAAAATGGCTCCGAGCGTGCTGGTTTTTTTAATGGTTCTTGATCGTGTCGCTCCTGGGGATGAGGTGCAACTGTCAAAAAATGAAAAAACAAAATGGCCGCGCCGCCATCTTGTACTGAAAAACCCGTTTCGCCCCGTGTTTGCGACCGAAGACGCGCGTGATTTCCGGGATTTCGCCTGATTTTTTGGATGAATTCCCTTAAACTCGTCCTCGAGTTCCCGATTATGGGGGCCGATTAGCGAAAAACAAAATGGCGTCGACGCCGGCGGCCATCTTGGAACGCTCAAATTTTTGACTTTTTTGAACCGCATTTTCGCCAAGTTGGCGGCCTCGGAGTGGGGTCAAATGTTCTAGGCGGGGTTAGAACTCGGCGCGAAGTGTTGCCATGTGTGAACAATTTTCTACCGTTTTTGGTAGTTTTTCCTCTGGAGGCCCGAATAGTCGAAAATCGAAATAACGACTTTTCGCGATTTTCAACCCCATGCGCCTATAGAGCGTCGGGGCCTCTATGACTTTCTGGTATTTTTATTTTCCGCAACTGGCAACACTGGCCGCCAAGGAAGTTTGAATTTTTTCGTAGACCCGAATTGACCCGAATTGATCTCCCCGTTGCAGATAAGCTGGCAACTTGGGGTAAACGTTACCCTGCTCCGTATATGATGTAGTTACCGGGAAAAATCCGAACCTTTGATATTTCAACATGGCGGCTCCGCTGGCGGCCATTTTGTAAAGTGTTGCAATTTCGAAAAAAATAAATCGCGATTTTGACGCGGTTGCCGGCGTTTTTCGACTGACAACACCGGGTGGTCTGTCATAGTGCTCGCCGAGGGAAATCTAATAGTGGGGTAATTTTTCCCGATTTTGGGGTAATTTCTCCGTTTTAGGGGAAAACGTAAATTTCGATTTTTTCAATTTTTTTTGATATAGCGGGGTGGAACAGTCGTCGCTGATCATTTCTACCAACATTTGGAGCTGGTGTTATGGCAACACTGGCAGGTGGGACGGTTTTTATTGTTAGCGACAACCTAAATTTGACGATTTATTGGCGGGGTTGTGTGAGGGCTAGCGGGTAGCTCGTAATGTCACTTGATAGCACATATAGTCGGCTTGACATGAAAAATATGACATTTAAATTTTTCAAGATGGCGGCGGCGCAGGCGGCCATTGTTTCAAAATTTGCGCTTTTTGCTATTTCAGTGCGGTTTTCGGTAGCGGCACGGTAATATGGGTATCAAATGTAAGGATTTTAAGTGTAGAATACGATAAAGTAAGTAACGTTGCTCCAAATTCAATATGGCCGCCGCTCCAAAATGTCAAATGGATTTTCTTTTGCCACCTATGCAATATGGGTATCAAATGTAAGTGTTTTATTAGTAGAACACGATACAGTGAGTGATATTGCTTCAAACTCAATATGGCCGCCGCTCCGAAATGTCAAATCGCTTTTCCTTCTCCACCTATGTAATATGGGTATCAAATGTAAGGGTTTTATTGGTAGAACACGATACAGTGTGTGACATTGCTTCAAACTCAATATGGCCGCTGCTCCAAAATGTCAAATCGCTTTTCCTTCTCCACCTATGTAATATGGGTATCAAATGTAAGGATTTTAAGTGTAGAATACGATTCAGTAAGTGACGTTTCTCCAAATTCAATATGGCCGCCGCTCCGAAATGACAGACCGATTTTCCTTCTCCACCTGTGTAATATGGGTATCAAATGTAAGGATTTTATTAGTAGAACACGATACAGTGAGTGATATTGCTTCAAACTCAATATGGCCGCCGCTCCGAAATGTCAAATCGCTTTTCCTTCTCCACCTATGTAATATGGGTATCAAATGTAAGGATTTTAAGTGTAAAATACGATTCAGTAAGTGAATTTTCTCCAAATTCAATATGGCCGCCGCTCCAAAATGGCGGATCGCTTTTCTTTTGCCACCTATGTAATATGGGTATCAAATGTAAGGATTTTATTAGTAGAACACGATACAGTGAGTGATATTGCTTCAAACTCAATATGGCCGCCGCTCCGAAATGTCAAATCGCTTTTCCTTCTCCACCTATGTAATATGGGTATCAAATGTAAGGATTTTCAGAGTAGAACGTAACCTTTTCAGTTTTTTAATAATCGAACACCATTTTTTATGTAACTTAAAAAAACGAAATTTTTTTTGCACCGACTCGCAACTGAAAACCTTTTGCTTAGAAAAACATTAAGTGGACCATTCCACCGCGGGGTGCTTGCTCCCCGCGGCACACACGCGACATCGACATCGCTTCGAAATAAAAGAGCGTATAAAGTACAACATAACCTTTCCAGCTTTTTGATCAATCGAACACCTTTTTTAGGCAAATTTTAAATTGACCTCAAAAAAGATACATTTTTGCACCAAATCGCAACTGAAAACTTTTTTTTTATTACAAAAGCGATGTGAGCACTACACCACCGCGAGGTGCGTGCACCTCGCGGCATACGCGCGTCCACATGACAATTCAATGTTGCCGGCGCATGGAAATGACAGATCGCTTTTTTTTGCCACCCACCGAATATGGGTATCAAATTAATGGACTTTGAGTGTAAAATACGATACAGTCACTGACATTGCTTCAAATTCAATACGGCCGCCGCCCCTAATTGGCCGATCCCTTTTCTTTTGCCACCCACGTAATATGGGTATCAAATGAAAGAGCATTCAGAGTAGATCGTATCCTTTCCAGTTTTTTGAATATTCGAACACCTTTTTTAGGCAAATTTTTAAACTTCAGCAAAAAAAGACACATTTTTGCACCGACTCGCAACCGATTACCTTTTGATTACAAAAGCTAAAGTGGGGGGTCCACCACCGCGGAGTGCGCGCACCCCGCGGCACACACGCGACATCTAGTCTATAATATATAAAGCTGGATTACCACTGACTCACTGACTGACTGACTCACTCACTCACTGATCAGGGGTATTTTTGGGACATTTGCAGTTACTTTTGGGTGTTGGGATGTTAGAAAGAGATGCACGATCGATTCGGTCGAGTAGAAAGCGATATTCGAAATTTGAAAAATCCAAGATGGCCGACGGCGCGAAATGTCAAAATTTCCAAAACGGCTCCGATCGCGCTGGTTTTTGGGACGCGTGATCGTTTTGCCCCCGGGGATGGGGTGTGACTGTCGAAATGTCAAAAAACAAAATGGCCGCGCCGCCATCTTGGATCGAAAAACCCGTTTCGCCCCGTGTTTGCGACCGAACACGCGCGTGATTTTCGGGATTTCGGCTGATTTTTTTGATGGCTCCGGTCGAACGCGTCCTCGAGTTTCCGATTATGGTAGCCGGTTGGCGAAAAACAAAATGGCGGCGGCGCCGGCGGCCATCTTGGAACGCTCAAATTTTTGACATTTTTGAACCGCATTTTCGACAAGATGGCGGCCTCGGAGTGGGGTCAAATGTTCTGGGCGGGGTTAGAGCTCGGCGCAAAGTGTTGCCAGGTTGGAAAAATTTTCTTCCATTTTTGGTAGTTTTTCCTCTGGGGGCCCGAAAAGTCGAAAATCGAAATAACGACTTTTCGCAATTTTCAACCCCATGCGCCTATAGGGCGTCGGGGCCTCTATGACTTTCTGGTATTTTTATTTTCCGCAACTGGCAACACTGGCCGCCAAGGGGGTTTGAATTTTTTCGTCGACCCGATTTGACCCGAATTGATCTCCCCGTTCCAGATGTGCTGGCAACGTGGGGTAAACGTCATCCTGCTCCGTATACGATGCAGTTACCGGGAAAAATCCGAAACTTTGACATTTCAACATGGCGGCTCCGCTGGCGGCCATTTTGTAAAGTGTTGCAATTTCCAAAAAATAAATCGCGATTTTGACGCGGTTGCCGGCGTTTTTCGACTGACAACACCGGGTGGCCTTTCGTAGTGCTCGCCGAGGGAAATCCAACCGTGGGGTAATTTTCCCCGATTTTGGGGTAATTTCCCCGTTTTGGGGGAAAACGTAAATTTCGTCTTTTTTTAACTTTTTTCATATGGCAGGGTGGAACAGGCGTCGCTGATCATTTCTACCCACATTTGGGACCGGTGATATGGCAACACTGGCAGCTGGGGCGGTTTTTATTGTCAGCGACGACCCAAATTTGATAATTTTTTGACGGGTTTTGGTTAGGGCTAGGGGCCAGCTGGTGATACCAATCGATAGGAAATATAGTCAAGTATTAATAAAAAATTTGATAAATTAACTTTTCAAGATGGCAGCCGCGCTGGCGGCCTTTTTTTTAAAAGTTGCGCTTCTTGCTATTCCGGTGCGGTTTTCAGCCGCGGCATGATGATATGGGTATCAAATGAAAGGGTTTTGCGAGTACTACACGATGCAAGTAACGTCACCTCTATGAATTCAAAATGGCCGCCATTAAAAAAATGTCGGATCACATTTCTTTTGGAACCATAGCGATATGGGTATCAAATGAAAGGGCTTTAAGAGTGAAACAAAATCAAGTGAATGATTTTTGTCTAAATCCAATATGGCCGCCGCTTCCAAAATGGCGGATTGCATTTCTTTTGCCACCCATGCAATATGGGTATCAAATGAAAGAGATTTGAGAGTAGAGCACGATAAGGTGAGTGACAATACTCCAAAATTAAAATGGCCGCCGCTTCGAAATGTCAAATTGCTTTACTTTTGCCACCTATGCAATATGGGTATCAAATGTAAGGATTTTATTAGTAGAACACGATACAGTGAGTGATATTGCTTCAAACTCAATATGGCCGCCGCTCCGAAATGTCAAATCGCTTTTCCTTCTCCACCTATGTAATATGGGTATCAAATGTAAGGATTTTAAGTGTAGAATACGATTCAGTAAGTGACGTTTCTCCAAATTCAATATGGCCGCCGCTCCGAAATGTCAAATCGATTTTCTTTTGCCACCTATGCAATATAGGTATCAAATGTAAGGATTTTAAGTGTAGAATACGATTCAGTAAGTGACGTTTCTCCAAATTCAATATGGCCGCCGCTCCGAAATGACAGACCGATTTTACTTCTCCACCTATGTATTATGGGTATCAAATGTAAGGATTTTAGGTGTAGAATACGATTCAGTAAGTGACGTTTCTCCAAATTCAATATGGCCGCCGCTCCAAAATGGCGGTTCGCTTTTGTTTTGCCACCTATGTAATATGGGTATCAAATGTAAGGGTTTTATTAGTAGAACACGATACAGTGAGTGACATTGCTTCAAACTCAATATGGCCGCCGCTGCGAAATGTCAAATCGCTTTTCCTTCTCCACCTATGTATTATGGGTATCAAATGTAAGTGTTTTATTAGTAGAACACGATACAGTGAGTGACATTGCTTCAAACTCAATATGGCCGCCGCCCCGAAATGTCAAATCGCTTTTCCTTCTCCACTTATGTAATATGGGTATCAAATGTAAGGATTTTAAATGTAGAACACGGTACAGTAAGTGACGTTACACCAAATTGAATATGGCCGCCGCTCCGAAATGTCAAATCGATTTTCTTTTGCCACCTATGCAATATGGGTATCAAATGTAAGGATTTTCAGAGTAGAACGTAACCTTTTCAGTGTTTTTAATAATCGAACACCATTTTTTATGTAACTTAAAAAAACGAAAATTTTTTTGCACCGACTCGAAACTGAAAACCTTTTGCTTAGAAAAACATTAAGTGGACCACTCCACCGCGGGGTGCTTGCTCCCCGCGGCACACACGCGACATCGACATCGCTTCGACATAAAATAGCGTATAAAGTACAACATAACCTTTCCAGCTTTTTGATCAATCGAACACCTTTTTTAGGCAAATTTTAATTTGACCTGAAAAAAGATACATTTTTGCACCAAATCGCAACTGAAAACATTTTTTTTTATTACAAAAGCGATGTGAGGACTACACCACCGCGAGGTGCTTGCACCTCGCGGCACACACGCGTCCACATGATGATTCAGTGTTGCCACCGCTCCGAAATGACAGATCGCTTTTGTTTTGTCACCCACGGAATATAGGTATCAAATGAATTGAATTTTAGAGTAAAATACGATACAGTCAATGACATTACTTCAAATTCAATATGGCCGCCGCCCCTAATTAGCCGATCGCTTTTCTTTTGCCACCCACGTTATATGGGTATCAAATGAAAGCGCATTCCGAGTAGATCGTATCCTTTCCAGTTTTTTTAATAATCGAACACCTTTTTAAGGCAAATTTTTACAACTTCGACAAAAAAAAATACATTTTTGCACCTACTCGCAACCGCCGCTTCGAAATGTCAAATCGCTTTTCCTTCTCCACCTATGTAATATGGGTATCAAATGTAAGGGTTTTATTAATAGAACACGATACAGTGAGTGTCATTGCTTCAAACTCAATATGGCCGCCGCTCCGAAATGTCAAATCGCTTTTCCTTCTCCACCTATGTAATATGGGTATCAAATGAAAGGGTTTTAAGTGTAGAATACGATTCAGTAAGTGACGTTTCTCCAAATTCAATATGGCCGCCGCTCCGAAATGTCAAATCGCTTTTCCTTCTCCACCTATGTAATATGGGTATCAAATGTAAGGGTTTTATTAATAGAACACGATACAGTGAGTGACATTGCTTCAAACTCAATACGGCCGCCGCTCCAAAATGTCAAATCGCTTTTCCTTCTCCACTTATGTAATATGGGTATCAAATGAAAGGGTTTTATTAGTAGAACACGATACAGTGAGTGTCATTGCTTCAAACTCAATATGGCCGCCGCTCCGAAATGTCAAATCGCTTTTCCATCTCCACCTATGTAATATGGGTATCAAATGTAAGGATTTTAAGTGTAGAATACGATTCAGTAAGTGACGTTTCTCCAAATTCAATATGGCCGCCGCTCCGAAATGTCAAATCGCTTTTCCTTCTCCACCTATGTAATATGGGTATCAAATGTAAGGGTTTTATTAATAGAACACGATACAGTGAGTGACATTGCTTCAAACTCAATACGGCCGCCGCTCCAAAATTTCAAATCGCTTTTCCTTCTCCATCTATGTAATATGGGTATCAAATGTAATGATTTTAGGCGTAGAATACGATTCAGTAAGTGACGTTTCTCCAAATTCAATATAGCCGCCGCTCCAAAATGGCGGATCGCTTTTCTTATGCCACTTATGTAATATGGGTATCAAATGTAAGGATTTGATTAGTAGAACACGATACAGTGAGTAATATTGTTTCAAACTCAATATGGCCGCCGCTTCGAAATGGCCGACCGCTTTCCTTTCACCACCTATGCAATATGGGTATCAAATGAAAGGGCTTTAATAGTAGAACACGATACAGTGAGTGACATTGTTTCAAAATCAATATGGCCGCCGCTTCAAAATGGCCGACCGCTTTCCTTTTACCACCTATGCAATATGGGTATCAAATGTAAGGATTTTAAGTGAAGAATACGATACAGTATCTGATGTTGCTTTAAATTCAATATGGCCGCCGCTCCAAAATGTCAAATCGATTTTCTTTTGCCACCTATGCAATATGGGTATCAAATGAAAGGGCTTTAATAGCAGAACACGATACAGTGAGTGACATTGTTTCAAACTCAATATGGCCGCCGCTTCAAAATGGCCGACCGCTTTCCTTTTACCACCTATGCAATATGGGTATCAAATGTAAGGATTTTAAGTGAAGAATACGATACAGTATCTGATGTTGCTTCAAATTCAATATGGCCGCCGCTCCAAAATGTCAAATCGATTTTCTTTTGCCACCTATGCAATATGGGTATCAAATGAAAGGGTTTTATTAGTAGAAAACGATACAGTGAGTGACATTGTTTCAAACTCAATATGGCCGCCGCTCCGAAATGTCAAATCGCTTTTCCTTCTCCACCTATGTAATATGGGTATCAAATGTAAGGATTTTAAGTGTAGAATACGATTCAGTAAGTGACGATGTTTCAAATTCAATATGGCCGCCGCTCCAAAATGGCGGATCGCTTTTCTTTTGCCACCTATGTAATATGGGTATCAAATGAAAGAATTTTCAAAGTAGAATGTAACCTTTCCAATTTTTTGAATAATCGAACACATTTTTTGGCAAGTTTTATGTAACTTCAAAAAACGAAAAATTTTTTGCACCGACTCGCAACTGAAAACCTTTTGCTTAGAAACACATTAAGTGGACCACTCCACCGCGGGGTGCTTGCTCCCCGCGGCACACACGCGACATGGACATGGCTTCGAAATAAAAATGTTTATAGAGGAGAACATAACCTTTTGAGCTTTTTGGTTAATCGAACACCTTTCTTTGACAAATTTTAAATCAACCTCAAAAAAGATACATTTTTGCACCAAATCGCAACTGAAAACTTTTTTTTTATTACAAAAGCGATGTGAGGACTACACCACCGCGAGGTGCTTGCACCTCGCGGCACACACGCGTCCACATGATGATTCATTGTTGCCACCGCTCCGAAATGACAGATCGCTTTTGTTTTGTCACCCACGGAATATGGGTATCAAATGAATGGAATTTTAGTGTAAAATACGATACAGTCAATGACATTACTTCAAATTCAATATGGCCGCCGCCCCTAAATAGCCGATCGCTTTTCTTTTGCCACCCACGTTATATGGGTATCAAATGAAAGCGCATTCCGAGTAGATCGTATCCTTTCCAGTTTTTTTAATAATCGAACACCTTTTTTAGGCAAATTTTTACAACTTCGACAAAAAAAAATACATTTTTGCACCTACTCGCAACCGATAACCTTTTGATTACAAAAGCTAAAAGTGGAACAACACCTCCGCGGGGTGCTCGCACCCCGCGGCACACACGCGACATCTAGTCTATACTATATAAAGCTGGATTTCTATACTATATAAAGCTGGATTACCACTCACTGACTGACTGACTGATTAGGGGTATTTTTGGGACATTTGCGATTACTTTTGGGTGTTGGGATGTTAGAAGGAGATGGACTACTGATTAAAAGACACAGGATTCGATATTCGAAATTTGAAAAATCCAAGATGGCCGCCACCGCGAAATGTCAACTTTTTCAAAATGGCTCCGAGCGTGCTGGTTTTTTTAATGGTTTTTGATCGTGACGCTCCTGGGGATGAGGTGCAACTGTCAAAAAATGAAAAACAAAATGGCCGCGCCGCCATCTTGTACTGAAAAACCCGTTTCGCCCCGTGTTTGCGACCGAAGACACGCGTGATTTCCGGGATTTCGCCTGATTTTTTGGATGAATTCCCTTAAACTCGTCCTCGAGTTCCCGATTATGGGGGCCGATTAGCGAAAACCAAAATGGCGTCGACGCCGGCGGCCATCTTGGAACGCTCAAAATTTTGACTTTTTTGAACCGCATTTTCGCCAAGATGGCGGCCTCGGAGTGGGGTCAATTGTTCTAGGCGGGGTTAGAACTCGGCGCGAAGTGTTGCCAGGTGAGTTAAATTTTCTACCGTTTTTGGTAGTTTTTCCTCTGGAGGCCCGAATAGTCGAAAATCGAAATAGTGACTTTTTGCAATTTTCAACCCCATGAGCGTATAGGGCCTCGGGGCCTCTATGACGTTCTGGTATTTTTATTTTCCGCAACTGGCAACACTGGCCGCCAAGGAGGTTTGAATTTTTTCGTAGACCGGATTTGACCCGAATTGATCTCCCCGTTCCAGATGAGCTGGCAACTTGGGGTAAACGTCATCCTGCTCCGTATATGATGTCGTTACCGGGAAAAATCCGAAACTTTGACATTTCAATATGGCGGCTCCGCTGGCGGCCATTTTGTTAAGGGTTGCAATATCGAAAACATGAATTCGCGATTTTGACGCGGTTGCCGGCGTTTTTCGACTGACAACACCGGGTGGTTTTTTGTAGGGCTGGCTAAGGGGAATCAAACCGTGGGGTAATTTTCCCCGATTTTGGGGTATATTTCCCGTTTTAGGGGAAAACGTAAATTTCGATTTTTTCGAATTTTTATCATATAACGGGGTGGAACAGACGTCGCTGATCATTTCTACCACCATTTGGGGAGGGTGATATGGCAACACTGGCAGCTGGGGCGGTTTTTGTTGTCAGCGACGACCCAAATTTGACGATTTTTTGACGGGGTTTGGTTAGGGTTAGGGGCCAGCTGGTAATACCAATCGATAGGAAATATAGTCAGGTATTTTTAAAAAATTTGACATTTCAACTTTTCAAGATGGCGGCTGCGCTGGCGGCCTTTTTTAAAAAAATTGCGCTTTTTGCTATTCTGGTGCGGTTTTCAGGCGCGGCATGGTGATATGGGTATTAAATGAAAGGGTTTAGCGAGTACTACACGATGCAAGTAACGTCACCTCTATGAATTAAAAATGGCCGCCATTAAAAAAATGTCGGATCACATTTCTTTTGTAACCATAGCGATATGGGTATCAAATGAAAGGGCTTTAAGAGTAAAACAAAACCAAGTAAATGATTTTTGTCTTAATTCAATATGGCCGCCGCTTCCAAAATGGCCGATTGCATTTCTTTTGCCACCCACGTAATATGGGTATCAAATGAAAGGCATTTGGGAGTAGAACACGATAAAATGAGTGACATTGCTCCAAAATCAAAATGGCCGCCGCTCCGAAATTGCGAATCGCTTTTCTTTTGCCACCTATGCAATATGGGTATCAAATGAAAGGCCTTTAATAGTAGAACACGATAAAATGAGTGACATTGTTTCAAACTCAATATGGCCGCCGCTCCAAAATGGCCGACCGCTTTCCTTTTACCGCCTATGCAATATGGGTATCAAATGTAAGGATTTTATTAGTAGAACACGATACAGTGAGTGATATTGCTTCAAACTCAATATGGCCGCCGCTCCGAAATGTCAAATCGCTTTTCCTTCACCACCTATGTAATATGGGTATCAAATGTAAGGATTTTAAGTGTAGAATACGATTCAGTAAGTGACGTTTCTCCAAATTCAATATGGCCGCCGCTCCAAAATGGCGGATCGCTTTTGTTTTGCCACCTATGTAATATGGGTATCAAATGTAAGGATTTTATTAGTAGAACACGATACAGTGAGTGATATTGCTTCAAACTCAATATAGCCGCCGCTCCAAAATGTCAAATCGCTTTTCCTTCTCCACCTATGTAATATGGGTATCAAATGTAAGGATTTTAAGTGTAGAATACGATTCAGTAAGTGACATTTCTCCAAATTCAATATGGCCGCCGCTCCAAAATGGCGGATCGCTTTTCTTTTGCCACCTATGTAATATGGGTATCAAATGAAAGGATTTTATTAGTAGAACACGATACAGTGAGCGACATTTCTTCAAACTCAATATGGCCGCCGCTCCGAAATGTCAAATCGCTTTTCCTTCTCCACCTATGTAATATGGGTATCAAATGTAAGGGTTTTATGAGTAGAACACAATACAGTGAGTGACGTTGCTTCAAACTCAATATGGCCGCCGCTCCGAAATGTCAAATCGCTTTTCCTTCTCCACCTATGTAATATGGGTATCAAATGTAAGGATTTTATAAGAAGAACACGATACAGTTAGTGATATTGCTTCAAACTCAATATGGCCGCCGCTCCGAAATGTCAAATCGCTTTCTCTTCTCCACCTATGTAATATGGGTATCAAATGTAAGGATTTTAAGTGTAGAATACGATTCAGTAAGTGACATTTCTCCAAATTCAATATGGCCGCCGCTCCAAAATGGCGGATCGCTTTTCTTTTGCCACCTATGTAATATGGGTATCAAATGAAAGGATTTTATTAGTAGAACACGATACAGTGAGTGACATTTCTTCAAACTCAATATGGCCGCCGCTCCGAAATGTCAAATCGCTTTTCCTTCGCCACCTATGTAATATGGATATCAAATGTAAGGATTTTAGGTGTAGAATACGATTCAGTAAGTGACGTTTCTCCAAATTCAATATGGCCGCCGCTCCGAAATGACAGACCGATTTTCCTTCTCCACCTATGTAATATGGGTATCAAATGTAAGGATTTTATTAATAGAACACGATACAGTGAGTGATATTGCTTCAAACTCAATATGGCCGCCGCTCCGAAATGTCAAATCGCTTTTCTTTCTCCACCTATGTAATATGGGTATCAAATGTAAGGATTTTAAGTGTAGAATACGATTCAGTAAGTGACGTTTCTCCAAATTCAATATGGCCGCCGCTCCGAAATGACAGACCGATTTTCCTTCTCCACCTATGTAATATGGGTATGAAATGTAAGGATTTTATTAGTAGAACACGATACAGTGAGTGATATTGCTTCAAACTCAATATGGCCGCCGCTCCGAAATGTCAAATCGCTTTTCCTTCTCCACCTATGTAAAATGGGTATCAAATGTAAGGATTTTAGGTGTAGAATAAGATTCAGTAAGTGACGTTTCTCCAAATTCAATATGGCCGCCGCTCCGAAATGTCAAATCGCTTTTTTTTCTCAACCTATGTAATATGGGTATCAAATGTAAGGATTTTCAGAGTAGAACGTAATATTTCAGTTTTTTAAATAATCGAACACCATTTTTTATGTAACTAAAAAAAACGAAAATTTTTTTGCACCGACTCGCAACTGAAAATCTTTTGCTTAGAAAAACATTAAGTGGACCACTCCACCGCGGGGTGCTTGCTCCCCGCGGCACACACGCGACATCGACAGCGCTTCGAAATAAAAGAGCGTATAAAGTACAACATAACCTTTCCAGTTTTTTGATCAATCGAACACCTTTTTTAGGCAAATTTTAATTTGACCTGAAAAAAGATACATTTTTGCACCAAATCGCAACTGAAAACTTTATTTTTATTACAAAAGCGATGTGAGGACTACACCACCGCAAGGTGCTTGCACCTCGCGGCACACACGCGTTTACATGATGATTCAGTGTTGCCACCGCTCCGAAATGACAGATCGCTTTTGTTTTGTCACCCACGGAATATGGGTATCAAATGAATGGAATTTTAGTGTAAAATACGATACAGTCAATGACATTACTTCAAATTCAATATGGCCGCCGCCCCTTATTAGCCGATCGCTCTTCTTTTGCCACCCACGTTATATGGGTATCAAATGAAAGCGCATTCCGAGTAGATCGTATCCTTTCCAGTTTTTTTAATAATCGAACACCTTTTTTAGGCAAATTTTTACAACTCCGACAAAAAAAGACACATTTTTGCACCGACTCGCAACCGATTACCTTTTGATTACAAAAGCTAAAGTGGGGGGTCCACCACCGCGGGGTGCGCGCACCCCGCGGCACACACGCGACATCTATACTATATAAAGCTGGATTACCACTCACTGACTGACTGACTGATCAGGGGTATTTTTGGGACATTTGCGATTACTTTTGGGTGTTAAGATGTTAGAGAGAGATGGACTATTGATCAAAAGACATAGGATTCGATATTCGAAATTTGAAAAATCCAAGATGGCCGCCACCGCGAAATGTCAACTTTTTCAAAATGGCTCCGAGCGTGCTGGTTTTTTTAATGGTTCTTGATCGTGTTGCTCCCGGGGATGAGGTGCAACTGTCAAAATAAGAAAAAACAAAATGGCCGCGCCGCCATCTTGGATCGAAAAACCCGTTTCGCCCCGTGTTTGCGACCGAACACGCGCGTGATTTTTGGGATTTCGCCTGATTTTTTGGATGAATTCCTTTAAACGCGTCCTCGAGTTCCCGAATATGGTAGCCGATTGGCGAAAAACAAAATGGCGGCGACGCCGGCGGCCATCTTGGAACGCTCAAATTTTTGACATTTTCGAACCGCATTTTCGCCAAGATGGCGGCTTCGGAGTGGGATGAAATGTTCTAGGCGGGGTTAGAACTCGGCGCGAAGTGTTGCCAGGTGTGAAAAATTTTCTACCGTTTTTGGTAGTTTTTCCTCTGGAGGCCCGAATAGTCGAAAATCGAAATAATGACTTTTCGCGATTTTCAACCCCATGCGCCTATAGAGCGTCGGGGCCTCTATGACTTTCTGGTATTTTTATTTTCCGCAACTGGCAACACTGGCCGTCAAGGAGGTTTGAATTTTTTCGTAGACCCGAATTGACCCGAATTGATCTCCCCGTTCCAGATGTGCTGGACATGTGGGGTAAACGTCATCCTGCTCCGTATATGATGTAGTTACCGGGAAAAATCCGAAACTTTGACATTTCAAGATGGCGGCTCCGCTGGCGGCCATTTTGTTAAGGGTTGCAATTTCGAAGGCATTTATTCGCGATTTTGAAGCGGTTGCCGGCGTTTTTCGACTGACAACACCGGGTGGTCTGTCGTAGTGCTCGCCGAGGGAAATCTAATAGTGGGGTAATTTTCCCCTATTTTGGGGTAATTTCTCCGTTTTAGGGGAAAACGTAAATTTCGACTTTTTCAATTTTTTTTGAAATAGTGGGGTGGAACAGTCGTCGCTGATCATTTCTACCAACATTTGGAGCTGGTGTTATGGCAACACTGGCAGGTGGGACGGTTTTTATTGTTAGCGACAACCTAAATTTGACGATTTATTGGCGGGGTTGTGTGAGGGCTAGCGGGTAGCTCGTAATGTCACTTGATAGCACATATAGTCGGATTGACATGAAAAATATGACATTTAAATTTTTCAAGATGGCGACGGCGCAGGCGGCCATTGTTTCAAAATTTGCGCTTTTTGCTATTTCAGTACGGTTTTCGGTAGCGGCACGGTAATATGGGTATCAAATTTAAGGATTTTAAGTGTAGAATACGATACAGTTAGTGACGTTGCTTCAAATTCAATATGGCCGCCGCTCCGAAATGTCAAATCGATTTTCTTTTGCCACCTATGCAATATGGGTATCAAATGAAAGGGCTTTAATAGTAGAACACGATACAGTGAGTGATATTGTTTCAAACTCAATATGGCCGCCGCTTCAAAATGGCCGACCGCTTTCCATTTACCACCTATGCAATATGGGTATCAAATGTAAGGGTTTTATTAGTAGAACACGATACAGTGAGTGACATTGCTTCAAACTCAATATGGCCGCCGCTCCGAAATGTCAAATCGCTTTTACTTCCTCACCTATGTAATATGGGTATCAAATGTAAGGATTTTAAGTGTAGAATACGACACAGTAAGTGACGTTGCTCCAAATTGAATATGGCCGCCGCCCCAAAATGTCAAATCGATTTTCTTTTGCCACCTATGCAATATGGGTATCAAATGTAAGGGTTTTATTAGTAGAATACGATACAGTGAGTGATATTGCTTCAAACTCAATATGGCCGCCGCTCCGAAATGTCAAATCGCTTTTCTTTAGCCACCTATGTAATATGGGTATCAAATGTATGGATTTTAATTGTAGAATACGATTCAGTAAGTGACGCTGTTCCAAATTCAATATGGCCGCCGCTCCGAAATGTCAAATCGATTTTCTTTTGCCACCTATGCAATATGGGTATCAAATGATAGGGCTTTAATAGTAGAACACGATACAGTGAGTGACATTGCTTCAAACTCAATATGGCCGCCGCTTCAAAATGGCCGACCGCTTTCCTTTTACCACCTATGCAATATGGGTATCAAATGTAAGGATTTTAAGTGTAGAATACGATTCAGTAAGTGACGTATCTCCAAATTCAATATGGCCGCCGCTCCGAAATGACAGACCGATTTTCCTTCTCCACCTATGTAATATGGGTATCAAATGTAAGGATTTTATTAGTAGAACACGATACAGTGAATGATATTGCTTCAAACTCAATATGGCCGCCGCTCCGAAATGACAGACCGATTTTCCTTCTCCACCTATGTAATATGGGTATCAAATGTAAGGATTTTATAAGTAGAACACGATACAGTGAATGATATTGCTTCAAACTCAATATGGCCGCCGCTCCGAAATGTCAAATCGCTTTTCCTTCTCCACCTATGTAATATGGGTATCAAATGTAAGGATTTTAAGTGCAGAATACGATTCAGTAAGTGACGTTTCTCCAAATTCAATATGGCCGCCGCTCCGAAATGACAGACCGATTTTCCTTCTCCACCTATGTAATATGGGTATCAAATGTAAGGATTTTATTAGTAGAACACGATACAGTGAGTGACATTGTTTCAAACTCAATATGGCCGCCGCTCCGAAATGTCAAATCGCTTTTCCTTCTCCACCTATGTAATATGGCTATCAAATGTAAGGATTTTAAGTGTAGAATACGATTCAGTAAGTGACGTTGCTCCAAATTCAATATGGCCGCCGCTCCAAAATGGCGGATCGCTTTTCTTTTGCCACCTATGTAATATGGGTATCAAATGAAAGAATTTTCAAAGTAGAACGTAACCTTTCCAATTTTTTGAATAATCGAACACATTTTTAGGCAAATTTTATGTAACTTCAAAAAACGAAAATTTTTTTGCACCGACTCGCAACTGAAAACCTTTCCCTTAGAAACACATTAAGTGGACCACACCACCGCGGGGTGCTTGCTCCCCGCGGCACACACGCGATATGGAAATGGCTTCCAAATAAAAATGTTTATAGAGTAGAACATAACCTTTCCAGCTTGTTGGTTAATCGAACACCTTTCTTTGGCAAATTTTAAGTCAACCTCAAAAAAGATACATTTTTGCACCAAATCACAACTGAAAACTTTTTTTTATTACAAAAGCGATGTGAGGACCACACCACCGCGAGGTGCGTGCACCTCGCGGCACACACGCGTCCACATGATGATTCAGTGTTGCCACCGCTCCGAAATGACAGATCGATTTTCTTTTGCCACCCACGCAATATAGATATCAAAAAAATGGACTTTGAGTGTAAAAAACGACACAGTCAATGACATTACTCCAAATTCAATATGGCCGCCGCTCCGAATTGGCCGATCGATTTTCTTTTGTCACCCACGTAATATGGGTATCAAATGAAAGAGCATTCAGAGAAAAACGTATCCTTTCCAGTTTTTTGAATATTCGAACACCTTTTTTAGGCAAATTTTATAACTTCGACAAAAAAAAATTCATTTTTGCACCTACTCGCAACCGATAACCTTTTGATTACAAAAGCTAAAGTGGGGGGTCCACCACCGCGGGGTGCGCGCACCCCGCGGCACACACGCGACATCTAGTCTATATTATATAAAGCTGGATTACCACTGACTGACTGACTGACTGACTGATCAGGGGTATTTTTGGGACATTTGCGATTACTTTTGGGTGTTGGGATGTTAGAGTGAGATGGACTACTGATTAAAAGACACAGGATTCGATATTCGAAATTTGAAAAATCCAAGATGGCCGCCACCGCGAAATGTCAACTTTTCCAAAATGGCTCCAAGCGTGCTGGTTTTTTGGATGGTTCCTGATCGTGTCGCTCCCGGGGATGAGGTGCAACTGTCAAAATGCGAAAAAACAAAATGGCCGCGCCGCCATCTTGGACTGAAAAACCCGTTTCGCCCCGTGTTTGCGACCGAAGACGCGCGTGATTTCCGGGATTTCGGCTGATTTTTTGGATGAATTCCCTTAAACTCGTCCTCGAGTTCCCGATTATGGGGGCCGATTAGCGAAAACCAAAATGGCGTCGACGCCGGCGGCCATCTTGGAACGCTGAAATTTTTGACTTTTTTGAACCGCATTTTCGCCAAGATGGCGGCCTCGGAGTGGGGTGAAATGTTCTAGGCGGGGTTAGAACTCGGCGCGAAGTGTTGCCAGGTGTGAAAAATTTTCTACCGTTTTTGGTAGTTTTTCCTGTGGAGGCCCGAATAGTCGAAAATCGAAATAACGACTTTTCGCAATTTTCAACCCCATGCGCCTATAGAGCGTCGGGGTCTCTATGACTTTCTGGTATTTTTATTTTCCGCAACTGGCAACACTGGCCGCCAAGGAGGTTTGAATTTTTTCGTAGACCCGAATTGACCCGAATTGATCTCCCCGTTCCAGATGTGCTGGACATGTGGGGTAAACGTCATCCTGCTCCGTATATGATGTAGTTACCGGGAAAAATCCGAAACTTTGACATTTCAAGATGGCGGCTCCGCTGGCGGCCATTTTGTTAAGGGTTGCAATTTCGAAGGCATTAATTCGCGATTTTGACGCGGTTGCCGGCGTTTTTCGACTGCCAACACCGGGTGGCCTTTCGTAGTTCTCGCCGAGGGAAATCTAATAGTGGGGTAATTTTCCCCGATTTTGGGGTAATTTCTCCGTTTTAGCGGAAAACGTAAATTTCGACTTTTTCAATTTTTTTTTATATAGCGGGGTGGAACAGTCGTCGCTGATCATTTCTACCACCATTTGGAGCTGGTGTTATGGCAACACTGGCAGGTGGGACGGTTTTTATTGTTAGCGACAACCCAAATTTGACGATTTATTGGCGGGGTTGTGTGAGGGCTAGCGGGTAGCTCGTAATGTCACTTGATAGCACATATAGTCGGATTGACATGAAAAATTTGACATTTAAATTTTTCAAGATGGCGGCGGCGCAGGCGGCCATTGTTTCAAAATTTGCGCTTTTTGCTATTTCAGTGCGGTTTTCGGTAGCAGCACGGTAATATGGGTATCAAATTTAAGGATTTTAAGTGTAGAATACGATACAGTTAGTGACGTTTCTTCAAATTCAATATGGCCGCCGCTCCGACATGTCAAATCGATTTTCTTTTGCCACCTATGTAATATGGGTATCAAATGAAAGGGCTTTAATAGTAGAACACGATGCAGTGAGTGACGTTGTTTCAAACTCAATATGGCCGCCGCTTCAAAATGGCCGACCGCTTTCCTTTCACCACCTATGCAATATGGGTATCAAATGTAAGGGTTTTATTAGTAGAACACGATACAGTGAGTGACATTGCTTCAAACTCAATATGGCCGCCGCTCCGAAATGTCAAATCGCTTTTCCTTCTCCACCTATGTATTATGGGTATCAAATGTAAGGGTTTTATTAGTAGAACACGATACAGTGAGTGACATTGCTTCAAACTCAATATGGCCGCCGCTCCGAAATGTCAAATCGCTTTTCCTTCTCCACCTATGTAATATGGGTATCAAATGTAAGGATTTTAAGTGTAGAATACGGTACAGTAAGTGACGTTACACCAAATTGAATATGGCCGCCGTTCCAAAATGTCAAATCGTTTTTTTTTTGCCACCTATGCAATATGGGTATCAAATGTAAGGGTTTTATTAGTAGAACACGATACAGTGAGTGACATTGCTTCAAACTCAATATGGCCGCCGCTCCGAAATGTCAAATCGCTTTTCCTTCTCCACCTATGCAATATGGGTATCAAATGTAAGGATTTTAAGTGTAGAATACGATTCAGTAAGTGACGTTTCTCCAAATTCAATATGGCCGCCGCTCCGAAATGATAGACGGATTTTCCTTCTCCACCTGTGTAATATGGGTATCAAATGTAAGGATTTTATTAGTAGAACACGATACAGTGAGTGATATTGCTTTAAACTCAATATGGCCGCCGCTCCGAAATGTCAAATCGCTTTTCCTTCTCCACCTATGTAATATGGGTATGAAATGTAAGGATTTTAAGTGTAGAATACGATTCAGTAAGTGACGTTTCTCCAAATTCAATATGGCCGCCGCTCCGAAATGACAGACCGATTTTCCTTCTCCACCTGTGTAATATGGGTATCAAATGTAAGGATTTTATTAGTAGAACACGATACAGTGAGTGATATTGCTTCAAACTCAATATGGCCGCCGCTGCGAAATGTCAAATCGCTTTTTCTTCTCCACCTATGTAATATGGGTATCAAATGTAAGGATTTTAAGTGTAGAATACGATTCAGTAAGTGACGTTTCTCCAAATTCAATATGGCCGCCGCTCCAAAATGGCGGATCGCTTTTCTTTTGCCACCTATGTAATATGGGTATCAAATGTAAGGATTTTATTAGTAGAACACGATACAGTGAGTGATATTGCTTCAAACTCAATATGGCCGCCGCTCCGAAATGTCAAATCGCTTTTCCTTCTCCACCTATGTAATATGGGTATCAAATGTAAGGATTTTAAGTGTAGAATACGATTCAGTAAGTGACGTTTCTCCAAATTAAATATGGCCGCCGCTCCGAAATGACAGACCGATTTTCCTTCTCCACCTGTGTAATATGGGTATCAAATGTAAGGATTTTATTAGTAGAACACGATACATTGAGTGATATTGCTTCAAACTCAATATGGCCGCCGCTCCGAAATGTCAAATCGCTTTTCCTTCTCCACCTATGTAATATGGGTATCAAATGTAAGGATTTTAAGTGTAGAATACGATTCAGTAAGTGAAGTTTCTCCAAATTCAATATGGCCGCCGCTTCAAAATGGCGGATCGCTTTTCTTTTGCCACCTATGTAATATGGGTATCAAATGTAAGGATTTTATTAGTAGAACACGATACAGTGAGTGATATTGCTTCAAACTCAATATGGCCGCCGCTCCGAAATGTCAAATCGCTCTTCCTTCTCCACCTATGAAATATGGGTATCAAATGTAAGGATTTTCAGAGTAGAACGTAACCTTTTCAGTTTTTTTAATAATCGAACACCATTTTTTATGTAACTTAAAAAAACGAAAATTTTTTTGCACCGACTCGCAACTGAAAACCTTTTGGTTAGAAAAACATTAAGTGGACCATTCCACCGCGGGGTGCTTGCTCCCCGCGGCACACACGCGACATCGACATCGCTTCGAAATAAAAGAGCGTATAAAGTACAACATAACCTTTCCAGCTTTTTGATCAATCGAACACCTTTTTTAGGCAAATTTTAAATTGACCTCAAAAAATATACATTTTTGCACCAAATCGCAACTGAAAACTTTTTTTTTATTACAAAAGCGATGTGAGCACTACACCACCGCGAGGTGCGTGCACCTCGCGGCATACGCGCGTCCACATGACAATTCAATGTTGCCGGCGCATGGAAATGACAGATCGCCTTTTTTTGCCACCCACCGAATATGGGTATCAAATGAATGGACTTTGAGTGTAAAATACGATACAGTCACTGACATTGCTTCAAATTCAATACGGCCGCCGCCCCTAATTGGCCGATCCCTTTTCTTTTGCCACCCACGTTATATGGGTATCAAATGAAAGAGCATTCAGAGTAGATCGTATCCTTTCCAGTTTTTTGAATATTCGAACACCTTTTTTAGGCAAATTTTTAAACTTCAGCAAAAAAAGACACATTTTTGCACCGACTCGCAACCGATTACCTTTTGATTACAAAAGCTAAAGTGGGGGGTCCACCACCGCGGGGTGCGCGCACCCCGCGGCACACACGCGACATCTAGTCTAGTCTATCTAGTCTATACTATATAAAGCTGGATTACCACTGACTGACTGACTGACTGACTCACTCACTGATCAGGGGTATTTTTGGGACATTTGCAGTTACTTTTGGGTGTTGGGATGTTAGAAAGAGATGCACGATCGATTAAGTCGAGTAGAAAGCGATATTCGAAATTTGAAAAATCCAAGATGGCCGCCACCGCGAAATGTCAACTTTTTCAAAATGGCTCCGAGCGTGCTGGTTTTTGGGACGCGTGATCGCTTCGCCCCCGGGGATCGGGTGCTTCTGTCGAAATGTGAAAAAACAAAATGGCCGCGCCGCCATCTTGGATCGAAAAACCCGTTTCGCCCCGTGTTTGCGAACGAACACGCGCGTGATTTTCGGGATTTCGGCTGATTTTTTTGATGATTCCGCTCGGGTGCGTCCTGGAGTTTACTGTGATGCCCGCGGTTGGGCAAAAAACAAAATGGCGGCGGCGCCGGCGGCCATCTTGGAACGCTCAAATTTTTGACATTTTTGAACCGAATTTTCGCCAAGATGGCGGCCTCGGAGTGGGGTCAAATGTTCTGGGCGGGGTTAGAGCTCGGCTCGGAGTGTTGCCAGGTGAGTTAAATTTTCTACCGTTTTTGGTAGTTTTTCCTCTGGAGGCCCGAAAAGTCGAAAATCGAAATAACGACTTTTCGCAATTTTCAACCCCATGAGCCTATAGAGGGTCGGGGCCTCTATGACTTTCTGGTATTTTTATTTTCCGCAACTGGCAACACTGGCCGCCAAGGGGGTTTGAATTTTTTCGTCGACCCGATTTGACCCGAATTGATCTCCCCGTTCCAGATGTGCTGGCAACGTGGGGTAAACGTCATCCTGCTCCGTATACGATGTAGTTACCGGGAAAAATCCGAAACTTTGACATTTCAACATGGCGGCTCCGCTGGCGGCCATTTTGTAAGGTGTTGCACTTTCGAAAAAAATAAATCGCGATTTTGACGCGGTTGCCGGCGTTTTTCGACTGACAACACCGGGTGGCCTTTCGTAGTGCTCGCCGAGGGAAATCCAACCGTGGGGTAATTTTCCCCGATTTTGGGGTAAATTCCCCGTTTTGGGGGAAAACGTAAATTTCGACTTTTTCGATGTTTTTTTATATAGCGGGGTGGAACAGACGTCGCTGATCATTTCTACCACGATTTAGGGCCGGTGATATGGCAACACTGGCAGCTGGGGCGGTTTTTGTTGTCAGCGACGACCCAAATTTGACGATTTTTTGACGGGGTTTGGTTAGGGCTAGGGGCCAGCTGTTGATACCAATCGATATGAAATATAGTCAAGTATTCTAAAAAAATTTGACATTTCAACTTTTCAAGATGGCGGCTGCGCTGGCGGCCTTTTTTAAAAAATTTGCGCTTTTTGCTATTCCGGTGCGGTTTTCAGCCGCGGCATGATGATATGGGTATCAAATGAAAGGGTTTTGCGAGTACTACACGATGCAAGTAACGTCACCTCTATGAATTCAAAATGGCCGCCATTAAAAAATTTCGGATCACATTTCTTTTGGAACCATAGCGATATAGGTATCAAATGAAAGGGCTTTAAGAGTGAAACAAAATCAAGTGAATGATTTTTGTCTAAATCCAATATGGCCGCCGCTTCCAAAATGGCGGATTGTATTTCTTTTGCCACCCATGCAATATGGGTATCAAATGAAAGGGATTTGGGAGTAGAGCACGATAAGGTGAGTGACGTTTCTCCAAATTCAATATGGCCGCCGCTCCAAAATGGCGGTTCGCTTTTCTTTTGTCACCTATGCAATATGGGTATCAAATGAAAGGGTTTTATTAGTAGAACACGATACAGTGAGTGACATTGTTTCCAACTCAATATGGCCGCCGCTCCGAAATGTCAAATAGCTTTACCTTCTCCACCTATGTAATATGGGTATCAAATGTAAGGATTTTATTAGTAGAACACGATACAGTGAGTGACATTATTTCAAACTCAATATGGCCGCCGCTCCGAAATGTCAAATCGCTTTTCCTTCTTCACCTATGTAATATGGGTATCAAATGTAAGGATTTTATTAGTAGAACACGATACAGTGAGTGACATTGTTTCAAACTCAATATGGCCGCCGCTCCGAAATGTCAAATCGCTTTTCCTTCTCCACCTATGTAATATGGGTATCAAATGTAAGGATTTTATTAGTAGAACACGATACAGTGAGTGACATTGTTTCAAACTCAATATGGCCGCCGCTCCGAAATGTCAAATCGCTTTTCCTTCTCCACCTATGTAATATGGGTATCAAATGTAAGGATTTTAAGTGCAGAATACGATACAGTGAGTGACATTTCTTCAAACTCAATATGGCCGCCGCTCCGAAATGTCAAATCGCTTTTCCTTCGCCACCTATGTAATATGGATATCAAATGTAAGGATTTAAGTGTAGAATACGATTCAGTAAGTAACGTTTCTCCAAATTCAATATGGCCGCCGCTCCGAAATGACAGACCGATTTTCCTTCTCCACCTATGTATTATGGGTATCAAATGTAAGGGTTTTATTAGTAGAACACGATACAGTGAGTGACATTGTTTCCAACTCAATATGGCCGCCGCTCCGAAATGTCAAATAGCTTTACCTTCTCCACCTATGTAATATGGGTATCAAATGTAAGGATTTTATTAGTAGAACACGATACAGTGAGTGACATTATTTCAAACTCAATATGGCCGCCGCTCCGAAATGTCAAATCGCTTTTCCTTCTTCACCTATGTAATATGGGTATCAAATGTAAGGATTTTATTAGTAGAACACGATACAGTGAGTGACATTGTTTCAAACTCAATATGGCCGCCGCTCCGAAATGTCAAATCGCTTTTCCTTCTCCACCTATGTAATATGGGTATCAAATGTAAGGATTTTAAGTGCAGAATACGATACAGTGAGTGACATTTCTTCAAACTCAATATGGCCGCCGCTCCGAAATGTCAAATCGCTTTTCCTTCGCCACCTATGTAATATGGATATCAAATGTAAGGATTTAAGTGTAGAATACGATTCAGTAAGTAACGTTTCTCCAAATTCAATATGGCCGCCGCTCCGAAATGACAGACCGATTTTCCTTCTCCACCTATGTATTATGGGTATCAAATGTAAGGGTTTTATTAGTAGAACACGATAAAATGAGTGACATTGTTTCAAACTCAATATGGCCGCCGCTTCAAAATGACCGACCGCTTTTCTTTTGCCACCCATGCAATATGGGTATCAAATGAAAGGCATTTGGGAGGAGAAAACGATTAAGTGAGTGACATTGCTCCAAAATCAAAATGGCCGCCGCTCCGAAATTGCGGATCGCTTTTCTTGTGCCACCTATGTAATATGGGTATCAAATGTAAGGATTTTAAGTGTAGAATATGATACAGTAAGTGACGTTACTCCAAATTGAATATGGCCGCCGCTCCAAAATGGCGGATCGCTTTTCTTTTGCCACCTATGTAATATGGGTATCAAATGAAAAGGCTTTGATAGTAGAATACGATACAGTGAGTGACATTGCTCCAAAATCAATATGGCCGCCGCTCCAAAATAGCCGATCGCTTTTCTTTACCCACCTATGCAATATGGATATCAAATGAAAGGGCTTTGGGAGTAAAGCACGATACAATGTGTGCCATCGCTCTAAAATCAATATGGCGGCTGCTCCAAAATAGCAGATAGCTTTCCTTTTGCCACCTATGCAATACGGGTATCAAATGAAAGGGACTTGATAGTAAAACACGACACAGTGAGTGAATTACTTCAAATTCAATATGGCCGACGCTCCTAAATGTCAAATCGCTTTTCTTTTGCCACCTATGCAATATGGGTACCAAATGAAAGGGCTTTAATAGTAGAACACGATAGAGTGAGTGACACTGCTCCAAAATCAATATGGCCGCCGCTCCAAAATAGCGGTTCGCTTTTCTTTACCCACCTATGCAATATGGGTACCAAATGAAAGGGCTTTAATAGTAGAACACGATAGAGTGAGTGACACTGCTCCAAAATCAATATGGCCGCCGCTCCAAAATAGCGGTTCGCTTTTCTTTACCCACCTATGCAATATGGGTATCAAATGAATGGGCTTTGATAGTAGAACACGATACAGTGAGTGACATTGCTCCAAAATCAATATGGCGGCCGCTCTAAAATGGCAGATCAAAATTTCGCATCGCTTTTCTTTTTCCACCTATGTAATATGGGTATAAAATGAAAGGGCTTGACGAGTTATAATGATACGCAAAGCCTTTCGGTTTGATGGCACATAACAAATGTGGCAATGAGATGGATTTTTTAATGTGAGCATTTTATATAATACTCCGGGTTTTTACTATTTATTTATTTTGTTTGTATGTGACTGATCTGTTTTTTACTTATATTTTTATATATACAACATTTTAGATAAAGTAGGGCTGTTATGTGACCTATTTGTGTGTTACATTTGTGTCAACTTATAAACTTAAGTGGTTAATCCTGTAATATTTACCTACTTATTCTCGTTGTACCTACTTGACAAAAAACAAACCGGTATAGACACTTAGCTCCTTATTCTATTCAATTTATTTAGAACAGTTTGAGAGTAAAATGTAACCTATAGGTAAGTAGGTACTTACTTACTTTAATTAAATACCTAAATTAAATTTAAATGTAACCTATATTATTTTTATTTATTAATATGTCCTACCTATTATTACATTATTGAAAGAATTTTTAAAATCGGGCCAATAATTTTTGAGTTTTTTTATTTCAAACAAAAATAGAAGTTTCCTGTAGGAAAGTCAATACACGGTGTTTCATAATAACCAATTAATAATAAATGCGTTATCTAAAACTAATTATTAAAATGTGTTTACACGTTATGTCATTCAATCCAAAATTTTCATGTACCAATATCATAGTATCATCATCATGTCTATGATTTGACATGAAAATTTTGGGTTGAATGACATTACGGGTAAACACAATTTAATAATTAGTTTTAGATAACGTGTTGATTGTTTATTGGTTATTATGAAACACCGTGTATACAATACAGCCTATGGTCCTCAGTGATAGGTACCTTATGTAGTAGATTCTAATAGTGAGAGTTTTTTTAAGAGCTGAGCTTAGCTGTAGTTCGAAATATTCAAATTTACTGATTTAGATTATAAATTAAAAAGTAGATAAATAAACAGTTTCTTATAAATACTGCTAAGTGCGTCGGTGGCGCTGTGGATTCGGCACTGGCTTTCTAATCGGAAGTTCGGGACTCGATCCTGCCATGTACCAATGTGTTTTTCGTTTTTCGAATTTTATATACCTACATACATTTAACCGACGCTCCTACGGCAAATGAAAACATCGTAAGGCAACCTGCTACATCTGCGTAAAAATTCAAAGGTATGTGAATGAAGTTGATTAATCCGCATTGGACCAGTGTGGTTGAAGGCGTAAACACCCGCCTAACTTAGGGTAGGTAGGCCCGAGCCTCTAGGTATATGAGCTGTGATAATGAAATAATGCTTGGAAATTGCTTTTTTGTGAATTATAATTTTGTTTTTGAATAACTACAGCTATTATCATTAAATCTTCGTTGTTCTTCTTTGTCTGTAAAAAATTAATTTAATCTTAAAATTTTATCGCCATTCAACAATTCAGTAGATAGATAGGTATAAGTAATGCCATTTGATTTCATTTACCCTATTTCATCATTATCATTTCAGCAGTAGGTACAGTACCTATATGTTCATCCTATGTGACTTATTATTATAATACAATTTCTAAATTATTAAATTAAAAAAAGCATTGAGATATAATAATTTATCAAATTAAATAATATATATCTATGTAGGTACTGTTATTTTTATATTAAACCCCCCCCCCCCCTTACACCTATAGCTATCCTATGTCCTTTCCTAGGACTCAAACTATGTCTATACCAAATTTCATCTAAATTGGTTTAGTGGTTTAGGCCTGATTGCGTAACACAATATTAGTAAGGATAAATAGTTTGCTTATTGATAGAATTCACATCCAGACATGTGTCTCCCTTGAAGATTACCATAACTATGTATTCTATTCAAAACTCATGTTTATTTCTCAATGATAATTCAAATTTTGATCAAAAAACCTTAACTACATGTTGACTGCAATACCCTATGCTGACTTATTAAATGTCACAAGTGTCAAAATTTAAAGTTATTTTAAATAAGTCATGGACCTACAAAAAAAATCAGATCCTTGATATAAGTATAAAATATCAACTTGCAGTGGTGATAAGTTATTCCAAGTAATTAACTCATAGTAGGAAAATATAACTCCATTGATATAAAGAGATTTTAAATAATACTTTAAAAAACAAGTCAAATAAATTGAGAAATAGTTCATGAGGTGTTTTAGAATACACAATGTTATTATTTTCTTTGCATGAAATTGCGAACAAAAGTTGTTTATCACAATTACACTTCTGGCGAAGAGATAAAAAGTTGAAACAAAACCGTCTGGTCAAAATGATTGATATAATATAAAAGGCTAATTAATATCTACTGTGTTAAGGAGATTCCCGTGTCCAAAAGGGGGCCATGTTAAAGATAGAAATGATCTTGCTGTTGACCAACATCAACCTCTTTGACTTGTAGTGTATTCTATCCAACAATAGACAAGTGGGCGATGGCCCAAATCATTTATGTGGAATGTTTGTTCCCAGCGGTGGATGTACTTTTGCTGGTTAACGAAAAAAAAGATATTACTATAACAGACTATATGAATTAAAACAAATATTTTTGCCAAGGGGATCGGGCTAGCTAGGGGATCCTGGTGGACTGACACATATAATCAATTCGTTTTTCTTGACATTTAGAATTAGATATATTGATAGAATTATCATATTTTATAGTTATAAAATCTCATCAAAAAATAGAATGGGAACAAAACTACAATTATTAAAATAATATCTTTTTATTTTAAATTTCTCATCACTCAAACAATTTAATTACATCATTAGTCAGATTGTCAAACACAGTTTATTAAAAGGAGATTATAAAATACTGAAATTAAAATTGGAAATTACCAAATTAATGTTTTTCTAATAATTATTAATAATTTGATATTGTATTAGTCTATTTTAGGAAGCTGCATAGATGCTATCTGGAGAGAAAGTTGAGTGGAAACATTTTTTCACAACAATTCTTGTTCATTTGTCCATGTTTAATTTTTGTCACAATCATGATATATATAAATATTATCTTCCTCTCTTCTATAGTGATTATGATGTTTGCTGAATCAAAGTTCTTGATACTATAAGATAAAATAATAATGTACATGATTAATATTTTGTTTTTCGGAATGGTTATTTAGAACAATCTTTTATGCCAACAAGTCATATCTCCTGCACCTATTTTTCAAAAAATTTACAAAGGGTGAATTAAAATATTTAAGTTTTAGAACAAAAAAAAATTATAACACGCGACACTCAAATTTGGCTTACACTTTCACTACAGCATTACTTTATCCTATAATGCCGTTATCTAAATAGATTTATTGATCGGTGTTTTGCTGGTTAGTAATATTTCTGTTTTCAAATTAATAGACTTATTAAATAAATATGTATGAAATTATCAAACATTTAATTTTGACAGTTGCGGTTGGCGGAAGTTATTGATATTTTTTGTAGGGTGCGGTCCAAAATTTGCTATCAGCGCTCGTGTGCGCTATTTCCATGCAACAATCTGTCTAAAATTGCTCATCGTGTTCTTAATTATTGTAGTTTAAAATCAATAACGTCACAGATTGATGCTGACACTGGGTGCGGTCCACAATTAGACAACAGCGCAAACGTTTGCATGCACGCAAACAACCCGTTCAAATCGTTTGCAGTGCTCACGGACGTAAGATCTTTGAATCAAGCTTTAGATCTGTGAGTCTGTCAATCAAGCTGACAGTCAATGTTAATTGAAAATAATATTTGGAGGAAGACATGTATTGTGCCTCCAATATCTTTACAGAGCACATCTATACTTATTGTGGACTAGCTGTGCCCACGACTCCGTCCGCGTGGAATAGTAACTTTTGGCAGCATTTTGATTTTTGTAGGCAATTTTTTTAAATCTTATTAAAACGTAGCCTATGTCATACCTTCTATAATTAGCAATCTATTAGTGAAAGTCCCGACAAAATCGGTCCAGCCGTTCCGGAGATTAGCGGGAACAAACAGACAGACAGACAAAAATTTTTAAAATTGTGTTTTTGTTATTGGTACCCGATATACATTCATACCCATTTAGTAAAAACTTATTATTTTGACATTACAAACAGACACTTCAATTTTATTTATTTGTATAGATATAGATAATGTAATGAGAAAAAAATTCGAACAAACTTAAATACAAATTAAACTCCGCAGGAAACTGATGTTGACTTTGACATTGACAGTTCTGGAGACTGTGCACTACCTCTTTTCTGTTAGCACTGTCAGCATCAATCGGTGACGTCATCGATTACGTCATACCACTTACAAATGTGCATAATAATATGAGCAATTATGATACGACTGTTTGCGTGTAAATAGCGCACACGAGCGCTGACATCAAATTGTAAATCGCACTCATTATATTTATATGTGCTTGCAGTGTCTAGATGACATTGACAAGAGGGCGCTGCATGTTTTCCATTTAAAAGAAACTCCTATAATTCAAGCATAAGCTTTCCGGCACTCAGAACAATGAGCTCCGGCACTACTATGTATCACGTTAAGAATGTTTTTAATAAAGATTTTGAACGTCACAGCAAACTGTCAACCACACAGAAAATGATTCACACGCAGAAGACACGCGCCACAAGATGATGTTAATTGCACCACAGACATTTTATATGTCTGTGGGTTGCATGACTGAACTTAGACGGTTGACGGACGTGAAGTGGGGTACACTTTTTCTTTTGCGCTTGATGGCGGCGTTTATTTGTTTCTTGCTATAATTTAGAAAATGTAGTTGCTATTGGGCCTCGAGTCCTTTAGAACGATAGTGAAGTGTAATCGAAAAAAAAAATATTAGGATAAATAAAAACTAGGTTAAGTTAGTTTTATTCTGATTTTTAATTCGACTGAATTCTGACAGATGTCATCCATAGACAAAGTAGATATCAATAACCATAATGATATTTTCTGCTTAGAATTTTTTAAATATTTACTTACAAAAAATATGAAACTAAATTAGATCAAGTAATGACACTGTAAATAATGTTTGTTTTGTGCACTCAATGCACACTAGCTAGAATGTAAATTTTTAAATGGTAAAACAGAGTAAAACAACATATTTCTCAAATAAAAATATTTATTAATTATCATAACATATCATCATTGTCGTCATCATCATCAATTCGGATTATAAAAGAATCACACACACTATCCAGCAGATCATTAAGAGGGCACATTTTATCCTCTTCTTTAATAATATGGTTTATGCATTCTTGCAATTTTTCAGTTGTGATATTATATGCCCTCTAATATTAATTGTTTCACTTTGCGCAACTCGTACCGTGGTGCATGACACGGGGTAAATAGTTTTTTAATTTTAGATTTGACAACTTGTTATATTGGCTCTTAGAAGAAGCAAAAATTTTACAAACGAGGAGATTTTTCTAAAAGATCGATAGATATAATTAAAAACGATAGAAGAAGCTTATAATACGTGTAACATTAATTTATTAGTTATATTATAGGTTTAGTATATATAAATATAGACTTTGTCTATTCAGATTCGGGGGGAGGGTTGTTATTGTCTTAGAAAAAATTTATTGCGATCGCTTAGGTACTTCTTTAAAAAAGGAAGTCGACACAGACTCTTATGTTCACGGCGCAATGGCTGTAAAATTATAAGCGATCGCGATAGATTTTTTCTAAGACAATAACCCCCCGGATCCGAATAGACAAAGTCTACATTTACATTTATATTACTCATAAATTAATGTTCGTGTTAGATTTCTTCTTAGCTAATAACCCACCGAGTCCTTATAGAAGTCGATTGCTATTTGAACCCGGAGCATAAAAACATGTAGTTTTATTTTAGTTTCATGCTATTTTTCTTTTCTGTGTGGTTACAATATCTAATATAACATAACCTACAATTTTCAATCTGGATCCTATAGTTTTTTTCAAAAACAATTCATTATCTGCCCTCTTAGACAAATGGCCAGCTTAACTTCACCGCAGTCGTTCCGCAGAAAAAAATGTATGGAGATGACATTAGGGTCAGAAAAAATAGCGTGAGGTTGTCGTAAGCTGTCATTTCTATTTTTTTTCTGCGGAACGATTGCGGTGAAGTTAAGCTGGCCATTCACGGACGTGCCGTTTGCCTCGGCGATAAATGGATTGCATCCAAATGGATGGGTGTAATATTTTGAACACATTCACGGGCGCGCCACGTCATGTAGTTTCTGCTTCCTTTACGTTTCAAGTGGTCGTGTGTATTGTTGCTAATCATGACTTCCGATTCTGAAGAGGAATTATTATTTTACGCTGCAGCCTATCTGTGTGTGAAGCAGAGAAAGCCGAAAAGAAAATGGTCAAAAGACTGGTTGAAAAAGATATTTTTCTTGGACTATTCGACATTGGAATCATGTATTGGTAAACACAATGTAATAAAATATAATGGAAACAACGAACAACTCACTGGTGCGACGTTACGGAGCAGACAAAACGGCGGTCAGCGGACGCATTCACGACGCTGCCATTTGGCTTGGTGCGGTGGCGTGGTGTGTTTCAACATTGAATTTTGACATTCACGATCGTTCCTATCGGATGGCGCGTTGGCGCGTCGCGGTGGCTTTCCATCCGTTTGAATTTCCATCGGGCCGTGCCAACTATTTTTAGACGATTCAGTTTTGACATTCATGGATCAATTTTGGCGCGGCGCTATTCCATTCCGACTTGTTGGAGCGATCGTGAATGGCCAGCTTTAGTGTGTGGTATTTATCTAGGGCCCCAGGTCCGAATAGCAAATCGACCGCTATAGGGACCTGCGGCCCTACCGCCTATCTCAAAGTGATCACTCGCTATCGCTTTCGTGACATTAGAACAATAGTTTTAACAGGTGACATAAGCACTATTGTTCTAATGTCACGAAAACGATAGCGATTGATTTTGTAATAAAAATCTTATAATCGCTTTCGATTTGACAATCAAAGTGCATTCATCGCTATTTATTATCAGACAGTCAACACAGAGTATTGCATTGACGCCGCAATGATTGGCAAATTCAAAGCGATCGTGATAGATTTTTTTATAGACAATAACCTCCCTGGTCCGAATAGCCACTCTGTTAAATATAAGCTTGAATGTCATTTTCTCATGACCTTACTGTTTTTTTTTTAATTTCATATCCGTTTAGATTTCTTTAAATAGTCAATCAATTGACTTCTTTTGTCTCTTTCTAACTTCAAGGTTTTCCCAGTGTAGAAGAAGATAGAACTATGATATTTAAAAATGCAATATATTTGCCGCGCTTATTTTTGGCGAAGTGACGCCGTCTAGGAAAAAAGATTAAGAAACCGCCATTTCCTTTCTGCAGGACTCACGAACGAACAAGGTAAGTGATCGATAAATATTATTATATCATTTTGTAATACATTTTAGTGGATTTTATTGATATTTTGTGTCTGTTGTTTAATTCATTCAAAAAATCTTGCTAATACTTTATGGTAGTGTGATTTGGTTTTTGATTGAAATATCTAAATAGAAAGTTACAATTCGCCGGTACCTCCCTACTAAACTAACTTATATTTCGACAAAAATGACTGTCATCTACGCAAGCGTAGTTAATTGCAAAAACAAGTGTTATTATGAAAATTTGTTCGCCAATTTTAAATTGCTCTAAGTTTATTTTAAATTTAAATTGCTCTGACTAAGATCGTATTTGCGCATACGGCAGCCATTTTTTTATTAAACTTTGGCCTCGGGCGACTAAGCTACTAATACCTAAGTGAATCACTTAAGTACCTATCTATACATTCGTAAACTGTCTTATACCAAATACCTAACTGTATTAAACTGAATGATTCCACATAAAAAATCATTAATTTTCGTTCTACCTATCGCCTGTGTAGCCTAAAATGTGTATTTTTCATGGCTGAACACTGGAAAATGAATCTGTATGTTAGACTACAGTTGAAGTCGAAATCACGTCAAGCTTACGTCAACTACGATAAATGCTGTTAGGTAACATAACATAACGGTGGTGTCAAGTTCATCATTAAACTTTAGTGTATTATGTAGATACTAGCTTAGCCCGCGGCTTTGCTCGCGTTAAATTCTGGGTAACACCGAAGATTTAAAAAAAATTAGGCAGGTATTTTTCGTTGGTAACAAAGAGTCTTCCTACCTTGAAAACTGCAAAAAGTCCCATATAAAATTTCACCCCCTCTTTTAAGGGGTTGGGGGCAGATTTCCAAAAAAAAAATGATGCACGATTTGATTGTTAGTCACAAATAGTTGGCATACCAATTTTTAGCTTTCTACCTTGAAAATTGCGGAATGCTCCATACAAACTTCCACCCCCCATTTTAGGGAAGTGGGGGGGTTACAAAGAGACAAAAAGTAGCCTATGTCACTCTCCATCCGTTCAACTATCTCTACTTAAAAAATTATTTCAATCCGTCGCTCCGTTTTGCCGTGAAAGACGGACAAACAAACACACACACACTTTCGCATTTATAATATTAATTAATAATAATATAGTATGGATGTAGGTACACAAGGCAACACCTTGGGTACCTACATAGCTACATACTTTACGATTGTTGTTGAGGTTTGGGTCAAATTTCTCAATGAAATATTAAATGCAAAACCTACGTGCAAAAGCATAAATGAATAATTACTCCACCACTAAGATATTTTACTACACGACTTGTTCATTATAGACATGTATAAAAACGATGCTGTATTACCTACCTATTTAACTGTTTGTTAGGGAATTGCCTGTATGGGCATTAATTTATTTATTCTTGTATTTTTTGTTATACCTATGTCAATTATAATGTGTATTTTAGATGACTACGCAACGTGCACAGAGCCCGTCTCCATCCGACGTAGTTTGCCTCGGAGCAGGTTAGTGTACCTATTATTTATTTGGCAATTTGTAATATACAAATTAGAATTTTTAATAAACTTTAATCTTAAGGTAATAACAAAGCAGCCTATGAAATGGGTATGTAAGAGAATCTCATCAAAAATACTGTTACATTGTTTGGCTATAAGTTCTTTCTCATAAAAGTAACTATTTTAATACCTGTATGTTCTTTAATTTTTGATACATAATATTGCAATTAACACTTGCTATTAATATAATCTGGTAATGGTGAAGTTTTATGGCATGAAAGGCATGAGGAAAATTGCTATTTAAATTTGTAAGGTTTTACGACATGAAAGACAAGCAGAATTTGCTGTTTTAATTTGATATGATTTTCATGATGATGATATATTTTTAGTTTGTTTACCAATAAGTTGCTATTGGGGGCTAATAATTTTGTTATTATTTCATAAATAAGGCTATTTATATTATTACTGATGTTTTTGTATTCTAAACTGCAACATTTGAATATTGCTTTTATTTGCTTAAAAGAGACTGAACCAGAGTCGTCTGCTGCCCTACACCTAATTCTTATCTTACAATTTTATGAGAATCACATGAAGGTACCAAAATGTGACATATAGGCTATGACTATAACTGACCACCTACCATCAGCATCAGGTGGGTAGTCTATTTGCCAGCTTTTTGCCATATTCATACTTATAAAAAAAATACCTTTTGTGAATTGTTTTATTCTTTTGCTTTTATATTTTTTTTATCTCTTCTTAGTTTTTGACTTCAGGCACAAAGTAGGTATATTTTTTTGTAGAAATATTGATGCATTTTTATTTGGTACCTATACTATTTTAGTAGCATAACTGTTATTAAGACTATTTTAAGCCGTCTAAAAAAAGGAGAAGGCTTAACTTCTCAACTGAACTGTATCTATAAGTATTTTTGTGTATGTGTTACTTGTGATTTTTTTTCTTATGAAAGTCTTGTCGCAAAGTCATGATCAGATGATGTTGGGATCTTATGATAACCTGTGAGAAGGTTCACTATGAGAATCTCTCGGGCGAAAATTTTATGCGATTGTTTTCTTTGCTACCAATACCATACTGCGCCGAGTGGCTCAGCAGGTGTCTTTATACTCGTACGTATTCGTTCCCACTCCCGTGTCCTCTTTTGTGCTGGTAGAATCGTGGCGTAAATTGCAGCATTTTGCTCATCACGTGCCCATCTGAGTAAGTATTTTTTTGCTTTCTTATTTTTTTTTATTTGAATAACATTAAAAGTAGTCTTATTGGTGGCAATTATATTATTCATATTCATATTTGTTAACAGCTTTTAACATTGCAATGGACGACCAGCGGACGCGTCAAATAGCAATTTGATTCAGATGAAAACTCTCCATTGGATCCCAAGGATATAAGAGTGTAGACAATCCTGAAAGCGAATTTCAAGTCCCATATGAAACAGTCTGGATCTACTCGTTTCGCGCTATGTCGAAGAGGAAAAAATAAACATTCTAAAAAAGATATACCTATTTACGTTTTGTGCAACAAACCACTGCATTGACTTAGTTATTATTAAATATTTTTCTTACGTAATTAAAGGGTTTTCATTTAATATAAAGTTGTTCATTTAAATAAAGTAATTTCCTCGTATAAAAATACGTGTATTTTCTTTCCGAGCGGCTGTGTATATTTTTTGATGGCGCCTTCTATTGCTCCCAAGATATTATTTCCTCCAGGAGCAATACATATCCAAATATTTCTACTATATTTTCTAAACGTGATCAGTGTAGACTCTCTAATTTTATTATCTTTCAAGTCATTAAGTAAAATAATAAATTGAATAAACAACTACTTAGTAATAAGGAGTAAGGTCATATTTTTTACGTATTGTATTTTTTCCCCGTAGGGTACAGACATGTACGGTCAACAGCGTGTCAAACTAAAATTTCTATAATTGATTTTTAAATTTAAATTGTGGTAGGCTGATGTGCTGTTGACTGTAACCTAACGAATTGACCATATTGTGTGGGTTATTGGATGCGCTAAATAATAACATCTAATATTCCTGAAGCATAACTATTTTATTTTAGATTCAATAATTTTCCGTTTTCTTTTATGTTTTTAATTATTGTCTTTGCATCGCAATTAAATTCTGTGTAGTATTTTTTAAACAAGATGCTTTCATAAATACAGGACTTGTTTTTGAATAGAATAGTAAAGTTACTACATAATAACTATTCTCAGTGAACAAAATAGTTATTTACGATACAAGTGTAGTAAGTTGGTTATTCCCTATTTTACATCGACACGAGTATTGTACAACGTTTAACAGTGCATGATGCAAGGAAATAAAAAAAACATTATTTTTAAATATTATCTATTTGTTAAAATGGAAACTGACGTTGGTACAGTGTTGTAAATTGAACGAAATCGTTTACATATTATAACGTGCCTATGTGGGCCCTTGTCATCAGACACTTTCAGAGCAAGTGTACTGTAAATAATCTGACAACATTATGCATGATTCATATAAAAATCCTGTATATTTCATAGGAATACCATTTATTAGATTTTTTAACAAATATTTTTTAGATTTTATAATACCTTTATTTTTTTTTTAAAAAAAAACGTCGCCCCACACTAGGATTTCTCCTGTGTCGTGGGTGCAGTTACAAACATAGAATATCACATGCACATACGCCCAGACCGGAACAAATTTCTGTAAGCCATACAAAACATTTGTCCTGTACGGAAATCGAACCCGCAACCCGTTGCGCAGTAGGTAATCACTCGACCTCTGCGCTAAACGATTTGATTCAAATTATTATTGAGATTTGAATGACGCATTCCCTAATGATTTTTTATGGTAAACGGTTAATAACAATAATATTATTTCATCGTTTTAGGCACTACGCATCAAGGCGACCCCAAATATTTGGGCGGGGGTGTTCAATGTGTAGCAATGTCAGCATGTGCTTCCGCGTATTCGGTTATTCGTAATAGAAATGATTTTACTACTGCGGATATAGACTTAATTTTAAATAGTGGAGATTCACTTTATATGAGAGCAAGAGCAGCAATTTCGCGCGTCAGACCAGTAAACTCTGGATTCATGCTTTTGCCCGAGGAGTTGCCTAGCGAATTTCAGGTAGGGAACTATTTGGTCAAAATTTCATCAATGAATGACAACTGGATAGCTAACGGTTTATACCCCACATCCGAACAGGATAATAATAAATTTCTAGAATTAAAGAATACATTACAGCGACAATTTAATCAAAACGTCATCAATCATGACGACCGTAAGGATAGTTATCTTTTTACTGGTCAACAGTATACTATTTCGTTTTGGAGACACGCTTCAAAATATTATTTATTTAACAGTCATGGTGTCGACCAAAAAAACACGTGAATTGGTAGGCCCCTCACGTCGCGTTTATTTCGTTGTAATAGTTTAGAGTCACTCGTTCGATTACTTCTCACCACCGCCGGCTACTTTGATGGTTCCTCCGAGTATTCGGTTCATAAATTGCATGTCGAAACTTATTCCATAAATAATTATGACCCTAAATTAGATGAAAAATTCACCACATTAAAACCCGTTGTTATTGTAAATAAAATGAGTTTCGACAACTTAGATTCGAAAAGAGGTGGTCGACCTATGAAAATCAAAAGAGGTAAAAAAAGAGCGTGCTCCAGTGTAAGTCCCCCTAGGCGCGTCGCGAAAAAAAATTGTCTTACTGAATTAACTATGGCAGACCCAAAATTAAATGTGCAACCAGTTGTCGTCATTGAACCAAATTTGTTAGTAGATGTCGCTATAAAAAAATATCAGAAAAAACTTGTTTCACACAGGGCGGCAGTAAAACGATACACCGTAAAAAACCCGGAAGTGAACCGCGACGCTGTAAAACGTTACATAACAAATAATCCCGATGTTAATCGCGATGCGGTAAAACGTTATACGTCAAATAATCCCGATGTTCATCGCGATGCGGTAAAACGTTATACGTCAAATAATCCCGATGTTCATCGCGATGCGGTAAAACGTTATACGTCAAATAATCCCGATGTTCATCGCGATGCGGTACAACGTTTTACATCAAATAATCCTGACGTTCATCGCGACGCCGTAAAACGTTACACCGCTAAAAATCCATCGAGTCATCGCGAATCGGTCAAACGCTACGATATTAAAAATCCGTCAGTAAACAGAGAAGCTGTGCAAAAATATAATACCACTAATCGTAATGTATACCCTGAGTTGCGTCATACTGTTAATTTGACTGCTCAAAGGAGTAATGACGATTTGAATGTGGTTAAATTGTTTTGCCTAAAATCTTCTCTGTTTGCGCGGGAGGCTCACGTGTGTGTTCATTGCGGCGCTCGGCTCTTCTTCGAAGAGAAAAATAGAACCAAGTGGTGTTGTGGCGCCGGCGCCTACAATATTCAAAATTTCGCTCCCTTGACGGAAGATTTCTATAGTCATCCGTCATTCATTAAATGCCCGCGTGCGTATAATAATTTGTTTGCATTCAGCGCCTTGGGCGTTTCTCATGGTTACCAACATCCATCGACCGGGCTATCGTTTCTTAAAATTCAAGGTCGTGTATATCACCGCGTTTTCGATCTGTCATATACAGACACGACCAATCCTATTGGCTTATACATTCACGATAGTAGTGAACGCGAACGATTGGCGTCCGGTCAACGTTTAGACATTCAAGTCATCCGGTGTATTAATAATTTTTTGCATAATGTTAACCCGTACATAGAATGTTTTAAACGCCTCAGTCGAGAACCGTCTGATGAGGCTCATCTTATTTTCGAACGCACGTCTCGACGGACCCATGGTAACATTTTGGGTGACGTACCTATAGGGACCGAAGTAGCCGCTATATTAAGTACCGAAAGCGAACGTTATATTCCAAATTGTATTGCAATTTGGAAAATCGGCGGTAAAAAGCCGCATACAGTGGATATTTTAAGTTCACTGTATGAAAGTTTTCAATTTCCTTTGCTGTATCCTGAAGGAAACTCGGGATGGTTTCCAAATATATTAGATAAAAAAGGAGTAAAATTAACACAAAATAAATACGTTCGTTGCCTTTTGCTTTCGGAGCCTCGATTTTCAGAAATAGGTCGTCTTTCCGAGGAGTGGACTATTGACATGTTCAATAGAATATCAGAGGAAAGACTTAGATATATTAATAGTTTGCAAAATAGGGCTTCAAATTCCGCACTTAGGGCAGGTCCACTCCAAGAAATCGAGGATAGTGTAGAAGTTTCGCGACAAATTATTGAGGACGAGACTATTCAAGGGGAGGGCGGTATTGTACCCGGGCGAGTTTATTTGCCGAGCTCGTACACAGGGGGACCACGTTATATGAAATGTAAATATATGGATGCCATAGCTTTAGTCAATAGATTAGGGCCTCCATCATATTTTCTCACGATGACGTGCAATCCCAAATGGCCAGAAATCCAACAGTCCACTCCTTCCGGTCAAAGACCGCATCCTCTCATTTGTGCTAGGGTTTTTAATTTAAAACTTGGTCAGCTCTTAAGAGATCTTCGATCAGGCTCCTGGTTCGGTAAATGCATGTATATTATGCATGTCATTGAGTTCCAAAAACGTGGACTGCCCCATGCCCATATTTGCTTTAGAGTAGAAGGTGGTGGTCCCGTACAAAACGTAGATATTGATAAATTTGTAAGAGCTGACATACCTGACGAATCCGAAGCGGGCGGCAGGTTAAGAAAGGCCGTGCTTGATCACATGATCCACGGCCCCTGTGGTCCCTCTCATAGATTAGATCTCCCATGTTGGGATCAGGAAAAACAAAAGTGTTTCAAGTTCTTCCCTAAACTGGACACTGCCACCACCTATATCGATAATAAGGGCTTCACGCATCATAAGCGCAATTCCCAAAATACGGCCACTATTAAACACAGGGGTAGGGATGTCACTGTCAGTGACTCGTGGGTTGTTCCGTACAATGCCGCCCTACTTTTGAAATATGACTGTCATATTAATTTATTAGTTTATTCGGCCCGTGCCATAGTAAAGTATTTGTTCAAGTATATGACAAAAGGTCCCGATCAGTCACGTGTAACAATACTGACTGATGCTGATCGCAGTAATGAAATAGAAGCGTACGTTACCAAACGTTACCTTGGGTCCTGCGAGGCGACATGGCGTATTTTAGAATTCGATATCACCGCGCGCGAACCCAACGTCAAACAGCTTGCTGTCCATCTTGAAGGACAGCATTCAGTATTTTTTAAGCCCGGTAATGAATCCGAAGCTACACGTGGCGCCTCCTCGGATCTTTTAATTTATTTCAATCGCCCCCAAGGTGACGAGTTTGACACTTTAACGTATTTAGATTTTTACGAGCAGTATATTGTCCATACAAGGCGTCCCACCTCTAAGAACGTCCAAATTTTTGAATTGCCAAACAATAAATATTTAACGCACCGACAAAGGGGGGAATTAGTTTCGCGGTTGTTTTGGGTCGGTCCCAATCGAGGTGAACAATTTTATTTACGTCTCCTTTTAGCATCGTATCCTTGTCGCGGTTATAAGGACCTTTACGCGCTCGGTGGTCCAGATTGTAGTACTTTTCAGGAAGCTGCAAAGGCCGTCGGTATCGCGAACGACGAATCCGAGTACGAATTGGCTATGCAGGAAGCTTCCACATTCCTAAGTGGCGCGAGACTGCGCAGTTTTTTCGTTCTGTTAGCTGTAAACGGAATCCGCGTAGTGTCGATATGGGATAAGTATAAATCAACACTGAGCGTAGATATTAGACAGCATTTGCCAGATGACGACGAGTCCAAATCACATGAATTAGCTCTCATTCAGATCGATAGGTTGCTCCGTAAGCATGGGACGTCTGCGGTTGAACAGGGTCTGCCAGCGGTCGACGATAATACTACCGAATTAGGTCGCGAACGTATCGAGCACGATGTAAATCAGCTCAACCTGTTCGTTGATAATTGGCTGCCCCAATTATCGGATGAACAGAGAGCTGTATTCGATTATGTAGATAGCCTTTTAAGTAACAATAGTTTCCGCGATTGCAATGATAGGGCATTTTTTATCGATGGTCCTGCCGGAACAGGTAAAACTTTATTGTTAAATGTAATATCTGCACACGTACGCGTAAATTTAAACGGTATCGTCTTGTGTACAGCCAGCTCCGGTATAGCTGCCCAAAATTACGTCGGAGGAACCACCGCGCATAGCTTATTCCGCTTCCCGTTAGATCCAGTCGACGATCTGGGGTATTGGAACATCACAAACGGTTCTCAGCGGGCGGAACTCATTTATAACGCCAGTGTTATAATTTATGATGAGGCGCCCATGGCCCACAAATTTCTAATCCATTTATTGGATCGTTCCTTGCGAGACCTGATGCAATGTGACAGTATTTTCGGTGGTAAAATCATAATATTTGCTGGTGATTTCCGTCAGATACCACCCGTAGTTGTCAATGCGAGGACTCATTTAGATGTTGTAAATTGTTCAGTCAAATCATCAGCACTTTGGCAAAAATTAAAATCCTTCCGTCTGAGCACCTCTCAACGGTGCAAAGACGATCCTCAGTATTCAGAGTTTTTATTAAAGTTGGGCTCCAATTTATTGGAAGCTCAGCGACATAGAATTGGTAGTACAACGCAAAATCTTGTCGACATATCCTCCATATCAGTTGTCACGGAATTGCACGATTTGATTGATTTTGTTTTTCCCAGCGTAGTCATTGACGAACCCGATGTTTGTGCCCATCGCGCAATCTTAACTACCCATAACGCAAACGTTCGCGAAATCAATTCCCTCATATTAGGTCGTCTCGAGGACGAGTTATTGCATTTCTATTCCGTAGATGAAGTTGTCACCGATAATGTAGATGAAATCTTTTTAGGCGCGGACTCTTTAAATAAATTTCAACCGCAAGGTGTTCCTCCCCATGATCTGACGCTGAAGGTAGGATGCGTGTGCATGATCATCCGTAATCTCAGCTTTTCTGATAAATTAGTTAACGGGACGAAAGTTATCGTAGTCAACGCGTCGCCGCGTTTAATAACCGTTCGCAGGCCCGGCGAGGATGATGTCTATTTCATTCCTCGTATCATCTTTAAATCACCAATCGAACCAAAAAGCCCCATTGAAATGACTCGTCGTCAATTCCCTCTACAAGTTGCATATGCCATGACTATACATAAAAGTCAGGGCCAGACCATAAGTCGAGTAGGCGTAGATTTACGCTCTGACGTTTTTAGTCATGGCCAGTTATATGTCGCTCTAGGTCGCGTTAATGAAAATAGAAATATTCGAGTTCTCGTTAGTAATGATAAAATAATAAATAATAAACCATTTGCCAATAATGTAGTCTTTCCGCAACTGTTGTAGAGCAGCATTCCTGACGCGTTGTAATTTTTTTTTTACATTGTTCACCTCATAGGACGAATTCGTTAGGCAATTTACTCACTTGTAATTATGATTAAATTCACTCAATTCGCTATTGTGTACGATAACATCAAGTAACTATCGAAACGCATGTTGTAGTATAGAGTAGTGTAGTCCCCCTCCCTCTTGATGACCCCCTTTGAATTTCTTTTATTTTCATAATAATTAATTATCATTTTAATGTTTGTTTTTGCTCAAACATATCTCATACCGTGGGGTTGGTAAATTTGCAATTTTAATAGAAAAATGATTATTTAGCTAAATAAGGACTCAATAAATGTTTCTTCTGTGTATTTTCGAATCGTGTGTGATGGGTTTTCAGTTGTGAGGTTGAAAGATTTTTATTGCTGAGAAGGAGGCGTGTCGCTCTGACGATCTGCTCCCAATTATTCGTTACGAGATTTTAGATGGTATAGTACTGTTGTCACATTGCCTTTAGGCTTCTTTTTAGCATCGTTATCGATGGTAACATTCGTCGTTATCACTGTTAGTGATTTGTGTTACATTATGTACGTGTCGTTGTTGGGACACGATGTTGCCTGGGCGTGCCACGTTTATCAATCGTTTTTGGAAAGGGCGTTTTCGCAGAGTTGTTGCGGGAACGGTGCCAGCTCTGGTTGGAGCTGATCGCGCGATTGGGTGTGAATGGCTCTACGCGTGTGCTGCGGCTTCCGCCGGTCGTTGTAGGTTGGTGATGGTTCGCTGGTGTATGGGTAAGTCTTGTTGGTGGTGGGCGAAAACGACGCTGTGTATGGTTCTCCGATGAAGGTCGCGGAGCTGTCTTTCCTCTGGAGCAGGATGGATCAGGTGGTAATGTCTGTCAGATCGGGTAGTAGAGGCTATCGTACTGTAAGTGGTCCTTGCTATCAGCGGCACTGCCTTGCGGTGTTGATGGTTGTTTAAGGAATGGCACTAGGATTTCTTCATGATTGTATGATTGGAAGACTAAATCGGGTCGTCGTCCATGTCCGGTAACAAGAGTCTAATGAAATAGATATCATAATAATATAACGGTTACATGGTTAGTCGTTGGCGTCGTGAATTATATTTATATATGTGTGTGTGTGTTTCTGTATGTATTTAATTAATATCGTAAAATTTGTGATGTGATAAATAAATAATAAATGTTTATTTAAAACACACTGGTCAAGTAGGTATACAAAATTCTTACATTTTAAATAATATAGTAAAATATTGTTAATAATACCTGAACTAGGTTGAAGGTTGAACTGCCAATTACATTTAGCATAGAAAATTGATTTCTATAAATTGCAAATATTGTACATACTTTAATTCATTTAGTTACAGTTTGACTTAATATATTTTAATAAAATATCTGTGGATAATTGCTACATATTTTTTTCAAATAACAAGAGTCTTTAATGAAATAGATATCATAATAATATTACGGTTACATACATGGTTAGTCGTTGGCATCGTGAGTTATACATAATATATATATATGTGTGTGTGTGTGTGTTTAATAAATATCGTAAAATTTGTGATGTGATGCATAAACGTTAATTGTATTTCACGACTACCTAATTATAATACTAACTATGCGTTCCAAATAAGAATGGGAAAACAAAAGGCTTTGATCTACCAATTACAGTTAGCATAGAAAATTGTTGATTTCTATAAATTGCAATTATTGTACATACTTTAATTCATTTAGTTACAGTTTTCGTTAATATATTTTAATAAAAATATCTATAGATAATTGCTACACATTTTTTTCAAATTGCAAGGAAGTTGAGTTTTTCTCATTGTACATATACCTTATACCGCAATTATGTACGAGTATATAACACAGATAAGCGGAATAGAAATTTGAGATTCTTGTTTCCATTAATAATTATTTTGTAATAATTGAATTTCAATAAATTTTATGGAATTACAATATTGTTGAAAATTATTCTTATTTTGGGATGCATAGGAGTAAGTACTTATTAGCCTTTATAAATTATTAAATACAATCATAATTTACAATACTGCGTAGGAACAATAATAGTAAATTATAATTAAGCACACTTACTTCAAAAAACTCTTGAAATAGGTACCTTAATATTTGAAAAAACTTTGCTTATCCTGCTTAAATCAAAATAACGTTTGAATAAAATCAAATCTGAATAATTTAAATACTTATAAACAATTGCAAAAAAAAAACAAAAAATTGTGTAGTTTATAAATTTTGTGAACCTCAAACAACAAAAGTGATACACTTGTAATTCAAATATTCACATCTTTTAAAATAAGATCTCTTTAAAATTGTGTTTATATATACTCAGCGATATTTGTGATTTCTTCGGCCATCAGTTGTGGCGGTCTCCTTTTTCATTAAAGGATGATTCATCCACCAGGTCTCGACAAGCGGCAGTCTAAATGTCTTTGTACTACTAACACAAATAAAATATTACTTTTTCCATTTACATTCCGTTTTTGCAATAATTCCACATTAACAATATTTGTAATCTAAATAGTTTTGAACAATAATTCTTTTCTCACTTACACCCCATTTATTGCAGTAATTCAGCATTAATAATATTTCTTTTCTTAAATAGTTTTCAACAATAATTCCACAACAAATCTATTCTACTATGAAGCTTCAAGACTATACAATCCGCACACCAGACAACCTATGCCCTCAACATCCAATTTTAGTGATTGTACGTTAGATGGGTCGTTGTTCTTGCAAAGTGATCTCGTCGGCCATCAGTTGTGGTCTCCTTTTTTAATAAAGAATGATTCATCCACTAAGTCTCGACAAGCGGCAGTCTTAATGTCTTTGCACTACTAACACAAATAAAATATTATTTTCGCTTACACACCGTTTATTGCAATAATTCAGCATTAACAATATTTCTAATCTAAATAGTTTTAAACAATAACTTGACAATAAATCTATTTCACTATGAAGCTTCGAGACAACACAATCCGCACACCAGACAACACATTGTCATGCCCTCAACATTCAATCTTAGTGTGCCGTTGCTCTTGCAAAATGGTCTCGTCGGCCATCAGTTGTGGTCTCCTTTTTCATTAAAGGATAATTCATCCATCAGGATTCGACAAGCGGCAGTCTTAATGTTTTTGTACTACTAACACAAATAAAATATTATTTTTTCACTTACACTCCATTTATTGCAATAGTTCAACATTAACAATATGTGTAATCTAAATAGTTTTGAACAATTATTCTTTTTTAACTTACACCCCATTTATTGCAGCAATTCAGCATTAACAATATTTCTAATCTTAAGTAATTTTCAACAACAATTCCACAACAAATCTATTCTTCTATGACGCTTTAAGACTACACGATCCGCACACCAGACAACACATGCTCTCAACATCCAATCTTAGTGATTGCGTGTTAGATGGGCTGTTGCTCTTGCAAAATGATCTCGTCGGCCATCAGTTGTGGTGGTCTCCTTTTTCATTAAAGGATGATTCCATCCACCAGGGCTCGACAAGCGATAATCTTCTTAATGTCGTTGTACTACTACTAATACAAGTGAAATATTTTTATTTTTTTACTTACAACCCATTTATTGCACTAATTTAACAATATACTATAAAATAATACTAATTTAACAATATACTATGTCATACGTTATTAATGAATTACTATGCCTACATTAATAGATATTTTGAAATACAATAAAACTAGCCTTTCATTTCTGTACTGAAAAATGACAAAATTTGTCTCAAATAAAAAATACTCACTTAGTGAGTAATCCATACTCACTAAGGAACTGTCCAACTCAAATATCATCAACATTCTAATTGAAACAAAGATATAATTGTGTTAATGTAGTTTTTCCATTAACTAAACCAAGCACAAAACTTCCGTTTTCATTCATTTATAGAGAATAAAACTACAATATACGTATAACGCAGTATTGCAAATTTATAATGTGACAGGTAAAGGTAAATACTCTCAATACAACTATTTCTATTTTTCTTTTTATTACTTTATGATTAGCTGATGGAATACCGTCTCTGTACACCAAATAAACTTAAGTGTAGAAACACAAATAAGTCATATTATTAGGCTTTTGTTGAAATTCACCGTGATTTTTTGAACACGTAGAAAAATGGCTTAAAAATAAGTAGAAAAACAGCGCAAATTCCTTTATATTACATTAAAAATACATTATACTCATAATCATTAATAAGTATTCGTTAATGATCATAATAAACCTAACAAAGTGGAATAAAAATTAAAAACATTTTCCTTGTTTAATACATATGTTTTTACTATTACTATATAAGGTCAGGGTGGCAAATTCCGGCATACTTTTTTGAAACCTAAATTTGATTGAGCATAATAAACAAACCTTCTAAATATCTGCTAAATTTTAAGTGGCTATCAAATATAATTTTATGTAACTTCTTATTAAAGTTATAATTTTTTCTAATCACTAATAACTTTTTAAGATAAACGGCATTTTTTAAAAACCTTCCCATTAGACGGATTTTCCCGCAAATCGGGGCAAATCCGTCATGTAGCAATAATTAAGCCAACAACAAAGCAATTTGAGACTACACCTAAGTGAAACATTTATTAGTGAACGACAGTAAATTATATAACTTACACTTGTAAAAATAGGGTCTAGATCTCATTTTAAGCGTAAAAACATTTTTTGGGGCTATTCCGGCATACTGACGAAGACCAGGGATAGGAAACCTACTTAGTTTATACGATGTATGAAATGAAAAAAAATCTTTACATTTAATTTCAAACCATTTGTTACTTTATTGCTGATATATTAGTTTTGAGCACCTGGTTAAATCTGAATCAGTTTTTTTTTTTTTTTCATTTAGTGTTATCAATGTAATGTACCTATTTAAAATAAAATATTTTTTTATAAATTCTAAACAAATCTCAAATACCTTTATAACCAAATTAACGACAGTACCTACTACAATATTAACTTGAATATTTATGAGGAGCAGTTACCGTATAAAATAAATATTTAACTATTACAGTAAGAAATAATAAATTATTATAATCGTTTTTATTATAAAAAAAAATTTCAAGTCTCTCAATCAGTCTTATTATTTTAAAATCAACATAAATATTATAGGATAAATTCTTTCTTATACTTTATCACTAGAAAAATTTAAAAACTATTTGTCGTTTAATAATAATTAGCAAAAAGGCTAGACAATGATTTTTTTATTTAAATTAACATTGTGCCAGTACAGCTTGTATGTACCTTTATTTATTTTACGACCTTTTTACCACGTACTTTGCAAAAAGTAGTATATAATAATAGAGGCACCATTACATATTCTATATGTATTTTTTTCATGGTAGCCCTTTAGATCTTTAGTATAATTTGTAAAATAAATTAAATCTATAAATCTAATAACATTCGGTTTGAAAGTATGTTGTTTTGTTTCACATAAATTTCAGGGGTAAAAAAGGTTTACAATGTCTGATTTAGGGAAAATTCGGCATATGATGAATTTGCCCCATTCAATGTAGACGGAATTCGCCACTTCACGATTTTAAGCTTACAAATGTTTCAGATACGATTATTAACTGTTTAAACGTTTTATTGCAAAACAATAACGTACAATAGTATAAGCATGCTTTAAACTATACACTTAGTTATCTTTTATTACAATAAATCGAATAATATCATATTCACGTTTGTTAAAATGTTCTCACAACTCACTCACATAACACTTTTGAAACTCAACTGAACTTCAAATGCTGTTTATTCAAAATCTATGGCAACTAACGCCATCCATCTGACATGATTAGAACGGAGATGCTATCCTGTTTTACCCACATTACATAACAAAAGCATAGGTTAGTTCTGGCAAGAGTAATTCGAAGCAGACGGTGATGCCCCCTAGACGGAATTAGCCACCCTGACCTTAGTTCATTATTTTCATCATTTCAGCCGAGAGAAAAGGTATTTTTTTTTATTATTAAATATTACATTTAAGAAAATGTTATTCTATAATGAAACATCACAAGTCAAACACATCTATTAAGTATTTAGGTGGTGTATCTAATAAATTATAAATAAATACGAATAAAGCCCAGCGCACACTGCTCGAAGCGCGGCGAAGCGCATTTCAAGACAACAATTTAATATAAACCGTAACGTCTTGGACATACGGTCAATAATTGCGTTACTCGCACGCATGCTCTTGTGGGCGCTCCGATATCCGCGCGCGTATTTATGTAATGCAGTTATTTACCGTTTGTCCAAGGCATTACGGTTTATATTAAATAGTCTAGAAATGTGCTCCGCCGCGCTTCCAACGGTATGCGCTGGGATTTTATCCTCTCTAGCGATTTCTAATAAATCCATCGGTCTTGTGCTGACCACATTAAATAATTTCCCCAACTTTTATCAGATCACCAATTCCACCAATCTATTTTCTGAAGAACCTACTAATGTTGAGTTTTCTAATACGTGACCGCCACTTATAAACCGTTTTTTTCCAACAATCGTCTTTACTTTTAAACATTACTGCTAAGGTTCGCAAATATTTGGACTAAAACTACGATAAAATCAAAAAAATTCTCAAATTGCATTGTATTCATCGCTTAATATTATTGGTACAATATTTTTTTTTAAGTCGTAGAATCAGTCATTACCACTTGTATTTATTATAGATCCAACATCATCACGAGTTTGAAAGATGATGATGATGATGAATATTGATTCTTGGTATCAAAATTGAGCTTGTTTGAAAAGTTGAACTCCTCGGGTCTATAATTAAAATTAAAATTAAACACTATTCTTCGTGACTCGTAGAATCAGTCATTACCACCTGTATTTATTATAGATCCAACATCATCACGAGTTTGAAAGATGATGATGATGATGAATATTGATTCTTGGTATCAAAATTGAGCTTGTTTGAAAAGTTGAACTCCTCGGGTCTATAATTAAAATTAAACACTATTCTTCGTGACTCGTAGAATCAGTCATTACCACCTGTATTTATTATAGATCCAACATCATCACGAGTTTGAAAGATATGATGATGATGAATATTGATTCTTGGTAACAAAATTGAGCTTGTTTGAAAAGTTGAACTCCTCGGGTCTATAATTAAAATTAAAATTAAACACTATTCTTCGTGACTCGTAGAATCAGTCATTACCACCTGTATTTATTATAGATCCAACATCATCACGAGTTTGAAAGATGATGATGATGATGAATATTGATTCTTGGTATCAAAATTGAGCTTGTTTGAAAAGTTGAACTCCTCGGGTCTATAATTAAAATTAAACACTATTCTTCGTGACTCGTAGAATCAGTCATTACCACCTGTATTTATTATAGATCCAACATCATCACGAGTTTGAAAGATATGATGATGATGAATATTGATTCTTGGTATCAAAATTGAGCTTGTTTGAAAAGTTGAACTCCTCGGGTCTATAATTAAAATTAAAATTAAACACTATTCTTCGTGACTCGTAGAATCAGTCATTACCACCTGTATTTATTATAGATCCAACATCATCACGAGTTTGAAAGATGATGATGATGATGAATATTGATTCTTGGTATCAAAATTGAGCTTGTTTGAAAAGTTGAACTCCTCGGGTCTATAATTAAAATTAAAATTAAACACTATTCTTCGTGACTCGTAGAATCAGTCATTACCACCTGTATTTATTATAGATCCAACATCATCACGAGTTTGAAAGATATGATGATGATGAATATTGATTCTTGGTATCAAAATTGAGCTTGTTTGAAAAGTTGAACTCCTCGGGTCTATAATTAAAATTAAAATTAAACACTATTCTTCGTGACTCGTAGAATCAGTCATTACCACCTGTATTTATTATAGATCCAACATCATCACGAGTTTGAAAGATATGATGATGATGAATATTGATTCTTGGTATCAAAATTGAGCTTGTTTGAAAAGTTGAACTCCTCGGGTCTATAATTAAAATTAAAATTAAACACTATTCTTCGTGACTCGTAGAATCAGTCATTACCACCTGTATTTATTATAGATCCAACATCATCACGAGTTTGAAAGATATGATGATGATGAATATTGATTCTTGGTATCAAAATTGAGCTTGTTTGAAAAGTTGAACTCCTCGGGTCTATAATTAAAATTAAAATTAAACACTATTCTTCGTGACTCGTAGAATCAGTCATTACCACCTGTATTTATTATAGATCCAACATCATCACGAGTTTGAAAGATATGATGATGATGAATATTGATTCTTGGTATCAAAATTGAGCTTGTTTGAAAAGTTGAACTCCTCGGGTCTATAATTAAAATTAAAATTAAACACTATTCTTCGTGACTCGTAGAATCAGTCATTACCACCTGTATTTATTATAGATCCAACATCATCACGAGTTTGAAAGATATGATGATGATGAATATTGATTCTTGGTATCAAAATTGAGCTTGTTTGAAAAGTTGAACTCCTCGGGTCTATAATTAAAATTAAAATTAAACACTATTCTTCGTGACTCGTAGAATCAGTCATTACCACCTGTATTTATTATAGATCCAACATCATCACGAGTTTGAAAGATATGATGATGATGAATATTGATTCTTGGTATCAAAATTGAGCTTGTTTGAAAAGTTGAACTCCTCGGGTCTATAATTAAAATTAAAATTAAACACTATTCTTCGTGACTCGTAGAATCAGTCATTACCACCTGTATTTATTATAGATCCAACATCATCACGAGTTTGAAAGATATGATGATGATGAATATTGATTCTTGGTATCAAAATTGAGCTTGTTTGAAAAGTTGAACTCCTCGGGTCTATAATTAAAATTAAAATTAAACACTATTCTTCGTGACTCGTAGAATCAGTCATTACCACCTGTATTTATTATAGATCCAACATCATCACGAGTTTGAAAGATATGATGATGATGAATATTGATTCTTGGTATCAAAATTGAGCTTGTTTGAAAAGTTGAACTCCTCGGGTCTATAATTATAATTAAAATTAAACACTATTCTTCGTGACTCGTAGAATCAGTCATTACCACCTGTATTTATTATAGATCCAACATCATCACGAGTTTGAAAGATGATGATGATGATGAATATTGATTCTTGGTATCAAAATTGAGCTTGTTTGAAAAGTTGAACTCCTCGGGTCTATAATTAAAATTAAAATTAAACACTATTCTTCGTGACTCGTAGAATCAGTCATTACCACCTGTATTTATTATAGATCCAACATCATCACGAGTTTGAAAGATATGATGATGATGAATATTGATTCTTGGTATCAAAATTGAGCTTGTTTGAAAAGTTGAACTCCTCGGGTCTATAATTAAAATTAAAATTAAACACTATTCTTCGTGACTTGTAGAATCAGTCATTACCACCTGTATTTATTATAGATCCAACATCATCACGAGTTTGAAAGATATGATGATGATGAATATTGATTCTTGGTATCAAAATTGAGCTTGTTTGAAAAGTTGAACTCCTCGGGTCTATAATTAAAATTAAAATTAAACACTATTCTTCGTGACTCGTAGAATCAGTCATTACCACCTGTATTTATTATAGATCCAACATCATCACGAGTTTGAAAGATATGATGATGATGAATATTGATTCTTGGTATCAAAATTGAGCTTGTTTGAAAAGTTGAACTCCTCGGGTCTATAATTAAAATTAAAATTAAACACTATTCTTCGTGACTCGTAGAATCAGTCATTACCACCTGTATTTATTATAGATCCAACATCATCACGAGTTTGAAAGATATGATGATGATGAATATTGATTCTTGGTATCAAAATTGAGCTTGTTTGAAAAGTTGAACTCCTCGGGTCTATAATTAAAATTAAAATTAAACACTATTCTTCGTGACTCGTAGAATCAGTCATTACCACCTGTATTTATTATAGATCCAACATCATCACGAGTTTGAAAGATGATGATGATGATGAATATTGATTTTTGGTATCAAAATTGAGCTTGTTTGAAAAGTTGAACTCCTCGGGTCTATAATCATGTCAATAGTTCCAATTTCTTTCATATAATTACGATAATTTTTCTTTAGTTTTTTCCAAATATTTTTTTTTTCATTATTATCAAATAAAGTCCATTCGCTTAGATAGTGTCAGTGCACTCGCACATCATTGTGGTCATTGTAATAAAATTCTAATATAAATAATACACAACTAAAGTAACAAACATTTTTTTTATAAAAAAATTGATTAGGTACTCGTTAGCAAATTAAAATTAAACACTATTCTTCGTGACTCGTAGAATCAGTCATTACCACCTGTATTTATTATAGATCCAACATCATCACGAGTTTGAAAGATGATGATGATGATGAATATTGATTCTTGGTATCCCCACCATTTGTGAAGTGTCTATGTGCAGACACATTAATTTCAATACAATACTGATGAATATTTATTATAAATTGTTTACAAGTTTTCCAAAACACCCGTCTTTTTTTATTGTTGGTTCACATAAAGTTTCATCTTGGGGCATTTCACTGTCCTTCCAAGTACGAAAAAACATTTCCGGTATACGTAACAGAATCAACAAACAACTTGGCGCTTCGATGAAAATTGCCATATTCACTAGCGGGTGTGCGCCCGCCCCACGTGGCATCCTTTGTTTTCCTTTTATAAAAGTCGACCGAATTTAAGCGAATGGACTTTACTTACAATATTAAAGGTCACTCAAAATAAGATAAAAAGAGATAATAATACTTGGAATTTCCGTGTATCATCTTCAAATTGATAGGTTTTATGAAGAACATGAGTGGCAGTCGCATATTAGAGAACTTAATATTGGTAATCACCGCACAAGGTAGACAATCTGATGAGTCGCGGGAAGCCATTGCCAGATGGTGCAAAACCGATTGATTTAAAAATCCTCGAAGAAAGCTTATATCTGACTGACTTTTGACTGATGATGACCATAAGGAACTATATAGTCGTTCTAAAAGTATGTATAGATAAGAAACTATCCTCACACATGCATTATTTTCATTTCCTTATCGGTGTATTATACTGTATGACCTTTAACGATGAACAATGTTTAATGATTCTGAATATAAGTTACTTTAATCACCCATATTCAACACACTTTCAACCTGTACGTTTTACTTGTAACAAATACCAAATAAGCCATATCAATATCTCAATAACGTAATTTGCGTTAAAATATAAGAAAATAGGTTAATAAATAAAATAAGCTGAAAAGTGCAGCTCGAGTCATTTTAGTAAAAATAATATTTACTTAAAGTAAAAATGATAAATATGTAGGTATATTTTACAGCGACAGTAATAAATCCGGATATTATGCATAATATTCAGCTATTATAAATAATGGACTCAATTCTGAAGTGACCGCTAAATTGCCTAATTTTATTTAGGTGCCGCTAAACCATTATCCTATTCTACGATAACTGTCAAATTCAACTGACATTGCTAATTTGAATCTGACGTTTCTAATTGTAGACGGTCAATTCAACTTAGCATTAGCCGTCCAAACGCTATTCCAGACATGAAATTTTTACGCGTAAACAAACATCCTAAACTGACTATTTTTAGCGGCGACTAAAATCATCCCGATTAAAATTAGAACCTTGCTAAAATACGCCATTTTGGTAATGAAAAATACAAATCCAAATAACAAATGAGGTAGAATTTATAATTTTACCCAAATTGTTTGTTTTCGCCTTAAATGAATATGAAAATAATAAAAAAATTTAGTAGTTACAATTATATTGTTAAAAATAAGATAAAAATGTACATTAAATGTATTAACTGTTATAAAAATATAAACTCGTTTTAGTTTCTTTAACAACAAGATCCATCCATTAATTTATTTTTACGACAGCAACACAAACTCAATTAAAACTAATCTTAGACTTTTTAGAATTACGTTTAAGCTCTGCCTAAATTTAGTTGGCCTGTCACCGTAGAATAGCACTTGCTTAACCGACCATTTAAATTAAGTTTAAATTTAGAAATTTTACTTTTAGATTATTTAGACGGCGGACGCACAGAATTGAGTCCAATATCTACTCAATTTGGACAGTGGTAATTGACACAAAATTAATCACATTAACCAGCTATTTTTTATAACATTTTGGAAGACTTAAATATAAAGTAATAAATTAAGTAAGAAAGAATCGGCAAATATTAGTTATGGGTGTAAATTTTTGTTGACTACCCAGAACTGACTCGGATTATATTATCTTAAATATAATTGGATAGGTTAAGTTAATTTTTTTTTAAGACCACCCAGAAGCAACTCTTGGCATCTTAAACTCAATTGCAGACAGGTTAAGTTAATTTTTTTTATGACCACACAGAACCGACTTGGGAACTTGAAACAGTTGATTTGGTTAGGAATAAGAAGCGGGAGGGGATGCATTTCGAACCGTATTTATTACTTTAACTAACTTTCACATGCTATTATGCATAATATCCAATTAAAGTGATTAATTTATTACATTGTCTAGATAATATATATAATAGCTATCTATTATGTATAATAGCTGTTTAATCATTAGGACTGTAACATATATAATTATTTGATAAAGCGACAATATCGATTTAATTATAATTATTTTATATTGCGTTCCTTTTATTTAAAAGGTAATTATTTTTGGTATTGATAGTTTATATTTTCCTAAGGATTAAAAAATCACGGTGAACATTATTTGTAATGAATATAAATAGAATTAACGTTTATGCATCAAGTGCTACTAAGGGCGCCTACTGTAAAGATGTGGCTTATACATATAAAATATTTTAAAAAAGTTTTAAGTATATTAATAGTTAAAAAATAGGGCTTCTAATTCTGTATTTAAGGCAAATCCACTGCAATAGGGATCTTATATACAGAGGCATTACAACATATTTATTATACTACTAGCTGTGCCAGCGAACTACGTTTCGCCGTATATTTTTTTACCCGTTTTTGCAACATTTGTCATTGATGTTCAGCTCCTATTAGTCGTAACGTGATGTTATATAGCCTAAAGCCTTCCTCGATAAATGGACTATCCAACACAAAAAGAATTTTTCAATTTGAATAAGTCGTTCCTGAGATTAGCGCGTTCAAGCAAACAAACAAACAATCTCTTCAGCTTTATAATATTAGTATAGATATAAATATATTTTTTAATCTATTTAATTAAATTTAATATCTTTGATAATTTCTCACAATACAGGGCCGTGTCTACATTTGTTAAGAAATTAATACAATTTTTATTACTCTCTAGGTTACTTAAACTTTTATAAATGATAATAATAATTTGTTCGTACAGTAAGCTCCTTGTCAAGCTATACTGTTTGACCTTTGGACCGTTCTTACGCCGCTCGTAATAGTGGCGGTTTTCGTAGTGCAAATGTAAAGCTTGAATGGGAGCTTACTGTACAAGGAGCTCACCTCCCAAAATGTCACAATTTTTGAATTATCAAATCATATTTTTCAACGCGCCAACGACTATTCGCAATAGGTAGGTAACTTGATATACAACTGTTTTGGGTCAGTCCCAAGTGAGGTTAACAATTTTATTAACGTTTCTTTGATAGCTTTATATATCCCTTGTCGAGATTACAGAGACTACGCACTCTGTGAACTAAATTGAAATATTGTTCACGAATGAAAAATGTTTATATGAAAAATATATGAATCATCATTGTACAATAGATATTAAATAGATGAACTCCCTAGATGGAGCAGTAGTTCTAGCCCCGCCCGATAGTGCAGCACCACAGCGACCATTCACGACCTCTACCATAAAGCAAACAAGTACAGTGTGAACCCATTTCCCCCAAACGCCTTTACATCCACTAGAAACGAACACGACGATGCCTGGTGTGTAAGCCAGGTGTTACATCGCATCCAAGGAAGCACTTTGGTAGAAATCATGCGGATCCTAAGCAAATCATGTGACTTACCCCGGAACACACTGCAAGCAAAATTGTAGATAATTTATAATAATTTTAATTAGTAGTAATTGTTTATTAGTAAATATGTGTCAAATGAATTTTTAATTATTCTATCAACCGAAGCAACGCAACTGGACCATAATGTTAGTATACCCACTCCCATCATACAATTTGAGTATCGCAACCGAGGGAGAATCATTACGCATTTGTTGCAACCGGAGGAGATCCCTATTGAGACACAAATCACTCGACGAATATGAACATATTTGCATGTTTCTGCCTAGGGCAGATGCAATTTTTTATGACACTCTGGACAGGGTGCAAGCTTTCACGACCAAGTATGTCTCTGCGCGCTGTGCGCGCCCAATGGGTCATAACTCAAACTCCTCACCAAAAAGTATTCTCCTTTAACAAAAAATCAAAAATAGAGTGGTGACATAAACCACTTGCGTTGCAGAGGAATAAATGCATAATAAATTATTTGTCTTGTCATAATAAATTGTAATATCACGTCAACTGAATAGTAAAAAAAAAGAGATAACAAAAAAAGAACAAACAAAAAAATTTTTGAAAAGAAAGGTTGAAAAGATTACAATAAAATATATTAAAAAAGATACAAAAAGAAATTAAAAAGAAAAAAAAACTTACAAAAGATATAAAAAAAAAGAAAAAAAAATACAAAAAAAAAAACAAAAAAAAGAAAAAAAAAATAAAAAAAAATAAACAAAAAAAAATTATTACTTGCAATTAGCTTTTAAGAACCATTTCAGTTTGATAAATTGTGTCTTTTCTTTAACATTTCTATTTTTATTATATACCTTTATTTTTTTAAAAGTTTGTTAACCATTTTATATCCACCACTTCTAAATAGAGCTGCCAGTTGTGCCTTAAATTTAGAAATTAGTCATGTATGCCATTTGTTATTTCTTTCGGACATATGAAAATAAGCTTATTTGAAAATTAAACTAAATTTATTTGTCATCGTTTAGACCTCTTTCGTTCTGTATTTTATAAAACATATTATAATTATGTAATTCACATCAGGCGTACCCCGAGTGGCTCGATATCTCTGCACCCCACTACTTAATAGTATTTTTTATTTACTGGTACGAGGTGCTGATATTTTGGGCGGCTTTGGACTATTCAGTTAACCGTTGTATGTTTTGTAACGCCAGAAATACATTAGAGTTGTGTAAATGTTTATTGGCATTTACTGTTAATGTATCAGTAAATAAATAAAATTGATTTAAGATTCTTCTCAATAGATGTATCACTTTATTGAATATAACATCATATATTCTGATTGGCACATTATAAAAATTAATTCATTTGAGATCGTTTAGACCTTTTGCTTTTTGTATCTTATAATCTATATTATTATTTATGTTATTCACACCAGAAGCATCCTCCGAGCGGCTCGACATCTGCGGCCCACAACTATGGTATCTTTTTTTTCTCTTTATACGAAATGCTGAGATTTTGAGCGGCTTTAAGGTATCCAGTTGACCGTTTTATATTTTGTAATGCCAAAAATGCTTCTGTTTTATTACAGTTGTGTATATTTTTCCTGACTCTTGTTATTAAAGTAACACTTAGTAAATAGTTTTAAGATTATTATCAATATATGTATCACTTCATTTACAGTAGGAACCACTTTTATAAGTCGCATCGACAAAATTCGTCTGCACAGAGGAAAGCAACATAGAGCCGATTGAATACGAATGCCGACGCCGTTAAACTATAGACTTAACTGCGTATGTTAAGATTTCGAGTACCAAAATCAAAATTGCATTCTATCTCGCCCAGATACATCGATGTAACTTAGAAACGTGCTATCTTAAGATAAAATTAATTTATAATCGTTTAGACATTTTCTATTTGTATTTTATCATCAATATTTTAATTATGTTACTCACATTAAGATCATCCTAAGCGGCTCGACATCTCTGCGCCCCATTACCATAGTACCTATTTATTTTACAACAAGTAAACGCTTAGTGCATGATACTGAGATTCTGAGCAGCTTTGGACTATACATACAGTTCACTGTTATACGTTTTGTAATGCCAAATATGCTTTCTTTTATTAGAGTCTATTATGTATGTACTTTTTCATTGGCTCTTTCTATTAATGTACCAGTAACTAATTAAATAAATGTTTATTATTCATGTATTATCGTTATCAGTTATACCTACATAGGTATTACACGAAAGCTAGCATTCTTTAAGAATAAGATTAATCTACATTTCTTTGTAACCGCTTAGATTCTTCTCCCATTACATAATAGGGTAGTTGACTCATATCAAAATTTATTAAAATATTGTTTATTTCTAACAGTATTTGGCATAAGGTTCCACAATATACCGATTTTAATAAATAACAATGAATGATTACTGTAAAATTTTAATTTGAAAATGCTAGAAATAATCTTTTTTTATCTCACGCCGTAAACGCTTTGATATCCTGTGGTTCCCATTGTAGCATCGCGGGTGGCTTGACATCTGTGCACTACTATCATTGATTTACGTAAATCAATGACTACTATACCTACTATCTTATTTATAACAAGTAAACGCTCATTCCGAGTCAAGTGCTGAGATTTTGAGCTGTCAGCGAATTTTAATTATCCAGTTGACCATTAGATAGATAGGTAACATATTGTGTTTTGTAGTGCCAGTTTTTCATTATAGTCTATATTATGTACCTACATACCTACATTTTTATATACTCTTGCTGTTAATGTAGGTATCAGTTAATAAATAATTTTAAGATTTCTCTCAAAAGATGTATCACTTCATTAAGTATAGCTATCATTTATTACTTTTTTTTTAACCTTTATTTTTTTCCATAAGTAAGTAATTAAACATTTCGTGAATAATTTCTTGGCTACCTGTTCTAAATCCTTAGATTGTCTGTCTACATAGAAGTTGATAAATAAACTCATCTATTTTTACTCAAATATGTTATCCGTTTTATTTTCTTAGAAATACATGTTTACACGTGTCACTGTGTGCGTTGCCTCGCTTAATAATCTATTGCAGAACCTGTGAGAATAATATTGTTGTCATTTTTCGTATCATTTTAAATTATCAATTCAAGTAGAAACCCAACCAAACCATCCCAGAATCCATTTGTCGTTAATTTGCATAAACTACAATAGTCTTATTTCAGTTGAGCTATTCTTCCAATCATACAATCGTCAAGAAATCATCGCTTTTCCTTAAACAATCATCAACATCGCATATAAGTACCGCTGATAGCAAAGACCACATGCAATGCGATATACCTTTGCTACCAACTCTGACAGACATTATCACCTTATTACCATCCTACTCCAGGGACGATATCCTCCACGACCTTCATCGGACAATCATTCACTGTGTCGTTTAGTCCACTATCATCGAGACTCATCCACACACTAGCGACTATCATTAGCCCGCAACGACCGGCAGAATCCGCAACACACGCGTAAAGCCACACACCCAATTCGCGTGAACAGCTCTAACTAGAGTTGGTCGCTGTTTCAACACCAGCTCCGTGAGAACAGCCCCACCATAAACGATTGATAAACGCTTGGAACGTTCGGGTGGCGTACGTGGTCTAACAACGATACAAACATGTGTAACATAAAATCACAAACAGAGATGACGACTATGTTACTTTTGGTTACGATTCTAAAAAGAATCGTGACTCAGTACATGGCTATCTAAAATTTCATTCGAATGGTTAGGAGTATGTCGTCATGGTGCCATGTTATTTTCTCGGTAGTAATGGTCTTCATCCTTATAAGTGAGAACTGCCACTGCTTTTCGAAAATACATGAAGGGACTTTTATTGAAGCCTATAATGGCTTGATAATTATTTTTCATCGTTAAAATTGCAAAATTATCAGGCCATAAGTTACTTGATCTTATCGTATCCAATATTCAATAGCTGTGGTGACATTGCTGCACAGTAGTTAGTGTAGTTAGTAGTAGTTTTGATATTATATTTATACTCATCATTTCATCCTCATTTCATCACCAAATGGGAGGGGGGAGGGGGGGTCAACTCAAACCGTACGTAATCACTTTTTTACTACAATGTCATATTTTATTTTTATATGTACCTATGCTACTTTTTAGGCTTACATATAAATGCATAATTGCTTAATATTATATAAATAAATTCATCCATCACTTTCATTTCTTTAGTTAGTTTATTTGTAGTTAGACGGGGAGCAAAAGGAAATACAAAAATAATAATTATGTTTCATAAAACCATATCATAAATAAATAATAAAGAAATATAAAATTTCATACAGAGATTATTTTTGTATTTCCAATTGCCAACCTCACCTGCTCGTGGTGCTCCCTGCTGTTAACTAACGAGGCACTGGCATATATTTTTGTTAATTAGATCTCACTTTATTTGCTTATAGGTATATACATCCTTTTATATTCTGCAGCCGTTATTATAGGAAATCTACAAAACATTCTAACAAAGGTATTTCATTTGATAAAATATTGATCACAAACTATAATATTACATAATTCACTAGCATGAACCGTATCATCGCAATGCCATGTTTTCTAAATCTATCGGATGTCCTCAAAGAACCTTGTTAAAATTTAATTACAATTTAATAAATGGCTTAGAGGGGACAAATAAGCCTAAGATTAAATCCAAATCCCTAATTTGAATATCTTAAATTCTAAATGTTATCTTTTTTTTATTATTAATTGATAATATGTATTAACATTATTTTTATTTTACAGATTACAACACATTGAAGTTTAAAATATAAATACATTTTTAAAATTCATATTTCATAATGATTTAATACAGTATATTATTATGCAATAGAAACTACATGCTGAAGAAAAAATGAACACATATCTTACTAAGTAATTATAAACATATTTGTATTAATTCGTTACTCTCTTTGTTTTTTTAATTCATTTTTGTATATAATTCTTTTCTCATTTTCAGTTTGTAATATTTGATACATGGATGGAACTGATTTTAATTTGTGAAACCGCCAAAACATCTTGGTTTGGGACTGACCAACGCTACCAACGCTACCGGCTATAGGCAAAGGGCATGTACTACCGTTTAGATTTGCGGTTATAAATTTAAGTCCGCACTTACCAGCCATCGAACTGCAAAAAACAGCTTACATACCTACTTGCATTTTTAGAAGGTAAGAATACTCTAAAAACATGTTTTAATAATCGTCTTCAAAAAATTAAAGACAGGCAATTCTTTATGTATATGTCGTGGCCAGATCGTAAAATTGCCCACTTCACGATGTGGTCAACTACCTATTTCATGAAATGATTGTATTTCATGAAATGGCCAATATCGACTGGCCACATCAAGATGTGGTGTGGCCGGATCAATGAATGATCAAACATTAAACGATATGGATACGTTTAGCTACTTCGTGACATGAGTGAAGCGGTGAATATTATTATTCTCCGCTAGAAGCGCTGATATTATTTTGTTTCGGTGATGCATTATGACGGGCGGACAAATATTTCGATAAATGAATTCTGTAGGTTAAGTTAGATATTGTAATCAAACTTCATGTTGCATGTTTGCTTTCACGCTGCAGTTTCATGCTTATTTGGGATTTTTATTAAGACAACGATATGGCCAAACGTGGATGAACATATCATTAAACTTTAACGTTTAAACAATATGGCCAGTATTAGTTGGCCATTTCATAAAATGACCGGCCACATCATGAAATGATCAATTTTACGATATGGCTACGTCATATACAATATGTGTATGCCGTGGCCATATTACACTTATATACCACATGTGCCACCATATAGGTATAATATGTCGTATAAATCAATCAAGATATTAATTTATGTATCTAGACACTTGAAATAGTAAAAACAAATCTACTTAGGTCCTTATCTACCTTTAAAGATATTTTTGCTAGCAAACCTATAAGATTGTTTCCATGAAGGAAAAAAGAAAGTACTGCATATTATTTTAGTATGTTTGCACTGTGGACTCGGCACTTGCCTTCCAATCGGGCGGTTCAAATTTCGAGACCGCCATGTACCAATGGGGAGCCCCTACGGTTGCATAACCTTTTTAGCCATATTATAATTTGGCATAACAATTTCGGCCCTAAAGTTTTTTCGCATAAATAATGATACGCAAAGTTCTATACACGCAGAATGATTACATTGGCATATTACATATTTAATCAAATTTTCTTTGGCATAATTGTAATGTGCATAAAAATAAAAGGCATATGTATAACAAAGAATAACGCCTAAAGATGAAATCCCAAAGAGCACTCCGAGCAAGGGGTGCAGTCCGCCTCCCGCAAGCAAAAATTAAAAGAACTTATAGGATTAAACTGTAGGTTAGGTTAGATATTGTGACCATACAGAGCGGAGCATTAAACTGCTTGAAAAATAAATTTATTGGCTAAAACTGTAGGTTAGATTAGGTTCTTACCTAACTTACTCGGGGAATGGCTAACGCCGATTCTGATTGTCTATACGGATGTAGAAGTTGCTTGGAGGGTGGTTTAGCCAGGTATGGGATTTGATTTATACCCGAGACCAATGGCATATCCTTGGGGCGGCCTTGTCAGCTTTCAGCTCCTTGTTGAATCGTAAAGAGATTATCCCCCGCATTTAAAAAAAAGGTTCTCACCTAACCTACAGATTTTTATAACATATGATTACTAAACTTTATGTCTTAGGTTGATATACCTATACATGGTATGATTAGTAACATTATAGTAAAAACAGGTATGCAAGAACAAAATTAAGCTTATTTATTATTATTATAAAAGAGTTTATGGGAAAACAAAGTATGCCTAATTATTTATTCTGTATGAACGTTATACGAAAAGTATAGTATGCCGAAAAACGTTATGCAATTTCAAAATATATAAAAAAACCTTTTCATTTTATGCGATCGATTATGGAGCCGTACCAATGTGTTTTTCATTTCGAATTTTATATGTACATTTCTCTGACGCTCTTACGATAAAGGAAAATATCGTGAGGCAACCTGCCTACATCTGCGACGAAAATCGATGGTGTATGTAAAGTCGACTAATTCACCCTGGACTAAGGCCTTTCACCTTTTTTTTCTCGGGGGAAATGCGTGACCGCACCCGCTAAAACACCCCGGTGTTCTCCCTGCCCTTATGGGCACGCTCGGTAAGGGTCACACTGCGACTCCACTGCCCGCGCGCCCGGGCAAGCTCGACTAACTGATCGGGCTATCGCCAAGGTGGGGATTGCCCGAGAACACCAGGGCGATCCCCAGACGGAGGGCCTTACGAGTGCCTCCACGAAGGCCTAATCACCCTAACTATATAGGGTAAGCTCGAGTCCCTCGGTGGGGCGTAATGAGCTGTGATGATGATAATGATGTTTATACTCGTAGTTTATGGTTTTGTTTACATTTTACAGGTTCATCATCTGTAATATTAGTATATAATATGAGACATGACTACTGCACTCCCCGCATAAAAATGAAATAGCACTAGAAAGAAACAGCAACAAACAAATCTCTGCTGTGTAAAAGGAATAAAGGTAATTTAAATATACATCAAACACTTGTGAATTTATGCTTTGACAAAAATCATATTTTTAAAACATATTATATCTTTACTAATTTTTATTACTTATTTTCCAGAAATGAATAATATGAATCCTGCTATAGAAAACTTCCTTCGACATCTTCAATTATTAAACTACGTGAAAAAGAAGGAATAGAAAAATGTTTACAATTACGCTTACAAGATGCTGAAAAATGTATGGAAAAGAAATCCTTGACTGTAGTGATGAAACACAATACATGTCCATTGTATGCAGATTGAGCGAGCTAAGATGTGTCAGGAAATAATATACTCCATCATAGATAAATCAAGTTAAACTTCCATAAGATGAATATATTTATTTTTGTTTAACTAAAAGAATCTCTTGAAAATCAACTAGATAAATAACCATGTATAAGTATTTGAAGAAATGTACCTAACTCCAGCTATGCATTATGGAGTTAAATTATGTGGATTTGCAAGAGAATGAAGATAAAATTATCCCATTATGTCACGCGTAAAGGATTAAGGAATAAATTACACACTAAGAATTGTCATTACACTATAATTATGACAATAAAACAGTCTGGAATTATTTTCAAATGCTATATAAATCTGTCAAAATTTAAGGAGATATAAGGTAATTTCAGTCGAAGATCAATCGTTTTTTTTTATATTTCTAAAATAATAACATGTTGCGGATTTTTAGATTTTTGTTTATTTCTTATTCAGAGAAAGCTGTCAATTCTTATTAATTTTAACATTTTAATGATAATAAAATAATAATTCGATTCTATTCTTTTTAATAATTTATTTTTATTGTTATTTTCAGAATACCAAAAAATTGGACAGAAGAACATAATATGATATCTTACAAGATGAAAAATGCGTGTGAAAACAGCTGCCCAAATTTTGCAATAGCGTTGCTGTTGCTACTTAACAAGTCCTAGGAAGAATATTCCTACAGAGTGTTGACACTTTATTCCATTTTTGTTTATCATTGACAAACTTTTTAATAGTCTTGCGGCCAATTTCAGTAATCTTGGCTTAGGACAATCTTAAGTACGAGTAGTATCATATCACTTCATGTGTTTAATGAAATTAATTTAACAGCATGTCACTTGTGATTGTCCCAAGTTTAGACAAGATATGTGAAATTGGCCATTAACACAGAGGCGGCAAGCGGGACGGTAGCGGAGCGAAATTTTTGTAATGTTCTTGTTGCTATGGATGGACCACGTCACAGAAGTGAACACCCGTGAAAGCGGCGATTTCGTAAATCGCTTACCGCAATTCCGCTACCCGCCCCACTTCCGCCTCTGTGGGTGAGATGCTTTAAGATTCAGTTACACAAGGAGTTTCTCGCACTCGAGCGGCGAAAAATTGTATGTGATTATCCCGTGGCAAAATTTGCCATTAAATTATCGCCTGTAGTTTACATTTTTAGAAAAACATATTTATCAAGGCGATTTTTGGATACGAGTATCACAGACGAAACTCATCTCTCTTATAACGTTTACACCACAGGCGAGTAATCGTAGATATATATATAGATAGACGCATATTACGTGTCTCAACTTATTTATACAATGCTTGGGCAAGAATCGCAAGTGTCGATGCGAGACTCTTTAAGAGAAACTCTTATAGTTTGTTAATACAGGCTCGCGGCCTAGAAGAGTTTAAATAGCGATAAATTATTGTATTCGAGAGGCAAAACTCGTATAGTTTGTTTACACTAGGCAAGCATGTTATTGCTTAGAAGAAATTGTCGTTCGCGTACGAAAAAATCTCCTTGTATAACGGGCCCTTTAAGCTCCTTTTCATTTATTTATGGAAATAGTACATTATATTGCCTTGATCCGTGGCGTCCAGCATCGCTGAATGATAGTAGGTATGCGGGCCGCCTGCATTACAAAATCCGCCGATACTCTAGGGGGATATTGTCTAAGAAAACATCTATCACGATCGCTTACAATTTGACAATCGCTGTACATCCATTGCTCCTTTATAAAAGGATGTCGGCGCAGAGTCCTGTATTCGTGGTGCAATGGCTGTTAAATTATAATCGATCGTGATAGATTTTTTCTTAGACAATAACCCATCTGTTGTGGTCACGACTTGAACTTATAGTACTTTTCACAAACATGCAAGAAAATCAAACAGTAATAAAATACAATAAATGTTTTGCTGAATTTTAAATTGAGAAGTAATTAAATGGTTAGCAATTATAAAATTTGTTGAGCCACAAAAAAACAGCATTTAAATATTTTGGTCGGCATACAAAGATTTTGTTTGCAAATAAAAAAAACAGGCAGCAATCCTTGTTCCGCAAATAACTTTGATAATGGTTAAAAATTAAATCATAAATAGGCAGCTTACAATAACATGAGTTTGCATAATAAATATTAAGTCCGCAAAAAACTACTTACTTGGTTCGCAAAATAACTACTTGATCAGCAAGATTTCATGATTGATCAACAGAGAAAACATGTCTTTAAGCAGTGTATTTGATTGGTTTGCTTAGTTAAAACATGGTGAGCAACATAACTAATTGGATTGCACAAAATTACTAATTTTATTTTATAACAATAAAAAAATATTTTATTAGTGCCTAATACGTTTAGCCTCTTTTTGAAAATAACAAGTTTAGAAACGTCAAAGCGTATGTAGAAACTGTAGGCGGGTCAAAAATAGGTAGCGAGGAGCGAAGCGACGAGCGTAGGTTTGAACATGAACCAAGCGCGCGAGCCGAGCGAGCGAAGCGAGCGTGCCGCGGCAGCGGCCGGCGAAGCGCCAGAAACGACTTTATGTGTATTCTCGACTTTATGCATACTTATTGCTTGTGGAAACTGCTAATTTTGAGGTTAGTTTTTTCGAATTTCAAATGCTCATATCTCTGGAATTATGTACTTCCTTTTCTCTTGCCAAATTTCATGATTCTAGGTAGGCTAAACGTTATTAGGCATTTCGTTTTTAGGTGATATGTGTTTTAGGCCAAACGTTATTAGGCAATTTGTGTTTATTTTGCGCATGACAAGTATTTTTGCTACTTTTATATGCAGTTCAAAATGATTTTTTTGCTATCTGAGTGCTAACCAAAATTTTATTAAACAGGAGCAGCTCATTGCAGCTTATATAATTAATATGCTGTACAAAAATAATTACAGCCATACATAATGACATAAATTACTGATTGATTTTGGAATGTTTGCTGGCCATGAGTTGCTGATCAATTAGCTATTTCTGCTCACAAAAATACGAATACTATGCTAACCATTTAAATAACACCCTTTTAAATTTCCGCCGGCATTGAAATATCTTCATCACTCGATGAACTCATACAATATTAATTTCTTTTTCTTTGGTGATTTATATAACGGAGTTTTCTTTTTGTTGTACTAAGTCATAATTCAAATAAAGTGAATTTACTTCTTTAGTAATCATGAACAGGCTATAAAATGAGTTCGTTTCATTTTTAAATTACATTTTTTGCCTTTGTCTAGCCCAATACTACTCCAAGTATGACTTATCCCAAAAATGGTTGTATAAGATATATGTACTCGTATAATATGCCGTATCATGTTTGTGAAAAATATTATTATGTTACAAATATGTACAATAAATATTTCAATCAATAATCAGGCAGATCAATCGACAAAATTTTGTCGTATAATATTGCTTAAGTTATAATAAGGGAGACAACCTATTGAAAAAATTACGCCTAGCAATATTATATAAAAGTATTACTTATTTGAGACTAATGTATAATTCAAGAGTAATTTTGGGGGTCTTCTATCTTGAAATGAAATTGATTGTAAAACAAACTAAATAATTCGTTGATTATTTATAATCTGTATCAAGTGATCAACTAAATGTTAACAGTTTAGAAAATTATATTATTAAAACAAGGTTATCATCATTAGAATAGAGCAATTATACTTTTGATGTATGTACACTTTCATGCAATGAAATCGACCCACCTCAGTGGTTCACCTCATTCGTAAATATCAGTATATTAAAAATAAAATAAAAAATTTCATAAGCATTATTTTAATATATTCTAAACATGGATAAAAGAAGCTGACAATACACTTATTTCTTAGAAAAATCCTGATTCTCATTTTTACGTTATATGCAATTTCTGTGATTGTGCAGTGTTAAAAGTTGACTACCACAATGTTTATTCAAAAATTTATTATTCCTACAGATTTATTAACTCTAAATAACTTAAGCTAATTTTCCCAAAAAAAATATGTACAGATTTTTTATAATCTTGGTACTTATTTTTAATAATTTTGGTTTTCAGTTTGTAAAATCAATAAACCTTAATGTCACAGTAAAGATTGGTCTGATGTGAACCTAAGCTCTTGTTTAACAACACAAGGTTAAAAGAAATTATTTCTTGATGGTAAATTTTGATTTGTTAAGCTCTGAACCAAAGCGTACAAGTGGGTCGATTTTGTACTTCAGTGTAGTTAATTAATACCCATTCTTGTATATTATACTGGCCACGTGGTTATATTCAAATGTATAATATTGTACTCTTAAAATATGTACTGCATTTTAGAAATGATGTTTTAAATTGTTTAAAGAAAATAGGGGAAAAAATGCAGTATCATACTCATTTATTGTCAATTTACAAGCCTATTGCAAATAAACACAAACTTGTTCCCATCATTTCTGTTTACTTCTATTTTGCCACCAACTGAAGATTAATTTGACCGTTTGCCGAGTAACATCGATTTTATGGAACAAGTTTATTTTGCTGTAAGGCTATTGTATTGAACCATGCTAAGTATTATTTCGATATTCTATTCCTCTGCCTTATTGGGAATTTCGATTGTTATTTACAAATGTAATAAACTCTTTAATTGATATGTTTAATTACTGATCACTTGTTCTCTTGTTTTACATTATTATATATGTAAAATGTACGCCTTCTTAATTTTAATATTAAATTATAAATTACTAATAATATACATAATAATTAGCTACACATTATTTGAAAAGAGTAACTCGTGTCTCGCTCTTCAGAGATAGATGTCAGCATTTCGACCAAGTGATAGAATCAATTTCTAATTAAATTAATTATTCAATTTAATTGTCGCTTGTACTTATATTACATATTGCCTTTGCTAAGATTGAAAGTGTTTATTACATTAGTAAACATATATTAGAAATTAGGTATCCTATATTTTGCGAGCATATGGTGTTCATTATGTGCAGTTACTAAGCGATACCCACTTCACATGATTTACTTTGCAACAATTTTGTGTTAACTTTTATAAAGTGTGTTATATATAATTTGAGAAATGAGAAATAAAACTTGAAACAAAAGCTTGCCATTTTATTGTTTAGTGTTGAATATGAATAGATTTCGTCCTAATAATGGAAACAAACATCTTTTTTCTATGGCTATAGTTTTTGATGACAGCATAATTATAATTTTAATCAGGGCAAGGCAATTGTAATTACCGAGAAAATATTATAATTAATACTGTAATATCTGTTTATTTCTGGCTAATGTTTTTTTCTTCTAGAAAACTGTTTTTTTTTTAAATTCGTTGCGTTTTCTTGGCAGTTATAATTTCCTCTGTATGTAGTTATATAATGTCCCATAATTTACGCAAAATGTAATTTTAATAGAAAACAGATTTTTTATTAGAAATTTTTAATTTTTTTATTGCTTCGTATAGAGTATATAGATTGGGTTTATGTATGGAATAGTACCTACATGGGATAAATGGCCACCACGGCTTTGCTGACAAGTACGCATTCTTTTATTGAAATTTTCTGTGACCGTTTCGCAAATATGTGGTTGAATTTCATTAATACACCGCCGAATTTCCATCTTCAAGGCATTAGTTGCATAGTGGATTTGTTACTTTGTTAGCATAGATCTTTGATTTAAAAAAAAACAAAGAAGTCGCATGGTGTTAAATCGCAAGATCTGGATGGTCAATTCTGATCACAAAAAATCTGTTTTCTATCAAAATAAAATTTTGCATAAATTATGGGATATCCATTATTATGCAAAATTAGGTATCCACGTCGTATAGTATAGCAATTTAAATGTCTGCAACATCTCCAGATGGCAGGCATATCGCTATCTATTGACACTCGAATCTCTTTCCTGGGGTATAAAGGAAGTCTCCAGTTGCCACAAGGAATATGTGACAACTGGAGAATTTTATATAATAGGGATGCAAAAGCAAAAGCCACTCTCAATTTGCCAGAAATGGACAGTGGCATCTGCTTTTAAACTCCTCATATAATACATATAGATTGCTTAGCATTTTGAACATATCGTAGGAATTTTATACCATTCCTAAATTGCAATAAGACCATTAAAACAATAATTTGGTCATAATTTAGTTGAAAATAACTTAGGATAAAATTAAGACACCATACACAGCAAAGCATCAAACTGAAAAATTCCTAAACTACTATAAAAAATGTGTAAAAACAACAATTTGGTTCGTTACTGGGTAAGCACACTACATTATATCTACTGCATGTTGCTAGCTTGCAAGGAGAAATATAGGATAAAAAAACTAGGTAAGGTTGGGGTGCGTTCCGGGAATGACTAGCGCCGATCCCGAATCCCGCCGTGCCTCTATGGGGGTGGAAGTTACTGGAGGGTGGTTTAGCCAGGTATGGGGTTTATATCCTAATCCAAAAGCATATCCTTTTGGCGGGTTTGTCAACTTTTCAGTCCCTTGTCGAATCGTAGAGATTCCTCCGACCGAAAAAAAAAAGATTTAGATTATAGTGACCGACCACTTAATGGGGCATTAAAACTACATGTTGCATATTGTATACGACAGCAAATACAAACGTTAACAATGTTTATTTGCATACCCACGTTTCTTTCATGCTTCCAACACATTTCCTATTGGTAATAAAAATAAAATTTGGTAAATAAAGTCAAGACGTCCATACGTTGGATCGGCTCAAACGCACACCTTTTATTTCACATTGAATTTAAAAATAACTACCTACTCTTAAAAACTACTAAGCTGAACAGAAATAAAAACGTTTATAATTATAATGAATCTAACTGACCCGGCTCATGATGCTATGGCTGTGGCTCAATATTGAAGTCTGTATCAATGTTATTAGAGTAGAATCCATACTATGTAGATGTTATAAAGAACGTCAGTGTCGCTGTGGACTAGACACTGAGCTTATCGGGACGTCCGGGGTTTGATCCTACCATGTACCAATTCATTTCTCCTCTTTCGCATTTCATATCCTTTTGTTATGATATAGGTAAATATGTCACAGCGAAAGTAATAAATGCGGATATTATGCATAATATCTACACAATTTAGACAAAGTGATAATTGACACAAAATTAATCACATTAACCAGCTATTTTATATAATATCATTCAAGACTTAGATAAAGTAATAAATTAGGTTAGAAAGAATCAGCAAATGTTAATTATAGGCGTAAAAAAATTTTTTACCACCCAGAACTAACTTTGATTACCTCAAATATAGTTGGATAAGTTAAGTTAAATATTTTTTGACCAGCCAGAACCAACTCGGGCACCTCAAACACAGTTGCAGATAGGTTAAGTTAATTTTTTTTTATGACTACACAGAACCGACTTGGGGGATTTGAAACAGTTGTTTAGATTAGATTAGAAATAAGAAGCGGGACGATGCATTTCAAGCCGTATTTATTACTTTAACTAACTTCTTAAAGTCGACCAATCCGCATTAGGCTAGCGTGGTTTAGTAGGCTTGAGCCCCTCGGTGGGGACTTATATGAGCTATGGTAATGAATGTTGTACTTATCATCGTAATGTCGTCGAAAAAAAAAAAAGAAAAATCATACAAAACAATACATACATACAGAATAATATAGTTTAATTATAACACAAAACAAACTCATAGTTAAGGTCGCATTCAAGAATCTCGATTATGTAGTAAACATAATAGGCAAACTTATGAAGTGTAATAAACTGTAGATAGCATTATTATGAAATCGAAACAACGCCATCTAATGGATGGTTAAGTTGTATGAAACGCGACATCTATATGGATTTCAAATGAGTTTTCGAAGTAGATCATAACCTTTCCAGTTTTTTAAATAATCGAACACCTTTCTTTTTTAATGCAAATTTGAAAAAAAGACATGTTTCCACTGAAACGCAACTGAAAACCTTTTTTTTTGATTATAAAAGTGAAGTCCAGAAGAAGAACCACCGCGGGGTGCTTGCTCCCCGCGGCACACACGTGACGTCTTAAGTCTTTCATTTGAAACCCATATAGATTGGGTTTCAAATAAAAGACTTTTCCGAGTAGAATGTAACCTTTCTGGTTTTTTTAATAATCGACCACATTTTTAGGCAAATTTTATGTAACTTCAAAAAACGATAAATTTTTTGCACCGACTCGCAACTGAAAACCTTTTGCTTAGAAAAACATTAAGTGGACCACTCCACCGCGGGGTGCTTGCTCCCCGCGGCACACACGCGACATCGATATCGCTTCGAAATAAAAGAGCGTATAAAGTACATCATAACCTTTTCAGCTTTTTGATCAATCGAACACCTTTTTTAGGCAAATTTTAATTTGACCTGAAAAAAGATACATTTTTGCACCAAATCGCAACTGAAGACTTTTTTTTTATTACAAAAGCGATGTGAGGACTACACCACCGCGAGGTGCTTGCACCTCGCGGCACACACGCGTCCACATGATGATTCAGTGTTGCCACCGCTCCGAAATGACAGATCGCTTTTGCTTTTCTTTTGCCACCTATGTAATATGGGTATCAAATGTAAGGATTTTATTAGTAGAACACGATACAGTGAGTGATATTGCTTCAAACTCAATATGGCCGCCGCTCCGAAATGTCAAATCGCTTTTCCTTCTCCACCTATGTAATATGGGTATCAAATGTAAGGATTTTAAGTGTAGAATACGATTCAGTAAGTGACGTTTCTCCAAATTAAATATGGCCGCCGCTCCGAAATGACAGACCGATTTTCCTTCTCCACCTGTGTAATATGGGTATCAAATGTAAGGATTTTATTAGTAGAACACGATACATTGAGTGATATTGCTTCAAACTCAATATGGCCGCCGCTCCGAAATGTCAAATCGCTTTTCCTTCTCCACCTATGTAATATGGGTATCAAATGTAAGGATTTTAAGTGTAGAATACGATTCAGTAAGTGAAGTTTCTCCAAATTCAATATGGCCGCCGCTTCAAAATGGCGGATCGCTTTTCTTTTGCCACCTATGTAATATGGGTATCAAATGTAAGGATTTTATTAGTAGAACACGATACAGTGAGTGATATTGCTTCAAACTCAATATGGCCGCCGCTCCGAAATGTCAAATCGCTCTTCCTTCTCCACCTATGAAATATGGGTATCAAATGTAAGGATTTTCAGAGTAGAACGTAACCTTTTCAGTTTTTTTAATAATCGAACACCATTTTTTATGTAACTTAAAAAAACGAAAATTTTTTTGCACCGACTCGCAACTGAAAACCTTTTGGTTAGAAAAACATTAAGTGGACCATTCCACCGCGGGGTGCTTGCTCCCCGCGGCACACACGCGACATCGACATCGCTTCGAAATAAAAGAGCGTATAAAGTACAACATAACCTTTCCAGCTTTTTGATCAATCGAACACCTTTTTTAGGCAAATTTTAAATTGACCTCAAAAAATATACATTTTTGCACCAAATCGCAACTGAAAACTTTTTTTTTATTACAAAAGCGATGTGAGCACTACACCACCGCGAGGTGCGTGCACCTCGCGGCATACGCGCGTCCACATGACAATTCAATGTTGCCGGCGCATGGAAATGACAGATCGCCTTTTTTTGCCACCCACCGAATATGGGTATCAAATGAATGGACTTTGAGTGTAAAATACGATACAGTCACTGACATTGCTTCAAATTCAATACGGCCGCCGCCCCTAATTGGCCGATCCCTTTTCTTTTGCCACCCACGTTATATGGGTATCAAATGAAAGAGCATTCAGAGTAGATCGTATCCTTTCCAGTTTTTTGAATATTCGAACACCTTTTTTAGGCAAATTTTTAAACTTCAGCAAAAAAAGACACATTTTTGCACCGACTCGCAACCGATTACCTTTTGATTACAAAAGCTAAAGTGGGGGGTCCACCACCGCGGGGTGCGCGCACCCCGCGGCACACACGCGACATCTAGTCTAGTCTATACTATATAAAGCTGGATTACCACTGACTGACTCACTCACTCACTCACTCACTGATCAGGGGTATTTTTGGGACATTTGCGATTACTTTTGGGTGTTGGAATGTTAGAAAGAGATGGACTACTGATTCATTCGAGTAGATTGACGTGTTCGAAATTTGAAAAATCCAAGATGGCCGACGGCGCGAAATGTCAAAATTTCCAAAACGACTCCGATCGCGCTGGTTTTTGGTACGCGTGATCGTTTCGCCCCCGGGGATTGGGTGCTTCTGTCGGAATGTGAAAAAACAAAATGGCCGCGCCGCCATCTTGGATCGAAAAACCCGTTTCGCCCCGTGTTTGCGACCGAACACGCGCGTGATTTTCGGGATTTCGGCTGATTTTTTTGATGGCTCCGGTCGAACGCGTCCTCGAGTTTCCGATTATGGTAGCCGGTTGGCGAAAAACAGAATGGCGGCGGCGCCGGCGGCCATCTTGGAACGCTCAAATTTTTGACATTTTTGAACCGCATTTTCGCCAAGATGGCGGCCTCGGAGTGGGGTCAAATGTTCTGGGCGGGGTTAGAGCTCGGCGCAAAGTGTTGCCAGGTTGGAAAAATTTTCTACCATTTTTGGTAGTTTTTCCTCTGGGGGCCCGAAAAGTCAAAAATCGAAATAACGACTTTTCGCAATTTTCAACCCCATGCGCCTATAGAGGGTCGGGGCCTCTATGACTTTCTGGTATTTTTATTTTCCGCAACTGGCAACACTGGCCGCCAAGGGGGTTTGAATTTTTTCGTAGACCCGATTTGACCCGAATTGATCTCCCCGTTCCAGACGTGCTGGCAACGTGGGGTAAACGTCATCCTGCTTCGTATACGATGCAGTTACCGGGAAAAATCCGAAACTTTGACATTTCAACATGGCGGCTCCGCTGGCGGCCATTTTGTAAAGTGTTGCAATTTCGAAAAAATAAAATCCCGATTTTGACGCGGTTGCCGGCGTTTTTCGACTGACAACACCTGGTGGCCTTTTGTAGGGCTGGCTAAGAGGAATCAAACCGTGGGGTAATTTACCCCGATTTTGGGGTAATTTCCCCGTTTTGGGGGAAAACGTAAATTTCGTCTTTTTTCAACTTTTTTCATATGGCGGGGTGGAACAGGCGTCGCTGATCATTTCTACCCACATTTGGGACCGGAGATATGGCAACACTGGCAGCTTGGGCGGTTTTTGTTGTCAGCGACGACCCACATTTGACGATTTTTTGACGGGGTTTGGTTAGGGTTAGGGGCCATCCGGTGATACCAATCGATAGGAAATATAGTCAAGTATTTTTAAAAAATTTGACATTTCAATTTTTCAAGATGGCGGCGGCGCTGGCGGCCTTTTTTTAAAAAGTTGCGCTTTTTGCTATTCCGGTGCGGTTTTCAGCCGCGGCATGGTGATATGGGTATTAAATGAAAGGGTTTTGCGAGTACTACACGATACACGTAGTGTCACCGATATAGATTAAAAATGGCCGCCATTAAAAAAAGGCTGGTTCATATTTCTTTTGCGACCATAGCAATATGGGTATCAAATGAAAGGGTTTTAAGAGTGAAACAAAACCAAGTAAATGATTTTTGTCTAAATTCAATATGGCCGCCGCTTCCAAAATGGCGGATTGCATTTCTTTTGCCACCCACGTAATATGGGTATCAAATGAAAGGCATTTGGGAGTAGAACACGATAAAGTGAGTGACATTGCTCCAAAATCAAAATGGCCGCCGCTCCGAAATGTCAAATCGCTTTTCCGTCTCCACCTATGTAATATGGGTATCAAATGAAAGGGTTTTATTAGTAGAACACAATAAAGTAAGTGACATTGCTTCAAACTCAAAATGGCCGCCGCTCCGAAATGTCAAATCGCTTTTCCTTCTCCACCTATGTAATATGGGTATCAAATGAAAGGGTTTTATTAGTAGAACACGATACAGTGAGTGACATTGTTTCAAACTCAATATGGCCGCCGCTCCGAAATGTCAAACCGCTTTTCCTTCTCCACCTATGTAATATGGGTATCAAATGAAAGGGTTTTATTAGTAAAACACGATACAGTGAGTGACATTGCTTCAAACTCAATATGGCCGCCGCTCCGAAATGTCAAACCGCTTTTCCTTCTCCACCTATGTAATATGGGTATCAAATGTAAGGATTTTAAGTGTAGAACACGATTCAGTAAGTGACGTTTCTCCAAATTCAATATGGCCGCCGCTACGAAATGTCAAATCGATTTTCTTTTGCCACCTATGCAATATGGGTATCAAATGTAAGGATTTTATTAGTAGAACACGATACAGTGAGTGATATTGCCTCAAACTCAATATGGCCGCCGCTCCGAAATGTCAAATCGCTTTTCCTTCTCCACCTATGTAATATGGGTATCAAATGAAAGGGTTTTATTAGTAGAACACGATACAGTGAGTGACATTGTTTCAAACTCAATATGGCCGCCGCTCCGAAATGTCAAACCGCTTTTCCTTCTCCACCTATGTAATATGGGTATCAAATGTAAGGATTTTAAGTGTAGAATACGATTCAGTAAGTGACGTTTCTCCAAATTCAATATGGCCGTCGCTCCGAAATGACAGACCGATTTTCCTTCTCCACCTATGTAATATGGGTATCAAATGTAAGGATTTTATTAGTAGAATACGATACAGTGAGTGATATTGCTTCAAACTCAATATGGCCGCCGCTCCAAAATGTCAAATCGCTTTTCCTTCTCCACCTATGTAATATGGGTATCAAATGTAAGGATTTTTAGAGTAGAACGTAACCTTTTCAGTTTTTTTAAATAATCGAACACCATTTTTTATGTAACTTAAAAAAAAGATTTTTTTTTGCACCGACTCGCAACTGAAAACCTTTTGCTTAGAAAAACATTAAGTGGACCACTCCACCGCGGGGTGCTTGCTCCCCGCGGCACACACGCGACATCGACATGGCTTCGAAATAAAAGAGCTTATAGAGTAGAACATAACCTGTTGAGCTTTTTGATCAATCGAACACCTTTATTAGTTAAATTTTAAATCGACCTCAAAAAAGATACATTTTTGCACCAAATCGCAACTGAAAACATTTTTTTATTACAAAAGCGATGTGAGGACCACACCACCGCGAGGTGCGCGCACCTCGCGGCACACACGCGTCCACATGATGATTCAGTGTTGCCACCGCTCCGAAATGACAGATCGGTTTTGTTTTGTCACCCACGGAATATGGGTATCAAATGAATGGAATTTTAGTGTAAAATACGATACAGTCAATGACATTACTTCAAATTCAATATGGCCGCCGCCTCTAATTAGCCGATCGCTTTTCTTTTGCCACCCACGTTATATGGGTATCAAATGAAAGCGCATTCCGAGTAGATCGTATCCTTTCCAGTTTTTTGAATATTCGAACACCTTTTTTAGGCAAATTTTTAAACTTCAGCAAAAAAAGACACATTTTTGCACCGACTCGCAACCGATTACCTTTTGATTACAAAAGCTAAAAGTGGAACAACACCTCCGCGGGGTGCTCGCACCCCGCGGCACACACGCGACATCTAGTCTATACTATATAAAGCTGGATTACCACTGACTGACTGACTGACTGACTCACTGACTGATCAGGAGTATTTTTGGGACATTTGCAGTTACTTTTGGGTGTTGAGGTGTTAGAAAGAGATGCACTACCCATTAAAAGACACAGGATTCGATATTCGAAATTTGAAAAATCCAAGATGGCCGCCACCGCGAAATGTCAATTTTTTCAAAATGGCTCCGAGCGTGCTGGTTTTTTGATGGTTCTTGATCGTGTCGCTCCCGGGGATGAGGTGCAACTGTCAAAAAATGAAAAAACAAAATGGCCGCGCCGCCATCTTGGACTGAAAAACCCGTTTCGCCCCGTGTTTGCGACCGAAGACGCGCGTGATTTTTGAGATTTCGCCTGATTTTTTGGATGAATTCCCTTAAACTCGTCCTCGAGTTCCCAAATATGGGGGCCGATTGGCGAAAACCAAAATGGCGTCGACGCCGGCGGCCATCTTGGAAAGCTCAAATTTTTGACTTTTTTTAACCGCATTTTCGCCAAGATGGCGGCCTCGGAGTGGGGTGAAATGTTCTAGGCGGGGTTAAGACTCGGCGCGAAGTGTTGCCAGGTGTGAAAATTTTTCTACCGTTTTTGGTAGTTTTTCCTCTGGAGGCCCGAATAGTCGAAAATCGAAATAACGACTTTTCGCAATTTTCAACCCCATGCGCCTATAGAGCGTCGGGGCCTCTATGACGTTCTGGTATTTTTATTTTCCGCAACTGGCAACACTGGCCGCCAAGGAGGTTTGAATTTTTTCGTAGACCCGAATTGACCCGAATTGATCTCCCCGTTGCAGATGTGCTGGACATGTGGGGTAAACGTCATTCTGCTCCGTATATGATGTAGTTACTGGGAAAAATCCGAAACTTTGACATTTCAAGATGGCGGCTCCGCTGGCGGCCATTTTGTTAAGGGTTGCAATTTCGAAGGCATTAATTCGCGATTTTGACGCGGTTGCCGGCGTTTTTCGACTGACAACACCGGGTGGTCTGTCGTAGTGCACGCCGAGGGAAATCTAATAGTGGGGTAATTTTCCCCGATTTTGGGGTAATTTCTCCGTTTTAGGGGAAAACGTAAATTTCGACTTTTTCAATTTTTTTTTGATATAGCGGGGTGGAACAGTCGTCGCTGATCATTTCTACCAACATTTGGAGCTGGTGTTATGGCAACACTGGCAGGTGGGACGGTTTATATTGTTAGCGACAACCCAAATTTGACGATTTATTGGCGGGGTTGTGTGAGGGCTAGCGGGTAGCTCGTAATGTCACTTGATAGCACATATAGTCGGCTTGACATAAAAAATATGACATTTAAATTTTTCAAGATGGCGGCGGCGCAGGCGGCCATTGTTTCAAAATTTGCGCTTTTTGCTATTTCAGTGCGGTTTTCGGTAGCGGCACTGTAATATGGGTATCAAATTTAAGGATTTTAAGTGTAGAATACGATACAGTTAGTGACGTTGCTTCAAATTCAATATGGCCGCCGCTCCGACATGTCAAATCGATTTTCTTTTGCCACCTATGCAATATGGGTATCAAATGAAAGGGCTTTAATAGTAGAACACGATGCAGTGAGTGACGTTGTTTCAAACTCAATATGGCCGCCGCTTCAAAATGGCCGACCGCTTTCCTTTCACCACCTATGCAATATGGGTATCAAATGTAAGGGTTTTATTAGTAGAACACGATACAGTGAGTTACATTGCTTCAAATTCAATATGGCCGCCGCTGCGAAATGTCAAATCGCTTTTCCTTCTCCACCTATGTATTATGGGTATCAAATGTAAGTGTTTCATTAGTAGAACACGATACAGTGAGTGACATTGCTTCAAACTCAATATGGCCGCCGCTCCGAAATGTCAAATCGCTTTTCCTTCTCCACTTATGTAATATGGGTATCAAATGTAAGGATTTTAAGTGTAGAACACGGTACAGTAAGTGACGTTACACCAAATTGAATATGGCCGCCGCTCCAAAATGTCAAATCGATTTTCTTTTGCCACCTATGCAATATGGGTATCAAATGTAAGGGTTTTATTAGTAGAACACGATACAGTGAGTGATATTGCTTCAAACTCAATATGGCCGCCGCTCCGAAATGTTTAATCGTTTTTCTTTCGCCACCTATGTAATATGGGTATCAAATGTTTGGATTTTAATTGTAGAATACGATTCAGTAAGTGACGCTGTTCCAAATTCAATATGGCCGCCGCTCCGAAATGACAGACCGATTTTCCTTCTCCACCTATGTAATATGGGTATCAAATGTAAAGCTGGATTACCACTGACTGACTCACTGACTCACTCACTGATCAGGGGTATTTTTGGGACATTTGCAGTTACTTTTGGGTTTTGGGATGTTAGAAAGAGATGCATGATCGATTCAGTCGAGTAGAAAGCGATATTCGAAATTTGAAAAATCCAAGATGGCCGCCGGCGCGAAATGTCAAAATTTCCAAAACGGCTCCGATCGCGCTGGTTTTTGGGACGCGTGATCGTTTCGCCCCCGGGGATGAGGTGCTTTTGACTTTTTTGAACCGCATTTTCGCCAAGATGGCGGCCTCGGAGTGGGGTCAAATGTTCTGGGCGGGGTTAGAGCTCGGCGCAAAGTGTTGCAAGGTTGGAAAAATTTTCTACCATTTTTGGTAGTTTTTCCTCCGGGGGCCCGAAAATTCGAAAATCGAAATAACGACTTTTCGCAATTTTCAATCCCGTGCTCATATAGAACGTCGGGGCCTCTATGACTTTCTGGTATTTTTATTTTCCGCAACTGGCAACACTGGCCGCCAAGGAGGTTTGAATTTTTTCGTAGACCCGATTTGACCCGAATTGATCTCCCCGTTCCAGATGAGCTGGCAACTTGGGGTAAACGTCATCCTGCTCCGTATATGATGTAATTACCGGGAAAAATCCGAAACTTTGACATTTCAAGATGGCGGCTCCGCTGGCGGCCATTTTGTTAAGGGTTGCAATATCGAAAACATGAATTCGCGATTTTGACGCGGTTGCCGGCGTTTTTCGACTGATAACACCGGGTGGCCTTTTGTAGGGCTGGCTAAGAGGAATCAAACCGTGGGGTAATTTTCCCCGATTTTGGGGTAAATTCCCCGTTTTGAGGGAGAACGTAAATTTCGACTTTTTAAATTTTTCCCCATATAGCGGGGTGGAACAGACGTCGCTGATCATTTCTACCTCCATTTGGGGCCGGTGATATGGCAACACTGGCAGCTGGGGCGGTTTTTTTTGTCAGCGACGACCCAACTTTGACTTTTTTTTGACGGGGTTAGGTGAGGGCTGGCGGCCAGCTGGTGATACCGATCGATAGGAAATATAGTCATGTATTTTTAAAAAAATTTACAGTTAAATTTTTCAAGATGGCGGCGGCGCTGGCAGCCTTTTTCTTTAAATTTGCGCTTTTTGCTATTTCGGTGCGGTTTTCAGCCGCGGCATATTGATATGGGTATCAAATGAAAGGGTTATGCGAGTACTACACGATACAAGTAACGTCACCTCTATGAATTCAAAATGGCCGCCATTAAAAAAATGTCGGATCACATTTCTTTTGCAACCATAGCGATATGGGTATCAAATGAAAGGGCTTTAAGAGTGAAACAAAACCGAGTAAATGATTTTTGTCTAAATTCAATATGGCCGCCGCTTCCAAAATGGCGGATTGCATTTCTTTTGCCACCCATGCAATATGGGTATCAAATGAAAGGGAATTGGGAGTAGAACACGATAAGGTGAGTGACGTTTCTCCAAATTCAATATGGCCGCCGCTTCAAAATGGCGGTTCGCTTTTCTTTTGCCACCTATGCAAGATGGGTATCAAATGAAAGGGCTTTAATAGTAAAAAACGATACAGTGAGTGACATTGCTTCAAACTCAATATGGCCGCCGCTCCGAAATGTCAAATCGCTTTGCCTTCTCCACCTATGTAATATGGGTATCAAATGTAAGGATTTTAAGTGTAGAATACGATTCAGTAAGTGACGTTTCTCCAAATTCAATATGGCCGCCGCTCCGAAATGACAGACCGATTTTCCTTCTCCACCTATGTAATATGGGTATCAAATGTAAGGATTTTAAGTGTAGAATACGATTCAGTAAGTGACGTTTCTCCAAATTCAATATGGCCGCCGCTCCGAAATGACAGACCGATTTTCCTTCTCCACCTATGCAATATGGGTATCAAATGAAAGGCCTTTAATAGTAGAACACGATACAGTGAGTGACATTGTTTCAAACTCAATATGGCCGCCGCTTCAAAATGGCCGACCGCTTTCCTTTTACCGCCTATGCAATATGGGTATCAAATGTAAGGATTTTATTAGTAGAACGCGATACAGTGAGTGACATTGCTTCAAACTCAATATGGCTGCCGCTCCGAAATGTCAAATCGCTTTTCCTTCTCCACCTATGTAATATGGGTATCAAATGTAAGGATTTTAAGTGTAGAATACGATTCAGTAAGTGACGTTTCTCCAAATTCAATATGGCCGCCGCTCCGAAATGACAGACCGATTTTACTTCTCCACCTATGTATTATGGGTATCAAATGTAAGGATTTTAGGTGTAGAATACGATTCAGTAAGTGACGTTTCTCCAAATTCAATATGGCCGCCGCTCCAAAATGGCGGATCGCTTTTGTTTTGCCACCTATGTAATATGGGTATCAAATGTAAGGATTTTATTAGTAGAACACGATACAGTGAGTGATATTGCTTCAAACTCAATATGGCCGCCGCTCCAAAATGTCAAATCGCTTTTCCTTCTCCACCTATGTAATATGGGTATCAAATGTAAGGATTTTTAGAGTAGAACGTAACCTTTTCAGTTTTTTTAAATAATCGAACACCATTTTTTATGTAACTTAAAAAAACGATTTTTTTTTGCACCGACTCGCAACTGAAAACCTTTTGCTTAGAAAAACATTAAGTGGACCACTTCACCGCGGGGTGCTTGCTCCCCGCGGCACACACGCGACATCGACATCGCTTCGACATAAAGTAGCGTATAAAGTACAACATAACCTTTCCAGTTTTTTGATCAATCGAACACCTTTTTTAGGCAAATTTTAATGTGACCTGAAAAAAGATACATTTTTGCACCAAATCGCAACTGAAAACTTTTTTTTTTATTACAAAAGCGATGTGAGGACTACACCACCGCGAGGTGCTTGCACCTCGCGGCACACACGCGTCCACATGATGATTCAGTGTTGCTACCGCTCCGAAATGACAGATCGCTTTTGTTTTGTCACCCACGGAATATGGGTATCAAATGAAAGGACTTTGAGTGTAAAATACGATACAGTCAATGACATTGCTTCAAAATCAATATGGCCGCCGCCCCTAATTGTACGATCGCTTTTCTTTTGCCACCCACGTTATATGGGTATCAAATGAAAGAGCATTCCGAGTAGATCGTATCCTTTCCAGTTTTTTGAATATTCGAACACCTTTTTTAGGCAAATTTTTAAACTTCAGCAAAAAAAGACACATTTTTGCACCGACTCGCAACCGATTACCTTTTGATTACAAAAGCTAAAGTGGGCGATCCACCTCCGCGGGGTGCTCGCACCCCGCGGCACACACGCGACATCTAGTCTATATTACATAAAGCTGGATTACCACTCATTCACTGACTGACTGATCAGGGGTATTTTTGGGACATTTGCGATTACTTTTGGGTGTTGGGATGTTAGAGTGAGATGGACTACTGATTAAAAGACACAGGATTCGATATTTGAAATTTGAGAAATCCAAGATGGCCGTCACCGCGAAATGTCAACTTTTCCAAAATGGCTCCGAGCGTGCTGGTTTTTTGGATGGTTCTTGATCGTGTCGCTCCCGGGGATGAGGTGCAACTGTCAAAATGCGAAAAAACAAAATGGCCGCGCCGCCATCTTGGATCGAAAAACCCGTTTCGCCCCGTGTTTTCGACCGAATACGCGCGTGATTTTTGGGATTTCGCCTGATTTTTTGGATGAATTCCCTTAAACTCGTCCTCGAGTTCCCGATTATGGGGGCCGATTAGCGAAAATCAAAATGGCGTCGACGCCGGCGGCCATCTTGGAACGCTCAAATTTTTGACTTTTTTGAACCGCATTTTCGCCAAGATGACGGCCTCGGAGTGGGGTAAAATGTTCTAGGCAGGGTTAAAGCTCGGCGCGAAGTGTTGCCAGGTGTGAACAATTTTCTACCGTTTTTGGTAGTTTTTCCTCTGGAGGCCCGAATAGTCGAAAATCGAAATAACGACTTTTCGCAATTTTCAACCCCATGCGCCTATAGAGCGTCGGGGCCTCTATGACTTTCTGGTATTTTTATTTTCCGCAACTGGCAACACTGGCCGCCAAGGAGGTTTAATTTTATCGTAGACCCGAATTGACCCGAATTGATCTCCCCGTTCCAGATGTGCTGGACATGTGGGGTAAACGTCATCCTGCTCCGTATATGATGTAGTTACCGGGAAAAATCCGAAACTTTGACATTTCAAGATGGCGGCTCCGCTGGCGGCCATTTTGTTAAGGGTTGCTATATCGAAAACATGAATTCGCGATTTTGACGCGGTTGCCGGTGTTTTTCGACTGACAACACCGGGTGGCCTTTCGTAGTGCTCGCCAAGGGAAATCCAACCGTGGGGTAATTTTCCCCGATTTTGGGGTAATTTCCCCGTTTTGGGGGAAAACGTAAATTTCGTCTTTTTTCAACTTTTTTCATATGGCGGGGTGGAACAGGCGTCGCTGATCATTTCTACCACCATTTGGGGCCGGTGATATGGCAACACTGGCAGCTGGGGCGGTTTTTATTGTCAGCGACGACCCAAATTTGACGATTTTTTGACGGGGTTTGGTTAGAGCTACGAGCAAGCTGGTGATACCAGTCGATAGGAAATATAGTCGAGTATTTTTAAAAAATTTGACATTTCAACTTTTCAAGATGGCGGCGGCGCTGGCGGCCTTTTTTAAAAAAATTGCGCTTTTTGCTATTTCGGTGCGGTTTTTAGCCGCGGAGTGGTGATATGGGTATCAAATGAAAGGGTTATGCGAGTACTACACGATACAAGTAACGTCACCTCTATGAATTCAAAATGGCCGCCATTAAAAAAATGTCGGATCACATTTCTTTTGCAACCATAGCGATATGGGTATCAAATGAAAGGGCTTTAAGAGTGAAACAAAACCAAGTAAATGATTTTTGTCTAAATCCAATATGGCCGCCGCTTCCAAAATAGCGGATTGCATTCCTTTTGCCACCTATGCAATATGGGTATCAAATGAAAGGGATTTGGGAGTAGAAGACGACAAAGTGAGTGACATTGCTCCAAAATCAAAATGGCCGCCGCTCCGAAATTGCGGATGGCTTTTCTTTTGCCACCTATGTAATATGGGTATCAAATGAAAGGGCTTTAATAGTAGAACACGATTCAGTAAGTGACGTTTCTCTAAATTCAATATGGCCGCCGCTCCGAAATGACAGACCGATTTTCCTTCTCCACCTATGTGATATGGGTATCAAATGAAAGGCGTTTAATAGTAAAACACGATAAAATGAGTGACATTGTTTCAAACTCAATATGGCCGCCGCTTTAAAATGGCCGACCGCTTTCCTTTTACCGCCTATGCAATATGGGTATCAAATGTAAGGATTTTATTAGTAGAACGCGATACAGTAAGTGATATTGCTTCAAACTCAATTTGGCCGCCGCTCCGAAATGTCAAATCGCTTTTCCTTCTCCACCTATGTAATTTGGGTATCAAATGTAAGGATTTTAAGTGTAGAATACGATTCAGTAAGTGACGTTTCTCCAAATCCAAGATGGCCGCCACCGCAAAATGTCAGCTTTTTCAAAATGACTCCGAGCGTGCTGGTTTTTTTAATGGTTCTTGATCGTGTCGCTCCCGGGGATGAGGTGCAACTGTCAAAATGCGAAAAAACAAAATGGCCGCGCCGCCATCTTGGACTGAAAAACCCGTTTCGCCCCGTGTTTGCGACCGAAGACGCGCGTGATTTCCGGGATTTCGGCTGATTTTTTGGATGAATTCCCTTAAACTCGTCCTCGAGTTCCCGATTATGGGGGCCGATTAGCGAAAACCAAAATGGCGTCGACGCCGGCGGCCATCTTGGAACGCTCAAATTTTTGACATTTTTGAACCGCATTTTCGCCAAGATGGCGGCCTCGGAGTGGGGTCAAATGTTCTGGGCGGGGTTAGAACTCGGCGCGAAGTGATGCCAGGTGTGAAAAATTTTCTACCGTTTTTGGTAGTTTTTCCTCTGGAGGCCCGAATAGTCGAAAATCGAAATAACGACTTTTCGCGATTTTCAACCCCATGCGCCTATAGAGCGTCGGGGCCTCTATGACTTTCTGGTATTTTTATTTTCCGCAACTGGCAACACTGGCCGCCAAGGAGGTTTAAATTTTTTCGTAGACCCGAATTGACCCGAATTGATCTCCCCGTTGCAGATGTGCTGGACATGTGGGGTAAACGTCATCCTGCTTCGTATATGACGTAGTTACCGGGAAAAATCCGAAACTTTGACATTTCAACATGGCGGCTCCGCTGGCGGCCATTTTGTAAAGTGTTGCAATTTTGAAAACATTATTTCACGATTTTGACGCGGTTGCCGGCGTGTTTCGACTGACAACACCGGGTAGCCTTTTGTAGGGCTGGCTAAGGGGAATCAAACCGTGGGGTAATTTTCCCCGATTTTGGGGTAATTTCCCCGTTTTGAGGGAGAACGTAAATTTCGACTTTTTCGATTTTTTTTCATATAGCGGGGTGGAACAGACGTCGCTGATCATTTCTACCACCATTTGGGGAGGGTGATATGGCAACACTGGCAGCTGGGGCGGTTTTTGTTGTCAGCGACGACCCAAATTTGACGATTTTTTGACGGGGTTTGGTTAGGGTTAGTGGCCAGCTGGTGATACCAATCGATAGGAAATATAGTCAAGTATTTTTAAAAAATTTGACATTTCAATTTTTCAAGATGGCGGCGGCGCTGGCGGCCTTTTTTTAAAAAGTTGCGCTTTTTGCTATTCCGGTGCGGTTTTCAACCGCGGCATGGTGATATGGGTATCAAATGAAAGAATTTTGTGAGTACTACACGATGCAAGTAACGTCACCTCTATGAATTCAAAATGGCCGCTATTAAAAAAATGTCTGATCACATTTCTTTTGTAACCATAGCGACATGGGTATCAAATGAAAGGGCTTTAAGAGTGAAACAAAACCAAGTAAGTGATTTTTGTCTAAATCCAATATGGCCGCCGCTTCCAAAATGGCGGATTGCATTTCTTTTGCCACCCATGCAATATGGGTATCAAATGAAAGGGATTTGGGAGTAGAAGACGACAAAGTGAGTGACATTGCTCCAAAATCAAAATGGCCGCCGCTCCGAAATTGCGGATGGCTTTTTTTTTGCCACCTATGTAATATGGGTATCAAATGAAAGGGCTTTAATAGTAGAACACGATACAGTGAGTGACATTGTTTCAAATTCAATATGGCCGCCGCTCCAAAATGGCGGATCGCTTTTCATTTGCCACCTATGCAATATGGGTATCAAATGAAAGGCGTTTAATAGTAGAACACGATAAAATGAGTGACATTGTTTCAAACTCAATATGGCCGCCGCTTCAAAATGGCCGACCGCTTTCCTTTTACCGCCTATGCAATATGGGTATCAAATGTAAGGATTTTATTAGTAGAACGCGATACAGTGAGTGATATTGCTTCAAACTCAATATGGCCGCCGCTCCGAAATGTCAAATCGCTTTTCCTTCTCCACCTATGTAATATGGGTATCAAATGTAAGGATTTTAAGTGTAGAATACGATTCAGTAAGTGACGTTTCTCCAAATTCAATATGGCCGCCGCTCCAAAATGGCGGATCGCTTTTGTTTTGCCACCTATGTAATATGGGTATCAAATGTAAGGATTTTATTAGTAGAATACGATACAGTGAGTGATATTGCTTCAAACTCAATATGGCCGCCGCTCCAAAATGTCAAATCGCTTTTCCTTCTCCACCTATGTAATATGGGTATCAAATGTAAGGATTTTTAGAGTAGAACGTAACCTTTTCAGTTTTTTAAAAAAATCGAACACCATTTTTTATGTAACTTAAAAAAACGAATTTTTTTTTGCACCGACTCGCAACTGAAAACCTTTTGCTTAGAAAAACATTAAGTGGACCACTCCACCGCGGGGTGCTTGCTCCCCGCGGCACACACGCGACATCGACATGGCTTCGAAATAAAAGAGCTTATAGAGTAGAACATAACCTGTTGAGCTTTTTGATCAATCGAACACCTTTATTAGTTAAATTTTAAATCGACCTCAAAAAAGATACATTTTTGCACCAAATCGCAACTGAAAACTTTTTTTTATTACAAAAGCGATGTGAGGACCACACCACCGCGAGGTGCGTGCACCTCGCGGCATACGCGCGTCCACATGACAATTCAATGTTGCCGGCGCATGGAAATGATAGATCGCTTTTTTTTGCCACTCACCGGATATGGGTATCAAATGAATGGAATTTTAGTGTAAAATACGATACAGTCAATGACTTTACTTCAAATTCAATATGGCCGCCGCCCCTAATTAGCCGATCGCTTTTCTTTTGCCACCCACGTTATATGGGTATCAAATGAAAGCGCATTCCGAGTAGATCGTATCCTTTCCAGTTTTTTGAATATTCGAACACCTTTTTTAGGCAAATTTTTAAACTTCAGCAAAAAAAGACACATTTTTGCACCGACTCGCAACCGATTACCTTTTGATTACAAAAGCTAAAAGTGGAACAACACCTCCGCGGGGTGCTCGCACCCCGCGGCACACACGCGACATCTAGTCTATACTATATAAAGCTGGATTACCACTGACTGACTCACTCACTCACTCACTCACTGATCAGGGGTATTTTTGGGACATTTGCAGTTACTTTTGGGTTTTGGGATGTTAGAGCGAGATGCACGATCGATTCAGTCGAGTAGAAAGCGATATTCGAAATTTGAAAAATCCAAGATGGCCGCCGCCGCGAAATGTCAAAATTCCCAAAACGACTCCGATCGCGCTGGTTTTTGGTACACGTGATCGTTTCGCCCCCGGGAATTTTGTGCTTTTGTCGAAATGTGAAAAAACAAAATGGCCGCGCCGCCATCTTGGATCGAAAAACCCGTTTCGCCCCGTGTTTGCGACCGAACACGCGTGTGATTTTCGGGATTTCGGCTGATTTTCTTGATGGCTCCGGTCGAACGCGTCCTCGAGTTTCCGATTAAGGTAACCGATTGGCGAAAAACAAAATGGCGGCGGCGCCGGCGGCCATCTTGGAACGCTCAAATTTTTGACATTTTTGAACCGCATTTTCGCCAAGATGGCGGCCTCGGAGTGGGGTCAAATGTTCCGGGCGGGGTTAGAGCTTGGCGCAAAGTGTTGCCAGGTTGAAAAAATTTTCTACCATTTTTGGTAGTTTTTCCTCTGGGAGCCCGAAAAGTCGAAAATCGAAATAATGACTTTTGGCAATTTTCAACCCCATGCACCTATAGAGGGTCGGGGCCTGTATGACTTTCTGGTAATTTTATTTTCCGCAACTGGCAACACTGGCCGCCATGGGGATTTGAATTTTTTCGTAGACCCGATTTGAGCCGAATTGATCTCCCCGTTCCAGACGTGCTGGTAACGTGGGGTAAATGTCATCTTGCTTCGTATATGGTGTACCGGGAAAAATCCGAAACTTTGACATTTCAACATGGCGGCTTCGCTGGCGGCCATTTTGTAAAGTATTGCAATTTCGAAAACATTAATTCGCGATTTTGACGCGGTTGCCGGCGTTTTTCGACTGACAACACCGAGTGGCCTTTTGTAGGGCTGGCTAAGGGGAATCAAACCGTGGGGTAATTTTCCCCGATTTTGGGGTAATTTCCCCGTTTTGAGGGAGAACGTAAATTTCGACTTTTTCGATTTTTTTTCATATAGCGGGGTGGAACAGACGTCGCTGATCATTTCTACCACCATTTGGGGCCGGTGATATGGCAACACTGGCAGCTGGGGCGGTTTTTATTGTCAGCGACGACCCAAATTTGACGATTTTTTGACGGGGTTTGGTTAGAGCTACGAGCAAGCTGGTGATACCAATCGATAGGAAATATAGTCGAGTATATTTAAAAAATTTGACATTTCAACTTTTCAAGATGGCGGCGGCGCTGGCGGCCTTTTTTAAAAAATTTGCGCTTTTTGCTATTTCGTTGCGGTTTTCAGCCGCGGAGTGGTGATATGGGTATCAAATGAAAGGGTTATGCGAGTACTACACGATACAAGTAACGTCACCTCTATGAATTCAAAATGGCCGCCATTAAAAAAATGTCGGTTCACATTACTTTTGCAACCATAGCAATATGGGTATCAAATGAAAGGGCTTTAAGAGTGAAACAAAACCGAGTAAATGATTTTTGTCTAAATCCAATATGGCCGCCGCTTCCAAAATGGCGGATTGCATTTCTTTTGCCACCCATGCAATATGGGTATCAAATGAAAGGGAATTGGGAGTAGAACACGATAAAGTGAGTAACATTGCTCCAAAATCAAAATGGCCGCCGCTCCGAAATGTCAAATCGCTTTTCTTTTGCCACCTATGTAATATGGGTATCAAATGAAAGGGTTTTATTAGTAGAACACTTTGGGATGTTAGAAAGAGATGGACTACTGATTCATTCGAGTAGATCGACGTGTTCGAAATTTGAAAAATCGAAGATGGCCGCCGGCGCGAAATGTCAACTTTTTCAAAATGGCTCCGAGCATGCTGGTTTTTTTAATGGTTCTTGATCGTGTCGCTCCCGGGGATGAGGTGCAACTGTCAAAATGCGAAAAAACAAAACGGCCGCGCCGCCATCTTGGATCGAAAAACCCGTTTCGCCCCGTGTTTGCGATCGAACACGCGCGTGATTTTCGGGCTTTCGGCTGATTTTTTGGTTGAGTTCCCTTCAACGCGTCCTCGAATTCCCGATTATCGTAGCCGGTTGGCGAAAAACAAAATGGCGGCGGCGCCGGCGGCCATCTTGGAACGCTCAAATTGTTGACATTTTTGAACCGCATTTTCGCCAAGATGGCGGCCTCGGAGTGGGGTCAAATGTTCTGGGCGGGGTTAGAACTCGGCGCGAAGTGTTGCCAGGTGTGAAAAATTTTCTACCGTTTTTGGTAGTTTTTCCTCTGAACGCCCGAATAGTCGAAAATCGAAATAACGACTTTTCGCAATTTTCAACCCCATGCGCCTATAGAGGGTCGGGGCCTCTATGACTTTCTGGTATTTTTATTTTCCGCATCTGGCAACACTGACCGCCAAGGGGGTTTGAATTTTTTCGTCGACCCGATTTGACCCGAATTGATCTTCCCGTTCCAGATGTGCTGGCAACGTGGGGTAAACGTCATCCTGCTCCGTATACGATGCAGTTACCGGGAAAAATCCGAAACTTTGACATTTCAACATGGCGGCTCCGCTGGCGGCCATTTTGTAAAGTGTTGCAATTTCTAAAAAATAAAATCCCGATTTTGACGCGGTTGCCGGCGTTTTTCGACTGACAACACCGGGTGGCCTTTTGTAGGGCTGGCTAAGGGGAATCAAACCGTGGGGTAATTTTCCCCGATTTTGGGGTAATTTCCCCGTTTTGAGGGAGAACGTAAATTTCGACTTTTTCGATTTTTTTTCATATAGCGGGGTGGAACAGACGTCGCTGATCATTTCTACCACCAATTGGGGCCGGTGATGTGGCAACACTGGCAGCTGGGGCGGTTTTTATTGTCAGCGACGACCCAAATTTGACGATTTTTTGACGGGGTTTGGTTAGAGCTACGAGCAAGCTGGTGATACCAATCGATAGGAAATATAGTCGAGTATTTTTAAAAAATTTGACATTTCAACTTTTCAAGATGGCGGCGGCGCTGGCGGCCTTTTTTAAAAAATTTGCGCTTTTTGCTATTTCGGTGCGGTTTTCAGTCGCGGCATGGTGATATGGGTATCAAATGAAAGGGTTTTGCGAGTACTACACGATGCACGTAGTATCACCGATATAGATTCAAAATGGCCGCCATTAAAAAAAGGCTGATTCATATTTCTTTTGCGACCATAGCATTATGGGTATCAAATGAAAGGGTTTTAAGAGTGAAACACGACCAAGTAAATGATTCTTGTCTAAATCCAATATGGCCGCCGCTTCCAAAATGGCGGATTGCATTTCTTTTGCCACCCATGCAATATGGGTATCAAATGAAAGGGATTTGGGAGAAGAACACGATAAAGTGAGTGACATTGCTCCAAAATCAAAATGGCCGCCGCTCCGAAATGTCAAATCGCTTTTCTTTTGCCACCTATGTAATATGGGTATCAAATGAAAGGGTTTTATTAGTAGAACACGATACAGTGAGTGACATTGCTTCAAACTCAATATGGCCGCCGCTCCGAAATGTGAAATCGCTTTTCCTTCTCCACCTATGTAATATGGGTATCAAATGTAAGGATTTTAAGTGTAGAATACGATTCAGTAAGTGACGTTTCTCCAAATTCAATATGGCCGCCGCTCCGAAATGACAGACCGATTTTCCTTTTCCACCTATGTAATATGGGTATCAAATGTAAGGATTTTATTAGTAGACACGATACAGTGAGTGATTTTGCTTCAAACTCAATATGGCCGCCGCTTCCAAATGGCCGACCGCTTTCCTTTCACCACCTATGCAATATGGGTATCAAATGTAAGGATTTTAAGTGTAGAATACGATACAGTAAGTGACGTTACTCCAAATTGAATATGGCCGCCGCTCCAAAATGGCGGATCGCTTTTCTTTTGCCACCTATGTAATATGGATATCAAATGAAAGGGTTTTATTAGTAGAACACGATACAGTGAGTGACATTGCATCAAACTCAATATGGCCGCCGCTCCGAAATGTCAAACCGCTTTTCCTTCTCCACCTATGTAATATGGGTATCAAATGTAAGGATTTTAAGTGTAGAATACGATTCAGTAAGTGACGTTTCCCCAAATTCAATATGGCCGCCGCTCCGAAATGACAGACCGATTTTCCTTCTCCACCTATGTAATATCGGTATCAAATGTAAGGATTTTAAGTGTAGAATACGATTCAGTAAGTGACGTTTCTCCAAATTCAATATGGCCGCCGCTCCGAAATGACAGACCGATTTTCCTTCTCCACCTATGCAATATGGGTATCAAATGAAAGGCCTTTAATAGTAGAACACGATACAGTGAGTGACATTGTTTCAAACTCAATATGGCCGCCGCTTCAAAATGGCCGACCGCTTTCCTTTTACCGCCTATGCAATATGGATATCAAATGTAAGGATTTTATTAGTAGAACGCGATACAGTGAGTGACATTGCTTCAAACTCAATATGGCTGCCGCTCCGAAATGTCAAATCGCTTTTCCTTCTCCACCTATGTAATATGGGTATCAAATGTAAGGATTTTAAGTGTAGAATACGATTCAGTAAGTGACGTTTCTCCAAATTCAATATGGCCGCCGCTCCGAAATGTCAAATCGATTTTCTTTTGCCACCTATGCAATATGGGTATCAAATGTAAGGATTTTAAGTGTAGAATACGATTCAGTAAGTGACGTTTCTCCAAATTTAATATGGCTGCCGCTCCGAAATGACAGACCGATTTTCCTTCTCCACCTATGTAATATGGGTATCAAATGAAAGGCCTTTAATAGTAGAACACGATAAAATGAGTGACATTGTTTCAAACTCAATATGGCCGCCGCTTCAAAATGGCCGACCGCTTTCCTTTTACCGCCTATGCAATATGGGTATCAAATGTAAGGATTTTAAGTGTAGAATACGATTCAGTAAGTGACGTTTCTCCGAATTCAATATGGCCGCCGCTCCGAAATGACAGACGGAATTTACTTCTCCACCTATGTATTATGGGTATCAAATGTAAGGATTTTAGGTGTAGAATACGATTCAGTAAGTGACGTTTCTCCAAATTCAATATGGCCGCCGCTCCAAAATGGCGGATCGCTTTTGTTTTGCCACCTATGTAATATGGGTATCAAATGTAAGGATTTTATTAGTAGAATACGATACAGTGAGTGATATTGCTTCAAACTCAATATGGCCGCCGCTCCAAAATGTCAAATCGCTTTTCCTTCTCCACCTATGTAATATGGGTATCAAATGTAAGGATTTTTAGAGTAGAACGTAACCTTTTCAGTTTTTTTTAATAATCGAACACCATTTTTTATGTAACTTAAAAAAACGAAAATTTTTTTTGCACCGACTCGCAACTGAAAACCTTTTGCTTAGAAAAACATTAAGTGGACCACTCCACCGCGGGGTGCTTGCTCCCCGCGGCACACACGCGACATCGACATCGCTTCGACATAAAATAGCGTATAAAATACAACATAACCTTTCCAGTTTTTTGATCAATCGAACACCTTTTTAGGCAAATTTTAATTTGACCTGAAAAAAGATACATTTTTGCACCAAATCGCAACTGAAAACTTTTTTTTTTATTACAAAAGCGATGTGAGGACTACACCACCGCGAGGTGCTTGCACCTCGCGGCACACACGCGTCCACATGATGATTCAGTGTTGCCAGCGCTCTAAAATAACAGATCGCTTTTGTTTTGTCACCCACGGAATATGGGTATCAAATGAATGGAATTTTAGTGTAAAATACGATACAGTCAATGACATTACTTCAAATTCAATATGGCCGCCGCTTCAAAATGGCCGACCGCTTTCCTTTTACCGCCTATGCAATATGGGTATCAAATGTAAGGATTTTAAGTGTAGAATACGATTCAGTAAGTGACGTTTCTCCGAATTCAATATGGCCGCCGCTCCGAAATGACAGACGGAATTTACTTCTCCACCTATGTATTATGGGTATCAAATGTAAGGATTTTAGGTGTAGAATACGATTCAGTAAGTGACGTTTCTCCAAATTCAATATGGCCGCCGCTCCAAAATGGCGGATCGCTTTTGTTTTGCCACCTATGTAATATGGGTATCAAATGTAAGGATTTTATTAGTAGAACACGATACAGTGAGTGATATTGCTTCAAACTCAATATGGCCGCCGCTCCAAAATGTCAAATCGCTTTTCCTTCTCCACCTATGTAATATGGGTATCAAATGTAAGGATTTTTAGAGTAGAACGTAACCTTTTCAGTTTTTTTTAATAATCGAACACCATTTTTATGTAACTTAAAAAAACGAAATTTTTTTTGCACCGACTCGCAACTGAAAACCTTTTGCTTAGAAAAACATTAAGTGGACCACTCCACCGCGGGGTGCTTGCTCCCCGCGGCACACACGTGACATCGACATCGCATTCCGAGTAGATCGTATCCTTTCCAGTTTTTTTAATAATCGAACACCTTTTTTAGGCAAATTTTTAAACTTCAGCAAAAAAAGACACATTTTTGCACCGACTCGCAACCGATAACCTTTTGATTACAAAAGCTAAAAGTGGAACAACACCTCCGCGGGGTGCTCGCACCCCGCGGCACACACCCGACATCTAGTCTATCTATCTATTCTATATTCTATTTCTATTCTATACTATATAAAGCTGGATTACCACTGACTCACTCACTGACTCACTGATCAGGGGTATTTTTAGGACATTTGCAGTTACTTTTGGGTTTTGGGATGTTAGAGCGAGATGCACGATCGATTCAGTCGAGTAGAAAGAGATATTCGAAATTTGAAAAATCCAAGATGGCCGCTGCCGCGAAATGTCAAAATTCCCAAAACGACTCCGATCGCGCTGGTTTTTGGTACGCGTTATCGTTTCGCCCCCGGGGATCGGGTGCTTTTGTCAAAATGCCAAAAAACAAAATGGCCGCGCCGCCATCTTGGATCGAAAAACCCGTTTCGCCCCGTGTTTGCGACCGAACACGCGCGTGATTTCCGGGATTTCGGCTGATTTTTTGGATGAATTCCCTTAAACTCGTTCTCGAGTTCCCGATTATGGGGGCCGATTAGCGAAAACCAAAATGGCGTCGACGCCGGCGGCCATCTTGGAACGCTCAAATTTTTGACTTTTTTGAACCGCATTTTCGCCAAGATGGCGGCCTCCGAGTGGGGTGAAATGTTCTAGGCGGGGTTAGAACTCGGCGCGAAGTGTTGCCAGGTGTGAAAAATTTTCTACCGTTTTTGGTAGTTTTTCCTCTGGAGGCCCGAATAGTCGAAAATCGAAATAACAACTTTTTGCGATTTTCAACCCCATGCGCCTATAGAGCGTCGGGGCCTCTATGACTTTCTGGTATTTTTATTTTCCGCAACTGGCAACACTGGCCGCCAAGGAGGTTTAAATTTTTTCGTAGACCCGAATTGACCCGAATTGATCTCCCCGTTGCAGATGTGCTGGACATGTGGGGTAAACGTCATCCTGCTCCATATATGATGTAGTTACCGGGAAAAATCCGAAACTTTGACATTTCAAGATGGCGGCTCCGCTGGCGGCCATTATGTTACGGGTTGCAATTTCGAAGGCATTAATTCGCGATTTTGACGCGGTTGCCGGCGTTTTTCGACTGACAACACCGGGTGGTCTGTCGTAGTGCTCGACGAGGGAAATCTAATAGTGGGGTAATTTTCCCCGATTTTGGGGTAATTTCCCCGTTTTGGGGGAAAACGTAAATTTAGATTTTTTCGAGTTTTTATCTTATAGCGAGGTGGAACAGACGTCGCTGATCATTTCTACCACCATTTGGGGCCGGTGATATGGCAACACTGGCAGCTGGGGTGGTTTTTATCATTAGCGACAACACAAAATTGACGATTTATTGGCGGAGTTAGGTGAGGGTTAGCGGCCAGCTGGTAATATCACTTTTTAGCACATATAGTCGGCTTTACACGAAAAATTTGACATTTAAAATTTTCAAGATGGCGGACGCGCTGGCGGCCATTGTTTTAAAATTTGCGCTTTTTGCTACTTCGGTGCGGTTTTCGGTAGCGGCACGGTAATATGGGTATCAAATTTAAGGATTTTAAGTGTAGAATACGATACAGTTAGTGACGTTGCTTCAAATTCAATATGGCCGCCGCTCCGACATGTCAAATCGATTTTCTTTCGCCACCTATGCAATATGGGTATCAAATGAAAGGGCTTTAATAGTAGAACACGATACAGTGATTGACGTTGTTTCAAACTCAATATGGCCGCCGCTTCAAAATGGCCGACCGCTTTCCATTCACCACCTTTGCAATATGGGTATCAAATGTAAGGATTTTAAGTGTAGAATACGATAAAGTAAGTAACGTTGCTCCAAATTCAATATGGCCGCCGCTCCAAAATGGCGGATCGCTTTTCTTTTGCCACCTATGTAATATGGGTATCAAATGTAAGGATTTTATTAGTAGAACACGATACAGTGAGTGATATTGCTTCAAACTCAATATGGCCGCCGCTCCGAAATGTCAAATCGCTTTTCCTTCTCCACCTATGTAATATGGGTATCAAATGTAAGGATTTTCAGAGTAGAACGTAACCTTTTCAGTTTTTTTAATAATCGAACACCATTTTTTATGTAACTTAAAAAAACGAAAATTTTTTTGCACCGACTCGCAACTGAAAACCTTTTGCTTAGAAAAACATTAAGTGGACCATTCCACCGCGGGGTGCTTGCTCCCCGCGGCACACACGCGACATCGACATCGCTTCGAAATAAAAGAGCGTATAAAGTACAACATAACCTTTCCAGCTTTTTGATCAATCGAACACCTTTTTTAGGCAAATTTTAAATTGACCTCGAAAAAGATACATTTTTGCACCAAATCGCAACTGAAAACTTTTTTTTTATTACAAAAGCGATGTGAGCACTACACCACCGCGAGGTGCGTGCACCTCGCGGCATACGCGCGTCCACATGACAATTCAATGTTGCCGGCGCATGGAAATGACAGATCGCTTTTTTTTGCCACCCACCGAATATGGGTATCAAATTAATGGACTTTGAGTGTAAAATACGATACAGTCACTGACATTGCTTCAAATTCAATACGGCCGCCGCCCCTAATTGGCCGATCGCTTTTCTTTTGCCACCCACGTTATATGGGTATCAAATGAAAGAGCATTCAGAGTAGATCGTATCCTTTCCAGTTTTTTGAATATTCGAACACCTTTTTTAGGCAAATTTTTACAACTTCGACAAAAAAAAATACATTTTTGCACCTACTCGCAACCGATAACCTTTTGATTACAAAAGCTAAAAGTGGAACAACACCTCCGCGGGGTGCTCGCACCCCGCGGCACACACGCGACATCTAGTCTATCTTCTATACTATATAAAGCTGGATTACCACTGACTGACTGACTGACTGACTCACTGACTGATCAGGAGTATTTTTGGGACATTTGCAGTTACTTTTGGGTTTTGGGATGTTAGAAAGAGATGCACGATCGATTAAGTCGAGTAGGAAGCGATATTCGAAATTTGAAAAATCCAAGATGGCCGACGGCGCGAAATGTCAAAATTTCCAAAACGGCTCCGATCGCGCTGGTTTTTGGGACGCGTGATCGTTTCGCCCCCGGGGATGGGGTGTGACTGTCGAAATGTCAAAAAAAAAAATGGCCGCGCCGCCATCTTGGATCGAAAAACCCGTTTCGCCCCGTGTTTGCGACCGAACACGCGCGTGATTTTCGGGATTTCGGCTGATTTTTTTGATGATTTCTCTTAAATGCGTCCTCGAGTTTCCGATTATGATAGCCGGTTGGCGAAAAACAAAATGGCGGCGGCGCCGGCGGCCATCTTGGAACGCTCAAATTTTTGACATTTTTGAACCGCATTTTCGCCAAGATGGCGGCCTCGGAGTGGGGTCAAATGTTTTGGGCGGGGTTAGAGCTTGGCGCAAAGTGTTGCCAGGTTGGAAAAATTTTCTACCATTTTTGGTAGTTTTTCCTCTGGAGGCCCGAAAAGTCGAAAATCGAAATAACGACTTTTGGCAATTTTTAACCCCATGCACCTATAGAGGGTCGGGGCCTCTATGACTTTCTGGTATTTTTATTTTCCGCAACTGGCAACACTGGCCGCCAAGGGGGTTTGAATTTTTTCGTCGACCCGATTTGACCCGAATTGATCTCCCCGTTCCAGATGTGCTGGCAACGTGGGGTAAGCGTCATCCTGCTCCGTATATGATGTAGTTACCGGGAAAAATCCGAAACTTTGAAATTTCAAGATGGCGGCTCCGCTGGCGGCCATTTTGTTAAGGGTTGCAATTTCGAAGGCATTAATTCGCGATTTTGACGCGGTTGCCGGCGTTTTTCGACTGACAACACCGGGTGGTCTGTCGTAGTGCTTGACGAGGGAAATCTAATAGTGGGGTAATTTTCCCCGATTTTGGGGTAATTTCTCCGTTTTAGGGGAAAACGTAAATTTCGACTTTTTCAATTTTTTTTGATATAGCGGGGTGGAACAGTCGTCGCTGATCATTTCTACCAACATTTGGAGCTGGTGTTATGGCAACACTGGCAAATGGGATGGTTTTTATTGTTAGCGACAACCCAAATTTTTCTTTTGCCACCTATGCAATATGGGTATCAAATGAAAGGGCTTTAATAGTAGAACACGATGCAGTGAGTGACGTTGTTTCAAACTCAATATGGCCGCCGCTTCAAAATGGCCGACCGCTTTCCTTTCACCACCTATGCAATATGGGTATCAAATGTAAGGGTTTTATTAGTAGAACACGATACAGTGAGTGAAGTTGCTCCAAATTAAATATGGCCGCCGCTCCAAAATGTCAAATCGATTTTCTTTTGCCACCTATGCAATATGGGTATCAAATGAAAGGGTTTTATTAGTAGAAAACGATACAGTGAGTGACATTGTTTCAAACTCAATATGGCCGCCGCTCCGAAATGTCAAATCGCTTTTCCTTCTCCACCTATGTAATATGGGTATCAAATGTAAGGATTTTAAGTATAGAATACGATTCAGTAAGTGACGTTTCTCCAAATTCAATATGGCCGCCGCTCCAAAATGGCGGATCGCTTTTCTTTTGCCACCTATGTAATATGGGTATCAAATGAAAGAATTTTCAAAGTAGAACGTAACCTTTCCAATTTTTTGAATAATCGAACACATTTTTAGGCAAATTTTATGTAACTTCAAAAAACGAAAAATTTTTTGCACCGACTCGCAACTGAAAACCTTTCGCTTAGAAACACATTAAGTGGACCACTCCACCGCGGGGTGCTTGCTCCCCGCGGCACACACGCGACATGGACATGGCTTCCAAATAAAAATGTTTATAGAGTAGAACATAACCTTTCCAGCTTTTTGGTTAATCGAACACCTTTCTTTGGCAAATTTTAAATCAACCTCAAAAAAGATACATTTTTGCAACAAATCGCAACTGAAAACTTTTTTTTATTACAAAAGCGATGTGAGGACCACACCATCGCGAGGTGCGTGCACCTCGCGGCACACACGCATCCACATGATGATTCAGTGTTGCCACCGCTCCGAAATGACAGATCGATTTTCTTTTGCCACCCACGTAATATGGGTATCAAATGAAAAAGCATTCAGAGAAAAACTTATCCTTTCCAGTTTTTTGAATATTCGAACACCTTTTTTAGGCAAATTTTATAACTTCGACAAAAAAAAAACATTTTTGCACCTACTCGCAACCGATAACCTTTTGATTACAAAAGCTAAAGTGGGGGGTCCACCACCGCGGGGTGCGCGCACCCCGCGGCACACACGCGACATCTAGTTTTGTTATAAAGCTGAGCGCCCAGTAACGCACCGCATAACTCCAGTCTCGGTATACTTATTGACTTTAACGGGGCGAGTTTACTTTTGGCACACAATAACTGAACATTGACCGGAAAATACGATTGATTATAGGAACGAATATATGCACATGCACCGTATGCATGTTGTGATGCGTCCGAAAAAATATGCAATTCTTTGTACTGCATATCTTGGCCGCATAATATGTGACGTGGTATTCGTATAATATTTAAATTTTTTAAATTTGATAAAAATAAATACCAGCTTTTAGCTATTTCTAATGGAACTTGGTCATCCCAATCTATCTTTATCAGCCACAATTTTTGTAAAAGTATTTTTGCCTTTATAATAACGGGAGCTAATAGACCTAAGGGGTCATATATTTGCGCAATTGTAGACATGATTTTCCGCTTAGTTAATACAGTATTATCGTCCGTTTCTAGTTTCGACGTGAAGTATAACACATCATCTTTATTAGACCAACCTAAACCTAATGTTTTTGATAAGCAGTGCTCGCCCACGCTTAATTCTTTGCTGAGCTCCTGCACAGGTTCGTGGTTGAAAGTCCACTTCCGTAACGGAAAACAACCGCGATTTAATGTCGTAGAAACCTTTTTACAAATATCTAGTAACACGTCCAATTGATCACTCCCGGTTATCAAATCGTCTACGTAAAAATCATTCAATATTACTTGAGCGACGGTAACGTCATTGCATTCCTGTGCCAGTTGATGTAAACAACGCATACTAAGGAAAGGAGCAGATGCAGTACCGTAAGTGACGGTGTTTAAACGATAAGTTTTTAAAGGTAAATCTCGACTAGGCCGCCATAAAACGAGTTGCAAATTTCGTTGATCTTCTTGTATTTCAATCTGCCTATACATTTTCTCGATGTCTGCACAGGCTACAAAACGATATTGACGGAAACGGAGCAGAATGGAAAATATTTCATTTTGTAACGGAGGACCGACATACTGCACGTCATTTAAAGACCGACCGGTGGAGGTAGCTGCGCTCGCGTCGAAAACCACCCGCAATTTTGTTGTACTACTGGCTTCACGATAAACTCCATGATGGGGTAGAAAATAATACGGCTTAATCATCATGGTAACGTCTTCGGAAACAGGTGTCATATGACCTAACCTTTCGTACTCCATCATGAAGTTGCAATATAATTTCTTATATTGAGGTAATCGATCCAGCTTTCGTTCTAATGAAAAGAAGCGATTCCTAGCGATAAGGTAGGAATCGCCTAATGAATTAATTGATTCTTTCAACGGTATTCGTACTTGAAACCGGCCGTACTTATCACGCTTCGTTGTATTTAAAAATAACTTTTCACAAGTACGTTCTTCATCGGTCATGACTGAGGAAGTGTTATCTATTTCCTCTAACTCCCAAAATCTCCGAATTTGAGAATCTAGTTGCATGGAATAACATTGCATTATATTATTATTATTATTACGCGTTAAGCTACGATTATAAATTGGACCAGAAATAATCCAACCCAACTTAGTGTGATGTAAATAAGAACCCGAATTAAGTTTTATTTTTTCCGATTCTAAAAGTTCCCAAAATAAGTCTGCCCCAATCAATAAATCTATTTCTGACGAAATATTATATGTAGGGTCTGCGAGTTGGATATGATCGGGTATACGAATAAAATCAATGTTACGAGTAATATTCAAAGAAGGCAAACATGACGTTATGTTCGGTAAAACTAAACAATTTATACCGGCATTATAGTCGTTTATTTTTGAATGTATTTTAAGTTTACACGAATAATTTGATTGTGAGACAGTTTGTCCCACACCAGAAATACGAATTGTGGACTGTACTATAGGTAAATTTAAGCGTTTGCATAATTTCTCAGTGACAAAACAGTTTTGGCTGCCACTGTCAAGAAGAGCGCGTACCGTGTGATAATTATTACTCGAATCTATAATGTCTAAAAGGGCGGTAGATAACAAAATATTTTGCAAGTTCAAGTTCAAAGATGTTTTGTTAGCTGAGACGAGTGCCGTGCGCTGTGTGCTTGCACAGTCCGCCGCCTGCGTCGGCTCAGGGCGAGCGTTACGAATGTTATCAGTGGATGTAATTGTGCTGTAAGTGTTCGAATGATTACTATCAACGTGAAGTAAAGTGTTGTGTTTCGTATGACATATTTTACACGGTCCAAACATGCATTCGTTCGATGAGTGATTATTTGAACGAATACAGTTCTGACAGAGTCCCTTATCACTTATTAATTTCAACCTATTTTGTATTGACATGTTGAGAAATCTAGCACACGAGTATATGTGATGATTTTCATTGCACACTACACAAACGCGGTTTGGTCTGTCATTTGTTTTACTCGTCGAACCTGCGCCTTTGCTATTAGTCGAAACATAGGAAAACGATTGCGATTGTTGTGTACGATTTTTATACGATTCATGTGTATGTTTTGACGCGGCATGGCTGGGCTTGACTTGTGAGAGTTGTGAGTGAGATCGCGTTACATTATTGTTAGACGTGATCATGTCCAACATGTCAGCTCGATTTCTCAAGAATACAAATAAATCATCCAATGTTAGTGAGTTCGAATTGCCTTGATGATCAGAGATTAGGGTACCTTTATGTTTTTCCCATTCATGCTCTGTCACCGAATCAAGTTTAGAAACAACTAAGTAAATAACCAACGTATCCCAATTGTCGGTAGGTTCGTTTAGTGATTTTAGTGCGCGGAGGTTGCGTAACACAGTGTCAATTAATTTTCTTATTTGCGATGAGGATTCTTTATTAATAGAAGGCGCGGTAAATAATGATTTAACGTGGTTATGTATTAATAAACGATTATTTTGGAATCTATTTTCAAGTAATTCCCACGCATGTACATAATTGTCAGGGGTGAATTCCAGTGCGCTTATGACCTGGGAAGCAGTTCCGCACAAAGATGACTTTAAATAATGAAATTTCTGAATTGCATCTAGATCTTGACGATTATGTATTATTGTGATATAAGAATTCCTAAACTCGAGCCATTTATCAAACGAACCGTCAAAAGCGGGTAGCTTGATTTCAGGCAATTTTACGCTGGTACATTTTAAAATTTTAGATTTAGAAATGTCATTTTGTTCAATATTATTTAACAAACACTTAGCGCTACTCATAATAGAATAATATTGTTTTTCAAACAAATCCCTATATTCTAAATGTGTAATAAAATCGTTTTCATCTACCCCGTTTTCAATTTCACACTGAATTTGGTTAAATTGTTCGAAATATTGTTCATTAGACTTAATACGCATACTCAGTTCTACTTGTTGGCTATCTGTTAACTTTGTTTGATCTAAATTTTTTAAATACTTTTCAAACAAAGTCAACCTTCCTTTAATTGTGCTACGCTGTTTTTTAAGCTCAATGATACGCGAATTTACTACAACACCGACCGGATTAGGCGATTTTGACCTCCGATTTGATTTGAGATTACCGTCGGTGGGTAATTTAACAATTTCATCGTCACTTATTTTAGCGGTTTATGAAAGACACTAATGTTCACACAAAACAATTACGGAATTCGCGTGCAATTATTACGATTGTGAGAAATTTAACACAGCACTAACGCACAAAGCAAATGGAATGGAAAGAAATAGGAATGTCTTGACCGGTACCTTGCCTTTGGACTGCCAACAATTCCTCTTCTTTAGGGTAGTTATAATAATCTTTCGGACACTTCTTTCTTGAATAGTATTATTTCTTCTATAATTTCTCTGTATAATGTTCGGCTCTTGAAGGACCAGATGTTAAGGGACTTGAAAATTTAAATAGCGACCGTAACTTTCGGCGTTAATAACTTTGGAAATACTGCATCGATTTTAATGAAACAAAAACTATTGACATGTACATAACCATACCTCTTATTTAATGTGTGTTTTATTGTAATTTTCAAACCTATCGGTCACATCAATTGTGCTAAAGTTAGGAATGAATCCGCGGAACCAGCTGCATGTTCCTCAGAATTTTCGAAGTTCTTTGCGAGAACTAGGAGTTGGAAAATCTATTATAGCCTGGATTTTGCTAGGGTAGGCCATTTTCATCTACAATGTAGCCTAGGTATTTAAGCTCTTTTTTAAAGAATTGGCTCTTTTCAAAGTTAATCGTAAGTTTAGCTAGTGTTAATTTTTCAAGAACTTTAACGAGCAATGAGATGTGCTCTTCAAATGTCAAACTGACAATTATAATGTCATCTAGGTAACAAAACACCTTATTATCGAACTCCGGAGTGAACAAAATGTCCATGAGTCTCTGCTGAGTAGCGGGAGCGTTAGTGAGACCAAAGGGCATGACGACAAATCTGTACATTCCTCTACCAGGAACATAGAAAGCGGTCTTATCGCGATCGTCAGGATGTAGGGGAATTTTCCAGAAAGCCTTAGCAATGTCAATACTTGTCAAAAATTTTGCGTTATTAAGATGGTCAAGAATTTAATTGACAAAAGGTAGACTATAGGCATCCTTACGGGTGACTGAGTTAAGTTTCCTACTATCTACACAAAATCTCCATTCACCATTCTTTTTTGGAGTTATTAAGACAGGCGATAGCCAAGGGCTTTCACATTTTTCAATAACATTGAGCTCTATCATTTTATCCACCTCTTCCACGAGAGCTTTTTGCTTCTCTGGGGAGAGTCGATAGCATCTCTGTTTTATTGGTAAGGAATCACCAGTATCTATTCGATGGCAAATTAAGTCAGTGCGACCAAGTTGACCTCTAGCTTTAAAAGAGATATCTCTAAAACGAGAAATTATATTATCAGTAATAGTTTTTTGCTGAGAAGTAAGGTTCTCGTAAGGCAAGATTTGTTTTTCAATAGTGTTTATATAACGAGACGTTTCATCTAAAGTAAAAGCAGAAGATAAAAGTTTCGGAACTAAGTTGAATTCTCGCCAAAAATCGACACCAAGAATCATAGATGGATAAATATCAGGAAATACATAAGCTTTTATAAGTTTAGTTTGGTTATTAAAATTAAAAGGTAAAATAAAATAACCGATTGATTTAATAGACTGCTTACTTGCAGTATTTACGGAAATAAAGTCCGACTTGGATAAAGAAAAACCAAGGTCTAAAATTTTTAGGTGGGAATTGTTCCCAAGAATTGTAATCGAACTCCCGCTATCAAGTAGTGCGGCAAAACTGACGTCAGAAATTGAAACGTTAATGAAAGGTCTATTAAAATCCTTTTCATTGTTATAATATACAGAAGACGTTTTATAACTTTGGAAAAAGAGTTTTAGTGTTTTGAGACAATTTTTCCAATCATCTAAATCAAAAAATTGTGAGGCTTTATCCAAGTCAGTTACTAGTTTTTTTGGCTGAGTGGAGGTATAGGGAGTAGAATTTTGTTTACATTTGGGACAGTCCAAAGCTTTGAAGCCTTTAAGGCCACATTTAAAGCAAATTAAATAGTGAGGCTTATCGCAAGTGCTCAAAGAGTGACCGTTAACCCGACATCGAACACAAAATAAATTGTGTTGAAATTTAGGAGTTAAGGCATGAGTTGCAAAATTTTTACTAGTACCGAAGTGTGTGTTTTGAGTACTAAAGTTAGGTTTACTATCTGGTGATTTCAAATTATTTGCTTTTACTTGAGGAGTAAACCCGGTAGGTTCGGACAATTGCACAAACTCTGGCTTAGGCAAAGAATTATGATTAGAATTTTTAGGTTTATAAGAAAGTTCAGGAATAATGTCATTAGGTTCAGGTTCTTTAAAATTCCTATTACGGTCGATATAACGCTCATAGTTTTGACAAGCAGCAATAAGAGAATCAATTGAATCTACATCTTTTAAAGCAACAAAAACTGGATAGCAAGGACGAATATTACGGAGGAGGATTTCCAGTTTTTCTTCCTCTGCTATTTTTTTCGTAAGCCTTGAAAACATTTCAAATATTATTGACACATAGACAATAATAGACTCCGTCTTGCCTTGAGTTCGAGCCGTAATAGCTTCTCAGAGTTTATAGTCGTAATCGAAATTACCGAAATCTTTAATCAACAATTCTGAGACTTGACCCCAAGTTATATTTGGATTTCGAGTTTTTTGTAATCGAAACCAATAGAGAGCGTTATCCGTAAAGATATCATATGCCAAATTCAACAAAATCTCTTTATTAATATTGCGTGCAATAGTGAATTCGTTGATTTTTAATAAGAAAGATCTAGGACAAGAATTCCCGTCGTATGTTATCTTTTTAATATCCTGAAGATAATTATTATTAATTTGCAAAGGTAAAGCAAAATTTTGTGAAGAAGATGTAATAGGATAAATAATATATTTTGTAAAGTATTATGAGTAGAATTGTCAATCTCAGTCGGTAAAGTCATCACAGAGTTATAACGTTATTGTAATAATGAGTATTGGTTTCTTAAAGGGACTTATTTAGAGAAATTAATATATTGACTTTAGCAGGACAGTACATTTATGAAAATTTGATTTATGTCTATAAGAATTATAATACATTTGAAACCAATTTCCAAATTCATCATCTAAACACAAGATACAAAAATAAACTTGCCGTTCCAACATTCAGGCTTCAAAAAACTAGAGGCTCGTTTATGGGGAAATGTATAACCTTTTATAATAAGCTCCCACAAAGTGTTGTTGTCCACTTGCCTTTTCATAAGTTTAAAGCGCATGTAAAAAAGACTTATGAGTAAAGGATATTATAAAGTCAACGATTATTTGAATGATGCCAATGCCTGGTGTTAATTTTTCAGATAATGAATCGTCTTGTTATCTCGTATAACCATTTGTTTAAACAAATATTATTTTTGGTAATAAGTAGTAAGAAGAGAACTGACACATCTAATCTTGTAATGGAAGTTGAGCTCAAACTTCTGCTGTGAGGTCAGCTTCCAATTGACGACTCTGTAACAATACAGGGAGAAAAAAATAGCCCTTGCTGGTTTTCTTGCTGGTTCTTTCCAGTACAAGGTCTCCCGCCGTAGACTTGTGAACCAATGGCGTAGCTGCTTTGACGTTCAAAAGAGATTGTAACAATCTAATTTGAATAAAAGATATTGAATTTGAATTTGAATTTAAGTCGTTGAGTCTGTCAGTCAGTTTTAAGTCATGTAAGTCACAGTCATCAGTAATGTCGATTCTTTCGAATCGGAAATATAAGTGGTTAAGATAAGATTAAATTTTCTTAGAATGCTTAATTTGGCCAGACTCAAGATCTGAAATTTTATTAGTCAAAAAAGTAATTGTGTCACCGATTTGGTTTAAGTGGACATCAACCGGAAAAACCGAATCCAAAATATCGGAAGCCGGAAATTTGTCGCCTAAGTGCTACAACAAAGCGAACCGAAACTTCATACTCTAATTCCGCCTTATTCAATAAAATAAAATTAATAAGCCGTGCCATCCTAACTAAAAATAAATAAAAGGCTATGGAGGAAAGTTTAAAAAATAAATTAAGAGACCGAAAAAGAAATATGCCAAAGGTAAATGCCGAAATGTAGTGCCAAAAGTGAAGCCAACTTGTGCAAGTTTAATTTAAAATTTTGAGAAGGGTTCTTTAGAGTTGGGCGCCAAACTGTCGCGAAGCGGAAGGCTTTGTACAAAAAAAAGGTGGAAGAAGCAAAAGAAACAAGTAATCAGGTTAAAACGGTGTATTCAAAAGTAACGGAGGTTAAGGGAAGAATGACAATTGGGAGGGCACGACCGGACTTACGTATCTAACTTAATAAACTAATTATGAACTATTTACAATAAATAACATAAAAAAATCTAGCCTGGCCAGGGTAGGACGCGGGGGCGAGTAGCAGCTCAGCCCGATAGCCGGAGCAGGAGCAGGCACGGCAACACAGCTGGCAGGATAGGTTGCGCAGGTCAGGTAGGCAGCACAGGAGCGTTCCAACGGCACGCAGTAGGCAGACGGCTCAGGAACACCCGGCGGCAGCAATACGTAGGTAGGAGGGCTAGAGTACCTCCAACGGCGCTCCTCAAGATAGGTGGCAGCAGGGACCAGTAGAAGACGCGACGGAGTGGTCAGGTAGGCAGCAGGCCCACGTAGCAGGCGCGGTGGAGACGCGTGAAGGAACCGGCACGAAGTAAGATATAGATATGATATGATCACGAAGGCCTGGCGGTGCTGGTTTGGTTCCAAGCCGGTGTAAAGAGCTTAGCTACTCCTTAGCCGTTTGTGTTCAATACCAGAGCTGGTAGTAGACTGGCTTCCTAATGACCCTGGTCCGCTTTTATACTGGCCATAACAATAGACAACTATATAGCTGTCAAGCGAAAGATTTTTGAACAATAAAATCTATAAAATAATTATATGACATTTGTCAGTCACGTAGGCATTGAGCTACAATATTGAGATCAAATGTCGGACGCTAACAATTGTAAAATTAATTTTGTAATCCCTATACATTTGAAAGTGTAATGTCGAATTATGGTCGAATTACACAAAAACATGACATCTTAAATTTCACCACTTCAAAAAGGTCAGGATTGGTCTCTCTATTCGTTTGATCTTCGTTTTTAAATCTGTGTGGCAGTAGTTCGATCCCGATTCCTGGTGTACCTAGTTATTTTTTCAAAAATTGCTTGTTTTATTATTTTGTTTTTCTTTATTGCTTTTTGGTTATTATATCAATTCCTTTTTTTATATCTCAATTTGTTTTTTATTTATAATTTTCAAAAGATTTAGGTTAAGATTAAAAACGCGATTTTTATAAGTAAATACACTATTTAATCATTTTTCGGATATTTTCAGTTAAATGCCTACTAACCGAAAAAAAGTCTCACTTGCATGTTCGTTTCATAAAACCACAGTGATTTTTTTCACTGACCTAACTATTTTTTATGGGGGATTTAGAAACTAATTTTACAAATCTGAATTTTTAATAACACCTTAGAAGTGGTACATTCAACTATGTTAGGTACATACATAGTAATAGATAATATAGGTAAGTAATACGTAAAGATTATTAATGGACATAAGTTGCCTGACTATAAATAAATAAAATTAATGTAGGTACTAATACTAACTACTAGAATTATTTTTTATTCTCAATGGTGATTAGGTATATTTTGAATTTTGGCAAATAGGTACGGTGGTTTATTAGATTTTACCATTTACAAATAGTGTGGCAACCGCGACTGCTATTAATAGGTAGCTTTCCGCTCGCGGCTTCGCCCGCATTAATATTGTTTTCCCGTGGGAATTTAATATTTTCCCGTAAAATAATTTTGTAGCCTATTATATAGAAGACTGTTATTTATATTTAGGAGCTCGAATAATAAATTTCATAGAAATTGGAGCAGATTTTAATTATTTTCCATAGAATTTTTCAACCCCTAATTTGCACAATAAGGGGGTGAATTCCAATAAACCATGAAACACGTGTTCAATGAAATGTTTTTAAGAGCATGATTCTCCAGGTTTATTAAAATCGTTGCTTATTTTAAAAAAATCCATACAAGCTTGCAACCCCTATTTCATCCCTTCAGGGTTTTCTTAAATTTTGAATTAAAACAACTGTCCAAAATTCACGTTTCTACTATTAGCGGTTACGGCTGTGCGTGCGTCTATAGATGAGAACTTCTCTTTTTATAATATACTAGCTGTGCTGGCGAACTACGTTTCGCCATAATAAAAATTTGTTGACGACCTATTCTCACACCTACCGAACATACACAAATAAATTCATAAAGATCGGTTAAGCCGTTCGGTAACAAACACTGTGACACGAGAATTTTATATATAAAAAGATAAAAGATATATAGATTGACAGTACACGTACACGTCACAATTTAAATAAGAGATTCGAAATTTCAAAATCAAACCTAAGCGGACGGATGGCTCATGAGGATATACTGCGAAATTATTGCGCTATACCTCTAGAGGTCTGCGGTTCGAACCCGCGTAATGCATGTTATGTTTTTATGATTTTTCAGTCACAGAATTAATAACAACATTCTTTAAAATGAAATAGAAAATTAGATAACTGGTAAGAAAGAACAAGGAAAAAAATTGTTTAAAAATAGTACTAAATTATATAATATCGGAATTTGATAAAACAGTCGAATAAATTAATTTCAGCCGGCTATAAGCATATAAATTTTGCAATTTAATTGCTCAATGATATTTTATATTTATTTATTTATTTATTTATTCACACACATATTAATAACATTTATAACATTAATTTAATACGAGGTATATAAAAAACTACAAAGTTTTAAGCATTACCTCGGAGACATTCACTATTATTTGACAATAACAACAATTCAACATGGAGGTAGGTTTGTATCAATATGCAGACATAATGCGTAATACACTATTACAGTGATAGTACGACGTCGGATTGATACAGGCTGTTCAACAAAGTACATTTCGAGAAAGTGAAACAAACAAAACAATGAATATTTTTTAAAGCCATCAATATTATTTTAATGCACTACCGTTAGTATGTTAGGAAGTAATTTAGGAGTTTGCGCTTTATGTTATTTGTGTTAATTTGTGATTTTAAATCTGTGGGAAGGGAATTTATAAGGGTTGGAATAGTGTAACCCAGTGCTCTTTTACCATATAGGTTAGTATATTCCGGTATCCATAATCTGTCAGTCTTAGTAACACGTGTTTCTCTTTGTTGCTTGTATTTGATTTGTAAGTTGCGATTAAAAAATTGTTCTATCAATAATACATACTTAACCTTATCGTGTATTGGTATAATGTTACAATATTGAAATAGTTCCTCATAATTGTTTTCAAATTGTTTTTTAATGTGATATGGTACTATGGTTTTTAATATTCTTAATTGTAACATATATATCTGATTTAAATAGGTTTTAAAGGTACGACCATAGCTACTCAGTCCATAGGATATTATTGACTCAACGAGTGCTTTGTAAAGTGTTAAGCGAATATGATATGTTGTTTTGTTTTTAATTAATGTGAACTTTACCAATAGTGCCCGAAGTCTGTCACAAACATGATTTACGTGTTCTTTCCAATTTAGTCTACTATCAATAGTTAGACCCAAATAAACATGTGTATTGACTTCTTCTATATATGAACAATCACAATTATTGACCACTTGGTTAGAATGCAAACAAGCATGGCTGTGTGCTATTAGTTTCATATCACAGACCATTCTATTATGACTAGAGCTTATGTAAACAAGTTTAGTTTTGCTGGCATTTAAAACCAGTCCTACGTCATGTGACCACTTATTTAAGATGTCAAAGTCATGTTGCAGCTTCCTAAGAGCCTCCTCGTAATTTAGCCCAACAGCTAACATGCAGGTATCATCGGCATACATGTAAAGTTCACATTGTTTGATAAGTTTATTCAGGTTATTGACATATGTTATATAATGAAGTGGACCTAGTACAGATCCTTGAGCGGTTCCTTCAGTGACAATTATGCGATATGCGATATAGTAAAATTTGAAATTAAATTGCTTAGTTTTTTATAGGTAAGTTTGTATACATACCGGGTTATTTTTCCAGCAGGAGCCAAATTTTGTGTCCTTGTTCAGACAAGCAAAATGAAATTCTTTTACTATGGGACCAATCTTGAAATCGCGGTAATAATCAGCTGTTCCATATAAATGTTCAACATCCACACCTAAATGTATGGAACAGCTGATTTTTTTTCGCGATTTCGAGTTTGGTCGCATAGTATAAGTTGTTCATTTTCCTTGTCTAAACAAGCATACAAAATTTGGCTCCTGATGGAAAAATAACCCGGTATAAAAATAAACACTTATTTTATTTTAGTATAAAAACTAAAATCACATTTTTAACAATATACAATATGTGACTTTGTATTTTCTTTAAAAATAATAAATAAATTGTAAAATGATGAATACCTAAATCATTGAAAAAGAAATCGTCTTGGGCGGGATAAAAAAAGGTCACATATGAAAAATTTGCAAGTTTGCTTTATTCTTAACCAGTTTTTTGAATTTGAAGTTACAGATGATAACCTTGTGATAATAGAAAGTACCCACTACCAAAATGACTTATCTCCAATGATATATTTACTTTACATCTTAAATATCAAACGTAGGTATATAAAATGTATGACATAAATCCAATCCATGGCGGAACAACCCCTTAGGTATAAACATGGATTTATACGTCACTTTTTTACCAAATTGTAACACATTTAGCGTACCGTAAGCGTATGATGTTTTATAAGACCTATTTACGCATAAGTCATTGTAATGAACTAAACGAAGCATAAATATGAATTTATTAAAAAAATCATAAGCATAGCAGGAGTTTAATTAGAGTGCCATCTGTTGAGTGCGTGCGAGAACTACTGAGCCCAATGTAGCAAAGGTTCGATGGCCCGAGCTTGCTCAGAATTGTCAGTGGCGTTTTAGTTGCGTCATCTCGCGGTGAAATGGTGAAATAAAACAGCTCGAAGAATTGCCCGACTTAAGTAGGGACCATTTCATTGTATGGGATGAGGCATCTGTACTGTAGTATTATATTATCTGTGGTGTAGTATCACGCGATGTTACCCAGAAATACAGTCATTACTTTCTTAACGTGATAAGTACGCGATACTATCCTGAAAGTAATTATTATGTTTTTCTTTCTTTTTAGAGAGATAATTATCACGATCACCGCGCTCATTGCGTAAAATTTATTTAAGTGTTAGAAATAAGTTTAACTATCGCTCAGATAGATTATTTATATAAGTATTACAACGAGAATATCTCGTCTGAGTTCGAGAATGCAGACTGTCAGTCTTTGAGGTCAATTGTTAATACTGTACCTGAGCACGTGACAACCGTCGCTCTTGAATAATATTCGCCAATACCGGCTTCTCAAATACCGAGCGGTACAAGTGCGTGTTACGTGTACAAGTGTAAAAAGGAATGAATATATTTTTGGAGTAAAACTGGGAGAAAACATAAAACATTTGAAATATATATATAAAAAAACCAGCGTGCAAACATAAAGAAACCGACTATCCAAAATATCTTTGGCAACCGCCGAACAACATTTCGGTCGGTAAACAATCGGGGCCCTGCTTGACGAGCCAACACCCCGAGTACAGCCCCGCTTAGCTGCAACCAGCCAGCATCGCAACCTACGACGAAGACTTATAACATCACATCTCAGTGCAGGCGCAGCCAACACATGGGGAACAGCAAACTTTAAGACAATAAAACCGTCTTTAGAGTTATAACATTCCGGTAAATTGGAACATATTATTTGTTTAAATTGGATGTCTTTAACTGATGATCTAATTGTTTTATGTTAATGGTTATAAAATACCATTCATTAGCATAGTATACCAAAATGTTGAGCCTACTAATCGACCAACATCTCAAAGAGATGCTCAGAATATAGTGAATTATCACAACAATTTATTTCCCTTGTTTATTTTTTTTTACATCTAAAAGTGATGGTGGTTACAAGTTTATTATTAACTAGCTGTGCCAGCGAACTACGTTTCGCCGTATATTTTTTACCCGTTTTTGCAACATTTGTCATTGATGCTCAGCTCCTATCCGTCGTAGCGTGATGTTATATAGCCTAAAGCCTTCCTCGATAAATGGACTATCCAACACAAATAGTAGATTTTATGCCGAGTGCATAAAGCAAGTCCTCGACTTCTTCATCTGCCCTCGCCCTGCGGGCTCGGGCATATAACGATCTCGGATAAAAATGATTTGTGCACGAGTTATAAACTCTGCTTTTCACTTCGATTGCGAGAAAATAAAACAGTAACATAACATACTATAAATTTGTCATAAGTTTTCATATATATTTGCCGAGATTTTGGCGGCAATATTTCTTGCACCACTTTTTGTGCGTTTATTTCCATTAAAGTATTAGGAGTAAGTTCTAAATCTTCTTCTTCACTTGACATTTTTAAAATTTAGTTAATTCAACAATAACTGAGAAAATTCAATACGAAAATTTCACGGCTTCTTTCCCGCTACTTTACTTTTTTTCGGGCAAAGAATAAAATATATACAGCCTACTCTTAAATTATTTTGGAATATTGTTTTTTCTAGTGATGAATATGTCTTGATATTTAGTTACTTTTTCGTATTATCTTATTATAAACCAAAAATGCAAATAGGGAAGGATATATTACAAATTAGCAAGTTTTATCCGTGCACAATTTATTATGTTTGGCTGCATGGTCTAAATGGTCACTGCCTTAGTATAGATACATTTAAAAAGCTACTTTTTTGCCCTTGTGCATAAAGTTCAACTTTATGTCGCCTAGATTCTGCATAAAGTAGTACTTTTTCGAGCATGAGAAGTGAAAAAGAATTTTTCAATTTGAATCAGTAGTTCCCGAGATTAGCGCGTTCAAGCATACAAACGAACAAACTCTTCAGCTTTATAATATTAGTATAGATTTAAAATCTCTTAATAAATTCTAATCAATCTGCCATTTTAAAATGGATTCGAACTGTATCTATGGCTACACTCGATTTACAAGCATCATTCTTTTTAATACGTATTCATAAATCATACAGAAAATTCCTTAGATTTCGTTTCGACAATGCATTTTACGAACTCGCATATCCACTGTAAGGGTTTAAGTCAAGCATGTTTGTTTTCACAAAGTTATTAAAACTAGTGTTCTTACTTAAGAAAACACAATTTAACTGTTGTATCGTATTTAGATGACGTAAGTAATAGTATAGAAAACTCTTATGAAAACTGTGTTCCAAATATAAATGAAGTTCTTTTACTCGAGCTTGTGAGAGGATTAGTTATCAACTATAAAAAAAATTGGCTTCAACCGAATACTATTTATACATTTTTGGCTTTCGTCATAAATTAATAATTATTGTTAATTATAGTTGGGTTTATAGGAAATGACTAGAGTGGGAAAAGTATTTGGCATTATTATACACAAGCGACAATTACGCTGCAATTATGTTTATCAATTCCTGCTTACACAAGTATTTCGATTAATGGACCCATTTAATCTATAAAAATATGAACAATATATCTAAAAAGCGACTTTCAACTTGAAATAACACGGATGCTTCTTCCAGCCTGGAGCACAGTAAGTATGCAATAGTGAAGTAACTGAGACTATCGGTCTACAGAGGAGCAAAAATGTTATATATATATATTTTTTTTAAATTACTTGCGGCCTTTTTAGGATTGAAAGTATTTTATTAAATATATAGAAAATCTAAGATCCTTCTTAGAATAGATAACTCATTTGCCATTGCTTACCTTGACAAAATGGGTGGAATTCAATTCCCCCATTTGAATGATATTACACGAGATTTAGCAATGGTGCGAAAATAGAAAATATGTAATCTATACATTATATATCAAATTACGTGAAAATATAGATGCAGACCATGCCTCTAGATACAAGATTGACTCAGTGGAAAGAAAATCACGCATTATAAAAGTTTATTTATTACATATCAATTTGGACAGGTGACAATTGACTCGATGGACTTATTTAGAATACAAATAAAAATGTGAAAAATTCGCTTCCTGGAAACGTGATCTAGACTTATGATATTGATACATTTACTATACAGTGGAAAAATACCTTTTTATGACCTCTCCTTTTTTGCATAAATTTTAAAATGCCTTAAAAAATTAAGCAGAAGATATAATTATAGTCCCTTATTGGCTAAGCCAGCCTTTAAATCAGTTGTTTGTTCTTATTCTGTCAATTAGTTGTTTCAAAAATAATTTATTTTCCCCTTCCCCCCTCGGACGTGATTGTGAGTGGTCGTGTGTGCCGTGCTCTCGAAATAATTGTAAATTAAAAATTTTATTGTTTGAACAAAATAGTTGTGCGTTTGACTGATTAGGTGCAGATTTGAACTCGTGCCATTTGGATTGCGACCCGAGTTGTTGCGCGTTCGGCTACCGAAGCGAAAACGCACTTGACCAATTTTTGTTGTACTACTGGACCGTAACTACTACAGAGCAATGTACAATGCCGCTACGACGAACGCCACCGGCTACGGCTACGAGTGCTACGACGGCGGCCTCCGATACCGAGAATAACTCCAACAAAAATGTAAGCAATATTAAAGGACATGATTCATCGGCTATGGAGTCCCTAACCGCTCGCAAGCGCAAGCGTACAGAGGAAGACTTAAGAGAATTTAAAAAGGAAATTTTAACTATGTTTACAGATTGGAAGTCTGAACAAGATAACAATATCTCAGCATTACTTACAGCGATAAATGAAATAAGAGAACAGAATAAAGATATAAGCCAGGCGATTGAATTTATGTCAAATAAATATGATGAAATGATAAATAGAATAGATAAACTGGAAAGCGAACGTATAAGTAATCAAAAATACATAAAAAAACTGGAAACAAAAATTGAACTAATGGAAAAAAATAATTACACTAGTTGTATTGAAGTTCGTAATGTACCTAACAGAAATCCTGAGACAAAGAAAGACCTTATATCTCTAGCAAACAATTTGGCTAAAACTGTGAATATGGATCTGCAACCTTCGGATATACATGATATTTACAGAATAAAAAAAAATAATAATAATAATTCTATAATAATGGACTTCAATAGTGTTTTTAAAAAGGATGATTTAATAAACGCTACAAAATTATTTAATAAAGGGAGTAATGAAAAATTGAATACAGGGCATCTGCAGATAGATGACACTACCGTGCCCGTTTATGTCTCTGAAAGATTAACTTACCGAGTCAGAAGATTATACTCAGAAGCTAGAAAATTTGCAGGTACAAATGGCTTTCGTTTCTGCTGGACATCGTATGGGAAAGTATACCTCCGCAAGACTGAAGGTAGCTCCGGAATAAGAATTCCGGTATATTCCGAAGAAGATCTTGGTAAACTGCAGTTGCCTGCATGACTGTTTTGTAAATTATTTTTAACGTATAGTTTTGTTGTGATCTTTATTGATATTATTTTCTTTATTAATCGTTTAAAACTCAACATAAATGAATTGTTCGCAGATTTGATATCTCAAACAAAATTTATATTTTTGTATTATCGACTAAAAGCAAACAGATACAAAATAAAACACTTACCATTGTTACAGAGCAATAAACTAAAGAATTGTAAATCTCGTATACGCACACACTCAATCTGCTTACATTCACACATGTTCACAAGGACATCATACTTATACATATACATATATATAATTACAAAACCAGCTCAAACAGAAATACCACAAAATTGTATACTATCATATCCACATAAAAGTAGCATCATAAATTTGTTTTTCATGCATCACTCGCTATTAGTGTCACATATTAAAAGACTCAAAAATGACCAATATTAATACTTTTATAAATAATTTAGACGACCTTGATATGTCTGTATCAGTTCACTGTGTCCCCGAGAAATGCAGTTCCTATCTTCTAAAACCAGAATTATATTTAAAAATACTCCAACATAATATAAGAAGCGTAAATCATAACTTTAGTGAGTTACAAATACTACTTAACCGTATCAAAATAGACTGTGATATTGTAATGCTGTCGGAGTGCTGGCTGTCTGATGACTCTGTGACACCAAGTTTGGATGGATATAATAGTTACAAAACTAAGAATAATTATAATTAAAATGACGGCGTAATACTTTACATAAAAAACTTTCTCAATGTAACAGTTGAACAACCAACGTTTTCAGAAGCAAATTGTTTAATTGCAAAAATTGGTAACGACACAGCGATAATTGCTATTTATAGACCTCCTTGTTTCAGAAATCTTGAGCCATTTTTGAATGCTTTACAGAATGTTTTGGCTAGCCTTACAAGTTTTAAAAACATAATCGTATTAGGGGACATAAACATTAATATACTTAAATTATCAGAAAGTTCAGCTTATCTTGATATCACCTCATTTTATGGATTAATACCTGCAATAAATAGCCCTACACGTGGTAAAGCTTGTTTGGATCATGTTATCATAAAAACTAAGCTACCAGGATTCGTATTTCTTTTAGGAACCACGATAACAGACCACGAGTCTGTACTTTTTTGCCTGAGTACCAATATTACAAATATTAACACCCCGCAAGTCTTAGTGAATAAATATAATTAAAGCGGTATACAGAAAGATTGCTCTAAAATTAACTTTAGCCAAGTGTATGCAGAAAACGACCTAAATATAGCAACTAATTGCTTAATTGACTGTATCTCCTCGGTAGTAATTAAAAATATATCTGTTATTAAGACTTCTAGAAATAAACGTAAAATTAAACCGTGGATGACCGCTGGCTTACTACGATGCATAAAAACAAGAGATAAAATGCATAAAACATTAAAACAAAACCCTAACAATGACAGCTTAAACACATCATATAAAAGGTACAGAAACTTTTGTACTACTATATTAAGAAAAATTAAAAGACAATACGAAAAAGATGAGTTGCTCGAATCCAAAAATAATAATAAAAAAACGTGGAAAACCATTAGGACCATAACTAACCTGGAACATAAAAAATCTGACTGTAAGGAATTATTAAGCATTAAAAATTGCGCGCAAGAATCTGTCAATTGTGTTAACCACTTTTTTGCAAATGTAGGTAGGAACCTAGCAGAGGTCATTCCATCGAACTTGGTCTCAACGGAGTTAGACAGGAATTCTGACAAATTATCATCGTTAAACTCATTTGTACTAACCGAAACAACAACTGAAGAGGTAGCAAATGTTATTATGAATCTGAAATCTGATTGCTCGCCTGGCTATAATAATATTCCGGCGAAGGTTCTAAGAGATAATTTAGAAACAATAGTACCGCCACTTACAGATTTAATAAACCGCTGTATTAAAGCTGGCGTGTTTCCTTGTGCCTTTAAAAAATCTATTGTACTACCGATACATAAGGCAGGGAAAAAGGACTCGGTAAATAATTATAGACCAATCGCCATACAAACCTCATTCTCCAAAGTTTTTGAGCGTATAATTAATGATTAAACGAACTTACCTGTACGTGAAGTTCAATCATAATTATACGAAGGCTTCGTCCGAAGGGATTAGCAAATAATACTTGTAGTAACGCCTAGTGATACGCCAGTCACGCACTTTATTTGAGGGTATAAATAAAATTTAAAATGAGTCTCACGTCAACAAGGTGGGCGACCTATCCGCTCGCTTCATTTAGTTTAGAGTAGCCGCATCCGGAATATTTCACACAAAAATGGGGACTTGTAGTTGGGAGGGAGGGTTGCTAATCCCTTCGGACGAAGCCTTCGTATAATTATGATTGAACTTCACGTACAGGTAAGTTCGTTTAATCATTAATTATACTCGGCTTCGTCCTCGGGATTAGCAAATAATACTTGTAGACTTTTAGAGATAATAGTGTGAAATATTTTGTTTATTCCTGAATTTTCATTAATTTATGTTAATAAGAATAAACATCAATCATCATTTGAATTACTCGTATTATTAACAATTGTTCTGGCAAAATAATTATTTCCATTAGTATTGACATTACTTATGGTTCTATTATAGAATCGATAGAATGTGCTTGAAGAGCCGCTCCATCCAGCGGTTCGTCTTATTTGATCTAGGCCGACACCTAGGTGATGAGCCGCGGATGTAGCGGCGTGCTGTGCGCGGTAAATATGTTTAGATCAAAAACGCTATCGCGCAGTGTGTTCTTTATTCACTGACTTAAGGTTTGGGAACCGACAGCATTATAAGGCTTTTTAGCACTTATGAAGAGAAGGAAAGATTTCAATACTTTTAATATTAATCTAGGACAATGTTTGTACTTTGTGTGCTGTCAACAGCGCAATGAGAGTGATGAGTTTTTTCGAAAGTTTTTCAAAAGACAATGTTTCATTGGCGTGAAATTGGCTGACATAATTAATAACTATTGAAGTATCCCACATATTTGGGCAAGGGAGGGCGTAACCGAAATATTCCTTTAAAATATCTTCTTACTCTGTCATCTTCTCGTAAATTATTTTCCCCTAAGCAGGGCGAGCGTGGATCTATAGGAGTTAAGCGTGCCATATTGAGCTCCCTCTTCATAATAGTTTGTTGAAATAAATTATTTGTGGAATTGAAGGATTATACAAGTCACAATTATTGTCGTTACAGTGATTGAACCAGCGCCGTAAATAAACATTATATTGTTTAAAAGAACTTTGGAATATAGATGCTAATATCGGCGGTACACTCCACGCCGTCCGCATAAGTTCCCCGCTATACAATGACAGAGAACGGGGTGAAAGCATAAAAATTAAAATCGGCCCAGGAAATGCATCTGGGTCCCTATGCCAGGAGACATAATCAGTGCATTTAGTATTTATTTGACTAGCGAATAAGTCTACTTGAGGTGCCCTATACGATGAGACAATTTCCTGATATGCCCAGTCCGCTAACTCCAATTTTTTTTTATTTTTTTTTTAAATACGTCGCCTTATACTAGGATTTTCTCCTGTGTCGTGAGTGCAGTTACAAACATAGAATATCACATGCACATACGCCCAGACCGGAACAAATTTCTGTAGGCCATAAAACATTTGTCCCGTACGGGAATCGAACCCGCGACCCGTTGCGCAGTAGGTGATCACTCGACCTTTGCGCTAAACGTGTCGTCGATTCTATGTCAGGATGTACCCGCCTTGATTCGGCAACTGCCGTTATATTATCTGATAGGCTAATGTAATAAGCCATAACATACAAATTGCGACATTCACACCACTGCCATAGTTGACGACTGATGTCAGTGAAGTGGGGGAACTGAATACCCCCCATTGTATTGATGTAAGAGATTACTGTAGTGTTGTCGATGCGGAGAAATTTGACAACTAGGTACTTACATTTTTGGCGAACACTTTTAATCTTAGAAAAGCAGCTAGAATTTCTAGGTAGTTAATGTATTGTGTTCTCTCCTGAATGCTCCACAACCCGCTAACCTTCTCTTTGCCACGTACAGCCCCGTATTTGAGGCGTCTGAGAAAATTTCCAGATCATGTGTATCATGTTTGATTTTACAAAACGGTATTTGTATTGCGTCATTCCTAGGGATATTTATAAATTTATCATAATTATCATTAATGATGATTTTAAGTTTAATTACTTAATGCGCTCGAATATTTTAGTATAAGGCTAGTGTATTCTACAGCCGGGCAAACTGAGACTAGTAATTCGACTATTTGTGCGAATTGACGTATTCAACATCTTTTAAGAGTTAACCATTTTTTTTTTTTTTTAATTTCTGATTTGTGATCTGGAAATTTTTAGTCTAGATTAGAACGAAACCTTAAAAATGTACATATATTACTAGGTATCATTAAACTTTTGGCCTCGTTAATTAAAATCAAAGAGAGGTAATTAATTTTTTGGTTTGTATATTTGGCCAATAATTATCTAAATAATTAGTTGATTTTAGGTCCGCAGAACGGAGTAATCGGACAATTGGTTTTATTGCCTTGATGGTGCAGTACTCAAGCCAAATAGTTCTTGTTCAATTTGAAATCTTAAATATTTTCTTGAATTAGGGTCAAAAGGCATCTTTTAAATCTATTTTTGTCATGAAACAATTTTTTGTTTTAAATTTTAGCACTGAGCGTAAATTTTCAATTTTTAAATGATCTGCTTTTATAAATTTATTAAAGTTTTACTCTGCACCCTATTTATTTATCGCCTTTGCAGTCTTAATAATTTCTGACAGGTTTTCGCCTAATGAATGAATAAAAAATGGTTAAGTATTTCGAAGCTGGTCTTTCATGTCCTTTTTAAGGGAAGACAGAATAAAATTCCGTCGTATGACTGAATCCGGTATTGTAAGTCACAGAGAATACGTTCTGTGTCCATCAACATTTTTATGAATTCTGGGTCACCGTTATTTTTCGAGGTCAGCGAATTAATAGCTTGGTTCAAGCATGAAATAGCCGTAGAAACTTGTTTTTGCCTAATTTCGATATTTTTATAACGTTTAGCATTTATATCGGAGATAGCCACCTTAATTTCGGCATTCAGTACCTACGGGAGCATTAATTAGTTTGCAGTTAGTCGGCGAAAGGTATTTCACATTAATGTGTGTTCCAACTTAACTGCAAAGTCTTTGTGAATGTTGGCTCCAAAAGTATTCGAAATAGTTGGATCCTCGCCCAATATTTCAAGTATTGTGGTGTTTAGCATCGCATTAGCTGACCCAGGCTCGTCGGTATCCGTCACTTACTCAGGCGCGCCGGCGGCGGCGGTGGTGGCGGTGGTGGCGACCACCACGGGGGTGACCGTCATGACGGCACAGAAGATATAAACGGCGGGCGTAGCCACTTCGGCGGGTTCTGGGTCGAGGTCGACCTGCATCTCCGAACGTGGCTCAGAACCAATAATCCCATCGAGCAGTAGGCCAATTATAAATCTTTCATCGTATGACATGGCATAATAAATCATGAAATGCTTCATTTCGTATTACCGATCTCCAATGATATCATTACTATGGCATAATTTCGATGATGTCAATATCATATAACGAACGAATGATCAAAAATCTGACCGAAAATTATAATTTTCGCTTTGCACTATGATATCATATGATGTTATTTGAAAACCGTGAGATCGTAATAGGCCTGCAGGTTTAAAACGTTGTTATTACGTTCTTGCTCTGAAAACCACCGATATCTCCATTAGTCATGAAACAGACCAAAGTACTGTTCGCGAGACTAATTTATAGGGTAGTACAGCTCCAAAGAGAAGTACGCAAACCCGGATATGTAACCATTGCCACTATGAATACACCGATATCTCCATTAGTCATGAAACAGACCAAAGTACTGTTCGCGAGACTAATTTATAGGGTGGTACAGCTCCAAAGAGAAGTACGCAAACCCGGATATGTAACCATTGCCACTATGAATACACCGATATCTCCATTAGTCATGAAACAGACCAAAGTACTGTTCGCGAGACTAATTTATAGGGTGGTACAGCTCCAAAGAGAAGTACGCAAACCCGGAGAGGTTACCATTACCATAAGGTAGTACAGCTCCAAAGAGAAGTTCGCAAACCAGGATAGGTAACCATTACCACTATGTATATACTGTATTTGTTCTTTAGTATATAATCATAAAAAGTAGGTGCATGTTACGATTGGATAATTATTATTACTGCTAATCAGTTAAGGAACAATCCTAAAATACTGTTCGCAAAGTTATTATTGGGTAGTGCAACCCCAAAGAGAGGTACGCAAGCCCAGTTTAGTGAATAATCACTGTAGCAATAACTATTATTTAGTAAACTTTCTTCTTAGAGATATAGTGTCATAAAAATTCATACAAAATAAGCCCACTAGGTAGGTATGAAATAAATCTTATTTAACAGTTTTCGTAAAACTATTTCATTGGATTATAAAACTTCATTTCAGAGGAAACCAGTAAAAAATAAAAACGTGACAAATTTACCATTATAGGTATAATTCGTCATTAACTAATTAAGTTTCTCTAGTATTTATGAGAATATAACAAGATGGCTGACTTATCATACTTCTGCCCGTTATCAAACGAGCATTGTACGGGCAGCAAATAGAAAATGACATTTTCGGCCATAGTCACTAATAAATGCACTTATTCACACAATGACTAACCTTGAGACTCCGCGTACGGCATCTTCGTAGCACTTCGAGTTTTTTAAACTTACACAACAGATTTGACAATCCTCCTCACTTTTCCGCTTAGGCATTATAAATAAGCACTACCTCACTTAAAGTAAAAACTTTTAAGACGCGAGAGTGTGATCGTGGCGAGCACTAAAAAGCGAATGAAGCGAGCGGATAGGTCGCCCACCTTGTTTACGTGAGACTCATTTTAAATTTTATTTATACCCTCAAATAAAGTGCGTGACTGGCGTATCACTAGGCGTTACTACAAGTATTATTTGCTAATCCCGAGGACGAAGCCGAGTATAATAAATAAACAACTAATAAGTTACTTGGAGTCTATGAAACTTTTATCAAATAAACAATTCGGCTTTCGGGCTGGTAGGTCCACCGATGATGCGGTCCATAATTATATACAGAGTCTGGCGAGTAAATTGGATAAAAGTCAAAAAGTCCTTACAATATTTCTGGACCTTCAGAAGGCGTTCGACACAGTATCTCTACCTATACTGATAAGGAAACTTGAAGCAATGGGGATTCGCGGAAACCAACTGGAACTTTTTAAAGACTATCTATCGAACCGCAAACAGATTGTTAGGATTGGTGATTACAGCAGTTCTGAACAGTCAATTGGCTATGGAATTCCCCAGGGCAGTATAATCGGCCCGACCCTGTTCCTATGCTACATTAACGACCTGTGTGAATTAAATCTTGATAATTGTGAAATAACATCTTATGCGGATGACTCTACACTAACTTTTTCGGCATGCACGTGGCAAGATGTATTTAAGTTTGCACAGAATGGGTTTAACATTGTGTCTAAGTGGCTTGCTATAAACAGATATATTTTGTTTTGTCTGCATTAAGCGTGAGGCTTAATGCAGACAAAACAAAATATATCTGTTTCTCGATTCGGAATTTAATTATGCCACCAAATCTAAATTTATACGCACATAAATGTTCGTTTCCTCCGTCACCAACGTGCCAATGTACAGTAATAAGTAAAACACCACATATTAAATACCTTGGTGTAACTATAGACAAGAATCTTACTTTTACTGAACACATTCATAATGTTTCACAAAGGGTTAGAAAGCTTGTATTCGTCTTTAAACAACTACGATACGCAGCAGATGGAAACATAATGAAATCCGTATATACAGCCTTGGCACAATCAGTAATATTGTATTGTATAACGTCATGGGGTGGAGCTGCAAAGACAAAACTTATTGAGTTGGAAAGAGCCCAAAGACTTATCTTGAAGATATGTCTTTTTAAACCCAGACTTTATTCAACTACATCCCTCTATGATGAAGCTGAGGTACTTACGGTTAGACAATTGTTTATATTTTTGAGTATACTGAAACAGCACTCTCTTGTGAAATATACACCGAATGTCATAACATCTAGAAGACAATTCAAGGTATGTACTATAGAATGTACCCGTACCACATTTGCTAATAGGTTCTTTTACATAATAGGTAAGAAATTATATAATAATGCAAATAAAATACATAATGTTTATCCCAAAAGCAAATTTGAATGTAAGAAGATAATAAGGCAATGGCTCCTTAAAAAAAACATATCATGAAACTGAAAATTTATTGAGTGTTTTAATGAAATAGTAACACACAGATATACGCACGCACACGAACATTCACACAAATACACACACACACACACACATACACATACATACACATACATACATACACAAACCACAAACACACACACACACACACATACACTGAACGAACGTTCGTGTACTTACAATAAGCTACGCATCCACACAAACTTATTGTACCTTTGTATAAGTTAGATTAAATAGTCCACATTATATTATGGCTTGTATTATTGAGGGTTGGAGGCCTGGAGTTCTGAAATACAGGCAGAATACTGCCAAGTTTAGACTCCAGTCTCCCACAGACAGTATATGATACCTACAATTGTATTTAATGTTTGGAATGTTTTTGTTTGTGGAGAAAATAAAAAAATATTATTATTATTTTGAACCTAACATAAATAATTTATTATCTCCTTGTAGGCAACCCAACCACATGTGGAAAAAACTTATCCTGGTGTGCGCAATATTATCAGGGAATCGTATGTAAGACGTCAGATTCCAAATGATGTTATGATAAAATTCTTAGCTGATGATGACACATTAAGTCAATATAATGTGGAATTAAAAAAAATGGTTTTTCTTTTACATCAAGAATAATATATATTACCTTGACAATAATTCAATATTATTAACACTTAATTTTTCAAGCGAAGAGTTTAATAAGGATGCCCCGAATACCATAAGATCAGCTCTATCTTTAGTATTAAAAAATAAAACTCGTTAATGATCTCTACATACAATATTATCTAAATTAAAAAAAAAAATATATTTTATAACCCAACCGAATTTTATTAATTACCTGGGATCGTAACTTAGTACTAGATTAATTATCTATCGAATTCATATCCATATGATAATCTGTCATTAAAAATGATTTTTTAGAAAACAGTAGATACTTTCGCGGTGTGCACTGGATAACCGAACCTTATCTTTAATTATAATAAGTAATTTAAAAATAATGGAGTCTGGTATTTATTTACGAGTATCTATAACAGAATAAATTTAAAAATCCAATCAGATGAACAGAGATCGAAATGAACAGAATCCGCGCCTATTTTTACTATTTTGTAAAGAGAAATTATGAATATGTCCAGCAAACACTTTGCATTCCTATATTGTAAAAATTTGACTACTAAGCCTTATTAATTGCGATAAATTATTTCAAACATACAAAAATCGAATTCATAACTGTACCCACCAGTCTGTCAACCGCTGGTTACAACAGGTTTTAAGAAATAATGGCGTGAGCATAGACAGCTTGTTGTTGTTGTTCTTAGCTTACAGTACCCGACACGCATCCACATCCGCGGTTAACAGAGCTGGTGTATCTCTCGACATTATTGAAAAGACTGCAGAATGAACTGACAATTCTCTTCACTTCGCAAAATTATACAATTAACACTTAATTGCAAACCAAATAGTGTCGGAAACAGAGTCTATGCTGATGGATATTTTTCACGATAATTGCGATTATCTTTTCCGTCAATTATAATATGTAATTGATGATACTTAATACATAATAGGGTAAACTATATACATGCACTATTTAATTTAATATATTAAATTAAATAGTGCATGTACATAGCATGTAATAGAGTATGTATGTAGACCTAATTAATAAAACAAACAAATTTTATTACATTAAAAATATATAATGATACAATATCCCATTTTACATGTAGATACGCTGAACATCTACAATGTATGTTAAATCTCGAGGATGCAACATCGAAGTATAATTAATGGTTAAATGAACTTACCTTAAGTGAACTTCAACCATAATTATACGAGATGTTGCATCTGAAGAGATATAACACCCTCCCCTCCCATTATGTTGTATAAATCCCCGAATAACGTAAACTGGGATATTGATGAAGCTCTAAACTAAATGAGGTGAGAGCCGACAGCTGACGGAAGTAACATAATGTCAATAGACTTGCCTTCTTTTTATTTATTTTATTTTATTTCTCTGAACAAGTGTGGCAATGCAGTACAATATTGAACGGACTACAATGTATGTTAAATCTCTTCAGATGCAACATCTCGTATAATTATGGTTGAAGTTCACTTAAGGTAAGTTCATTTAACCATTAATTATCTTGATCCACTTAAATGTTCATATCAAGACGAAACAAGGGGAAGGCTGTATGGAGCTCCCTTTGCACGCTCATAGAATTAAAAAGCTTCTAGAAAAAGCTACATCAGATGTTAGTTCCCGTAGTATTACTATTCTCTTTGGTTAGATCTGTCCAATGATGAATGTAATTTGAGTTAAATGTTTTTATTTCAGAATTAAAGAAAATTATTATTATTAAAGTAAAATTAAGAATTTGTGCTTACTAGCTAGTATTGAAAAAAAAAGTGTTACAAGTTTCGTAACAGAAGGTAAAGAAATTAAAAGGCCCCTAAAAATACCAATTTGGGATGTTTGTATACTGTACGTCTAGTATGAGTTTTGATAGTTTTGGATTCGAACGATCGAATAGTTTTGTTTCCATACATTTCACACCAGCGCCTCTATCGGAAACTATAATGAACTAGAATAGGGTAGTTGACTCATATCAAAATTTATTAAAATATTGTTTATTTCTAACAGTATTTGGCATAAGGTTCCACAATATACCGATTTTAATAAATAACAATGAATGATTGCTGTAAAATTTTAATTTGAAAATGCTAGAAATAATCTTTTTTTATCTCACGCCGCCGTAAACGCTTTGATATCCTGTGGTCAGGGCCGTGACGTCACTCATATAGTAAACAAAGAAATGTCAAATTTGATTCAACAACTCGTCGATTTGCAATATTCTTTCCTAAAACTGGCAAAAAATCGTCCAAGTCTCCGTTATTATATTTGTAAATATCGTAAATTATTTGTATTAATAGCAAAATCAACCATTGATGTTGGATTTGTGAGAGCAGATAGTACAAATCTTCCGAAAATAGACAGATTGATGGTCAGGAGATTCTTTGTGTATTGCTCTAAACAATATAAGTACAGTTTCAATACTGTTATAATGAAGAACGGTTACAAGTGTACTTGTCAAGATTGTCACGCGGCAGAAAGAGTTGCAAACATGCATTTTTGGTGTGGTTGCACCATCACAGTGAGGAGCTATTTTGTACAGCAGTTGAATGCTATTGGATAGAATTCTATCTCTCAAAAGTCAAATAAACACTAAAAATATTTACTTCAAGAGAAATGTTGAAAAGATAACATCAGGATCATGTGTCAAATACCAGTGTAGCACTGCAAGAATTTGTAAATGAACATAAAAAGAGAAAGATTGGCAGTTGTTCATTTGTCAAGCATGAAGAAAATTACCGGGAGGAAAAATATATATACATTCACAGACACAGATTGTGACATATTTCTTAAAAAATAAAAGACCTCTTCAATGAAGAAAGAATAAAGTGCATAGAAAATAAACCACGAATCATCAATACAAAAGTGCTCTTTAGTTCGAGCTTCGTTATAAACAATAACAGCTTCCATGTGCTATAAAGTCAGCCAGTGCATAACACATGATGGTTCTTTTGTTGGGAAGATTTTTGGTGGGAAATCTTGCAGACACCTACGAGTATAATGAATGGTGGATAAAAGTTGAAAGATGAAGATTTGGGTTGAAATTTGCAAAATGTGACCTCATTTCTGATTAATACCCTGTAATAGTCTATTCAACAAACGGTATCCATCAAATTAGATTAATACAAAATTGTCATGCTCTTTTACTGAAGATAATGTTAATTATCAAAGACGGAAAACTGTGAACAGTATGCTTAACTCAAGTATAGATGCAGATGTTTTGTGCTAAAGCAAATAAAACTTATATACTATTGTGTTGCTAGCAGTATGTCATATTGAAAACACTCAAAAGGTGACAATATTAGCTATAATAGGTATTTGTTCTAACAATCTGTATGTCAAAAAACTTATTGATCAAATAGTGTCATTTTGGAAACAATACTACAGTTTTCCTAAATTATATGAAAGTATTACTTCATAATAAATCACTTTACTATTATTTTGACTTTTATTACCTGCGACCTTAAGGCAATATACAGGGTGTCCCAAAAAATAGTGTCAAGCGTAAGTCCAGAGTTAGAGCACCTCTTGGAGTACCCGAATCACCCCCATGTATGTTCCGCGATTATTCGTAGTTTTCGAGTAATAATTTTATTTCTGACTTTTTGAAAATTTTGATCCAAAGAACTTAAAAATTTTAAATAAAAAAAAGTAGAACATATTTTAATGTTTTTCTTTTTGCCACTGAATCATCTTTAGTGCTTCTTTTATGTCTAAAATAATCAGCTTCGTAACTTTGGTGGAAATTTAGAAAACAGTAGTGTAAAGTCAAAATTTGAATGTTAGTGAATAATTACTTAAAAATTCATCTTTAAATTAAAAATCTAAACAGGCGAATTCATGGTTTCTAAGTATAAAACTTCTCTAGACTCTCTGTTTTCACAATCATTTAAAAAAAGAAGTACTTAATAGGGCTACTTTGGCTTAAATCGGCCATCAAAGACAGCGAGGTGAAAATTTCATAAAATTTACCAAATTCCTATCAGATGATAAAAAAAAATATCTGGTCTTTTTATAATTTCTAAGGTTCAGATTAATTACAATTTAGCAAAAATTAACTACATGAAACCCATATTTAAATATTTTTCTCGCGGATCACATCGGTTGTAGTGTTGGATGTAACGCAGTACTTACCTGCTAAAAAATTGCCCGAGTGAGAGGATATGAATGAGACCGCATTATTGCTATCTCTCTCACTCTCATTGGCGAAATGGATAACTGTAACTGAGGAATGCTATTCTTTGTGACAAGGGGATGAGGCGGGGGGTGTAGTCCGAGTGTCTATTGTGTTCTGGCGCCAGTCGTTTGCCTGCTTTTGTTTGCGCCTTACGTACGATACGCGCATTTGTGATTATTTGACGAACTTTGCTTTCTTTACGGACCTTGAGTGTGATTACGATTTGGTTTTGTGTGAATACGGGATTTTGACAAATTTGGCATTCTTAACGCACTTTTCAAGCTCTTCATTTTGTGATGTCTTTTTCATCGCAAGAATATGCTCTTATGCATTACTTTTATGGATATGCAAGAGGAAATGCTTCTGAAGCAGCCAGGTTGTTCCGGCAGCAAGTACAAAATGGAGGTGGACCTCAGCCTGAAACTTGGCCTGATCATCGCATGATTTTAAGAGTACATAACTCTTACATGGAAGGACGCCTACCAGGTAGAAGATCGGGGCGCCCATCTGAAATGAGTGACCCAGATACTGTCCAATCAGTGGTCGAAGAAGTGGTGAGAGATCCATCAGTTAGTGTAAGAACAATAGAACGTCGAATCGGAATTCCGAAATCACAAGCACATCGAATACTTCATCAAGAGCGTTTTCACCCATATCACATCCAGAAAGTTCAGCAGCTCAAGCCCGCAGACTACCCGAGAAGGGTGGCATTTTGTCAGGAAATGTTACGGAGACAAGCTGAAAACGAAAATTTCTTTAAAAATATTCTATGGACTGATGAATCACATTTTAAGCGATGTGGGGTGTTTAATGCGCATAACTACCATTCGTGGAGTATTGAAAATCCACACCTCACAAGGGAATCTAATTTCCAAGAACAATTTAGTATCAATTTGTGGTCAGGCATCCTAAACGGACAGCTGATTGGTCCGTTCGAACTACCGGACCGACTGAACAGCGAGGCCTACTTGCAATTTCTACGACGTGATCTCGGCGTCTTATTAGAAGATGTAGACCTATTAACGCGGAGAAATATGATTTTTCAAAACGACGGCGCTCCATGCCATTTTGCTAGAAATGTTAGACAACATTTGTCTGAAACATTTCCAGGCAGATGGATCGGTCGTGGAGGGCCCATTGCGTGGCCGCCACGGTCCCCCGACTTGAACCCCATAGATTTTTTCGTCTGGGGATACTACAAGGAATTAGTATACGCCAAGGACATTACAAACGTCACAGTGTTAAGAACAAAATTAAGACAAGCGGAAGAAACAATAAAAAACAACAGAATTGCATTTATAAATTTAAAAGAAAACTTTTTTAGACGATGTAGAATATGTATTGAGCACGAAGGTCGTCATTTTGAAAACTTTCTTTAAGCGATCGAATAATAAATACTTTGAAAATAATGTTTTGTTTCATTTATTAAGTTATAATAAACCTTCAAAGGTTATTAAAGATGGCAGCAGGAACAGTTATTTTTGACCTTCAAATAATAAATTTTTAGCTTTTCTACAATCATTTTTGGTTTATTAATAAATAATTGGAATTTAAAAAAATATATATTCAGAAGTCGAGTTTTATGAAATTTTCACCTTGCTGTCTTTGATGGCCGATTTAAGCCAAAGTAGCCCTATTAAGTACTTTTTTTTTAAATTATTATGAAAGCAGAGAGTCTAGAGAAGTTTTTACAGATACTTAGAAACCATGAATTTGCCTGTTTAGATTTTTAATTTAAAGATGAATTTTTAAGTAATTATTCACTAACATTCAAATATTGACTTTACACTACTGTTTTCTAAATTTCTACTAAAGTTACGAAGCTGATTATTTTAGACATAAAAGAAGCACTAAAGATGATTTAGTGGCAAAAAGAAAAACATTAAAATATGTTCAACTTTTTTTTATTAAAAATTTTTAAGTTCTTTGTATCAAAATTTTCAAAAAGTCAGAAAAAAAATTATTACTCGAAAACTACGAATAATCGCGGAACATACATGGGGGTGATTCGGGTACTCCAAGAGGTGCTCTAACTCTGGACTTACGCTTGACACTATTTTTTGGGACACCCTGTATACAAATTAATAAATTTGATCTAACTCTATTCAACCTATTTGTACTTTTGGAACATATACTATATTTGAGTAACAATGATAAAAATGAGCAACAAATCTATAAAATACTATAAATCTTTTAAGGTGTAACAGAAAAATAAAACACATGCATTTCAAATTAAAATATTTTGATTCAACTTAAACCTTTACAAGTCATTATTATCAAATAAACATAGAACATTTTTTTTGTGAAGAACATAATGACTAATGTAGTGCAAAAATTTATTATGTCATCTTTAGATGTTAGTTATGTATAAAGTAAGGAAAAAAAAATTCTTTATATTATTTATTTAATAAGAAGGGTCTTGTAAATTAAGAAGAGCACAGGCTGACAACACAGCAATCACATTTAATATATTTATATACGGCTTTAAAATGGATAACTTGCATATTCTTGCGTAAGCTGTTCTGAAATTTACCAGCCATGGTGGCCAGCAGGTTTAATCAGTGAAGATATAACATCTTTCAGTTTTACCAAACTGGACCTATTTACTTCTATGGTGCTTTGGTATATGAATACTTAAGTTATTTTGTTGACATAATGTTGTTCTAGTTGACGGGTCACATTTTGATGTTGTGGCTGAGCATGCACTGCTTTGTATTATGTTGCACAACTTTTACTGACTTATCAATCTCGTTGTCAAGAGGAGAACAGGTTACACAATAGTTCTCATTAAGTAACCACTGAAAGCAACAAATTTTAATTAGGTACTCAGTAAATTCAAGTAAAAGTTGTTTAGATAAATATATTCATTATGAAACTTTGATATTTTTGTTTGTATTACATACTTTTTAATTAATATCCAATTACATCATTATTCAATTGGACATAAGTACATATTCTTTTCCTTGAAACATCATCTAGTGTCAGTGTATAACTTAGATTAAATCAAAAAGGCGTAAATGGTCAAGTTTTCTCTCAGTTTTCTGGTCATGTTAAAATTTGGTTGGTCGGCTGCAGTCAGTTTTCATTCTAACTGAAAGATAAAAATTTAATTAATTTACATACAGATTTGATTTTACATACAACCTAAAAACTTCTATTTTGTTTAAGTTGAAGTACCTACACAGATTGAGTTATTCAGTTATAGCACTTACATTAATGTGATTTTCGCAAAAATACATTTGAGTTTCAGTAGATACTTAGTTACAGGATTTCTTTAAGCGAGTGTTAACCAAATATTTCGCATGTCTGTATCACTGGGTACGTCTAATCCACAGATTTCCTGGAGTCTTTGAAGAGGTATTTCTATATTACTGTTCTATTGTCCCGTTCCATATACAGTTTTACTATATTTTGTGATATTTAATAGAAAGCATTGTTTTTGTGAGGTTATTTCGCCCCCGTGCTTTGTTTACTATAAGACTGACGTCATTGCCACAGATAATGAACAGACTATCATGGCTGACCGTGTTTTTGGTCCAAAATTGAAAATCTTAATTTAAAATAGATTTTTTGCACTTTTTAGCCATCGAAAAAAATAATATTCATGTGCTATGGTCTAATACAACAAATTTTGAACATTTTAAGCCCTACTTTAAAAAAGGGTCAACTAGCCTATTGACAGTATGAGTTACAAAGTAATAAACTACTCGATCAATGCGTACGTATTCGAGTAGTTTTTGAGTCTGCGGCAGTATGAGTTACATGTTTGACAGTTAACTCGAAAACTATTGTAGTTTAGGTTCTCACCTTACATTTTTATGTGAGTTTGGTACATTAATACGTTTTTTGTGTTTCTAAACATTAAAATTATGTCTGCTCGGTGGTACTTTGCATGGAGGGCCATGCAAGATGAAATAGCGCATGAAGAGAGACGGAAGAATTCTAAACTGCGATAATCATTTTCTCCGCATCTACGACACTTACTCAGCGCCACTTAACAAAAGCTGCTTTCCATCATGTTTGCAGTACATTAAGGGAGTATAGTGACCTTCGTAGTTCGCAAAGTGTGTCTCTAGAGACTAAGGTTAGTACCTACAATATTATTTACACACATAACATTGTTATAATAGTTTTACTGTATTTTTATTCTATAGTTAATTTCTGTTACCTTTGTTTTAGGTGTTGTGTACCTTATTGTTTTATGCCAATAGAGACTACCAGCGAGTAATTGGCCTTTATATACTTGTCGCAGTAAGCAGTTAGTTGGTACATTGACCAAGTAACAATGGCACTCAACCACCCAATGGTTATAAATAAATATATAAAGTTTCCAAATACTGTTTTTCTTTCATTCAACTCGCTTTAAAAATAATAAAAACGGTTAAGAAAACGTCACAGTGACACAATCGCGTGTCTCTTTCCATTCACATGTGTGTAAGAGAGATATAAATATATAATGTGAAGTTCATCTAATCGAGTAAAACTAACTCGCTGTCGTTTAAACGTGAATTCGAAACGAGCAACTCATACTACCGCTTACATCGTAAACTGACAGTTTGGCGAGCTAACGAAAACTATTGTAGTTTACTCGATTTAAAAACTCGTACTAGACGTACTGCTCTTTCGGTCAGTTCGTCAGTCCGTATGTTGTTTTGTCGGTCTGCCCATCTGTCGGTGTCTCCGTGTGTCGGTCTGTCGGTATGTCCCTCTGTCGGTCTGTCGATCTACCTGTCTCTGTGTGTCCGTCTTTCCGCCTTACCACCTGTTCGTCTGTTGGTCCGTCGGTCTTTACGTTTGTCCGGCTGTCGGTCTCTTCGTCTGTTAGTCTGTCCATCTGTCTGTGTGTACGTCTGTCCGTTTCTCCGCCTATCCATTTGTCCGTCTGTTGATCTGTCTGTTTGTCGGTCTGTCTGTACATCGGTCCGTCTGTAATAATAAGATCATTAACGTTTAGGTTTTTAAAAAAATATGTCACAATGGTGTGACGTCGAGCTGGGCATTAGTATAAAATTTGTAAAATAAATAATAATATTTTGTTAGAATTTAGTTAATCTAAGTAAATATAGCATTGATTGTCATGATACGTAGCTATACAATACAGTGTTTATAACAGCTAAATGGGAGAGCTATTTATCAGCATCGTCAATGTTCAGTATCGGCGGTGTCCAGGCAGCAGCTATCAAACTATTCGATAATTGGACATGCCGAGCGTTAATGAAATTTTCTCCCAATGAGGACAGCTACCCAGCATGGTCTATCAACGCTCTCTCGGTGTAATGCTGTTATCAGAATCCCAAATAAAGCTGTGTTCCTTAGCTAAATTCCACATGGGAATTGACCCTTTGCATGGAAAGGTTTGTTGCGATTAGGTACGGTACGAGTATGCTTCTCATTGATTTATTTAACTAAATTGAATAAATTTATTGACAAATGAACGAAATTAGCGCTTCCCAGTCCCCAACAACCAGCGTGGTGGGAGATGGCCCAATAAGGTAGTTTACGGATTCCAGTGCGGATGTTTTTGCTGGTGGGATTGCGATCAAGTGACAAAATAAGAAATATATTGACGTACCTATATAGCTTATAGACGCGTAGCCAGAACCATCTGTGTCGTAAGTGACATAAATATAATTGAATTAAAATTGTTGAAAATAAAAATGTCCTCAATAATTTTAAATCTTGAAGTAGAAGAAATTGTGAAATATTTATATTTTTAATTTATAACTAGCTGTACCCGGCATGCGTTGCAATGCTACGTAAATGCCTTTTTTTGCTAGGAACCCTCACGGGTGTCCCCATAACACCCTACCAAAGTTTAATTACAATCTGATGAATGGTTTCGGAACGCATAGAGGACAAACAAACATAGTAATACATTGATTTTTATTTATATAGATATTTAATGTATTATACGATGAAACGATAGATCTATTGTAAATTGTTTTGTACATGTACATTGGGGAACCTGTTGTACCTAGGACAGTTTTTGACTTATGTATTTTTTATTGTAATTTGACGTACCGTCAAACGGGGCTAGTTGGAACTGGTTTTAGAAGTTATTTCTGTGTAATTTTTTTAACTAATGGCTGAATTTTATCCCGGTTTGTTCCAATAGAGCAATGTGTCCTTTGGCTATAAAATGCATAAAAAAGTTAAGCCCTAATTCACCCTTAAATTTTTATATTTTTTTTTATTTTCCTGTCAAAGTTACCCCTTGTGTGGGGTTTCTTTAACATGGCCTTAAAATGAGTATATTGTCAAAGAAACCTAAAGTATGGGTTACATTGACATATAAATTTATTAAAAAAAAAAGACAAACAGTTGACATTCAATAAAATAGTCACGTTTTTTATGAGATAGGTACCTACAAAATTAACAAATCATTTTTTCTTAAATGCTATATTTGAACATATTCAGAATTAGGTATTAGTCATTGTATTGCAGCCTTGGTTCTTTTGAGATCACAATCAACTTTAAATATAAGGGTTATTATATTACCTTGTAATAATAACTCAAATTCTTACATTTGTCCTAAACTTAACAACGAAACAAACTTAATAAATCAAACTTAGAAACAAAAACAAAATTTAATCAGTGTCTTCGCACACCACACACTCGTAGGCTAAATTTTTAGAGCCTTTGTTGCATATGCCGCAGATCCACATGCCGCATGTTATGCATTGAATCCATTCAGGAGCATTGTGATAAAATCTAAAATCACATTTACAAATATAACAGAGGTTGTCTTCTTTCTTCTTTTCCTTCCCCTTTTTCTTGGTCTTATTCGTGTGCCTCTTGCGGACATATTCGGCTAATGGAGCGTCATCTTCTTCATCTGAAGAAGTCTGGTTCATTGCAAAGGGTGCATTCGAAGTTGAGAGCATCCCTGAGGAAGTCTGAGGTAGACGGACCATCTTCTGAGGCTACGATGGACTCAATACTCGGCACATTGCTTTGAATTGCAGGTTGAGTGTCGTAAGATTGGTTGTCTTCGTCATTTTGCAAAGTAATCTGTGCTCCCGGTCTGTGTTGGATTTTTTTTCCTCTTCTGTGTCGAATCCTGTCTGAGTTGTAGCCCCGTGTCTCTTTTAAAAACTCCAGAAGACTGTTGTTAAGGATACGTCCACTTTCTTCTGTGCAGTCTCCCGGAAGTTTACTCAAAACAGCATCAGGATCGAAAGGACAAAGACCCGTGGTTCTAAAAGCACTTTGTAGATTTTTATTAATATTGGGCTGCAGTTCATTCAACAATCTCTTAAGCAGCATAGGAAACTGTGGCTTTGGAATGATGCCTCGTGTTCGTGATTCTCTTCGCCAGTTGTCCAAAATTTTTCTCCATTTTCTTTTCAAAGGTGCATAAAAGCCCACATCAAGAGGTTGCATCACGTTAGTAGAGTTTGGTGTTAGCGTCGTAAAATAAATGTTGTTTTCTAATGCAGTCTTGATAACCTCTGGTGAAAAATGAGACGCCAAATTATCACCAATGACAATAGCTTTTTCATCTCCTATGCGGTTTTTTGAATATGTGGCAATAATATTTTGAAAAACCATTCTTCGAAAAGGACCATATCAAACCAGCCGCTTTTACTGTTTTTGTAGACAGTTCCATCCGGTTCACCTCTTGTCCAGTTATCGTAACAGTTGATTGATTTATAAACCACCGTAGGAGAAATCATTTCGCCTTCTGCAGTGCCACAGAACATGACACTGACTAATTGAGAAGAATTAAAGACTAATTGAGAAGAATTGAATTGAGAAGATTTAAAGAATTGAGTCGATTTTATGTAGGTATGGACATTTATTTATTTCAATAAATTAAGTTTTTTATAACTTACAACCTTAATTAAATTAAAACATACGTCAATTGACTACTCACGCTCTGTCGCTTGTTAGTTCGTCGTGTTTTTGACTTGCTTTATAATTTCGAGATTTCTTGTTCTTTACTACGTGGCTATAATAACGTGCTTTAATTGATTGCAATAATTATAATTTAATAATTGTATAGGTATGGACTATGTGTATTGCTCTAATGAATTAAAGTGTTACTTCAACTAACCGAAAAAATCTGATTCATTTTGATATTTAATTCGATTTCGAAGCTTGACCGTAGTAATTGATGTGGACGTACAGTATTTACTAATGTCTAATTATATGAAAATCATTTTTTCACTGCTGTTGGTGTTGGGGCGAACAATGTATGGACGCAGAGCAATCTCCTTTCATACTTCCACGTGTTTTAAGGTAAATAAGGCTAAGGTACAACACACCGATGTACCTCGGCCAGTACCACGGTGTACCTCGGACACATTGAGCATTTCGGTGTAAATCACTGATATTTAATCAAACTATTCACTTTTTTCTATTATAATCACTTTATTAGTTCTAGTGAGATATTTAAATCACAAAATTAACATAACGTTCATAGTATTTTTTCACATTAGAAACAAAAGCCTTTAAGACTAGGAAGTACATAATTAGCAAATGTACACGAGGGTACACGAGGGAATATCAGTGAAACGAAACAATCAGTAGCTTAAAAACTTTAATTTCCTGCTCAAGGTTGTAAAAACACTGACCAAGGTACAACTGATCAACCGTGACCGAGGTACAACACTTTTTCAATGCTGTAGAAAACGGTTGATCTCAAACATTTTTAGATTACATATCTTGTAAGTTTATCATTGTTTAAAAACTTGTTAAATCAAAGATTTGATCGCATATAAAAGTTAAGCGACTTTTATAAAATATACAAAACTATCAGATTTCAAAGTATATAAAAAATAATTACTTTTTTCGGCAAAAACAGTTTCTACTTCGATAGCATCAAGCACCGGCTTATTAATATTATAGAAAATATATTAAAACGAGCTGTTATAATTGAAATCGAGATAGACTTTTTAAAAAAGAAATATTTATTTAACACGAAGAATTAAAGGAAACACAATTAATACTAATTTTAGGACTAAGTTAATGTTAGTCGCGGAAGCAACCTCGCGGTACGGCAGGACAGAGTAGACTGCCTGAACGAAGTGAGCTGCATAGAGATGTGGGGCCATAGTGCAGAGTCAGCTCATGTAGTAGGCACTATTATATACAATGCTATAATATAACAGCCCCCCCGTTAAGAGGAAACTTACAATTTTTTAAGAAAGTTTCCGAAACAACTTTAGCCAATACGTAAGCGAGGTCCAGAATTATTTTCCTCATGATTCCCGGGATCATCTTCAATAGGCGGGGGATTTCTAATAATATATTTATTAAATAATTTCGGAAATTTTCTTTTTATCAAACATTTTACAATAATTGCTAAAACTAAGATAGTAGATAAAATACTTAAGAACTAATGTGATTATTGAAATTTGAAACATTATTAACATAACTATTTGATCAGATACATCTCTAAGATTTTTTAAATTGTCTAAATTAACACTTTTTATATTAGAATTTTGAATATTGGCACTTAATTTCTTAAAACTATTTAAATTACTACAGTTATCATTAATGATATTAAAATCTGATGATATAATTGGAATATTTAATGTTGGGTATGACTTAATTGCTAACTTTACATTTTTATGGAAAGCTATACATTTAGGTTGTATATTTAATACTCCTGTTCCAGATATCACTGTTTCTGAAACACTATTATTACATTCAATTGATAATTTTGTAGGTTTAGATTGTACAAATAGCCACTTGTTGTTATTAAGCTTATGCCAAATATCTATTTCTCCGACAATAAATTTATGTGGACAATTTTCAGGAACTGAAGTTAAAGATTGTGTTACAATTTCAATTTCACAGGATGGAGTATTAATTGTGGCGTAGACATCGGGGATTTCACAAAGGTAAGTATCAGTGAGTATGATTTTACAGTTATCCAGTGATTTCAGGTAAGTATAAGATGATTTATCTTTACTTATAGCTAGGAATTGTTCAGTAGGAACAATCATAACAAAAGAGCTGGGGTTATCAGCAGTGTGTGGAGTTGGCAAAGGTAAGTTTTTATATACATTATATTGCTGTAGGTTCACTAGAGGTAGTTTTACAATAAACATTAATTTATTATTTATATAATAACAAGTTAAATCAGCTACGTTAATTAATGTGTGTATATTGCTTATATCTATACTTATGGGAAACTCTTTATATTTAGGTATCAATTTAAGATTACTTACAATATCATTATACATTTGGCTTGGTGTTAATATAGAAGGATGTAATATATTACTTTTAGTAAGTAAAATTGAATTTAATAGATCTTCTATTTTAAAGGACATGGTAAGTAAGTGCGCTTGTAGAACATTAATAATGTTATTAAGTCTATTTTTAAAACTAATTTTATTCATTACATCAGTGATATTTTTCACAGACTGTGATAAACTTTCAATGACGTCATTTAACTTTGCTTCATTGGTATTTAATTCATATATTGATTGATTTATATTATGAATGGCAGATTGAGAAACCATTATAGCTTTTCCTATTGATTGTGCTAATTGTCTATCGTTATTGTATAGATTTTGGATTGCATTATCATAATTCTTAGCATCATCTTCATCTAATGTACCGAATATGTGTTTGAAGGCGACACCTATACCACCAAACCATGCGGATCTCTTAGAAATATTATTGGATATAATGTGAGATATAGATTTGAAATCTCTTGTAATATCTTTATGAAGAGCTTCTAATGGCTGTAGTATATTTTGACATTCCATGTTATCTATTTCGCTGCTTTCACGGCATTGAAATCGAATTGTACCAAATATTTCGTGAATATTTTCTAAATGATGATTAAGTGAAGATACTTCTACTGGAATAACTATATGAAATTGGTCATTTATAATTTGCAGGGTGCCGATAGGATCAAAAAGAATACCAGGGCTTTTAACAATTCCTTCGACGAATTGACTTTCACTCCTTGCCAAGCCAACATGGTAATTTATTACCGCAGTTCTGAAATATCAAATAAGAGTATAAAATAAGGTAAATAAAAGGTACACTTATGAAACTAAAACTTATACTAATAAAGAATAATATTAAACAATTAATAAAATAATCTAAATATCATGGGCTGGTTTTATTTCGTCAAAATGATGTTTGACGTGACGTCGATTTATCAAGAGAGAGACGGTACTGTTACCATGTACTTTGACTATTTTATATGGACCTTTCCATAATGGGGAGAGAGCTTTACGTAACCTAACATGATTTTTTATATATACATAATCACCTACTTTGTATTGTACTGGCCTTGTATGTCTATCATAGTAGCCCTTAGATCTTTCCTTTGAGGCATTAATATTTTCTATAGCTTTCTCGCGGGAGATTTTCAAGCGATGATGAAGCATTTTAATATATTCGGGATATGTGACGTCTGGTTTCGAATCGAATATGGAATCTGGGATAAATGGCTTATGGCCGGAAAGAAGTTCATACGGGGTGAATTTGGTTGTAGTATGGACATTGCTATTGTAGGTTAACATAGCAGTATATACAAATTTGTGCCAGTCTGTTTGATTCTCGTTTACGTAGGATTTAAGGTACTCCTTCAGGGTCGAATGGCTTCTTTCTAGAGCGCCTTGAGTCTGTGGATGATAGGGCGACGACCAGATTTGTTTAATTTTAAGAAAGTCGCATGTGCGCTTAAATAGGTCGGCTGTAAAGTTAGTACCCTGATCGGTTAAAATGTATTTCGGGATACCGAACAATGAAATAAAGTGGACTAGACATTCACAAGTTTCTTCAGCTGTGGCATTCGAAATAGGGTATGCAATGGAAAATTTTGTTAGATCATCTTGAAGGGTGAGAATGAATTTGAGTTTATTAAGACCAGCTTCAGGTAGGGGACCGACAATGTCAAGACTGATTCTCTCAAATGGACGAGTGGACGTAGTTGTGATTTGCATCGGGGATTGATTAATTTTCCTAAGTGCTTTATTAGATTGACAGAGTTTACAGTTTTGAACATATTGATCTATATCTGTTCGCATATTTTTCCAGTAATAACGCTCTCTTATTCTATTGTACATTTTTGTTGAACCCAAGTGTCCAGCTATGGGGATGTCGTGATTTTCTCTAAGGATTTTTGCAATTTCTGTTGGAACGGGATAAATTATGGTGTTATGGTGAATATTTATTATAATATTAGTATTATGAAACAGAAACATAAACACATTATATATTTTTACAAAAGTATGCTGTTCAAAAGGATTTTTGAAATCTGGTGTAGCTATTTCGTTAATATTGCCGTCAAGGAGGATTTCATCACGGAGAGATTTTAGAACTTTGAATATGTCAGGGTATGTGCAATCATCAAAATAATAGACTTTAGTAAATATGAAATAGTAGGTTTTATCCTTGATCTCTACTTTCTTAAAGGAGTGAAGTTCTCTTTCAGTATCAAGAATGGTGGAGGAATCTTCGGTTGTTGATAAAATTTCTTGCAGGTATGGATTCGATTCATCGAAGTCGATAGAGGTTGGGACAATAATGGTTTTAGAATTACTTTTCAGGAGGCTTTCATTGTGTTCTTTGATGTAAGTATTAAAGTTTTCATTTTTATTAGAGATTGATTTAAGGAAACTGTTATAATCTTCGTTGGAATTGGAGTTTTCATTGGCAGGTAAGTTAGTAGAAGTAGGGTTTGTTTCAGGTTCTTGGATTTGGGAGTTAGGTGAAGATCTTGGTAGGGATTCTTGTTGAGTTTCAGGACTTATGTTTGTTGCAGGGGAAGTTGGACGTTGAGTCGGAGGTTGAACATCGGTTGGTTGAGAAGGAATAGGATTTTCGTTGCAGGTAAGTTCGGGAAACAAGTTGTCGTTATCAAGGAAGTCTGTATCAGGTAAGTCGTGGAGGTCGAAATCAGGGGTAGAAGGAAACTGTATATTTAAGTCATCTAGTGTTATGGGACTGAACTCTTCTAAATTTTCAGGATTCGTAGTAAGATTTTGATTTTCGGGAGTAGATAGCTGTGGTGCGTTTTCAGTGGATTTCGAAGGATCAACATTTTCGGGTAAGAGAGGATTGACTGGGTATCGTGATAGAGCGTCGGCATTACTATTGATTTTGCCTTTCTTGTATTCAATTTCGTAGTCAAACTCTTCAAGTTTGAGTCTCCATCTGATAAGTTTGGACCCAGGATCTTTATGGTTAAACAACCATTTGAGTGGTCGATGATCAGTTACAATAGTGAAACGGCGGCCATAAAGGTAGGGACGGAAAACTTTAGTTCCAAAGAGGATTGCTAAACACTCCTTTTCGGTAGTGCTGTAGTTACATTCTGCTTTATTCAGAGTACGAGAGGAATATGCGATTGGTTTGTCACTTCCAATGGGACCTTGGGAAAGGATAGCTGAAATAGCGAAGTTTGAGGCATCACAGGTTAATACAAAAGGTTTACTGAAGTCAGGGTATATTAATATCGGAGCTGAGGTCAGACAGTTTTTTAATTGTTCGAAAGCTAGGTCATGTTCATTATGCCATGCGAAGGGGACATCTTTCCTCAAGAGATTAGTAAGAGGTTTGGCGATTTTGGACAGATTTGGTATAAAACGACGATAATAGGATACTAGACCAAGGAAAGACTTAATGTCTTTTGGAGATTTAGGAATTGGGAATTGCTGGACTGCTTTAATCTTTTCGGGATTTGGTTTTACACCTTGATCAGTGATAGTATGTCCAAGATAAGATACTACTTTACGAAGGAATTCGCACTTATCTGGTTGGAGTTTTAGGTTGAAGTGCCTGAGTCTGTCAAAAATATTGGAAATAGATTTTATATGGGACATCAAATCATACGAGTAAATTACGATATCGTCAAGATAAACATAGCATTGTAAGCCCTGGAGGCCGGATAAAGCAGAGTTCATTTATCTCTGGAATGTGGAAGGAGCATTCTTTAAGCCAAACGGCATGCGAGTGAATTCGAAGTGCCCTTGAGGGACGGAGAAAGCTGTTTTGGGTGCATCGCGATCAGACATTATTATTTGATGGAATCCAGAAGCAAGATTAAGAGTACTAAAATACTTACTTTTACCTAACTGGTCTAAAATTTCACTTATATTCGGAATGGGGTATGAGTCACCTATGGTGATATCATTTAATTTGCGGTAGTCGATTACTACTCGCCATTTGCGCTGACCAGATGCGTCTGTTTTCTTTGGAACCACCCATATAGGGGAAGACCAAGGGGACATGGAAGGTTTGATAATTCCATCTTCAAGCATTTTATCGATTTGCTTCTAAACTTCTTGTTTGTGTATTTCTGGGAAACGGTAAGATTTAGTATTAATAGGTTCAGCTGTAGTAGTTGATATTTCATGTTGTAGTGCATCAGTGTAGGTTAGTTTATCGTTGGGAAGGTGAAAGATGTCTGAGAAAGTGGAACAAAGGTCGTACAAGGCATCCCTTTCTTCGTGATTAAGATGAGATACTCTTAGGAGGTCGATAACTTCTTCTGTTCGGTTTAAAACGTTTGAAGAGTTCTCATTAGATTTTGCACTATAAAAGATTTTATGGCTCCTGATTTCTTCAAATGGCAATATTTTTAGTTTTAAGTCGGAATTTATAGTTAGAGGAAATTCAGAGGTATTTACTACAGTAATATTGATTCGAGAATTTGATTTAACTTTAACGATACAGTTAGCTATAAGTAATGATCCGATTGGATGTTGGTCCAAGATGACACCTTCTTTTATGTCGGGATTTTGGACGGAGCATTCTATTATTGTTTCAGTTCGAGGCTCAATTACGTATATTGGTTCTGTAAATTTTAGAGGGATTGTGATCTTATTTATTATTAATTGGTCATTGGCAAAATCTACATTGCTAAGGGATTGTGATAAAAAGTCGTTCCCAAGTATTCCGTCGTAGGGGAATTTAAGATGATCTACCAAGTGAAATTGATGAACAAAGGATTGAAATTTAACTGAAATGGTACCTAAAGATAAAATAGGATTGGCTTCATTGCCAATTCCAGCGAAGGATACTTGTTCATCGGAAATTATAGAAGGCATGGTTTCTATTGAGCATTGTTTCAGTATGCTTATGGATGCACCACTATCTACTAAGAGTGATAAGGGTTTTTTAGAAACTGAAGTTTGGACTTCAATAAAAGGTAAGTGCTTCTTTGATGGATTAGTATTAATGTTATGTATTTTATTTTTTATTTTTTTTGTTTCAGGTGCGGCGTTGGAGCCAGAGATAGGAGCAGAGACGGGAGCAGGCTGGTTACCCTGTCCATGTGCCACTGAGGAGAGACCGCGAGTTTGGGGCTGGTTACCCTGTCCATGGGTCTTTGTTTCAAAGGAGAGGCAACGAGTTTGGGGCTGGTTACCCTGTCCATGTGCTTTTATTTTAGGAGAGAGACCACGAGTTTGGGGCTGGTTACCCTGTCCATGGGTCTTTATTAATTTGGTGTCGGTATGGCTTTTCGGAAAATGCCCCGTTTGACACCTTAACGGGACATAATTTAGTTTAAATTTTCTGGACTTATTTCTTGATTTGGTTCCTGATCATTTTCGATGTAATTTATATTTGGATTTGGTCGTCTAAAAGAATGAGAGGGTTGCGCTGGTGTGAATGGTTGTCTAAAAGAATGAGAGGGTTGCGCTGGAGTGAATGGCTGTCTGCCGTTGTTGAATCTTGCGTTGTTATGTTCGCGAATTCTGCATTTCTCAAGAGTATGACCGGGCCTCTTACAGTATCTACAAAATAGTGGTTCCCTAGCTTGATTTGAATTAAAAGTATAATTGTTGTTTGGCCTTGGTGATTTCGGAGTTTGACTAGGATTATTAGGCCTCGGGTTATTTAAACGATTATTATTTCGGTAAGAGAATTGCTGTATTTTCTCTTCCGATATGGCAATGTTTATGGCCTCATTAAGATTCTTAGGATTTCGACATCGAATAATATTAGAAAGACGCGGATGTACACCTAGTGTGAATGTATGTAGTGCAAGATCTTCCATTGCGGCCAATCTACCTAGAAGTTCACTTTTCTTGGTGTTTGAAATGGTAACCTCTGTTAATAATTTAGATAGACAGGTTTCCACGCGTAACGAAAATTCGTTTACGGATTCGTTGTTTGTTTGAATACACTCCTGTAAGTCGGTTAATAGGTGGGCGTAATGTTTACGCTCTCCGAATTGGTTTTTTAAAAATTCTTTAAGCGAGTTCCATGTTTCGAATTCCTTTATGGAGCACGCACTTTCCGCTTTGTCTTCAAGCTGGCTAAGGATATATTTAAAAATAATAATCTCTTGGTCGGATGACGCGAGAGATATGGCATTGTCACAATTTGTAATAAATGCATTTAGTTTATTTCTCGACCCGTCGAATGGTTTAATAAATTTTAGAAGGACACTTAACGGGATTTCTTGTTCTAGGAGTACTGTTTCCCTTTTTGTGTCGGACTTAGACATGATTATTAACAAAATGGAACTTAGTTAAAATATAATAAAATGAAGCCAAAGAATAGATAACGTGGAATGTCTTGAATGAGTTCTCGAAACTACAACAGAACTGCCCGTTGACTACGGATGTTTTGACTACGGCGTTACAATGTAAGCGGTCTGGAATGTGCGGAGCGATAAGGTATTACTGAACGTCTTAAACTAAGTTGAACTGAGACGATTTAAATTCACAAATAATTTTGATGAATAAAATTAGAATGTACTTAATGTATAAACGAATGCTATTCTAAAGGTAAGTATATATTATAATAAATGAAGTTTTTCACTGGAACACTGCTTCAGGTGAACTGCACTGAATGTTTAAAAGAAACAGGTATGTATTGTTCAAGGACTTACAGCACGACGATTCTGATGTGGTTCATCTTTAAGTAGGTATATGTGTAGATGTTTCTTTTCTTTTTCAGGATGCTGAGCTGACGAGGTATATGGGAGGTAAAGTTTTCTTTCAGGATGCTGAGCCGACGAGGTATATGGGTATGGTTATCTTCCAGGATGCTGAGAATGCTGAGTCTACCCGTTGTTTGGTTTCACTTTTCTTCGAGTATTTTTTTTCTTTGGAACGGAGACGGTGCCGGGAATCTTCTTGATCCCTTTTACGCTGCCACCAATGTTATAATTGAAATCGAGATAGACTTTTTAAAAAAGAAATATTTATTTAACACGAAGAATTAAAGGAAACACAACTAATACTAATTTTAGGACTAAGTTAATGTTAGTCGCGGAAGCAACCTCGCGGTACGGCAGGACAGAGTAGACTGCCTGAACGAAGTGAGCTGCATAGAGATGTGGGGCCATAGTGCAGAGTCAGCTCTTGTAGTAGGCACTATTATATACAATGCTATAATATAACAGAGCCAATGCGCCTGTATACATAGTACCAAGGTTCAACAGGTTCCCCTACATAATTTAAACGAGAAAGCAAAAAATAAGGAACCTAGTTGACGATTTAATAGATTGAGATAATGTTAAGAAATAGGCCGCAATAACAATTTTAAAAATGCTTTCCCTCCGATAAACAATTCTTCGGAACTACGGTTCAGATAAAAGATTTTTACGGTCTCATAGCGGATGAAATTAAACATGAATACTTGCTTTTACCTCTGACGTGGAACATTCCACCCCAATAGATCCTCTTTGAACGCAAGGGAAACTCTAAGAGGGTAATCGGGTTTAGTAACATATATCTCAGCCGCGGCCGCAATGAGATAAAGTACTAAAATCATCTCGACTTTATTGGAATTCCTTTGCTTCTTCGCGTGGTAACTTTTTAAGATTTCATGACCTATAAATTAGAAGAATTGCCGTATGCACCCAGGAACACAAACATCGGTAAGTTTCCAAGGTACCAAGGTAAAAATTGTAAATTACTTATAGTTAACTTCGTAATGAGTCCTTTTATTACTATCTTCTTAACAAGTAATTTTTAAATAAGCCACTTATTAAGTCCACGCCAAAGCACAGTCTTATTGATTTCACCTGAACTTTAAAAATCACTTTTTGCCTATAACTCCGATTTGGTGCTTTTAAGACTTTAGGTCTAGGCATAGACATTGTTTTTATAGACCTATTTAACGATATATAATATGTTAGGGTTTTGATCAACCATGGAAGCAGTATAGCCAGAATACTACTACTTGCTATCTGACATTGTTCCTACTCGGAGCTAGGGTTAAAATCACAAGTAAACAAAAATGAAGTTTTTATTACCTTGAATTTTTACTAAATAAAGTAACCACGCCTTGTGCCGCTAAAAGTGGATAAAGCCATGGCCATGGATCCGCCAATTCTGAAAGAATAGCTTTCGACTAACTTCATTTTGTAGTTGAAGTGGAAAAGCGCATGGAATTATTTATTTTGTGACGGCTTACGGGGGTGGCACGCTCCTCAGCGCTTGTTCAAAGTGGAGGCGGAAGCGGGTGCTTATGCGGGCGCGTGTAATTCGCGTGCGTTTGGACATTGGAACAGCCACAGACTAGGTCCATGGGTACAGCCATACTCAACCTTTTTTTATGAAGGCCACAAACAGAGGCCCTACCGCCTAACTCATAGCGATGCACTCGCTATCATTTGATGTTCATGATAGGCCGAAGTCTCATACAAATGAATAATTTCCTTTGCGATTTCACAAGGGAATCAAATGTGTATACATCCTTTTGACCTAGAATCATGAAATCTGGAAAGAAGCATGGTCTTATAGCATATGTTAAGGAAAAATTTGAATACTTACCACAAATATGTGGTTAGGAACTTTAGGAATATCTAATACTTATATAAAACTGTTGTGTCACAGCTTTGATTCAAGTATACTCGTATAATCACAGTGTCACAGTGTTTGTTATCGAACTCCTCCAAAACGGCTTAACCGATTTTTATGAAATTTTTTGTGTATATTTGGCAGGTCTGAGAATAGGTCGTAGGCTATTTTACAAGCTTTTATTTAACTTGCAATGTATGTAAGTATGTATGTATGTTCGGGTGGAATCTTGCAACTCAATTTTGAAGCAGATATCTTTAACCGATTGAGCTGAAATGTACACACGTTCAGTTTGGATGATAATGCATGGTTGACTGTGTGACGTCATTTTAAATCCAAGATGGCGGCATACCCAAGATGGCGGATCAATTATTTTTAATGCACCCCTACAATATGGGTATTAAATAAAAGGGCTTGCTAAGAGTAACTCGAAAAATAATGTGACGTCACTATTTATCCAATATGGCGGACTTCTAAAGCTTGAAAATCAATTTTGAAGTAGATATCGTTAACATTGAGCTGAAATTTTGTATACACACAGTTTGGATGAAAATGCACGGTTAACTGTGTGACGTCATTCTACATCCAAGATGGCGGACCAATTATTTTTAATGCACCCCTACAATATGGGTATCAAATAAAAGGTCTTGCTAAGAATAACTTGAAAAATTAAGTGATGTCACTATTAATCCAATATGTCGTACTTCTAAAGCTAAAAATCAATTTTGAAGTAGATATCTTAAACCGATTGAGCTGATATTCTGTATAGAAGTTCCGGCAAACGACCTTGCAATAATGATGCGTTGAATGAGATGAACAGACTGAGAAACGTATCCAGTGATAACTAAAAAGTAAAAAATAAATTAAATGTAAAAAAACCTTTTTAAAAACAAGCTTTTATTTAAATGCGCTAAAAAGAATTAATAAACTTTTACATTAAAACTTGTACTTATAACGTCATTTCACATTTGACATAATTTATATGACATAAAAGCTTGTCGCGAGATTTACTTTTGTAGATAAACAAGTAAATTAAATAATTTGATGTGAATAATTTTATACATTACAATTTTCAAAGTAAATTCGAGTAGGTACTTAAAAGTACTCTTTTAAGTAAGTACTTTTAAGTTACTACACACAAGTAAATCTCGCGACAAGCTTTTATGTCATATACTTAAATTGTGTCAAATGTGAAATGACGTTATAAGTAAAAGTTTATTAATTCTTTTTAGCGCATTTAAATAAAAGCTTGTTTTTAAAAAGGTTTTTTTACATTTAATTTTTTTATACCCATTACAAATTTTTTAGTGTTGTTTTTGTACTTCGCAGGCACAGCTAGTCTATACCAATATTATAAAGAGGTAACATTTGATTGTTTGTTTGTTTGTATTGAATAGGCTTCGAAACTACTGAACCGATTTTGATGAAAGTTGGTATAGGGATAGTTTGAGACCAGGGGAAGGACATAGGGTAAATTTTCCTACGGGAAAATCTGACGGAAAAAGTTAGTTATAATGCAAACAAAGTTGCACACGGTCAGCTAGTATAGTATAAAGTTTGTACAAGTTAAATGTTTGTTTAAAGTTTGTTCAGTTTGTAAAGTAGATAAAGTTTATACGGAACCCTCGTACTTGATCGGTTTTTTCCGCGAGGCGCAGTCGTTTTGCGAAAAAATAAGCGTGTGAATTTTATCTAAAGTAGTAGAAAGGGCATTTATGCGCAGTTGGTGCTGACATAGTGACGATAGTTCGATTTTGCATCATAAGTGTGAATTACACGCACAGTTTGGACTGCGGGAAAGACGGCGGCGGCGGCGGAACGATCCGCCACCTATCATGCAACTTCGGTTTTCTCTTCTCTCTATATATCTCTATATAATATAAGCGTAGGGGTACAAAAATCTGTGATTGCGAAATATTAAAAAAAATACACAGGTCGCCTTAAAATCATTAGCAGAACACGATAGAATAGTTTTTAAAAAAATTGTTTGTTTGTTTGTCTGGAAAGATCTCCGAAAATACTGGACAGAATTTGATATGGCTTACACCACAATGCTTAGAATTTTCGGGAAGAACATTTAGGCATAATTTCATTTGTTTTTACTTCTTATTTTGAGTGAAAAAATATCATATAAAATTTTCGAACAATGCGTATGTAAAAATTCAACAAGGCGCACGTGAAATTATTTTGACAAGTCTGTCACATAGTGCAAAGAAACATTAATATTTTCTGTTAATAGTGCCCATCTGGATTTCGAGAAGTTTCAATTGTCTCTTTCTTATGTATTACCGTGGCACCCAAACTCGAGAACTCAGGCGTAAAACAAGAAAACTATGCAATAAGACTAAAACGCCCCTAGACTGGGAGCGACACAGAATGGTCTTAACTGACTACAACAAAGAAATTAGAAGGGCAAAGAGACGCTCGTGGAGAAGATTCTGCGAGGAGAGAAACTATATCCACAAAACCAAATCATCATCTAACCAACTGGGACTTTTAAAGAAACCAGATGGTACTTATACTGAGACAGAGGAAGAGACGGATGACGTACTTGCGACCACACACTTCCCTGGATTAATAACTCTACATGAGTACTATGACTCTGAATGTTCCGATTGCCTCACCAGACCCACGATTGAGGACTGGAGAAGAGCTGCAAGGAATATCAGACCATACAAAGTAGACTGGGCTATTGATACCTTTAAGCCCTTTAAATTAGCGGGGGAGGATGTCATTTTCCCGGCTCTGTTACAGCAAGTCAAAGACATCCTCACTCCAATTCTGGTAAAAATCTTCTGGGCAAGTTATGCATGGGGATATATACCAGAATCATGGTCATTAGTCAAAGTCCGGTTTATACCAACAGCAGGAAAAAAGGACTATCCCAACCAAAGTCCTTCAGACCAATAAGTCTTACCTCCTTCCTTCTTAAAACCTTCCTTACCACCTGTATGCAGATGATTTGCAGATTTATAGATACTCCTTATTATCTGAAGTTTCATCTACTATTGAAACCATTAATAATGATCTTCTTGCAATAAAATCTTGGGCCCATTAGTTTGCACTTATGGTACACCCAAACAAATCACAAGTTATGATCGTGGGTAGCCAGGGGATGCGCTCTAGACTTGATTTTAATCTGCGTCCGCAAGTCTGCTTTGATGGAGCGGCTTTACCATATTTAAACAAAAGTAAGGACCTAGGACTAATCCTTGACTGTACAACGTCTTGGACGCCTCATATCAATGAGATCAGTCGTCGCATGCATTACTCTTTTCACTCTCTCAAGCGACTACAATATTTCTTACCATATAAAACTAAAATTATGCTTGCACAGCCCCTTCTTCTCCCTATTCTCGACTACGCTGACGTGTGTTATTTAGATGCAACTGAAGAATTATGAAATAAGCTGGAGCGTCTTCAAAATTTGGCTATTCGTTTTATTTTGGGTGTCAGAAAATATGATCACGTTTCTCTATATCGTCAACAACTCAAATAGCTTCCTATCAGACTTCGCAGAGATATGCACATCCTTCCCCTTTTGTATAAAATCCTAAATTATCCCAATTTTCCTGAATATCTACGATCCCGTTTCCACCATCTACCTAGTTGTCGCCCCAAGCGTACACTTGCGCTTTCACCCTCAAAGAGCAAATTTTTCTATAACTCCTTCACCGTCGGTGCTGCCCAACTGTGGAACTGTGGACTGCCAGTTGATATACTTACGCGAAAGTCGAACTATCACATCTTTTAAATCAAAAGTAAAAGATCATCTTCTTTCGAACTCCTCATAAAAGTGACTATATTTATTATAATAATATATTCTTCTCATCATCATCATCACAGCTCATATACGTCCTCACTGAGGGGCTGGAGCCTACCCTACGTTAGGATGATTAGGCCTTAGTTAACCACGCTGACCCAGTGCGGATTGGTCGACTTCACATACAGCATTGAATTTCTTCGCTGATGTAATACTATACTAATTACCTTGCAATCGGTGATCCTAAAGAATAAATTACTTAAAGCGTATCGAAATTATAATAGCCAGAATTCCAGCAGCAAACTGAACTCCTCTATTTTTGACAATAACGAATCAACAAGGCCAATTTATATAAGCGAAAATCTAACACCTCACGCGCGTAAACTCTTTAATGCTGCCCGGGAATTTGCCAAACAAGAGAACTACAAACACGCAGCATACGGAAAAATTCTTTTACGGAAAGAAGACAGTGCCAAACTTACGATAGTAAACTCAGAGTCACAACTTCTGGGAATGGCGTCAAAAAACTAGCATATTTTCCCGAAATTGAATATGATTGTCGGATCTCTTTATTTTTTATGTTCTCTCTTTTATTTATTCTCATTTATATACAAATAAAAAATGTTACGAATTTTTCGACATTCTTTTTTTTTTTTTTTTTTTATGGATGGCCCGGCAAATGACCTCCTCCCGCCTGATGTTAAGCGGTGAAAGAGGCCCAAATGAGTTGACAGATAGAGTAGGGATGACATCCACTCTCCTACCTGCCCACTCCTTGCCGGCCCAAAAGATGCTTTTTCACGCCTCTTTTGAAGGAACCCATGTTGTAGGATGGAGGAAACACGTGCGCAGGTAGAGAATTCCAAGTGTGGGATGAACGACAGAAGAAGGAATCTTGGAATTTCTTGGTACGGTGTGAAAAGGAGGACACAGTGTACGGATGACTCCGAAGGCCCTTACGCGTGTTTCTGTTAAGGAATGGAGAGGGAGGGATAAGGTTAAAGAGCTCCTCAGAGCATTCCCCATGGAACATTTGGTAAAAGGCGCTAAGAGAGGCGATGTCACGACGAAGTTGTAGAGGCTCGAGGGTGTTAGTTGCCTCTACATCGCCAATTATGCGAATAGCGCGACGCTGCAATCTGTCCAGAGCATCGAGGAGGTACTGAGCGGAGCCGTCCCAAAGGTGCGAGCAATATTCCACGCAAGACCTAACCTGAGTTTTATACAACAAGCATAGTTGGTCCGGCGCAAAATACCTACGCACCTTGTTCAGGACACCGAGTTTCCGTGAGGCAGTAGTTATGATGGATTCGATGTAGTCTCTGGGGTTCAGATCGCAGCGAATGTTCATTCCGAGCAAGGTGATGTTGCTCTGTGTGTGAAGGGTTGTGCCCTGAAGAGAAGGAAGGGGGAGGAAAGGTGACCTTTTCGCCGAGAACACGCACACCTGTGTTTTCTTAGCATTGAACTCAACAAGATTGTTGGAGCCCCATTCGGAGACGAGGTCCAGCGTCCTGTTTAGCTCAATGATAAGATTGAGCATTTTCTAAGCGCACCTGCATTACCAAAGAAATTAATAAACAAGCGTCATCGAGAAGCGATCATAATAACCGGCGTCATTATTTTTTGCCTAAACTGGAACTGCCTACGTTTAATGGGGAGATTAAAAAATGGCTGGCGTTCTGGACACAATTCAAAAAAATACACAATGACGATAAAGATGATAAATTTCAGTATTTACTGCAATGTATGGAGCCAGGTTCAGTAACAAGGGATCTAATCCAAAGTTTTCCACCATGTGGTGATAATTATGAAAATGCGATTGAGCAGCTGCGTGAAAGATTTGCCAATGACGATGTAATAATAGAGCATTACGTTCGTGAGTTATTAGTTTTAGTGCTAGCTCAGGCTAAAGGTGGGCAAAAAATCTCGATTCGTTCATTGTATGACAAGATAACCACACAGATATTTGCACTAGACAGTATGAACGTAACACAAGATACATATGCAGCTTTCTTATACCCGCTAGTCGAGTCTGCCTTGCCAGAAGATCTTTTGAAAGCATGGCACAGGTCTTCTTTTCGTACGGGCAAGCAATCTAAGCCGCTTCCTAAATTGCTAGAGTTTATTAAACAGGAAGTAGAGTTGGACGAGAGAATACGATTAGCTCGCACAGCCCCCCTAGACAAGATGCATTTCGATAATCGCTAACGTAATCGCTAGTAGGAAAATATATGGGATTTGACATAAGCCCTCGCTTAGCTTTCGAGCGCAATTGTCAAATCTCATACATTGTCCATTTAGCGATTGCGTTAGCAATTATCGAAAGACATCTTGTCTAGGGGGGCAGGTTTTTCTAGCGAATTTGTAAATCCAGCCGCTGCCGTCGATATCATGCTTCACAGCTAGCGATAGGGAAAAGCAGTCGAGTTCAAGCAAAGATAGAACAGAATATGTCACCAAGGCTTGCATATTTTGCGAGAAAACTTCTCATGCCAGCTCCGAGTGTGTAATGGCGGTAAATAAAAGCTTAGAAGATCGCATAGCAATTATAAAACAAAAAAGAGCGTGCGGTATATGTTTGAATACCGGTCATTTTTGGAAGAAGTGCTGGAAACATCCCAAGTGCGTAATCTGTCAGAAGCGACACTTTCCCATTATGTGTAACAGTACTAGAAAGACTATTGCTACAGGAAAGGAGGGTCAGGATGAGCAAGTAGCTATTACTCAAACTTTATGTCCGGTAAAAGATAAAACTGTCTTGTTACAAACATTAAAGGTAAATATAGTTTCAGATTCAGGTGTTGTCAAAATTCGAATCCTTTTAGATTCTGGTGCTCAACGATCATTTATTAAGTCCGACGTGGTAAATAAATTAAATTTAACGCCGATTATGTCATCACCTCAAGAGTCTGTGGACCATGTTAACTCCTTTTTTGCAAATATAGGAAAACTAGCCGAGAACATCACCCAAACTGCATCTACCATCGGAACTTATTCTTCTGCCCTCCAATTTATGACATCAACTTGTTCAAATAGGCAATCATTTGTGTTGTTAGGACGGACGAGGCTGAGGTGGAGTCTATTATATGTTCTCTGAGACAAGACTGTGCTGCAGGCTGGGATGGCATATCAACTACTCTCTTGAAGCACTACAAACACATATTAGTGCCCATAATCACCCACATATGTAATTCCAGTATATTGGCAGGTGTTTTTCCTACAGCATTAAAGAGAGCAATAGTACACCCTATCCAAAAATCTGGGGATAGAGCCAGCATAAGCAACTACCGCCCAATCTCAATTCTACCAGCTCTGTCTAAAATATTGGAGCGTGTGTTAAACTTTCGGCTTAAGAAATTCCTTGAAGCAAAATCGGTGATATCCTCTCACCAATATGGTTTTCGAGCTGGTAGATCAACCGCAGATGCTGTTCATGAGTTCACAGATACTGTGGTCAGAAGCTTGGATCGCGGTCAAAAGTGTTTAGGTATCCTGCTTGATCTGGCAAAAGCGTTCGATATGGTTTCGATCCCCCTACTTCTGAAAAAACTCGAGGCTGCGGGAATTTGCGGCAACCAACTCCAGGTTTTTACCAGTTACCTCACGAATAGAAGCTAGAGGGTTATGATCTGTGGTACTGCTAGTTCTGACCAGCCTATTGAATATGGTGTACTACAGGGCAGTATTCTAGGTCCTACGCTGTTTTTGGTTTATATAAACGAATTCTGCTCTCTCAAGATCCCAAATTGCAAGATAATAACTTTTGCAGATGATACTGCACTAATATTCTCCACTGAAAGCTGGACTGACACTTATAGACGAGCACAAGCTGGATTCGATCTTGTATCATGCTGGCTCAGGGCTAGTTTACTGACGCTTAATGTTCTAAAAACTAACTTCATGACCTTTACAATGAGGAATACGATGCAGCTACCCAAAAACCTTTTAATTGTTGCACACTCACACTATAACCCCCTTTCCTTATCTGTGGCTCATTGTGATTGTCCTAGGTTGAATAAAACTGAAACAGTCAAATATCTGGGTGTTCTGATAGATAACAGACTGTCATTCCAAGCTCATATAAATCTTACTTCAACCAGGCTTCGTAAATTAATGAATGTTTTTAAAAACTTACGTCATGTGGCTGATCCTTACATAGTAAAGTCAGTGTATGTCTTTTTTTCCCTTTGCCAATCACTTATTATCTACTGCATCACCTCATGGGGAGGCTCTGCGAAATCACATATGATCCAACTTGAGAGAGCCCAAAGAGCAGTCCTTAAGGTTTGCACATCCCTCCCATATTGCTATCCAACTTATGACTTGTATCAGTATTGCCAATTACTGACAGTCCGACAGTTATTCATCTTGTACACGATCCTTAAGCAACACCACTACATTGATTTTACCCCAAATACATATACCCGCCGTAACCACCTTGTTGCCAACACAAAGTTATTCAAAACTCACTGTGCCAAACGTTTTTTCTGTTTTCTCCGCCCATATCTATATAATAGGATTCAGAAAGATCTTAATATTGTCGTCCTCACTGGTCATGAATGTAAACGCTGTGTAATATCTTACTAGCAAAATTTTAATTACAATGATACAGAAAAACTACTCACCACGCTCAGATAACAAAAACAAATTAATAGGACCACGGGCATAGAATGAATAACAAATTAACATAGGTATCAAATGTGCATGTGTGTGTATATATACCTATATATGTAGTGTGTATATGTGTGTAGTATATACATATATTTATAAATTGGTTGTTATAATAAAACATATCTGCTATGTTAGTTTTTTTTTAGTATATATACGTAAAAAATCAGGCCAGCAGCTGGCCAAAATAGATGTATGCAGTTTGAGAATGAATAAAAGTAACTAAGTAATTAGCAAGTAAACTTAATTACAGTTAAAATAATAAATACTGTTACAGAATGGGAGTAATTAAGTGATAAATATTTTTTTCATCTCCTCTAAATAAACAATTGTTAAAAGTAGATACGTATGCTTTATAAGTCGTGTAGTTTTAGAAGGTTACGAGTACCTAGATAATTTAATTTTGTAAATAAAATTAATTGTTGTATAAGTGTTAGATTAGGTTAGTTAAAGTTGGATATTATATATAGCTTTTCTTCTAATTTTGTAGTAATATAATTTTTTCTTGGCACCATGTAACCAAATGGTATATAGTTTACATGTTGGTAGTATTGTGCGACCATCTTTAGGAGGGGAGAGTACTGGTGTACTAAGATACAGGCATCCGCCTAGTTCAGCACCAGCCTCTCGCAATCTTAACGATGTAATATAACGTAGCTCTTACTTAAGGTGTACATGTAAGATTGTCGGAGATAACAATAAACTTATTATTATTTTTGTTCTCTCTTACACTTGCTAGGGTTGGCTGGTAGAGATCTCTTTAAGAGATAAACTCTCCCTTCTACGTAACACACGTATATAAAAAATGTATGACAATTTGTGTACAATAAAGAATATATAATAAAAAAAACTGCGAAGCTAATTGACGGATGCATTAGGGAAGTTCCCCCTTTTTTGTTCTCGGGGGGAAATGCGTAACCGCACCGTACCCGCCGTGGGCTAGACGGCGGGCGTATGTGGGGCTCTCCTGGCAGAATACCAGGCCTACCCACTAAAACCCCCCGGTGTTCTCCCTGCCCTTATGGGCGCGCTAGGTAAGGTCCACACTGCGACTCCACTACCCACGCGCCCGGGCAAGCCCGACCAACTGGTCGGGCTATCGCCAAGGGGGGATTGCCCGAGAACACCAGGGCAATCCCCAGACGGAGGCCCTTACGGCGGCGTGTACGGGGCCAACCGTGCACGCAGGCCTCCACGGCAGGGTCATTAGACGGGCATCGCTTGTGCGAATGCCCGTCCTCGCCTGCCTATCCGTCTGTGGCGGATGGGAGCGGCTTGAGGATCTGCCTCCCGCTCCCTCTCCGCGGCCTCCTTCTGCGAGATTACGTCCTCGCAGAAGGAGGTGACAGCCTCCCATTCCGCCTCGCCACGGAGCATGGCCAAGACCATGCTCGGCAGCGAGAGGTTTCCGCCTCCCAGCGCAGCGTTGAGTTCACTGCGCTGGCGTCACCAAGCCGGGCACACCAATAGTGTGTACTCGGCAGTGTCGTCGGAAGCGTCGCAGTGGTGACACTGCGGCGTTTCCTCCCGACGGGCGACCCGGTGCAGGTAGTGACCGAAGCAGCCATGCCCAGTAAGTACCTGCACCATGCGGAATATTAGGTTGCCCTGCCGGCGCCCAACCCACTCCTCCAAAACCGGACGAATCGCCTCGATCGTCCGGTGGCCGGCAGCTGGGGAGGCGCCCCACTGGCGCAGAGCCTCCCTCTGCGCCAGGGTACGAACTCGCTCCACCTACTGTGGAGCAGATGGTCCCCCCCGTTCTCGAACAGCAACCCGATGCCGATACACCTCCGAATGGACGCGTGCATCGACATCCCACGGCGTTTGGCCCGCAAGAACGCAGGCCGCGCCGTGGCTGCGATAGGCTCGCACGGCCCGGGTTGCTATGACCCTCTGTGGACGTCTCAGAAAGGCCACCGTACGGGGGGAGAGGCACTCTGCCCATATCGGGGCTCCATAGAGTACCATCGACCGTATTACCCCGTGATACAGCCGACGGCAAGCCGATCCTGGTCCTCCTACGTTGGGGAGGACCCGCCCGAGTGCGGCTCCGGCGGCGCACAGCCGTGGAGCGACGAGCTTAAAATGCTCCTCGAAGCTCCATCGGGAATCCAAAACCAGGCCGAGGTACTTAAAATGCGCCTCAACCGGTATACGGACCCCCTCCACTCGGACGCGGAGCCCCGATGGGGACGATGGGGATCCTGCGACGGGGGGCGTGGAATATCATAGCCCTCGTTTTTTTGAGGGCCACATCCAGACCCAGGAGGCGGATGCGTCGGACAACCAAGGAGGTGCCGACCGACACAAGGTGGGCCGCTTCCTCTCCCGTTTTCGCTTTCGTCGCGACCAGCGTGTCATCGGCGAAGCAGACGACCTCCAATCGTGGAAGGAGGCTGCCACGCAGGACCCAGTTGTACCCCAGGTTCCATAGTAGAGGACCCAGTACGGTGGATAGTTGCAATGCTACAAAACAGAATCGTTAATTAAACCTCCATGGGATAACTAGAAGCTTCAAAGTGACAAGTGGCTGCCCGCCACTGCTATGGTCCCTTGTCATAGATGAACTTTTAGTTAAATCCTCGGAAATGGATCTTAACGTACAGAGTTATTCTGACGACACAGTGGCCTGTGTTATAGGCCCTTGTCAAAGTACTGTATCTTCAATTTTACAGAAAACCCTTGACATGATTGTTAAGTGGGGTTCGGAAAATCATCTGACTGTAAATCCTTCCAAAACAATTGATGTTTCATTTACTAGGAAGAGGAAGCTGGATAAGCTCTTAGCACTGACTAGTAAAGGAACAACTATACCATTTTCCTCAGAAGTCAAATACATGGGCGTAACCATCGACAAGAGACTAACCTGGGAATCACATCTGAAGAACACCATCCAAAACTTAATTAAAACCCGACCGTTAAACCCGAAAATTGCCCTTATGGCTCTACACCACCATTGGCAGGCCCTCAATAACCTACGCCTGCACGGTATGGGGTTCAAAGGCACTGCAAGTAACTGCGATAAGAAAATTGACAGGCTTACAGCGCACTGCGTGCCTTATGGCAAAGGGTGCTATTCGATCAACTCCAGCTATAGCCCTAAATGCACTTCTCAGCCTCCCACCTCTACACATTTATATTGAGAAAGAGATGAAGGCTGGCATCTACAGGACTAACGCTGGCATAAAACACTGGAAATCTCAAACGATGAGGACGTTTCACCAAAAAGTGTTTGAATGTCCACCACTCGCAATGACATCAGCAGGCCTATTTTCTAACTTCGGTTGCTAACTAGAGTATATGAGAACTAGCTAAGTCAGACCTTAGGCTACAATATATTATCCTAAGTTATAAGAAGAAATGATATTTTATGTTGTTATAAATAAATTTTAGGACTGACCATTGAACTTGGCACCCATTTAGATCTCACTTCTTTTGTCGTTGAAGTCAACAACCAAGGCATATATAATATAATATTGAATTTGGCTCTCATTTCACATTTATATTTTTTATGGAATAGTAATATACTCGGACAGTCAGCCAGCTTTACTAGCACTAAACGGCAAGGTTATAAAATTGAAGCTAGTAAAAGTGGTGGTGCCCCAAGTAGACTCCACCACGTCGGCGTTTCACCGAGTAAGGAATTTTGGGTTATTGCTGATGCCCTACTACCCGCTCATAGAAAGCATTGTGGCTTACCCCGGTTCCCGTTGTCTCCGTCCGTCTCCTCCGTAGCCGGTGGACTTCCTGAGCTAGCTCGAAGGAAGTCGCGGCTCCTGAAGTTCTGCAGTGGATCCACCGGGGGAGACCGGAGCACTACAAAGGCCTATTAGGCCACCACGACTCACACACGCGATTTTGACACCTTGCACAACACAAAGCGGGCTTTCGCACCCCGATATTAGGTGCGCCGCGCAAATCACTATTTGCTTGAATATTGTGTATTATATTTTATTCCGGCCCGCACATAACCTCTAAGCAAGTCATGACATTTCGACTCGACTCAACTGACATATCACATGCGGCCGGCCGCCAAAAAAGCTGTCACTGCACAGACTAGAATGCAGTGCCGCCACTCGCTCTTCCTCGAGCGTGAACAAAAAGACTGTGTGGAAAAACTAAATGACCTGGGGCAACGAAACAAGATCACCCTTAAATGGGTACCGGGTCATTCTGGAATCATTGGTAACGAAAAAGCCGATGAGCTAGCAATAGGTCTGGGGCCCAGGGAATACAATTTGGCCCAAAGCCTTTCTGTGGTATCTCAAAGAACCAGGCTATGCAATACTTCAAATTCAATTCAAATTCAAAAATCTTTATTCAACATAGGTCTTTACAGGCACTTATTGACGTCAAAACAATCTAATTTAAAGAAATTATATCAACCTTATATGTGCATACATCCTAAATATACTCAAGATGTCTGCAAATACAAGTAGGAATGAAAAAAAAAAGTTGACTCTACACCTGTTCGGAAATTGGGAGAGCCTTCTCGAGAAGAACAGGCAAGAAACTCCGAAAGGTCAAAATTTTTTCTCTCCTCTTTTAAATCGCCATTTGCAATTTTGGTTTGTTATAGAGTCGTCAATTGGAACCTGACCTCAAAGCAAAAGTTTGAGCTCAACTTCCATTACAAGAATAGATGTGTTAATTCACATTATATAAGCTATCTCTGAGAGAAGTGCGTGAACTTAGCTTATAAATTGCTCTCACTGAACGTTTCTTTGAAACAAAACGCAATACATTATTAAATATTAGAATTGAGAGTTCAAACCCAAGCTTTTTTGTCCGTCATGTAATCAGACACTTTATAATATGCTTTTTTAATAAGTACATCTTTGATTGCAACTTTAAATTTGTTTAAGCTAAGTTCTTGTATACAACTTGGGATTTTATTGTAGAAACGTATACACAGACCTCTAAAAGAATTATTAATTTTTTGGAGCCTGGTATTTGGTAAAGCTAACATATTCTTTTGTCTAGTATTAACTGAATGAATATCACTATTTTTACAAAACACATGAATATTCTTACGAACATACAGGGTGTCTCAGAAACAATGGATAAACCTTTAACTGTTGATAGGTTTCGTCGAGACCTCTCTAATCTCAAATTTTGACTTTAGTAAAAATATCTCGGTTTTCAAGATATTTGATAGTTTATGATTTTTTTAAAAAATGCCACTTTTGGTTGGTTTTTAATGTGCCATTTTTACAAATACGGACTTTTTCTGATTCAGTTTTTTTTAGCTTCTAACGGAATAGTTCAGCTATCAATAACAGTGGTTAAAATTGAACTAGCTAATCACGAAGTGCTTGGAAAAAACAATGTTCCAAAAAAAATTAAACAAGAAATTATTTTTCTTCGTGTTTGGTCAGCTACCATGTAAAAAAATGTATGACGCTCATCGTGCCCATTATCTTAAAAAATGCTTAGTTATTCTAGTTTCAAAAAAGGTATGATAACCTATGCTTAATGTATCTCTTAAATTTTATTACTGCTTGAATAGCAAATGGTATGAAATTTTAAAAAGATTTTTTTCGGAATAGTTATTAATTCTTAGTTTGAATAAAGAATTTGAAATAAAACAACGTGAAATTTTAATTTTTTATTAAATTTACAATAAATGTTCGAATTGGCGTCCTTGCGCTATGATACACGCCCTACATCTTTTTATAAAAGAAAGTTTGATGCGGCGCGCGTAACCAGACGTTTTTATGTGTGCAGCTGCATTTTGTATGCGAGTACGCAACTCTGTTATTGAGGATACTGGCCTCGCGTAGACAAGGTCTTTCAGACATCCCCAATAAAAAAAATCCAAGGGATTTAGATCCGGCGATCTGGGCGGCCATAAAATAGGGCCGAGCCGGCCTATCCACCTTTGTGGGAAGTGTTGATTTAAATAATTTCTTACTACTATTGCGTAGTGAGCTGGGCACCCATCATTTTGAAGCCACATTCTCCGCCTCACTTCTAAATTGACATCTTCTAGCATGCCGGGTAAATCATTTTGTAAAAAATTAAGGTAAATTTCACTATTCAGTGTAGCTGGAAGTTCATATGGCCCGATCACCTGTCCGTCAATAATCCCAGTCCAGAAGTTAACTTTAAATTGAACTTGGGACCGATCTTCCCTCATCAAATGTGGGTTTTCAACTTGCCAGCTATGTAGATTGTGGATGTTGAAATATCCATCTCTCCGGCATGAGGATTCATCCGTCCATAAAATTTTATTGAAAAATTGCGGGTCCTCCCTTATTTTATTTAACATGATTCTGCAGAATGCAATCCTGCGCGGATAGTCAGCAGGCTGTAGAGTTTAGACCCTTTGAATATGGAAAGGGTGCAAAAGGTATTTTTTCAATATGCGATGCACTTGCTTCTATTAATGCCGGTTCGACGTGCAATTCCGACATTCGATAGTCCGGGTGACGTGCGTTGGGGTACCTAATACAAAAAATGACGTTATTAAATTTACTAATTCATTTAATTTTAAAATCTTATTAAACACGGCGTGTGACTATTTTTAGAAGGATAACATAATGTAAGACCCATCCTGATACGTTTAACTAAAGTTGCAATAAATGTGTGTGATTTAAAAAAAAATAAGATTGATTGATTGAGAAGAGAAAATAAATAATCTTACCTCTCTGCGTACAGACGAGCAGCAGCGTTAGCATTTCCTCGACATTCGCCATAAACGAAATGCATGTTTGCATATTCGCGCGACGTGTACTGATGTCTAGGCATGTTCAGTGTTATGTATTGGTTGTCAGTTAGGTTTCACAGCACAAACAATATCCAAATCAAAAAGCTAGCCAAGTCCATATGATCACCAGTTGTCAATAGGTTTCACAGCACAAACAATATCCGAATCGCAAAGCTAGTCAAGTCCAAAATCACAGCAAAATGTCGTTTAAAATCATCGAAGCTCTATCGAATCTCTCGAATACAGAAAACACGCGTGGGTCACAACCGGAGTTCAGAAGGACACTAACAATCGTAACAAAGAACCCAATGATCAGACGCAGGTAAAAAAAGTCCTTCCAGGAAATTTGATAGCAGGTAAGGTTGCAAATGCTTATGACTCATGTGCTGTTAATGATAAGGCTCCTTTTTGATTGCGCATAGTGGATGAGACATGTGGCAGGCAGGGGCCACAAAAAAAAACATGTTTCTCAACTCTGTGACTCGCAAACGAATGTTTACAAATAAGCTTTAAGTGCTTATTAGTGGAAAAAAAACCTTTTTTTTTTTTTTCAAATTTTCATTTTATTTGCTATTCAACCAGTCAGAAAGTCAAGAAAGCATAAACTTAATACTGGAAAACTAAATTAACCGAATAAAATTAATCCGAAAATAATTAATCCGACAAACAATCTTTTTAAAATTTTCATACCATTTGCTATTCAAGCAGTAATAAAAGTTCAGAGATACATTAAGCATAAGTTTATCATACCTTTTTTGAAACTAGAATAACTAAGCATTTTTTAAAGATAATGGGCAGGATGAGCGTCATACATTTTTTTTACATGGTAGCAGACCAAACACGAAGAAAAATAATTTCTTGTTTAATTTTTTTTGGAACATTGTTTTTTCTAAGCACGTCGTGATTAGCTAGCTCAATTTTAACCACTGTTATTGATAGCTGAACTATTCCGTTGAAGCTAAAAAAACCTGAATCAGAAAAAGTCCGTATTTGTAAAAATGGCACATTAAAAACCAACCAAAAGTGGCATTTTTAAAAAAAATCATAAACTATCAAATATCTTGAAAACCGAGATATTTTTACTAAAGTCAAAATTTGAGATTAGAGAGGTCTCGACGAAACCTATCAACAGTTAAAGGTTTATCCATTGTTTCTGAGACACCCTGTATATTAGATTCTCATAAATATATTGCGACGCTACTGTCATAATACCAATTTCTTCGAACTTTTCTCGCAAAGAATCTCTCATTTTAAGGTTATAGATTGCTCGAATAGCCCTTTTCTGCAGTACATAAGCAATCTGAATGTCGGCAGCATTTCCCCACAACAAAATACCACTTAAAAACCCACCCCCTTTAAGAGGCAAAAGCGGACTGGCAAAGAAAGCCTGGGTTAACGCATTCAAAAGCACTAATCGAACCATACTCCCGTAAGCGCACTGACGAGCTATTAAAGCTCAAGAGGGGCAACCTGAGCGTGATGATTAGGGCTCTGACTGGCCACTGCAAGCAGAACAGGCATCTCTTCAATATTAGACTAAAAGAAACTGATGCTTGCAGATTCTGTGAGCAGGAGCGTGATACACCAATGCACCTTCTGTGCTTTTGTGAACCGCTTATTCACAAAAGAAACCGACAACTGGGGAGACACATTCTCGACCCAGACAATAGAAAAACAATCCAAGCTGGGAGTATCTTATTATTCCTAGACAGTGCCCAGCTAGAGGAGCACATGTAAGGTCTAATAAGTCTTCATCATCATCAACAGCTCATATACGTCCCCACCGAGGGGCTCGAGCCTACCCTAAACTAGGATGATTAGGCCTTAGTCAACCACGCTGGCCAAGTGCGGGTTGGTCGACTTCACACACAACCTGTAAAGAAATTCTTTCTTCACAGGTGTGTGCAGGTTTCCTCACGATGTTTTCCTTCACCGTAAAAGCGTCGAATAAACGTACATATGAATTCAAAATTTGAAAACACATTGGTACGTGGCGGGGTTCGAACCGCTGTCTCCCGATTGGGAGGCGACAGCCTTACGCGCTACGCCATCGACGCTTTTAAGTCTTACTTTGAGGTTAGTCACAATATATCTTTGCAGGTCGCAGTGACGCAAATAGAATTAATAAATAATCAATAAGTAATGTAATGACAAAATCACGTCACAAATATAACATTTGTAGGTTTGTTTAATTCTTGACCAATTTTCACAAAATCGGTACAACGTTTAAAATATTTGAAATTTTGAAAAGTGAAGCGAGATCAATAGCCTTTTCAAGGTATTTTGAAAGGTGTTATATATTTTTTGCACACATATTAAACTCTTTCATCCATTTTAAAACTAATAAAAGTAATTGATTAATACTGATAATTTAAAAAAAATATCTGACTGTAATGATTCTGGGTTACGCATAGAGGGAGCACATATGAACCTAGGAAAAATGCCCTAAATTCAACATGGTCGCCGCTCAAAACAAAACGGATAAAAGTTCATTTCCAAACCCAGCAATATGGGTATCAAAAGAAAGGCCTTGATAAGTAGAGAACTATGAACCTAGCAACATTGACATAAATTCAACATGGCCGCCGCTCAAAAAGGTGGATTAAACTTTATTTCTAAACCTAGCAATATGGGTATCAAATGAAAGGCCTTGAAGAGTAGAGCACTATGAATCTAGGAAAATTGCACTTAATTCAACATGGCCGCCGCTTAAAAAACGCGGATAAAAGTTCGTTTCCTAACCTAGCGATATGGGTTTGAAATGAAAGGCCTTGAAAAGTAGAGCACTAAGAACCTAGTAATATTAACGGGAATTCAACATGGCCGCCGCTCTAAAAAGGTGGATAAAAGTTCTTTCCAAACCCAGAAATATGATATGAGTATCAAATGAAAGGCCTTGAAAAGTAGAGCACTATGAACGTAGCAACATTGATGTAAATTCAACATGGCCGCCGCTCAAAAAGGCCGATAAAAGTTCATGTTTAAACCTAGCAATATGGGTATCAAATGAAAGGCCTTGAAGAGTACCTACGCACTACGAACCTAGGAAAACTGTCCTAATTTCGAAATGGCCGTTGCTCAAAAAGGGCAGAATAAAGTTAAAACGTTATGGAATAAAATGGAGGAAAAAACTAAACACTGTGTTAAGCATTTTGATGGCGAAACGTAGTTCACGGGCACAGCTAGTAATATTAATAATATTAATTAAAAAATTAACTAAAACTAAGTAATAATAAATAATAACAATTATTGTTATATTAGTATAAAGTAATAATAACAATTATTATTGGCAGTCCGTATTTTGTTTTAAGGATTGATTATAGTTTGTTACCAGCAGTAATATTTGGTGGCACTATTGTTCCTTTTAGCAAATGCGTTAAAAATTTAGGTTTAGTTTTTGATCAGTGCTTATCATGGCGACCGCAAGTTGAAGCTATTCGCAAAGAGATCTATGCTGCATATGGTTCACTCAACAGGTTTCGTAACTTTCTCCCAATTAGTACTAAATCAGTATTAGCACAATCACTTTTACTTTCACTACTCGACTATGCTTTATTGTATCTGGGTGGATCTGTCTGAAGAACTTCTCGACAAGCTGGAGCGTCTGCAAAATGTGGCCATTAGATTTATTTTTAATCTAAGAAAATTTGACCATGTTTCTTACTATCGTTCTCAACTCAAATGGCTCCGAATTCGACAGCGTAGAGACTTACATGTCTTGTCACTCTTTACAATATTTTGTTCCATCCAATATCTCCACCTTATCTTAAGTCTTATTTCTCTTTTCGGTCCCATTCTTCGAGTCGTACTTTGCGATCTAATTACATTTTATCCCTTGATATCCCGCCTCAGTCAACTCAGTTTTTGACATACTCGTTTTCTTCTCAAGCCGTCCGGCTATGGAATTCTCTCCCCGAGAGTATTCAGAGAGCGCGTACGCTAGATTCTTTCAAATCCCTAGTTCGTAGTCACTTCCTATCTACAATTCCTTAGCCGCTATATTGTTATGTAATTTCCTTCCCTATGACACAAACGATTTTTTTATTCCCATTTCTGCACCCTTCCTCTTGCTTATTCCTTTCCCATATTCCTATTTTAAGGTTGCCTGGAAGAGATTGCATTATAGCAATAAGGCCGCCTACTTATACATTTCTTCTTTTTTTTACATTTGTTTCTTTTGTTACATGTTGTTTGTGCAATATAGAGTTAATTATTATTATTATTATTAATAAAACTAAACATAAACTAGTGTTTTATTTAAACCTAGCTGACCCGGCGTACTTTGTATCGCCAAGTTTTTTAACTAAATTATTGAAATGTATGTTTAAATTATTGTAATTTTTATATTACACAAACCTTGTCCTAACAATAACGAATACATAAAACCAAGAATCATCCAGTTTGGTGCAGTCGTTCGAAAGTTATGGGCGTACATACATTTCGAAGATCCATTTTTATTTATTTAAATAGACTACAAGTTCTCGTGATATTCCTTTTGCCTTTAATGCGAAAAAGGTTATAAAGTTTTGTACTCAATTTTGCGTAAATGCCCTTTACTTAATGCATCAAAAATCGCCATGCACAGCATCTATAAGACGAGGCAATCGGTGACTTTGTGTCGATTCACTCTGGACTACTCTTAATTGAAAAATACAGTTAGTGAGAGTTTGCTTTAATTTCTAATATATGAACTTCAGCTAGGGAAGGAGGGATCAATTCTAAGTTGGTTGAGTTGTTTTCTGTTAACTTTTAAAACAGATTCTTTCTTTCTCTTTTAAAAGTTAACGATCGTTTAAAGTTAAGCACGGCAATTATTTACTAGCTTTCCGATTGCATTTTTCGTATTTTCGCTAATCTGTGAGTTTTTTTTCCACTTCATCGCAATACCAAAGCTGTTAATACGCGACTTAAACGATTATGTGATATTTCACTATTTAATACAATGTTTTTCTTCTAACTTCAAAAATACAGAGGTTCCATATTTCATCCCTTATTTTGCTCCCGCTCTTTCGTCGCCCAAAAAGAGAACACCTCAATTCGGATACAATGCAGCGCTCTTGAAATAAAATACAAGTCAAATGTTAATTATAATGAATAAAAATGTCACTTAAATAGAAAAAAAGTTCGCTCAGTAATTTATTTTAAATGCTCTACTTATATATTATAGCGAATGTAACTCAAATTTGCATGGTCGCTAGTATTTCAGTATTTCTAACACTTATTTTTAGGGTTCCGAAGCCAAATGGCAAAAAACGGAACCCTTATAGATTCGTCATGTCTGTCTGTCCGTCCGTATGTCACAGCCTCTTTTCTCCGAAACTATAACTTGAAACTTGGTAAGTAGATGTATTCTGTGAACCGCATTAAGATTTTCACACAAAAATAGAAAAAGCAATAAATTTTGGGGGTTCCCCGATACATAGAACTGAAACTCAAAATTTTTTTTTCATCAAACCCATACGTGTGGTGTATCTATGGATAGATCTTCAAAAATCATGTTGAGGTTTCTAATATAATTTTTTTCTAAACTGAATAGTTTGCGCGAGAGACACGTCCAAAGTGGTAAAATGTGTGTCCCCCCCCTGTAACTTCTAAAATAAGAGAATGATAAAACTAAAAAAAATATATGATGTACATTACCATGTAAACTTCCACCGAAAGTTGGTTTGAACGAGATCTAGTAAGTAGTTTTTTTTAATACGTCATAAATCCTACGGAACCCTTCATAGGCGAGTCCGACTCGCGCTTGGCCGGTTTTTTTTACGCTTGTATCCATTCAATTATTATAACTTTACTTTACTATTGGTGTAACTAAATATGAAATATGTATCTGTAAGCGTACATGTAGAGCGTCGGTGGCGCTGTGGCCTTGGCACTGGATTTTGCCCCGAGTAGAATCGAGAGGCCCGCGATCGATCCTGCCATGTACCAATGTGTATTTCGTTTCACGAATGTCAATGTACATTTATCTGACGCTCCTACGGCGAAAGAAAACATCGTAAGGAAACCTGCATACACCTACAAAGTAATACAAAAGTGTATGTGAAGTCAACCAACCCGCACTGGGCCAGCGTGGTTTGACTAAGGCCTAATCGGCCCAACTAATTAGGGTAGGCACGTGCTCCTCTGTGGGGACGTATATGAGCTGTGACGATGAAGCGTACATGGTACATAAAAGTAGAAGCGTACATGGATTCTACCTACAGAGGGCTGCTATCTCACTTCTTATTTAGGTGTAGTGTAGTTGCATGTGTCACTAGTTTTTAATACGTGTTTAAGTCCTAATTGTAATATTATGTGTTTGTATTATGTGTTGGTCGACTGACGGATCAATAATTTGTAAAGTGTCACATACAAACCCCAGAGGTTTAAGTGGAAAAATAAAAAAAACACGTTTATGACAACTAGCAGTGAACTTTCCTTTTCGACAGCCAAGTAGAGCACAAGGATTAATTTATACCTGAAATGGGTACTGTTAGTACGCGGACTACTCCATATGCGATAAAAAACTGGTTCACAATCAAGAGGCAGTACTAAGGGCAAGAGAATTCAAAAATTTTGTTATTTCTGATTCTGAAATGTATTACTGTCGCGCTGTGCCCGAACAATCGAGCTGAGCGTGATAGAGACAATTTCATCTCGGATCGAAGAAACCTATGAAAAGTACACAAAATAGACATTTCGTAGTCCCCTTTTTTAAAACTATACCGATATATTTACTTTTTATTAATAAAAATCAAAGAAAGGATTTGGCTGTGTATCTATGTTTTGCTTCTTTCATATGATCTCGTCAAATTTGTTTGCTGGATATTTGAATATAGCAGAAAATCTGAGCAATCTTTTAGGTTTTTGAAGATGAGGTACTACCTTAACTTAATAAAAAAGATAAACATAGTCCAGGAACATGTTAATAGTGGCCATAGGTTTTTTGAAAAATAGAGCAACTATTGCCGTTATCCAGGAAGGAAACAGGGGCTACGTTTGTATAGAAAAATTGCCCGTATGATTTCCTCTTTATTAAATTAATGGATCACATAATTAGTAATCCGTATAGGTAGGTAAGATGCGCAGTGGACGCACGGAGCTGGAAAATTAAGCGACACGTCGACGTCATGTCGACACTATTATTATAGGTGAACCCAAATTTACATTATAATTATGTGACAAAAAAGGTCAGTGCATGCAAATTGTTTTATTTAATTTCGTGCATGCATACACGGCAAATTTAACGGGCCTGGCTTCGTTATCTACTGTAAATGTACCTATGTTAGTTGTTTACATAGGGTAACGGAAATAAGAACCAAAATAAAAATACGAAAAAAGCCACGGATACACGTGAATTCGTATTCCTGATCTGTGATCTCAATAATAATTGCATTTTTGGAATAGTGTCGTGATCACCGACATTGTGTGACACAATGAGTTTTGATCAGGGAGTCGTTCGCATCGCCCTTGCGAATCACGTCTTACCTGAGTGTATTCACATTTAATGGTCTTTGAAAATCTTTGTACTAATATGGTTTAAAATAAGGTATAGGCATTGTAATATACATAAATTTCGGTTTAACACAATCTAAATTCCTGTAGTTTTTCTGAATGGCAAATTCCTAGAACATGAAAAGAAACTGATTTTTCATTACTCATACTCTGAAAGTAGGTCTGAAGTTGCCTGAGGAGCGGGTTGAAAGTAATACTTTTCAGCCCTAGGGAGAATCACTTTCAACTGACAGCTGCTGTCAATTTTTAGAAAGAAACTAGTTCTATTTTCACATTTCTATTAAACCATGTTCTGACGTTCTATTACAGCCACTCAATTACAGCGTAAAATTTAAATAACATAATGTTAAGTGTTAAAAGAATATATTTTTTATATGACTAATATAATTTACTTTCAACTATTTCTTTGAAATAACATGACTTGGGCAAAATATTTACCATTTTTTCAATGATGAAAATGAAAAATAATGGCTGAATAGCTGGCCGGCTACAGAAAAAAAAACAAAATAAGCGGGAAAGCGGCAATCCGACCTTTATTTGTTTTACGAATTTTGTTTATTTTTCCGATTAGCAGAGATTTCATACACAAGAGAAGAGGCAAAAGCAGAAGTTGTTGATTTATTCAAATAAAATTCACTCATTTATGTTCTTTAGCTGATTCATGTTTTTATTTTACTTTCCTTGTATTCGTAATGAAAAGCAGTGTTTACCTCGGGTTAAAGACTTATTTAGTCCCTCGAACTATAGGCGCCCTCTCTACGCTCGGGCGCCAAACCCCGTCTCGGGACTAAATAAGTTACTTTCACCCCTAGGGTAACACTATTGTAGGCTTTTTATCTTTAGCAATGAGGTCGCCCACGAGTCCCCAAATGGATAAAGTTAATCACAGTCTTTGTTTGCCAAGTCATTTGCTATAATATGTGTGTGTAATTTAAGAATAACTGTATTTTTATTACAGTGCATATGACACTCACCTCACTTTGATGTTCTTAGATTTTTACATAAGGCGCGATCATGGTTCCTGTTAAGCCTATTAAAGGTTTAATCTCAGTAGCTTTTAGTCGTATGTTAAAAAGGGAATAGGTATAGGGAAACCTTGCAAGTGGGGTAAACGCACAATTCATCAGCCGCGTGATTTGACAAGAATTTTGTGATTAGGCAGTACAGTTTCATTAAAAACAAATTAAGAACCTTCCCGAAGAGGTTTTAAAAGAAAATTGCAAATCTCTTTTTTACAGCCTACCTACACATTGTAATACAAATACATAGATATATACGACTGGCTGGAGTAAATCATTTGGCTTGAAGGTAAATCCTAGCAAAATTCAGGTGATCTTAATAGGGAATATGCATGATTTTTTTTTATTTCCTCAATTAATCATTTATATCTTTATAACATAAAAAAAAGGCTTGAAAATAGTCAAATTATTTTTCAAAGTGAAATTTAAAACATTGAATAAATTTGAGCCGTTCGAACGCCATCATTTTGCGCGCGCTTTTGATGACGTCATTGATTTTGTCCCGTGTTTGTTTACTATAGCCATACTATAGCGTTTCAGTTACTTCATACTTATTTTCAGTTTTAATTGTTATACAAATCATGTAAGAAGTTGAAAAACCTTCTTACGCGTATTGTATGGTACTGAAGTGCAAAAATACTATTATTAGTCCTCCCGATAAAGGTTTTTTTTTATCTAAAACTAGCTTATTTTACAAAAGTTCATTTAAAATTTCTCTAAGGGGATATCTAATATTTACACAAAGTACATAAACATATCAGAGTGAGCTGCAATAATACATATAATATTTCGTGTAAATTATAATGATTTGACGTAGGTACATAGGGAGTTTAGGAACAATTTGAATGACAAATGGTTATGTATAGGTTATGTTTTGTTGTAAGTATTATATAAATATTTATGAATAAAAATCTATGTTATGGTCTAAAATATACCATGTAACTTAATAATTACTTTGCAACTTTCACTCCTTTGCTCTCTGCGCTCGTAAAATCGAGATTTAATGCAAAATTTTCTGACATCATAAATGCATCTATTTTCGGTAGATTATCCGATTGTGCTTTGACAAAACCAATTTCTGTCATCGTCCTAGATTGACTACAAATATATATTCACAAGTAATCACACAGGAATACAGAACATGAAAAGAAACTGATTTTGTAGGCTTTTTATCTTTAGCAATGATTATTTTCGGTAGATTATCTGATTGTGCTTTGACAAAACCAGTTTCTGTCATCGTCTTAGATTGACTACAAATATATGTATGTCGTAGTATCAACACCACGCTGCATTAATTTAACTCACCAACGCCATCTATCGAGCTCAAGTCGTAACGAGCATCGGAAACGTCAAGTGAATGACTTGGGTAAAATCGAACCAGGAGTGGCGGACACGGGATATAGTCTGTTGAATAACCTTTTAGGCGAGATGGCTCAGTGATCGTTTGCCGTTGCGAGTGAAACGTTGGTTCGTTTCCGATTTTGCCTCGCTGTATCGAGATTACCGCGTTCTCCGATACTAATCTACTGAGATCTAGTTAATCACCAGTTATTTTGTGCTACACATTGTTAATTTAGAAGAATAGACGTTTGAGCTAGACCTAGAGACTATTATTTCCGGGAACTCGTGATGTTTGACCCTTCTAAAAATAACGAGAACTTGGACGTTATTCCGTCATATATATTCACAAGTAATCACACAGAATTACTGTTTTAAACAATTTTTCTCACAAACACTTCTAACACAGTATGAATATCGACACCGATAAATCCAGTGACGTGACCATTGACGTTACATTCCGTTTCGACCAATGGTGACGCGCTTTGTAAGTTTGAATTTCCCTCCCTTATTTTCACTTTTTATATAATATTTTCTGGGCTTAAATAATAACTACATAAACAAATACCTTTTAAGTATAATGTAAAGATAATAAAGAATCTAGAAATAGTACATTGTTACCTCAGGGGTGAAAGTAACTTATTTAGTCCCGAGACGGTGTTTGGCGCCCGAGCCGAGCGTAGCGAGGGCACCAGTAGTTCGAGGGACTAAATAAGTCTTTAACCCGAGGTAAACACTGTGCTTTTCATTACGAATACAAGGAAAGTAAAAATAAAATAATTATTTAGCTAAAGCAAAAACGTGTAAATTTAATTTTACATAAATCAACAACTTCTGCTTTAGCCCGCTTTTTTTTCTCTTCTAAAATTTTTTTCTCTTCTAAAAGTTTTCTCTTAAAAAATCTTGTTAATTATTAACACAATTTTATACAAATATAATTAACAGTGAATACAAATCTCTCTGCTATACGGAAGTATTAACAAAACTCTACAAATGTAAAAAACAAATGAAGATCGCTTTACCGCTTTCGCGCTTAATTTGTTTTTCTTTCTGTGGCCGACAAGCTATTCAGTCATTATTTTTCATTTTCATAATTTAAAAAATGGAAAATATTTTGCCCAAATCTATGTTATTTTAAAGACATAGTTGAAAATAAATTCGACGACAGGAGCTAGAGGCACAAATTAGATAATAGTACTCTAGAGGGCACACTCCTAGAGACCTGCCGCCTTTATTGCAGGCGGCAGTCTCTACGACACGGTTAGCGCAGAGGTCGAGTGATCGCCTACTGCGCAACGGGTCGCGGTTTCGATTCCCGTACGGGACAAAGATTTTGTATGGCCCACAGAAATTTGTTCCGGTCTGGGCGTATGTGCATGTGATATTCTATGTTTGTAACTGCACCCACGACAAAGGAGAAACTCCTAGTGTGGGGCGATGTTTTATTTAAAAAATAGAAAAAAATAGAAATAGAATAAATAGTAAACAGTCTCGGTGACTGGTTCCGGCAGTGGCGAATCGAGGTAAATCCAGAGAAACGCTCTGCGATTTGCTTCGACTCGAAACGCCGGACTCGCACAGTCCCCTATATCAACTCTCCCTCCGCCTACAGGCTGCTGCTATTCCCTGGCAGCGCACCGTCAAATACTTAGGCGTCACACTCGACCAACAGCTCATTTCCGAGGCCCACGTCGACAGAGTGACCCGAAACGCCCGTTTCTATATATCCCGCCTTAACGGTATGTTAGGCAGGCATAGTAAAATGTCCCTCAGGAACAAGCGCACACTTTATAGGGTTTGATTGCCTACGCCCGGTCATGACCTATGCAAGCGCAGTCTTCGCGCACGCTAACTCGGCTGTCCTACACAAAATTCAAGTTGTTCAAAACTTGTTTCGTCGTCAGGCCACTGACGCCCCGTGGTACGTTAGGAATTCCGATCTCCATAGGGATCTCGAGCTACCCACGATACAGCAACAATTCAAATCTTGCTCTTTAAAGCCGACCCCCTTATTATAAGAGCGGTGGTCTATGAACACCCCGTCCTTCGTGGCTTACTACCACAGACCCCGACATGTCTTAACCGACCCTCCCAACATTACGCAGGATCTTCTAACCCAGCAAGTGGCGGCATTAGCGCCGCCCTCCAAACCCTAACTTACCCGAGCTACCTTCTGGATGCTCGAAGTTTTAGGTCCCCATCAGATGCGATCGGCCTCCTTTGGTTCCCGATCGATTTCAGGCGCATATGCCCTAGTATAATCTAGGGCAGCACTGCACCATCCACTTTTCTGAGGGGGCGGTCGCCATCCGATGAAGCCTTAATGACCTTCGGGCACACCCCGGACACTCCATACAACGTTCGCAAATCAATTAGATACCTATTACTACTACTTAAGCAAATGACGTTTGTACACGCGCAAATGTGTGCGTGGAATCTAGTAGGGCTGAGCGCGTAGCTATCAATCGAAATGACACGAGAAGTGCAGCGACTGCCTTCTCTTTTACCCGCATGGCGCTATCTCTGTTATCGGCCGGCGCTCGCGTCTACTCGATGAACGTGAAGTGTCGCCGCGCCCAAATGATCGCGCGTGCCCTTGTTTATGTGTCAGTGATGTCTACAACGAAGTGCCGGGTGGGGTGAAGTATTTGAAATGAGTGCGGGGAGGTAAGTGGCCGTTCTGTACGTAGTACTATTATATCTTCTGTGCTTCGGGTTAAAGGCGAAAGGCGGAGTTTAGTCGGTAAGAGTCCGACATAACCTGTTCGGACTGCCGTTCAGGTATCACGGCCGTTCAGGTATCCATGAGGATTCTCCGCCTCCACTTCCGCGTGAGGGGTAAAAAAATGCACACTTCCACATTCTGATTGCGGCAGTCGAAGTTCTGATACAACGAAAAAAAAAGTTTAATCATAAATGTCCATTTATATTTATGTGTATTTCCAAAAATAGTTGTAGAAATATGCAAACAAATGAGTTTACCTAAAGAATTTAAATTCGGAAAGGCCGGCTAACATTAAAAGGTTAATCGTTCACATAAAACATGGCACAATAAAGAACGTTTCCCATTCACGGGGCACCGAGTCAGACATCTTGCGTTATTATACTCGTAAAGCGCGCCCTTTCCTTGCATAATGACATGACGAATTGCGTTCGCGATATTTTTACTTCTTTTATTCGATGAGGTCATTACGCTTCAGCTATGATGCTAAAGGCTAGGCGGGAATGTGCGAGAATATATTGTTGCCTCAATTTTGTATAACTCTCAGAAAAAAGTCAACGAATGATGTTTACGAACATCTGTCGTTGAAGTGAAAATGGGTTGTTCGCCAAAGTTTCGTTCGGCTGGTAGTGCACTAAATACACCGCGGTTGCATCGCGTATTTTTGTTGAAAAAACCGGTGAGAAAATTTAAAACAAATTCGGTCACAGGGATAATGGAGAGCGGGAGTTTCGAGTAATAGAGAACGTGTGGCTGGCAAGCGGCGTGAAAAAGTACAAAAGTTGTGTGGCATTCAGAATAAACTGAACTGTAGAGGTAAACAAATTTATTGCGTGATACATCATTTTGGCTGTTTATTTTGTCAAGGGTGTGTGAAGTTACAATTAAATTGAGAATTGCTATCAGTTTTACAAACAGGTATTAGGCTCCGTTTAAAATGTTATTTTTATGGACAAAAGAATGAGCTCTGTGGGTTAGCTTTGCTAGTAATGGTTTCAGTGTATTTGTCGATGTCGTCAATCTCAATTTTTAAAATAATAATCAGTGAATTTTTTATACAATAAAGCTGGCAACACACAGACGCCAGTACATTATTAGGTTTCTTAAAAGATTTGCAAATTTGCAATCCAGATAAGGCCGGCAAATAGCTTCCGGTTGGCTTCACCGAGTGTCTTATCTATTTAACCGCAACATCACATCAGCAGTGAAAGCACCTCTATTTCCAGCGCTGCAGAAACAGGCAAGAGAGAGAAGTACCCACGCAGGCTACTTAGTACCTAGTCTCCCTCTGGTATGGTTCTTAGAGGCATCTACGTATAAAATATCGTAGAAGTACATGTAGACATGTCATAATTAAAAAATGTTTGCTACAACTGTCATTTGTTATAAAATGTAGACTTCTAAAATTCAACTAAAGTAGATGTAAAACTGAAAATCGATCAAAATAAACTTTAAAGTTATTCATACAATAACTTATAAGCTCACAAGAAAAGGTAGTTTTAAGTGACTTAAGCTTCAATTTTCTTCGAGTTCGATTCATAATTCATCTGAAGCCGGTGCAAGTTAAAATCTTTAAAAAGTAGTGTTAAAGCACTTTCGTGAGAATTTTATAGCTATAACGTTCATAGATTTCCAGACTAAACTTTTCATTTCATCTTATCTATTTCCTAGGGTTGTGTACCTCAAAAGGTAAAACGGAAGCCTTATACGATCACTTGGTTGTACGTCTGTCTATCTATTTGTTAAGACCCCTTTTCTCAGAAACGCATTGAGATATTAAATTGAAGAAAAGAGAAATTGAATTTCAAATACTCGGGTCTATTTGTCTCTTTCGGCTTGGAAAAAAATCAAACTTATAAGTCAACACGATCAAAAGATATGACTATGATATGATATGAAAGAATTACATTGCGATATCACAAGGGAATGAAAACCTATTCGATCTTATTACAAAACCTGGTCTAAACCTGGTCTAGGGTTAGTCTTGGTTTAAGCCTAGTCCGCTTTCACTTGTGTTAATATACATAGATAGAGACAGCGTCAACTTAGTCCTGGCTTAAACTAGGACTATGTTTAGACCATGCTTTGTAATAAGATGGATAGGGTTCTTCACGTTGACCTAGCTAGAATCAACAGAAAACCGAAAATATAAAAACCGATAATAAGTAAGGGACTTATATTGATAAGTTTTAACGGAACCCTCGGTGCGCAAGTCCAGCTCGCACTTAGATAGTTTTTCCTATTATGTCTTTATGGAATAATAAAAAAGTACTTATCTATTTTGTCTAAGAGATTTAGTTGTTAATGGAACCGCCTAGTCGTCGATTTAGAATAGAGTGTTTCTTTAATAATTTCATAAAAATAAACGAGCAAATCTCCTCCTCAGCGCCGTGGGAGAGCAGTTCGTGCCTGGAATAAATATCTTCAAAGGGATCGTTTTCAATTTCATGGCTCAATCTTCGGGATCTCAGTGAGAATATGTAAAGGGGCATTTGTCGGTGTCAACACAATGTAATGAGCCCCTTTCGCATTATCTACGTGCTTGCGGATATCTTCATCCACCTCTTAGCTATTGCCGGTTATATTCTTATCCAAATATTACAACATCACGATTTATGTCAGAGCATTATTTCAGTTATAGCCTAATTGCACATTAATAATTAGAAAAAAGTTAAATTATTTTTATTCTTCATCGGTACACAATTTTCAAATATTAAATGGTTATTAATTATTGCTAATGATAATTTAATACACTTATACACATTATTGCTAATGATAATTTAATACACTAAAACACATTTTTTAGGATATTAATATAAAATTAAGTGAGTTATTTTTTTTATTCATATTTAAATCATTCTATTACTATGTCGTGAAGCGTCCCTTAAATTTTCCAGGGTGATAAAAAATAACCGTGTATATAAACTACATTTCAACATAATAATCACCTAGGGCTATAAATAGTAGATTGTTTACCAAGGGAGCAAAGAACTATTTCTTGGCGAGAATGTTTTTTGAATCCTGAGCACTGCGAGGGATTCAAAGTATTTCACTCGAGCATAAAATAGTGTTGCTCCCGAGGTGGACACTCTACTTTTTGTCACGTTCTATGAGAAAATAAGACAGACTTGTGAGTAAGAATACACGTTTTTTTATTTACATACATTATGTTAGGAACGATCAGACATAAAGAAAGAAAAAAGAAAAACTACTAATAGCCTAATATTTACATTACAATAATAATTATGAAAGTTCATCGTAATAATCTTTTTACTACTGACTTTTAACATTAAATAGGTACTCCAAAAAGTTGTAGGTTGTAATCTAAGCAGATTTGGCAGAATATTGAAAATAGGCCAAAAAGACATATTATGAATAAGATTTCACTTTTCTTGCATTTTTCCAAAGGATGAAATTGTGATATGCTTTCAATACTGTTCACGGGATTTTGTAGGTAAAAGACTGCATTACTCATACTCTGATAGTAAGGTCGGAAGTTGCCTGAGGAGCGGGTTGAAAGTAATACTTTTCAGCCCTAGGGAGAATCATTTTCAACTGACAGATGCTGTCAAATTTTAAAAAGAAACTAGTTCTTTTTTCACATTTTTATTGAACCATGTTCCGACTTTCTATACAGCCACTCAATTACAGCGCGGTGTAAAATTGAAATAACATAATGTAGTAATATAGTATTTAAATTAATGAATATATATTTTAAATGATTTGATTATAGTTTATTTTCTATTAATTTTCAATAAACTATTTCTTTAAAATAACATAGATTTGGGCAAAATATTTACCATTTTTTAAATTATGAAAATGAAAAATAATGGCTGAATAGCCAAAAGAATAGAATAGAGAGAAAAAAACAAAATCGGAAAAGCGGCAGCGCGATCTTCATTTGTTTTTTCTATTTGTAGTGTTTTATTAATACTTCCCTAAAGCAGAGATTTGTATTAACTGTTAATTATATTCGTATAACACTGTGTTAATAATTAACACTATGAGTTCATCTGATTCAGGTATGGAGTTAACGTCTGATTTTATAAGAGAAAGCGGGCTAAAGCAGATGTAAAATAAAATTTACACGTCTTTTCTTTAGCTAATTCATTGTTTTATTTTTACTTTCCTTGTATTCGTAATGAAAACCACAGTGTTTACCTCGGGTTAAAGACTTATTTAGTCCCTCGAACGCTACGCTCGGGCGCCAAACACCGTCTCGGGACTAAAAAAGTTACTTTCACCCCTGGGGTAACAATGTACTATTGTATCACATTTTTAGCGTCCTATAAAATACTTTCATCGTCATTAATTAAAGGAAGACACACTCATTTTTTTTTTAAATTTCAAATCTCAATTTATATGCAATCACCAACGAACTATAAAAGCAAAATGAATTGCGCGCGTTTTTACTTTTTCACAGACTTTTTTTTAAACTAAGCCCGTGCGCTTCTTACTTATTATGCTGCTAGTAACTAAGTAACTAACTTATTTCATACAATGTTCGTGATCGATTTCTTTGGTGACTGAAACTTTTACTCACCATATTGACAATATTCACATCCTAAATTCAAATCACTTTTAGTCCCTGAGGTATTAAAAAGGTATTTTGGTCCCTGTTTACGAGGAGCCAAGTAACGATTTTCGAATAGATGTGATAAAATACCTGTTCTCAGACCTAGCGAACATACACAAAAAAATTCATAAAAATCAGTCAAGTTGTTTCGGAGGAGTTCTGTTACAAACACTGTGACACGAGAATTTTATATATTAGAAAAAGAAGATGTTAAGTACAGATTTTGTACTAAGTTCTGAAAGTCTTAATAATGTATATTTTATAAAGAAATTTATCGCTCGTAAAAGGTATACTTTATTAAAATTAAAAATGTACGCAGAATCTTATTATGACCTTAAGGGTGAATAAAATGTTATTACAATCTTTGTGTTTGATCATAATCTTAACATAGCGCAGAAGCTTTTTGAAGTCTTAATTACTGCCTGCGGCTTCATTACACCTTTTCTTGCAATTGGATATCTACTTCTCTAATTTGCTTTATTACGATTTTATGGAGTGCCGGCGGAAGGAGTTATAATTAAGTTTAGAAATTTAACGGTTTGAATTAAGTAAACTAGTTTGCAGTATCTCTTAAAGTTCGGAGAGTTTGCGCTTTGTCTCCACTTGTAGAATATGGCAAATAAAATCATTATGTTGTCATAAAACTATAACGAGTTGAGGGAATACATTTGACGTTCTGAGGCTGACCCTCGTATCTGTTTCACGTGACGTAAGTTATGATTATGATGGACGCGTTTATTTAATACATATCATGGTTTATTATACATTATTTTTAGTGCTTATGGATTGTTTGTTTTTTTTTTAATATTCCTATTGTTACGTGGAAATTGTCTATGCCTTGACTTGTTGTGAATTTTTTCAACGTAACATTTCGCAATTGGAGCAGTAATATCGTTTGTTCAAGAAATTCAAATGTGAAACTATTGAGGTGATCCTTGAGCGTAGTGACATAAATGTTTCCCCGCAATATGTCGTGCCTTAAATTGAAAATAATCACACAGAAATGTAACTGTGATGTCGATTTAGTTTGTGTATGAAAATCTCCGTAAGTATGCGTGATAGAAATATCAGTGTCATGTCAGCCGTCTCTAGCGATTCGCTCGTTATATGTGACACGTCGAGTAATGATGGGAACTTCCTTGTAAGAGATTTGTCGGTGATTATGGTGGGGGTTAGATATTTTAAATTTAACGATGTCATTTGCATCTACATAATAATGTCAAAGTAATGAGTGCTTGCATTTAAATTCATAGACGTTTTGTGCATTTTTTCTGGCTTCATTGTGGTTAATGGATACGTTATCTTCTTCTATATATATAAAATTCATGTTTGTTACCAACCTCCTCCGAACAGGCTTGACCGATCTTTATGAAATTTTTTGTGTATGTTCGTTATGTCCGAGAATAGGTCGTAAACTATTTTTTATTATTGCGAAACGTAGTTCGCGGACACAGCTAGCCCAATATATAAAATTCTCGTGTCACAGTGTTTGTAACCAAACTCCTCCGAAACGGCTTGGCCGATCATTATGAATTTTTTTGTGTATGTTCGGTAGGTCTTTGAATAGGTCGTAAACTATTTTTTATACCCCTAGGTGATAAGCGTGGCTCTCTGCAGATTTTTTTGACTATTATGGCTAAACGTATTTCGTGGGCATGTATTTTCACGGGCAATATAATTGCATCTATCTATATAAAAATCTAGCGTCATGACCGATTTTGATGAAATTTGGCTTATTGTAAGTGATTTGGTCCAAACTAAAAGATAGAATATTTTTTATCTTGTTATTGAATTTAATAGGTATGTATTATTGTGATTTTGTTCAATGTTTGATTATGTTCGGTCACTTTTACATGTTTGATATTAGTTAGGATTACGCTTCTAGGTAGGCTCTTAAATACTCAAATGGTATATCTGGTTATCAGAGATTTTACCTCATTCGTTATAATTTGCAGTTTCTGGCATGCAACTATTCAATTTTTCATCAGAGAGACTGCATGTTACTAGTTCGAGTATTTACCTACATATTTTTTTAGGAGATGGGAAACAATAGCATGTTCATCTAATTCAAATCAAATTAAATTCCAAATAGTAACATCAGAGCGCGGACAACCGGTACTTCTACGTGCAGGCTATAAGTAGACAATTAAAGACGAACAAACAAAGATTAGATTAATCACCAAATCCAAGTCTCATAATTATTTCACTAGATTTCACTTGTTCGTCTTGTTCCACCCAATTGTCCATCTTTTTCTTTCAGTCCAGTTTCTGAGGACTCTATGACTAAGGGTATCAGAATATTGTCTACTAAAGCTGTCGATAGCGATGGGCTTATCCTGGATATAATAAACCCGCTGTTTGAAAATGTTGTTCATATTCTTAATGAACTTTTCCTTAATGAACAACTGGCTTCCTGGAAAAAAGCGTATGTTGTAGCCATTCCTAAATCCCCTAACTCTAAATCATTTTATAATTATCGTCCCATTTCCATATTAAACCGCCTCCGTGGTGTAGTTGTTGCGACTACAGTGTTTCAATCAGGAGGTCCGGGGTTCGATTCCCAGTGGGCGCAGAAATTTTTCTGTCTGGTTTGGTTCCCAGATACCTAGTAATGCAAGTCTGCACACTTGAAGCAAATTTGAATCAAACTTTCTATTTTCCTGACAACAAGCTTGAATGATGTCTGTTTTTTGTCGCTTTTTTGTTAAAAAGCAACAAGTTTGTTGGGGCAATATTGTATACAGTAAGTAGTATACAGCTTAAAAAAACAAACATCATGCAAGCTTGTTGATAAGAAACTAGAAAATTAGATTCAAACTTGCCAGACTTGCCATTACTATCTGGGTAGGTGGTAGGGCTTCTTAGACCACCTGGCTAGCTACCACCGTCTTACCTAAGTTTGTCGCCATAATAACAATGCTTATAGCATTGTTGTGTTCCGGCAATAAGAGGTAAGATAGCCAGTTCCTCATTTGCTGAAGAGTCCAGGTGAAGCTCGCTACCATCTGCGGCCTTATCGTCACTTACCATCAGGTGAGATGAAGGCCAAGAGCTTCCCTGTCATCATTAAAAAAATATTGCCACTTTTGTTAAAATATTTGAATCCGTAGCTCACCAACAACTTTATTCCTTTCTCTTCACTAATAAATTATTATGTCCTGTCCAGTCTGGCTCCGTCCTTGTCACGAGTATTGCGTTGCTAATATAACAGAAGGTATGAGTATATACGTCAAGCGATGGATAACACCAAACTCAATGCCCTGGTTTAGTTAGATTTAGCTCCGTGGATCACAACGTACTCCTTGATACACTTCGCTCTGTCAATATTCTACCTCTACAATCCAATGGTTCCATTCTTACTTAACTGGGCGCCAATAGTGTGCAAAATATAATGATGCAGCATCAATTTGGAATAGTTTGTCTGCTGGCGTGCCACAGGGTGGAGTACTTTCTCCGCTCCATTTTAAAATTTTGATTGATCTCATTTCAACAATAATATCTTGCAAGTTCCATTTATATGCTGATGACCTGCAAATATACTTTGACTTTGACTATCGAATATTAGTGTAGCCATCTCGTTAATAAATGAAACTCTCAAGGTAATACAGGAATGGGCAGAGTCGTTTGGACTCCTTTTAAACCCTGCTAAATCTTAGAGGCAGTGGTAGCTGAGGTCCGAGCTTAATTTAATTTTTTTTACCACCTATCACATTTAATGGAATGACTGTTGTCGAGATATTGTCGTGGCAGGGGGTGGGGGGGAGGTTACCCCCCATCAACTCCCAGGGTGAGGAAGTACATACTTCCATAGATATGAGCATTTGAAATTTGAAAAAACTAACCACAAAATTAGCAGTTTCCACAAGCAATAAGTATGCATAAAGTCGAGAATACACATAAAGTCGTTTCTGGCGCTTCGCCGGCCGCTGCCGCGGCACGCATGCTTCGCTCGCTCGGCTCGCGCGCTTGGTTCATGTTCAAACCTACGCTCGTCGTTTCGCTCCTCGCTACCTATTTTTGACCCGCCAACAGTTTCTACATATACGACGTTCTCGTACCTACATATCTACATATACATATACAATATCACTGTGCACGAACTTAAAATAACGTTCCATTACACGTAACTTCAAACACGTATAAAAAAAAATACGCGTCTCCGCGTGGTGAGGGGGGGATTAACCCCTATAAAAAACAACCACTTTCAACCCCAAAATTCGGGATGCGAATAACTAATGCCCACCCCATAATTCCATAAATAAAATAATGAATGAAAATAAAAAAAAAAAAAAAAATAATTGAAAGTAAACAAGTTACTAGGATTAACACGGTATATTTACATATAAACAGAAAATGAGGGCACGGCCGAGCTAATCCAACTTAATTAACTAAAATCTGTAACTAAGATCTTTATATAAAAATATAGCCTGGCCATGGTAGGGCGCGTGACTCAGTTAGATGGCCGGAACAGGAGTAGACGCGGCAGCGTAGCAGACAGAATAGGCAGCGCAGGTCAGGTAGGCAGCAAAGCGGTCTGGTAGGCAGCAAAGCGGTCAGGTAGGCAGCAAAGCGGCAGGCAGCACCCCAGCGACGCTCTGCAGGGCAGGCGGACAGCAGAACGGCAACCGTAGCAGACGCGCAGTCCAGATGTGTAGTGGCACTTGATCTTCTTATGCTCGTTCTGAGCTGGTCGTCCTTAACAGCAGCAGACTGACCTGAGGAGCTTAGTCGCCTCTCTGGCACTTTTACGAAGGCTGGTGGTAGACAAGTCCGAAAGAGTCCTACTCCTTCCTGTTTACGTTCAATACCAGAGCTGGTAGTAGACTGCCTTTTCTATTGACCCTGGCTTTTAAACTAGCTATGACAGTAGACAACTACGCAGTTGTCAATCGAAAGATTTTCTATCAGAACAATAACTAAAGCTATTCTTCTGATACCCCATTTACACTCGCGTGCGAGCCGCGAGACGAGCCACGAGCCGCGAGTGTAAACACTGAGCTCGTGGCTCGGCTCGCGGCTCGTCTCGCCACTCGCAAGGCTCGCGTCGGGAGCGGTTTTTTTGGCACGAGTCAAAGGGGCTCGCGTCGTGGCTCGCGTACGTGCGAGCGTGTGTTTACACTCGCGCGCGAGCTTCATATAAAATTTATAATTTTGCTTTATTTTTTACCAATTTTTTTTTTAAATTTATGTATTTCAAAGTTGCCTGTTGATTCGTAGTTATTAAGAGTGAATAAAGATTACTTTGGTTAACAGAGTACAAAAGATATCAATACAGTTGAATTTTCGTCGGGGCTGGTAAGACCTTGGTGGCCGAGTGGTCAAGGTGTCAACACGGTATGTTAAAGACGCGGGTTCGATCCCTTCCTTAAATTTTTCTTTATCGATTTATTCATATTTCTTTTATTTAAAAAAAAAATACTACAGACGAAACCTTACACATCATTGAACTTTCTCAAAAGGGGCCTATAATTTGGAACCCTAAGAATTAAAAGTCATATTTAGTCAAATTATTTACGTAGTTATAGGGTATATGCTGGTTAAGCACAGCGTTGATGCCGCTAATACTTCGACGTCCTCCATTGCTGAAAGCTCGAAAGCAACTGAACGCATTGCGAGAGTGTAAACACCTCGACGAGCTCACGCGCTCTTCCGCGAGACACGAGCCGAGCCGCGAGCCGAGCCACGAGACGCGAGTGTAAATCAGGTAGGATTTTCGAGAAATAATTAATTATTGACATTTGTCAGTCACGTAGAAATCAAGCGTGGCACCAATATTGAGATCAAATGTTGGACATGAACATTTATAATAAAAAAATATATTAAAGGAATGTTAAATATTACAATTATTAAAAATTTGTGGTTAATAAAGTTTTATATAAAGTGAAATGAAATTCAGACAATAAGTTAGTGCTTTACAAATATTTGTGAATCTATATGTGTTACAAGAATTTGTGCATATTTACAAGATTGAAACATGAAAATACAAGGTAACATTATTATATTTATATACGTAGTTACAATACGGAACTAAAATTTGTTGGAAGTAGCCTTTATGTAGTTAGCGTCGATAATGATAGTTTTGATTTTTATTTACAGCTAGCTGTGCCCGCGGCTTCGTTCGTCTGAATGTCGGAAAATAACAACATATCGTACATTTTTTTCCCGTTTTAGCCACATTTTTCACTGTTGTTCAGCTCCTTTTAGTCGTAGCGTGATGTTAAATAGCCTATGTCTTCCTCGATAAATAGGCTATCCAACATAAAAATAATATATTTCAATTTGAATCAGTAGTTCCAGAAATTAGTGCGTTCTAACAAACAAACAATCAAACAAACTCTTCAGCTTTATAATATTAGTTTAAGAAGTGAAAATTCTATTCACGAGTCGCGCGCGACCTTCCGGCAGCGCGAAGCAACCTTACAATATTAGGTGACAACATACATTATATAAAAATCCAAAGCCATGGGCGCGGGCGGGCTAGTGAACAATCCTTACTAATATTATAAACGCGAAAGTTTTTGAGTGTGGATGGATGTATGGATGTTTGTTACTCTTTCACGCAAAAACTACTGAATGGATATTGTAGGTAGACGATTTACGACAGGGATTAACATATAGGCTACTTATCATCCTGGAAAAGTAAGTACATAGTTCCCGCGAAAAAGTAGATTTACAGTTTCTTCTTTGAACTTTTAAGTCGAATCATTGTTTGCGGGCACAGCTAGTCTATAATAATATTATAATCTTGATGTAAGAAAACCTGGAAAAAAGTATGTAGGTATATTAATAATCAAACACATCTACATAAGTACCTAAATCTTGCGACAAGCTATAACGTTTTTTTACACACTGTATAATTTGTGTATTGGAAATTTTTTGCATTTCTGCAAGAGTTTCCAGCAAAATGCCATACGGCATAAGACTATGACTTTTATAGCAAGCAAAGATTATTTACTGTGTGTAAATATTATTTTCATAGTCATACTATGTAAATAATATAATTTACATAGTTATACTATGTAAATAATATTATTGTGTATGGTAACGACACAGTTTAATGTAAATGTTGTTACTTCTGATAAAGCTGATATGTTTCATGCGCCCATTCTTCTTATCAGCTAAATATGTCCTGAATGGGTGATAGGTAAAAAAATTGCTCTATTTTAAACAGCTTTCTCTCAAGTCATATTTGAATAAAGATGATTATAATTTTAATGAATATTCTGCTGTAAGTAACATTAGTCAGCTGACTGACAATATTTTTTCATACTGCGCAGACTGTAGAACTATGTAAGTTTCTTGACAATTATTAATATATATGGGCCCCGCTCAGGATTACAATCTAGCGTAATACCAAGTGATACTACGGTATCCACAACGTCCGCATTTTTATCTTTTGTAAGATTTTTATTTGTTAATTTATTGGTATTAATTCAGTGAACTATTCATAAAGCATTATTTACTACTTAAAATGAAGGATAATAAAAAGTTCAGAAAGAGTGGGATAGCGCAAAATAGACAATAATCTAGAAATTTGTTAAATAAAAATATTGATGAAAAACAGGATCTGACTAATAAAATGATCTAAAAGTTTAGGTTTTACATGAATTATTTGGAAAGATATAAATATTTTGTTCAATATCTCTAACGTTGGCAAGGCTGAAGTTGATTTTGGCATAGCGAAATGACACAATGAGTAGAAAGAGCCCTTGTTGATGAAGCAGTGTTCGACACAGTAGCAAGGGGATGAGGTGAGATTGCGACCCTTCTGATTACACAATGTTGGCTTTCATCCCTTGTGCAAGTCGCGCTCCGGAAATCTTTTGTGATTCGACTTCGGTTATTGTGGCATGGCATACTAATACGGAGTAGGTGACGCTGCTAAAATATGTGACGAGCTCCAGCAAAATCAAATAAATGAATTTCGAACAACATGTTATGCGGTTGCCAGTATAGACATATCTATCGTTTGTTTATTTATAAGATTACAATTTGTCTTAATTTTGTATTATAAATACTAATTGATGACGCGGTGTTCAGCGTATTATGATACAGTAAGTTGTTGTAATATCAGAGCTGCGGTATATCCCGAGTTATCCAGTGGTCTTGCGGTCGAGAGCTAAATTAAATTTGTGCCGCCCGTCGGCTCCATGATCTACTGGTCACTACTTACACTTGGGTGGCTCTTGAACAATATTACAGTAACAATTAATGCTTCTACATCAAATTATGATGAAAGGAAATACTCGTAATAATATTAGTATATTTGTAAAGATATCAATGCTACGTATTTCGAAATCACATTCCCGGATTTAAGCCAGTATACGTCGAAAGCTCTACGAGAGTGTGTTTCTGTTCTGATAAGAATTCGTAAGAGCATAAAAATAAAAGTTCACATCCAAGGAACAGGGAAAATGTCGCGGAATAATATTTGGGATCCCCGTTTTATTTGACTGCAGACCCTCTGAGAATGAAGACAGAGATTTCACGAGATGGCCCTATCAAACATTTATGGAGTACCTACATAAAAGGACAACACTTAAGAGCAGTTTCAATAAGTGTTCTGTGTTACAAGACCGTGACAAATGGGTGCTTAGATCAAATCGGGATCGCGTTAACTCTTTTCCGTAGTTCCATGTTTTAAAAATAGCTTCAGAGCTGCAGTTGTCTGGATTCATTCGGTGTGCGTTGACTACAATACAACTAAACTTCAAAACAAAATTGTTTATACGAATTGTGCAATGTTATTAGTTGATGCGAGCTAAGTAGTTGTTTGCTAATCTGATCTATCTCGAGAGTAATTGCACTTACAATTAAATTAACTGCGTGTTTAATCAATCTGCTGGCTCATACGACCTATTAGGTAGAGTTAATCACTTCGCCATCGCCATTGCGTTATCTAATCAGGCACCTATTGTATATGGACTTGTCTTGTGTGATAATCATATAGCTTGTAATGAGAGTGCAGTGATCACATTAGGCTTAAACAGTTCGGTTACGAATCTTTATATATTGCAGAGCAAGACAGACCGTTTCGATATTGATGCGGTTTGGTCGAGCGAGCGCGAGCGACTCGTATAAATGCAAATGAGCCGATTGTACTCTAGCCTTGATTAATTTGAAACATTCGCCAGTTTCCATCCCTATTAGATAGGTCCATTTAAGTGTGTAACATTGTTTGTAGCTATATTATTTGACATAATTACGAAGTAGGAATTATTATAGAATTTATTTTTAATTTTTGCACCACATCAATATCTAATTATGGAGTTATCTCCTCAACCTTTATTTGCGTAACAGTTTTATGAAGCAAATAAATAAGCATGATCGATAGGGGCAAGATTGAGGATTTCAATATTATTGCAATCAAGCAGCTTGTATAATTGCAACCAAGCAGCTTGTATAATATTTTTCTGACTTTGTTGGGATTAGAAATAATCAGCTTTAACAAGATGAAATCGACTATCTCGTTGTGTCAAGCACTGAGACTAGGTACATATGGAATGTTCGCTAAATAAAATTCTTATGAAAAGTACAAGTATGTTTGTCGTATATGTTCTGTTAAAATGGAAATATAAAACACTTAGGTATACCGTTTTTGCCAAGTCGTTTGTTGAATATTTATCGCAGACGTAACAAAGAAATTCCATTTCAGGACGAATGCGCAAATAGTTCGACGTTTGAATTTCCCCTGTGTAAATGTTATTATGGAGCGTTCCGTATAGTACGTTGCAGGTGAAACATTCCGCAATAACGGGCAAGTTGCCTTCTCCGAACAAGGATTGGCGTATAATGTCGACAAAGGAACTGAGGGCCGATTCCACTAATAAATCGGAGTCAAATCTATTACGAAACTATACGTTTGACCAATCAAAATACATATGTTGTCTTTGGAACTTTTAAAAGGGAACAATAGAACACAATGAATGAGGCGGGAACACCATTCCACGAAAGCTGCCGTCTAACAGGGATTCGTGGTGCTATTCGCGAATTGCAATGCACGCGAATACCTACTGAACTGACTTGCATAGTAGCGATCAGGATTATTGCTGATGCATATTTTTACTGCATCGACAGATGTTAATGCTGATAAATTACGCAGCAATTCACACAATAATTCACTAGCATCCAACCAATTTACGTAAACAAAACAATAGAATGAAGGAATACGGAACACAAGTGCCTTCTTTTTGGTATAACTGTCTGTTAAACTCTACCTGACTTGTGCAAGGTCCCACTTTCAACAAACATGTTACGTCTTTTAGCATTAAAAGTTTCTGATACTGATATTAAAAACAATGCAGATAATCCGCGGATGCTGATATTCGCAACAACCTTGGTAGCGACTAGTCGTATCAGTTAGAATACGTCCATATAAATTATTATTCCGCGCAAGTGAATTGCATCCCGAGTCTGCCGCGGGATTCCCCTAAGTTTGACAAAAGTTTCACAGTTTCGATCTGTGTTAAGCTTTATTGTGGATTTTTCGTAAATGTCATTAAAATTCATAAAATGGATCCTGGTGGCCTTACTCAACTGGTGGTCTTACGGTCAAAAGTCATGTCGCTCATACGTCTGGTGGGCTCATTCGGTTTGTCGAACAACAGTTCCACACTCCTATTTTTCATTAATTAAATTATAGGAAATGAATTATAAGCTCTTTATAATGACGAAGCCGATATAATTTTTATTAACAGTAAAAGATAACAAAATAGTATTCTTCTACATTCCGGGTACAAATACAATTTATAAAAGAGATTTGTTCATTAAAGTGGCAATTTGTACTTGGTTTTTAATTTTAGGGGTTAAATATAATGACCACCAAAAATACTTCAATACCCTAAGCTCTCTTATCAAAAAAAAGATACTGAACAACAAAAACAAAAATTTACCATTACAATTGTACTAGCAATTTTAGTAACGACTACACATTAAATTGCCCAAATTTAGTAAATGATCACCAAATTTTAGCGAGCAAATTAATACCTAAATAAACCACTATGATTGTCATAAAATGCATCCATATTACCAAGTAATGAGTATTGAGTTACATAGGTGGAGTGACTGATGAAAATCTGAATATCGACAGACAAAATATCTAAAACTGTAGGCGGGTCAAAAATAAGTAGCGAGGAGCGAAGCGACGAGCGTAGGTTTCAACATGAACCAAGCGCGCGAGCCGAGCGAGCGAAGCGAGCATGCCGCGGCAGCGGCCGGCGAAGCGCCAGAAACGACTTTATGTGTATTCTCGAACATTATTTACACGTATCGATTATTCGATATTAGATGTTTTGAATTTTCGATATTTTAACAGATCGGTACCTATTTGAGTTTTAGCGATTCCAGACGTCGATATAATGATAGTAGGTATTTAGGTCATTCGATATTTTAATTTTCGATATTTTGAACGTCGACATTTTAACTTTAGATATATTAACTTTCGATATTCAAATACGTGCCCAATGAGTTACATAGCATAATTATCTTTAGTAGGATAATGAGATGTTTAATATTTGCTTGACATTTTAGATTAAAATTCGGTAAAAATATTGGTGGTCATATAATATTTTTGGGTTTACAATGATTAGTTTGGAGTCATATGTTTAATAGGTTAGCAAGATGTTATAATTTAGGTTATAATTTTGAAAAAAAAAGGAGTTTACATTTTGGCGCTCATTACCTATTTTTGGGTCACCAATGATATGTTTGGGGATATTGTCTTTAATTTGATAGTAATATGTTATACTTTTGGCTATAATTTCACATGAAAATGGTGTTTTAATTTTGGTGATCGTTTACTATTTTCAGCAGCAAAAATCGTTTTTTTGGCGTTATATTTTACTATATATGGTGATCAGTTAAACATAAGCCTTAATTTTATCGCGGACATGCACAGTTTTTATTTATAATTAGTAGGCCCGGCAGATTTAGCCTGCCCGATAATAGCACCACCTACCAGGTGCAACTGTAGATATAAATGTTTTTTGGACCTATTCAAACACACAAAAAATTTCGTAACAATCGGTCGAGCCATTTTTGAGTTTTAGCGAGACTAACGAACGGCGATTCATTTTTATATAGTACTAGCTTTCCGCTTGCGACTTCACCCGCGTTATTTTTGTTTTCCCGTGGGATTTTTTTTCCCGTAGGAAAATTACCCTATGTCCTTCCCCTGGTCTCGAACTATCCCTATACCAACTCATCAAAATCGGTGCAGTAGTTTCGAAGCCTATTCAATACAAACAAACAATCAAATATTCTCTTTATAATATTAGTATAGATAAAAAAGAATAAGAGATGGTATTGACTGTACAACAACGAATATGGAATAAGGTGAAACTGGAATGCGACGAATTAGGAAAACGAGGAATTCTGAACAAATCAAAAAATGTTCGAATTGCTCTCCAAACATCCCAAGAGCTAGCTGGATGTGTTCCAAGCTTTACGCCTTAATGACAATGCAACATTTCAGTTTTGATTTGTTCGGTTTATTAGTGGAACTGACCCTCTGTGGCCTTGTCTTCTTACAAGCACAAGAGCATTCAATACAAGCAAACAATGTTTAATGCATAATAAATTACGGTGGCGGAAATTTTATCATTCGAGCAACAAAATTTTAAGTAAATTGAAAAAACCGAAACGTTTATCACCGTCAGCCCTGTCACCTGTGCTGGCCGACATAATTTACGAAATAACTTTGTTAAGTAAGACAGATAGACATTTTAGCTTCACCTACACAAGCGGTAAAATAAGATTTGATTGACAGCTTATTAATGGATCTACGCAGTCAAAACAGCCGTCCATCTAAATACTAATTACTGAAGAGACGCGAAAATAAATTTAAGAGATTTTTATGTTGTTAGCAAGAAACGAACCTACATAAACATAAAAGCGAAGACACTCACTTATTTACTATTAATCACAAATTATCGAAAACTATTTGACCTATGAACATGGCAGGTAGGTAGTTTATGGTAGCTTATTTTAAGGCCCATAGAAGTGTCATAAGCCCAGCCTCCGGAGCATGACCACCAAAACACAATAAGTGAAAGCGGTTTATCGCGGTTAACTACCAAAATACGATACGCTTTTATCATATTTTGACAGTTGAACGCAATAAACCGCTTTACTATATCGTGTTTGTTTTTTTTAAAGGTACGGGGGCTGGTTGACTCTGACCAAGCGACAGATCTCTATTCATTTGGCGTACCAATGTATTGAAGAGAGAAACCTCAAGCTAAGGTCGAAGATATATAATTATTTATAGTAAAATCTGATCGATATCGTCATGACATCGACTCAGACCCCCTAGCACCTACACCAAAACAAGATAAGACAGAGCGGTTTATCATGGTGAACTGCAAAAATATAATACGTTCTTATCGTATTTTGACAGTTCATCGCGATAAACCGCTTTATTATATCGTGTGGTGTTGGCGCTGCTGTTTTTTTTTCCAAAATATAACGTATTTTTAACTTTTAAATGCCCTCCATTATCATCAATATTTACAGTCAGTAAATCAGTTGCGTTATATGAAGCCATAAAATTCATTCTTTCTCATAAATTTAGAAAATCAATAATATTCTCAGATTCTCTTAGTTGTCTTAAAGCATTGTCCTCTAACCTTTTTGTAAGAAATAATAAATCTCCCCTTATCTTACAAACTAAACAGTTGCTGCTGGACTGTCATGAAAGTAACCTTTCTGTTGCTCTTGCCTGGATTCCTAGTCACTCTGGTATAACAGGTAATGATACTGTGGATGCCTCTGCCAAGGATGCGGTTCTGACGGGCTGTTACGACCATTATAAAGTCTATTTATTCGACCTTTGTTCCCTAGCTAGAGTGCACCTCAAGGCTGATGGAAAAAAATGCTGGGATATATCTAAAAATATTAAGGGTAAATATTACAGTGACATCCAACCAGATATCCATGGTTTTCCTAGTACCATCAAAACCATGGTTTTCCAATTACCCTTGTGTTGACAAACGTACCACCTCAATTATAAGTAGATTAAGACTTGGACACTCTTGCACTCCTCTCCATCTCTATAGAATTCATATTCGGGACTCTCCCATTTGTGATTGCGGCACTGAGGAAGAAACCACTGATCATATTCTTTTTAATTGTCCACGTAATCCCATTTCCTACCCCTATTTATTCCTCGTCCTATAAATGTCAAGTCTCTTAACTATGCTAAATTATCCCATTTTAAAAATCCTTTGTAAATATATTTCCACTTTTGATGTTAAACTTTAACCGTACTGTACTATATGTTATTGCTGTGTCTATGTTGTATGTTATTGTGACGTTTTGTTTTGTCCTTTTTTCAGGTAACTCAAAACAAATTCATTAATATACTTTGGCCATTTTGAAAACAGTAAACTCTAATAACTGTGTTTTATCCCCAAAACTTGAGTTTGGCAGTAATGGTTGTGATCGCGACCGATTGCCATAGTCTAAAGAAGTGAAGTGAAGTTTATTATATCGTGTTTTGGTGTCATGCTACGGGGACTGGAAGCGAAGTTAAGTTTTATGATAAGTAAAATTATGTGTAATATAGTGAATTAGTGACTCATTTATAAATTCCATTCGTAATTAAGCCATTCGAAACATACGTAGTGAAATAATAAGCTTATATACTACGAGTTTGTAAAATTTTGTTGTTTGGTAATTTGTGCACGCCAATTTTAACTTAATTATTTTTCCAAAAAATAAACTCGATTTCAAAAACTCTTAAAATACATTTCTATTTTGAAGTAGGTGCAAAAGGATATCATCGCTTGGAATCGACTTCAATATAAAACTGTGCTGTTCTGTGTATTCTTATATTTCTTATATTATCTATATCTATACTCTATACAAATAAATAAAATTGAAGTGTCTGTTTGTAATGTCATAATAACTAGTTTTTACTAAATGGGTATGAATGTATATCGGGTACCAATAACAAAAACCCATTTTTTTTGTCTGTCTGTCTTTTTGTTCCCGCTAATCTCCGGAACGGCTGGACCGATTTTGACGGGACTTTCACTAATAGATAGCTAATTATATAAGGTATAACATAGGCTTTTTATCAATATCTTATAAAAATTGCCTACAAAAATCAAAATGTTGCCAAAAGTTACTATTCCACGCGGACGAAGTCGCTGGCACAGCTACTATTTTACTGAAAAGTAATTTTGAAGTCGGTTCTTATTTCTAGGTAAATTTTCATTTGTAGAAACAAAATATACCTGGTCACCGAATCACCTTGAAAAATTCAAGCACAGGTCAGTTGTACGCAATCATAATATTATAGCACTAACTCCTAATCCTAAAGAAATATTCCAGCATCAGCTCAGCATTACGAGGTGAAGCTCAGCATCACGAGATAGGGTTGTGTAATTTTATTGCGGAGTTCCTATGGCCACCTTCTAGCTTCAGCATTAGTTCGGCTCCATATCATCATAATATTGCATTGTCACGCGATATACTTAAGTACGAGTACCTACTCATGCATGCAAAATTTCAACTCAATCGGAAATCGGGAAATGGGTCAAATTTAACTTGCAAGATTTCATTACAGACACCGGACAGGTGAAAGTAAATAAAAGCTTAAAATAATAGTAAAAACATTTTTTTAAACAAGCTTTTATTATTGCATTGTCACGCGATATACATATACATGCAAAATTTCATCTCAATCAGAAATGTGAATCAAATTTAGCTTGCAAGATTTCATTACAGACACGGGACAGGTTAAAGTAAATAAAAGCTTGTAAAAAACATACGCGTCTAATTGGGAATCTCCTCTTTTTTTAAGTCGGTGAAAATTTTAAAAAAATTATTCGATAACATTCAGTTTAAACAAACTTTTACGCCTGCTGATACGGTTGCGGTTTTGTTTATTATTTTTCATTACTCATACTCTGAAAGTAGGTCTGAAGTTACCAGAGGAGCGGGTTGAAAGTAATACTTTTCAGCCCTAGGGAGAATCACATTAAGCTGACAGCTGCTGTCAAATTTAAAAAATGAAACTAGTTCTATTTCATATTTCTATTAAACCATGTTCCAACGTTCTATACAGCCACTCAATTATTGTGTAAAATTGAAATAACAATGTTAAGTATTAAAAGAATATATTTTTCAAATGACTTTATTATAATTTACTTTCAACTATTTTTTTAAATAACTTAGATTTGGGCAAAATAATTACCATTTTTTCAATTACGAAACTAACGAATAATGGCTGAATAGCTGTCCGGCTACAGAAAAAAAACAAAATAAGCGGGAAAGCGGCAATCGGATCTTTATTTGATTTTCGAGTTTTAGAGTTTTGTTTATTCTTCCGTATATCAGAGATTTCATACATTAAGAGAAGAGGCAAAAGCAGAAGTTGTTGATTTATTAAAATAAATTTCACTCATATGTTCTTTAGCTGATTCATGTTTTTATTTTTACTTTCCTCGTATTCGTAATGAAAAGCACAGTGTTTACCTCGGGTTAAAGATTTATTTAGTCCCTCGAACTCGGGCTATATCTCTACGCTCGGGCGCCAAACCCCGCCTGGGGACTAAATAAGTTACTTTCACCCCTGGGGTAACAATGTACTAGTGTAATGTCAAAAATGTTTAAACACTACATACTATTTAAACTATCAAACATATTACGTGTAGAGCTTTTCTTAATCACATCACCCCGTTACTGTTGAAGGAAGGACAAACAAATAAATACACTGCCGTGGTAATAACGAAACAAACGTAGCATATCAGTTAACATTAGGATATTGAGGTAGAAGGCTAGGATTATCTCCACACCGATACACATCGAGTGTGTACAGCGCAAACACAAGTTGCCGACAGGTATCGCAGGCAGGTGGCTTTTACAACCGTATTTGTCATCCGAGTACACCAAAATACTCCAATTTATCACAAAACTGATATCTGCAGTTGTATTCACTGCTTTTGTTTGAATTTATGCCGTCACTTTGTACGAGTAGTTTTGGTATTATTTATGTGGTAATGAACACGTTTAATTTGTACTGTGCGTTCACAGACTGTGACTCTATCTCTCTATCTACGAGTACTATATCTTTCAGTTTATAATGCGGAAAATACAAATAGCACTGAAACTTGAATCTTGTTCGTTTTATTACACGAAGATGAATCTTACTAATATTTATAGATAGCACACGTTTTCGCCACTCGTTGTGTTCTGTGACTTAGAACTTTCGACCGCATCATGTCCTGGACTTGCTGATGGTAATAACGTAGCAACATCGACTAGTCAAGGTTCCGGAGCAGCTACCCGCATAATTAAATGGTATCGGAAGTGTCGTTGTCGTTAACAGTACAGTGCTGTGGGAGTCTGCGTTTCTTAGTGATTCGGGTATTTAAGGAGCAATGCAAGGCGAATGACGGATAAGTAACATCCATTTCATTCATTTATTCATTAGACTTAAGAGCATAGCTCTTGTCGGTGGAGTATACGCCATCTATCTTTATCTTTAGCCACTGCCTTGACCTCCGCATACGACAGGACGTTCATCTTCTCTTTTATTTGGTCTTCATATACGAGTATGCTTCCCTTCTACGATGTTTCTTATAAAGTCGTCATGCCGTATGAGGTGGCCAAACATTTTTCCTCTTCTCTTTCAAGTGTCACGAGTACCTATGCTACGTTTTTCATCAACTATATTGAGAACCTCTTCTATATCCACTTGTACTAGATAAATATAAAAAAAACAACAATGCATTAAGTTTTTTTGAATCAAGTCAACAATTTTCAAATTTGATTTTAAGTCCATTTCCTAATGAAGGCGGGTTTTTGATTTTTTTTTCTTTTTATTTAGCACTATTGAGGTTAGGATTAAACGCAATCCCTTACTTATAAATTAATCCTTTAAGTACAATGTGTAAAATGGCGAACCTAATGCTTGAAGCATTTTTTTCCAGATAATCACATAAAACATTTTAGGTATCAGAGGCTTAAGTTATTCGATATAGTATATTGAAAACTGCCTGCGTGGTCTAGTGGTTGAGCTCACCGGGTGTTGATCGGGAGGTCCGGGGTTCGATTCCCCATGAGGGCAGAAATTTTTCTGCTCGGTTTGGTAGGGCTTCTGAGCCCACCTGGCTAGCTACCTACCACCGTCTTACCTAAATTTGTCGCCATAATAGCAATGTTTATAGCATTGTTGTGTTCCGACAATTAGAAGATAGCCAGTTCCTCAGATGTTGAGGAGTCCAGGTGAAGCTTCGGCCTTATCGTCACTTACCATCAGGTGAGATGAAGGCCAAGAGCTTCCCTGTCGTATGTAAAAAAACATAAATGAGCATTTAACCTTTTCGAACCAAAAATATATATTTTTATTAAAAAATTGCAAGACAAACACAAAAATGAGCTTCAAATACCTATCAATTATACAACCTAACCTAGTATAGCAGTGTACAGTAAGCTCCCATTCAAGCTTGACATTTACACTACGAAAACCGCCACTACTAAGAGCGACTTAAGAATGGTCCAAAGTTCAAATAGTATAGCTTGACAAGGAGTTTACTGTACGTCGACTTTAATATTTTTCTATATTACAATATGGCGTCTGGTAGCATTTACATAGGTTCTTAGTATAAACAAAGTCGCTTCTCGCTGTCTGTCCTCTGTAGGTACGCTTAGATCTTTTAAACTAAGCGATGGATTTTAATGCGGTTTTTATCACAAGTAAGATAATATAGTGCGGATGTAATAAGCAACCTGCCCAGACTTCGCAAAGGTAGTGGTTTTGTATAAAAAATACTTTGACAGAGCCGCGGGCAGGTCAGTACTATTTCACCATCTCTGACAGGTGTGACAATTGTCAAAATATGTATGTCATATGTCATATAATTTAGAAAATTGTTGCACCTGTCAGAGATGGTGAAATAGAGGTCGGGCTCTATTTGGAATCATTTGTTAGGCGTTGAGAGCTCGTCGAGCGTCGTCTGCGATTGATTTTTACTAAAATTCGTTTTGTATTCGAGAAAATTGAAATAATATTGACCTTTTCATAATATTCTATCGATTCATCACAAACGAAACGAAACTTAATAGTAATCGAGCACAGATGATGCCAGACGAACGGTTCAAAAAGAAGGCCCCTGGTCACTAGCACCTATTGAACACTCTTTTCTTTTTTTATACAATCAAAATCTTTCCGCCGTATAGGTATTGATTTGAAATGTCTTATGACGTCGTTCATACGTAAACTTCGTACTAACTTGTGACGTATCAAGCCTCCACAACTCTTAGTAGTTTTTTATTATTTCGACAAGGCTAAACTACGTGTGTGATATTTTTTTATTATCTAACTAACGGTCTAATTTTATATTTTGATTTTTCTATGTGTGCGCAGTTCCCCAATGCACAACTATTAGCATCGTTTGGTTGTGTTATTGGGATAATATATTTCCCTAGCGCTTGGTAGTGCATAAGGGAAACGTGCTGCTCTAAGTGCTACTGGTAGTGTGAGTGACGCGGTTGTGCTACGGGCACAGATTAGATAAATAGTTACATCGTCTACGGGTGAGCTACGATCCTTCGTAACATCGAAACCCACAGTAAAAAATGATTTGCTCGTTTCATATAGGCATATCATAGATTCCAAATACGGTGATGCAATTTATTTATGTTTGGGTCAAAACAACGTAAGCAGTATCACCTAGAAATAGTGAGGGGTCGTTTGGTGCGCGAAGTTTTTATACGGTACGGCGCGCGAGCCACATAACGGGCACCTGCGCCCTCATCTGCATAATGTGGACAAGTCCCCGAACTCCCGGCCGGACGTTTTGTGATCTTCAAAATCAAAATCTAACCTCTTTTAGGATATTTATAGTAAGATGGGATTCCAATGAGTTACCTCGAGGATATCGGAAACGATATAGTAATATCGAATAGGTTTTTTTTCTGATAGAACTCTTTTGTACAAACGTCTTGAAAACGATTGACAACGGTGAAATTTTTTTCAGTTAGGGTTTTCTTTGCACAAAACTGTAAATTAAAAATTAATATATTTTTTTTATTGAATAAGTTATTTAATGTTATCTATAGATGTTATAATAAATATTTATGTTAAGACTTCATGTTTAAGTTACAAGAGAAAACATGAACCAATTTTATTTTTATGAAATAGTGTAGGTAAACAAGGTGCTCAAATATTTGTCGCGTGATTGCTTTTGTTTATAGACTCGTAACTAAAAAGTGCGCTGAAACAAGTGTAACAATTGACGGCGCCCTTTATGTGAAGAGGAAACGCAAACAAATAAAACTCAGCTCCTATGGCGCACATTTTCTTGTATTTCTGAGAGGACACTGAATACTTTTTGTTTCACAAGCCATTATTTTTTGTGAGTAAGTATAGAATAGCTCGAACTAAATAAGGATGTTTTTTGGCTTTGAAAAAATGAAAGAGTGAGGGAAGGTGAACTATTTTTATTATCCTAGCAACATTTACTTAAAAACCAATAGTATTTTAAATCCATTTGCGCATCTCGTCTTTTGTTGTCGTTTGAAAAATCTAAAAAAAAATGCTATCAAATGTATGGTTGCGGTTTCAATTAAGGCGTTTCCGTTATTTGCGGTCACAGTGAAATTTCAAGTCAAAGTATAAACGGCATTACTGCTCGTAATGCTCGTCAGATTCATAAAAGTAGTTCATGTCTGTCATAATATATATCATGTCACACTACTGTCGTTTCGCTATCTTGATGGTGTGACAGAGAGTAAGCACCCCTTTCTTTTCCTAATATTGTTTGTTCGAATGTCATCATCCATAGAACGTGACACATTTGCTATAAACGTCAGTAACTTCCGGGTGGGCCAGAAAGGAATGCACTTAGTATTGCTCTCTCACTCAAACGACTGATGGTGGGGCAAAGCTCTACGTGTTGCAACAGCACGCACGCTTCTTAGAAATTCAGATACAATGGCTATCTTTACGTTACTGCAACGTGTGTTTTGTGTCGAGGCATTTAAAAAAAATATTCCTACGTACCGGCACACCCCGGACACTCCATACAACGTTCGCTAATCAATTACCTATTACTACTACTTAAGCAAATGACATTTGTACACGCGCAAAAGTGTGCGTGGAATCTGGTAGGGCTGAGTGCGCGGTTATCAATCGAAATAACGCAGGAAGTGCAGCGACTGCCTTCTCTTTTACCCGCATAGCGCTGTCTCTGTTATCGGCCGGCGCTCGCATCCACTCGCCCGAGCGATCGTGCGCGCCCTTGTTTATGTGTCAGTGATGTCTACAACGAAGTGCGGGGTGGGGTGAGGTATTTGAAATGAGTGCGGGGAGGTGAGTGGCCGTTCTGTACGTAGTACTATTATATATTCTGTGGTACCGGTACGGTGGCTCTTTAGCGGAGAATACGATTTATACGACTTAAATCAATGCCCTTTTGGTTAATTTGATTAAACAATGGGAAATCCTTTATAAGGATGCAATTTCAAATCACGTTAAAATTCACGTTCACGTCAAACGGAAAATGGCGTAGCGCTTTGCGTCGAATTATTGTAGCCGAATGTTTTCTTGTTGATAATTTTTTTGGTGCATTGCGAACAGATTCATTCACGAGCTGCACATTATTTTCGTTTCCACATCCTTTTGTTCACCCTTTTGGTTTTTGATTCACTGTTCCTTGTTTGATCCTGTTTCCCTGAACCCTTTTACTCACTATTTGATCAAATTAACCAAAGGACATTGATTCAAGTCGTGTAAATCGTATTCTCTGCGAAAAATACCGCCATACCGTCACGTAGAAATCATTTTTGTGAAAAATGCCTTAACACAAAACGCACGCAGGTCTCGTGAAGATAGCCATTGCATCTAAATTTCCAAGAAGCGTGCGTGCTGTTGCACCACGTAGATCTTCGCCCCACCATCAGTTGTTTGAGTGAGAGAGCAATTGTGCTAAGTGCATTCCTTTCTGGCCCACCCTGTATAATGTTCAAATATTCGACATTTTGATTTACCTTATTGTTAAGACCAAGTTTGTATAAAAGAAAATTTTCAAAAATTGAACAGAAGCGAATTTTTAATTCTCTTAATATTAAAAGTGAGTGAGTGAATGAGACAAAAAACTGTCAGAGAGTGGTCAGAGATCTTCAATATTGACAGATTGACGTTCAGTTGTTCAGCCAGCATTTTCAGGAATTTCGCAACTATTCACAAAAAAATGACAGTACGAAGTTCGCCAGGTCAGCTAGTTTATATTAAAATTGTTAACCCCAAAACATTTGCTAAAATTAGGTTTCAGTGACAGTAACGATTTTCTCAAAACTGACTCCACGTAGTATTGTCTGCCCTAACCCTAGCTAGAGTGTAATTTAGAGCCGCGTAGGCGCGAAGGGCCGAGGCGGCCCGCGTTCTGAGGAGCAGGTGGCTGCGAGCGAATCACCGCGGTCGAGGTAGGCCGGCGAAGCGAAGCGAAGCCGTCCAACAAGCTGAAGCAGCGGTGGTGAGTGAAAGCCGTCTGCGACGTTTGGGACGCGTGAGTCCGCTGGAACCCCGCAGCGCCGGAGCCGTAACAGAAACCATGGCTTTTGGATTTTTACTTGCCTGCAATACCCACATACCAAGAAAAGTTCATAGCCAAAGAGATACAGTTTTATTTTATAATGAGACAATTAAAAATTGCGAAATTTATTTTAATTTAGGATTTATAACTAATATAAAAAAGCAATGATTTTAATATTTATAATAAACAAATTTAGGGAATTTAATACTTAGGGATTTCAATTTAGGGGCACGTGATATGTGACATCAAGTTTGGGCTAGTTATCATTCGGACACAATGATGATTATGGAAAATAATTATGAGACCAAATAGAGAACACAAAGACGAAAAGAATATTAAAAAACGCTTAGTAACTCTGTAAAAATGCAAAATATCGTTATATACTATGTTGAGAATTTCCTTTTTTTTCAACAACAGTGATTAATACTTATCTTTTACACAATGCATAAAAGGAAATCATTTACACACAATAAATGTTTAGATTTTTAATAAATGATCCAGGGTTCCAAAAACCAACAAAAATATACTTAATGTTTTTGTTTGTGACCCGGCGGAATTTCTTTTCAGCATAAAATTTAAAATCAAAATCAAAATTTTGAGTTATATTTTTATGCAATTGCGTCGTTGAAGTTTCAAATGATTTTAAACGTAGATTAGCTATAGTTAGGTACTTATACTTGTAACGAGGTGCTATACTCTAGATATAGCAACTCGTTGCATTCCCGCCTAACCTGACTGCATTTCAAATCTTATGTCTTTGACATAATTTAATTCGTCTCTCCCGTCACTCAATTGCGGACATCGAAACGTGAAAAAGTAGCGATGGCTAATTAACATAAATTAATATTTCCATCAGCACCTTTTTCTATGAATCTAACGAAATAATTTAACGAATATCATAAAATCTTAAAGGCACTTATGTGTAAGTCTTTTATTATGTTGGTAAGTTTTTATAACATATTTGTGATCCATAGTCTACAATAGTCCATAATATCTGTTTCAGAGTGCCTTTTCTTTATTATTATAATATTTGTAACGATTGGATAATATATATATCAGTGACACAACTCTGGTACTTCATTTGGCTGACCTCCCTAACCACTGCACCACTGCGTCGCTGAACCTACTCCTCACCCGTTACACCGTTACATACTGAATCACTCCAGCAAAAATTGGTTCACTATTGACAGTAAATCAATGACTATTGACATACTATTGATATTAAACTGGTATAACACAAGCTTCTTAGATTATTTTGTGGTAAAATTTCTAGTACTTTCAATGATAGTGATATGGAGTTGAGAAACGCTCCTAAGTTATGTATGACAACGGTATTTCGTTCAACAATCCTTGAAGATTTTTTGTGAACGACAATAATTTATTGTAACAAGTTTGTGATAGTATTTGCAGCCTAAGTGTGTGTAAAAGCGCTAACTTTATTTGTCGTTGAACTAAATATTTTAATAGAATTTGTTCAGGGAAAATTACCATTGGTAATTTAAAGCAAGGTTGGCAAGGACCCATCAGCCGTGTGCTCCACAAGATTGATTGCGCATGGCATCGGAGGGGACGCGGATGACCGCAGTGTGCTGTTTTTCTTTTCCGTAATTACTCTTTGCGTAAAAGTTCGTAAACAAATGAAACATTTCAGTAAACAGCTACTTGATCGTTGTTCTATGATGTCAATTGTAGTTCAGTACTCTACTACGAATGGACTGAAGGTGAAAATAAATTGAACAGAGTGTAAAATAAATGCATTTATTTTATTTTAATATTCTGTGACATCTATTATACTCGTAATCTATAATTTGTGCAAAGTGCCTGGTTGTGCCCAATTTGAATCACAGAATTAGTAATATTAATGTTTTAGGGTCACAATTCACAAATAATTATTTTAAATCTGCTGCCTGCTGTTCGAAACTATTTCAATACAGACGTGTTTTCATTCTTTTACAAGAAGGACTCTATATAATACAATGATTACAAGATATAATCATTATCGTCGTTATTTCTACTTTCATAAGATTTTGATATCACATTAATAGATACTACAACATATTTGTTACAGTCGAGTATAGGTGAAATGCATAAAAAAATATTTATAAATTATTATAACCACAGTGTAGTATTAACGTTAATTATTAAAAACTAACGAAAGTCCGCGGCTTCGCCAACATGGATTTTTTATATTTAACTTACTACCCCTACGAAGGCGGGGTGAATCGCCAGTTAACCACAATCAAATATACCCTATGTTACTCAGAAGACCCATTTTTTAATCGTTAGAAGTGAATCTTGAATTCGAAAATGAATACAAATCACGTGGAACGTTATTTTTTACTGTCTCCCGATATTAAAGATTTTTAACCACTCAAATTCAGTGTTATCAACAAAAACAAATTCCATATTAGATACGGTATAACACTGAAAAAAAACCTATAATGAATCGTACTTGAAACAACATGTACGTTGCGTATATTTTACTAGTACAAATCAAAAACGAGTGCAGAATTCACGGAATGAATATTCAAAAATAACTTGGATTTAGAATTTAGATATTCGAATCTTACGATTTCGAATGCGAATTTGAATTCCATTGTTTCAATAATGCGTTTCCGGGAATAATGTAGCTTTCTACTGGTGAAACAAATTTCAAAATCAGTACAATACTTCTAGAGATTACTTCCTACAAACAAACTTACAATCTTTACCTCTTTACAATATTATTATAAATATGCAATGCTTCCACGATTGCGTTATCCGCTGGCTTAAATTTATCGGTCACGATACTTTACTAAACTCTGACTTGAATATAAACATATATTTACGTCATTAAGATGTCTTTCGTTTGTTATGAAAGCTTTCACTTAAAGTATTGCTATACATATAGAGGTGCTGTATCAAACTGTTATAGCTCTATGCCAGTGAAGTCGATTATATGAGTATATTAATGACATGATAAGTATTACTAAAACCATTAATTCGAAATAAAATGGCTGCAATATGCATTTTGAGTAAAATTAATTTGGAAACTTAGAGCTATCTTGGATCACAATATATAAACAATAAAATAATATAATGTATGTTTCCTGATGGCCAATTACAAGTTTTTGCATGTGTATAAGTGATGAAAATGAAATTAGAAACTAAGATAACAAGAAACACCTCGCAGTCGATAGAACAATTAAGATGTAAAAAATGAAACATTACTAAGCCGTTTTAGCGTATTCACGCGTACAAAATAAATCTAAGTCATCCTGATCAGCAAATAGTTTGTTGTAGCATCTGCTTATTCGGAAAATTTAAATTATGTTGTCCATAATTTTGCTCTAATTAGCTCCGGGAATGTTCAACAGCGCATGTTTCCTTTATTTATAGTAATACCGGTGTGCAAGAGCCGAGTTGTCCAAATAACTCAGGGCAACTATTAGCTGTCTTCAAGAGATGTGTCAAGTTAGTTACTGGTGAATCTAATCTCTTACTTAAAACAATTATTTTAACTATCATCGACATACTTCATCATCGTTGGCTACGCATATGGCGTCTGGGGCGGCGAGAAACAGTTTGCCAGACGCACACGCACACAGTTGGTAGACTTTCATAGTTCTTATGTTTCTTTGCGCAGAATGTGTTAAGTTTCCTTCCTTCAGATTGCTGATAATTATGTTTGGCGCTTCAATTTTTATCTGGAAGGAAAGACGTAAATATGTTATTGGAGATATTTATTTTAATAAAAAAATCAACTTAAAATAACAATAGAATATCAAGATATTGGATAGAGCTTGATGTATTCTTCTACGATTTAAAAAAAACCAAGAGAATGTTATAATAAGAATGTCCTCAGTAATAAAGTCATAACAAAGAGCGAATGTAGTGTGCTCCATTCAAAATAAACAAATCAAACTTATAAACCGCCATAAACGCAATTGGGATGATGACTGAATTTTAATTTTCACATTTCGTCTTTAAATATTAAAATAGCGCGGAAAATGATGAAGTCCTGTGAAATTAGAATTAAAATCGGCTTAGAAATACATTAGATACAAGCATTTTAAGTTGTTAATTTGAAGGCGATTAGACAGAGAGATCCGACATCAACCGTGACGTCATCGTTTAGTACGGCCATATAAACTACTTGTAAATTGCCGTTTTGCTAGAAAGAGATGGAGAAAATCTTTAATAACTTATATCTTGGTTGTTTTTATAGTTATTCGAAAACCGACTTTTTCTTTCTGTTTACTATATGAATGAGCTTCTATTAAAGCAAAAAAAATTTTTTAGTCATCTAGCCTATTGTAGGTCCTAAATAGTAACTCGTGGACAATTTTGTTGAAACGTCAAGTATGTCAACGACAATAAGTAAAGTTATATACCTAGTGATAATTGATATTTTCCGCCATTATAGTAGTCTGTTGTGTGAATATAATTTGCAATTTATAACGCACACGAGCCAAAAAATAGACGTAATAGTTACAAAAGAGGTCGCCAATAGTCCATACAATTTTGCCCATGTGTGTACCTTGAGATACATGCGTACCAAAATGTAGAGAAAAATTCGAGGATTCCCAAAAATATATTATTTCCTTTATTTATTAAGATATAACTACGTAAACAATAAATAAAAGTGCTCAATTGCGTTTAGTTTCCACTTCTGCAAAACCTGCAGTCTTTACGAAGTGTTTCATTTTTAGTTAATGTTTGCTTAAGTTTTAATGTATCGTGCACTTATCAAAAAAAAAAAACATATCTTAATGGGATTACAAGAATCAAATGTAAAAAATATTAATATTTTTACTTGCAAATAAACTGTCTCTGCCCAAGTAACAAATATCCACAAAGTGTTAAAATATGGTCTATGGTCACGGGTTACCGACACAGGAACAATCCTTAATTAGTTCCATCCAAAACTGCATAGGTGGCATAGCTAGTGTTAAACGGAAATGTAATAAATTTCTGATTCATTTTGTAGAAATAAAATCGTCAGTAACTACCTAATGCTTTAGTTTAAAATAAAATATTGTTTTCGAACTATTTTTTGAATTTTTAAAAATTAAATAACGAAATTCAAAGTAGAGTCTGCTGCAAAAGCACATCCAGTACTTATTAGTTGACCGCGTTATAAAAATTCAAAAATCCGGCAATAGATGGTAGCAATTTACGTATATTGTTATATATAAAGCATATGTAATCTGTGGTTTTGTGTTGTCCAAGACGGCGTATTTTCTTACAAATAAAAAAAAGATTTTTCATCGTTTCCAATTAACCAGAAAAGAAAATAGGATTGTTATATTATTCAGCGTATTATAGAGAATTTATTTGGGCAGATTTTGGCGACCTCCTTTAACACTTTCAAACTGTTTGTAATATTATTGTCTAATTTCTTAATGACTGTACAGTTATAGGCCAGGCTTCATACATTCTGGAACAGCTCCTTTCCCCTTGTTCGTTCGGGTTGTATAAGTCATTGGTGGGCTAAATGGTAATATATAGCATCAGCACGGTATGTTGAATTTGAATTTGCTAGTTCGAATGATGTGTTCTTCGCGGTTACACAACACGTTACCGTGGCGTTGTCACGAGGTAGACCCTATTCCTTTTGGTTACACTACGAAAAATATATTTCGCGTAGATGTTAATTTCACTTTTGAACTAGATATAAGAAATGTGTTTCGGGGGTTAGTACCTTCCCTTTTCTAAGATCATGAGTATTCTAATTGATGCACACAATTTAACGGACTTTAAACCAATGTCCTGTTATATGATTAACTTGTGTATCCTTCTAACTACTAATTCCTGGTAAGGTTATTTATGAAACAGAAAAAAGAGACCACTGGATTAAAACATGTCATAGATTTTTTATGATATCATGAATAAGAACCATGCATAAATGCTATCCCTGTTCTATTTGACTTATTCCTATTCCATTATCAAACAGCATACAATTACAAAATTATACTCACAGCACCAACAACAGAATCTAATTTGATATCCCCATGGGAAGACACGTCGATGCTGCCGGCCCTGCTTTCGAACAGTATAGATTGGGGCGCCTTCAAGCTCATTCGTCTTGTTAGCGATTCCAGTCTGTAAATATATGTCAATAAAAATTGTTATGTGCCAAAATATGACTCTGATATAGTCATATTAAGCAGATATGCCTTGTGGGTCTAGTTAATATCAAGCTTCACTGCTCACCACGATTTTTCGGATTCAACTCCCAGGACAGGAAAAAGTTTATTTTGCGTACACACACCGCTGCATGACTATTTTATTTATTTATTTATTAATAAAGGCACACAAAACAAGTAACAGCCATTAAATAACAATACATTAAGGTTTAACTTAGAACTAGACTGATGCTCTAAACTATGTGTACACAGAATGATTTACACTTATAACTTTAACTATGGGATAGTCATGTAAACAAATGTATTTGATGAAATCAGATATGAAGATCTTTATTATTTACGTTCGATGTACATTTCATATAGTATTCGCAAAGCTTTTGCAGGCCTGCTTCGCATGAAAGCTAATTATAAACATTAATATACATTAAAAAAAAAAAATTACTGCCTGCTGTTCCGAAGATGTATAATCCAATTATTTTGATTCAGATAGATATTTAATAAGGAGATAGAAGGTGAGCCTATTGTCATTATACCGACCGATACTGAGTGCCTAGTGCGAGTTTTATCGAGCTCTACTCGATCGTACGCATCGAATGCGTTAACGCGAATTTGTATGAAATTAGAGCAGCGCCATCTAGTAGCTGCTATGGAATGAGACAGCTTCATCTAGTAATTACTAGATGGCACTGCTCTAATTCCATACAAATTCGCGTTTACGCGTTCGATGCGTGTGATCGAGTAAAGCTCTATAAAACTCGCACTCCGGATTCCAGATTCTGAGTTCCGAATGAGAAAAAACTTCTCGTCGCCTCCGTGTTTAGTTGCAGTTTTTGGTTACAATTATATAAAGTCTCGTTGGTATTGTTTGACTTATCGTTAATACTTTACGTAAAACGTACTGCAAGTCAGATCCTGGCGGAGCTCTGATAGACGGTGCTTGGATGGAGTTGCGCACAGTGATGCCACCTGCCCCGTCAACTGCCAGCACATCGGAGAACACGCGAACCTTGTCTCGTGACGCCTGGAACACGCTCGCCCCCTTAGGGTCGCGTATTTCAAACGTTCGCCCACTGCATTCAAATTTGTCACGTTCTGGAATTACATGTTGTCGGAGACGTTTCCATTATTCCTATGTTCAAGGTGTTGTTAGATAGCGTGTAATGGTTGGCGGAAAGAAAAAGTTATTTAGAAGTGAATCGAGTAACTTCTAAATATTTATTGGAACAAACTGCTTTCTAAACTATTCCGAGATTATAAGATTTAACAGCTCAAGTAACAAATAACAAAGTACGGAAAAGTTTTTCTTAATAATAAACAGATCTCATACTAACTGATTAACAGTTTTGCAAGTTGTGCTGATTGTTGTGAGTTCTTATTGTTTCCGAATGTTGGTTCTGTGACTAGTACGGTGAAATTACGATACGAGTGTATGGTGACAGGCTGCACTGGCTGCGAAGTTATCGTTGAGGCTACCAGATTATCTACGACCCAGGCCTGGCCAGTCATTTGAATTCCATTTTGTACAATTTTGACCGGACCAAATCCGCTCTGAAATTAAAGAAATCAATATTTTTTTTATGAAATTTATTTTAAATTTTGTGTGTCAGGAGGATAATAGGGCAAACTTACTGAATTTAACTGTAGAGTAGCTACTATCCATAGTGTAAGGGCAATGTTAAGAAGTACTAAAATCATAAGCAGTATTATGATGGTGAATAGACAATTTTTTCGCCAGCCCCGGGCTAGTGCTGCTGGCAGACACTTGGTCTTCTTAGTGTTGTGGGGCACGGAGGAAGGTGGTGGGTCACCGGTGGGCGTGCAACCCCATCCTCTTATTATCCCGGCGCTGCTGCAAGCGTTACTATCCTCCACGCTCATGCCGCGTGACCGCTGCCTTATCTTCTATTAGTCTTCAAAGTTTCCCTGTAACAAAGGGTTTAAGCTAATACCAATTTGTGAAGGGTTAACTGATAACGATATTATTCAGTTTTTCTACTAAATTTGCAAAAATACCTCGGTGTCACTGTTTTTATCTACAACATTCACTAATAAAATATAAATAATACCCAGAGAGAAGATAATAGGTAAGTTAATGTAACTAATGGATAAGATAATCACTTCATTTCATATCAATACTAGCTGTGCTCGCGAACTATATTTCGCCATAATAATTGTAAAAAAAATCTGGAGATGGCCACCCTTATCACCTAGGGGTATAAAAAATAGTCTACGTGATATTCTCAGACCTACCAAATATTCACAAAAAATTTCATTAAAATCAGTCAAGCCGTTTCGGAGGAGTTCGATAACAAACACTGTGACACGAGATTTTTATATAATGAAGAGATAGCTGTGCCCGCGAATTACGTCTCGCCATAATAATTGTTAAAAAAATTGGAGAAGACCACCCTTATCATTTAGGGGTATAAAAAATAGCCTACGATAGACCTACCAAATATACACAAAAAAAATCATAAAAATCAATATTCAATCTTAATGTGAAAGAAAGTCCATAAGCTTTTTTGACTAACTCAGTTTATTCTACAATTCAAGGCTATAGCATTCTTTTATTCTTGACCACAGAGGTCAGATGAATGCTTATGTAAAACCACAGATAATATAATTTGATATTCATTGATGTATTCGAAGGCGTTGCAGCGAATCCCAGTGTCAATTGGAGCAATGATTTCTTCTCTCTCAAGTACCTACGAGTATTTGTTTTATTCATAAGGTGTGCACAGGAACGTCTCATTTTAAGTAAACTATTAGTTTTGCACATTTAACAATACGTTATTTTATTTATGTAGTAATATTTGACTGAATAAAAGCATTCAAGCGTTCCGGACTGTATTCAAGAATGCATTCCTTAACACCCAACTAAGTAATAAAATTGTTTTTTGCTTTGAGTAGGTAGTTATGTGTAAAATGTATGTCCGGTGAGCAATGTGACCTGACCACTGCCATAGGTTTTGAAATATTTCATGATAAAACAATATTAATCACAACATATCCCATTAATTATGAAAAGATGTTGAGTGGTCTATGTTACACAAGTAAAGATATTACTCGAAGTTGTTTGAAGGGATGGTTTCAAAAAATTCAATCGAACAACTATTTTTAAATTAAATTAATAATACGTGTTCTCCCAGAAAGGTTAGGCAGAGGGTTATAATCAATAATCCACCGCTCTCCAATTATCAAGTCTCATGTACTTAATAGGGCGCAAGCCTATTATCTAAGGACCTACTAATTCTAGACTAGCTGTTATGGAGAATTTCCTAATTAAAAAGTTAATGGCCCCACAAAGATACGATACGGGACCACGTAATTAGTAGTCTCAGTTAAGACCAGGGGCCCAATTCTACTAATAAGTTACAGCTGAATCGAAACTAAACCGTTGCGGTCTCGTTGCGTTTACCCATTAACAAGTCCATGGGCAATTTTTAATCACTGTCTTAGAACATTTATACGGTAAGGCTCTAAAATCTCTATGGACACGTCACATTGGGATTAAAGAAATACTGAAGTATATAATTTGTGGAATAATGTTTATTGGGTGTACCACGGGTATAAAAAGTTACCTGTGTTTACCTGGGTGGACTACCCACTACCAAGATGGACCACAGGTAAAGAAACCAAAGCCAGCATCTATCCATTAATGTACAAAAAAGACTTTCAAAAGCTCCAAAAAAGTTTGAATTTTGTTAAAATATATCGATGCTAGTTTTTAAATTGTCGATATAATTATACGCCTAGAAATTTTTTCAAGCATGGTGATATCAACATTCCTAACGGTGGATAGGTTAATTCACCGGGACCATGGGGAAAGGCTCCCAACTACACCGAGGTGGAGGATTTATTTCAATTAGTATTAATAATACCGTGGCATTTGACGCGTTTACTATACTATCCTTGACAGTTAAATTAGTGGCCTAATTGAGTGAAAAACAAGGTTGAAGCGAGTCGAAAATTGAGGATAAAGCGCAGGGTAGTGCGCTAATGAACGGCGCGCTCTGCTAATGAATATAACACACAGCGGCTTAAAAATACCCTCAAATAGGCGGAATGCCGTTAATAATACTATAACTGGCTGCGAGCCGGCTCTTTGTTGAATTGGTGCTGAGTAACTTAATTTTGAAACTGTTAGTTAAAGATAAACACGATATTTTCTTTAATTGTGCATCATGTAATGTTTTTGATTTCATAGATCTTCATCCAAATTCAGTATACTTTAGAAAAACTGGCTTCTAGTCTTTTAATTGGCAGAATCTAATAATACGTAATGTTGGAGGCTCTACGCTGGAAGTTGTTGACGAATATGTTTACCTGGGGCAAATAGTCCAGCTCGGTAAGTCCAACTTCCACAAAGAGGTGAATCGACGAATCCAACTCGGCTGGGCAGCGTAGAGGGCTATGCTCGGGGTTTCTCTACGCGATCACATCAGACATGATGGGATCCATAGAAGAACTAGAGTTACCGACATAGCCCAAAGAATTGCAAACCTTAAGTGGCAGTGGGCAGGACACATCGCTCGAAGGACTGACGGCCGTTGGGGCGGAAAGGTCCTCGAGTGGCGGCCGCGTACCGGGAGACGCAGTGTTGGTAGGACCCCACAAGGTGGACCGACGATCTGGTGAAGGTCGCGGGAAGCCGCTGGAGGCGGGAGGCGCAGGACCGATCGGTATGGAGAATCTTGGGGGAGGCCTATGTCCAACAGTGGGCGTCTCTTGGCTGATATGATGATACGTCCGTCCGTCCGTTCCATCGAGATATCCACCCCTAGGCCATTTAGAGACTTCGTTTTCACGAAGATTTTTGAGGACAAGCCTTATTATGGTCGTATTACCCACGTCATGCCATTATGAATGATTGATTTATTATTAAATTCTATGCCTCCGACTGCTTGTTATTCTGTTGGCCAAAGTTCTAAAAACTACCATCAATATGTTTTAAGTTTGTCTTTAATATTTGATCTTGTTTCCATCTTTTCAATTGACTTGTGCAGGAGTTTTTTTTTTAAATTTATATTATTATTTCAGTTGACTAATTGTCTTTTTATGCGGGTTTTTTAGTTTTTTAAATATCTTTTAGCTATTTTATTGTATTTTTATATAAAACGGGCATGATATACCCTTTTAAAATCCCTTTAATTTGATACTTATATTGCAGTATTCTAAAAAATTTTTTTTCACTACTAATAATAGCACCTCACAGCCACTATGTTGGGGTTTTTTTTAACATCACTCACCTAAGAACACTTGGGCTGTCAAGACAGATTTCAGTATACAAATCCGTTCAGCTGTTTGAAAGATATGAGGTAATAATAGTACATTCCGTGCGGTTAAAGAATGGGATTAGAAATGGCGGCATGTATTCACTTCTCGATCGCACACTATTTCCGTCTAATAGTGTGCGAGCGAGAAGTGAATACATTCGCTGCCATTCCTAATCCCATTCTTTAACCGCACGAGTTGTACATGATGATACGAGTACGCTAAGTCGGTTACTGCGTACGAGGCGATATTGTGCGCGAGCCGCAGGCGAGCGCGACAAGAAAGCAGAGTACGTTATGACCAATGCACGCGTGTATCATACGACGTTTTTCAACACACTTGTGAGGAAAATCAAAAGATCTTGTGGTATTAATATTTTTCTGAAAATGACTGCGCTTTTTTATCAATCTTCCACGCATGAAAGTATCGTATGCCGCCAAGTATTTATCCTTTGACTTTGGCGGCAACAAACTATTACTCGCGCTTTGCGCCTCCATAATTATTTCCGGCGGAGTTAATAATATGGATTCTTCTTCACGTGGACACGACATATTTGTAGATAATCAATTATCAATTACAACAAAAAGGCAAAAAATTTCAATAGCGGGAAAATGCCGCGCGTCTCTTTTTTCGCGCGCTGCCCGGGCATGGCTAAACTCTTCATACAGCGAACAAAAAAGGGCCAAACAGCCAAAATTCAAAACTAATTATGAATGCGTACTGGACATACATTTACTTTGCAATCTTGAACAAATTAGAATTTGTCGTGTTAAGATTACCGCACTTGTACGATTATGTAAAGTGAAAAGCACTCGTGTTTATAATATACTGAATAACGGGTCTAAATGCAAGGCAATAAGACCCACTTTACGAGCAAGAGTGTTGAAAAAAATATTATATACTAGCTGTGCCCGCGAATTACGTTTCGCCATATATTTTTCCGTTTTTGCGACATTTTCATTGATGCTCAGCTCCTATTAGTCGTAACGCAATGTTATATGGTCTATAGCCTTCCTCGATGAATGGACTATCCAACACAAAAATAATGTTTCAATTTGAATCAGTAGTTCCTGAGATTAGCGCGTTCAACCAATCAAATAAACTCTCAGCTTTATAATATTAGTAAGTATAGATAGCCTTTCCTTGCAGTCGGGTAAAACACATCAACATAGTTTTTCTTTGTGGAACTGAAATATATATTACCGCCTTTTTTTACCTACTTCATCTTGTCCTATTATGCACAAAATACTGCTAGATTTTATGTTCGTTCTCAAGTTTTTCACATAATGTTTGCAAGAGATCTTTCTTCCCTGTGATCAACTCTATCTCAAAAAAGCTCAAAAATCTTTATTTAATATAGACCTTTACAGGACTTATTGCCTTTAACAAAATACAATTATCTAATTTACCAACTAACTAGTAAAAACTATAACAAACTAGGGCTCGTATTAATAATTGCGTCACAAGTATGAGATTGATCTTGAGATACTGTTTTTGACAGATGTTTCATACGTTAAACGTCAAAACTGCAGCTTAAGATCGCTCTCAGCTTTAAGACGCGTTTATTAATACGAACCTAAGATAAGATAAGCTACTCGTATATATTATTTATACCTCATATACCCCAATCATAATTAAGATGTATGTTAATAAGTAAAATGAAAAAAGAGTTGACTCTACATTTGTTCGGATATTGGAAGGGCCTTCTCGAGAAGAACAGGCAATTCGGACGGTCTAATTTTATGTCTCCTCTATTGAATTGCCAACATTATTAACAACAAATTGGTATCGATCGGTATCATAAAAATACAGGATGTTAATTTTCAACATTTGCGGGGTTTGATTCCCTGTTTGTTAGACAGGTGGTTATTTAACAGTGTTTGTTGGAATTGTTTTTGAAATCAAAATGATGTCTTCTTTCAGTAAAATTTTCTATCTACAGTATTTAAGGTGCCTTCCCTTCATGTGGCATCGCCGTAGCGTCTTGGTGGAAGTTACTGGAGGGTGGTTTAGCCAGGTATGGGGTTTATACTCGAGTTTAATGGCATATCCAACGGGCGGCCTTGTCAGCTTTTTAGTCCCTTGTCGAATGGTAAAGAGATTGCACCCCCAAAAAAAGGTATTGTGACTATAAACAGTGGAGCGGGCGAATCTGCATGTTGCATGCTTGCTTGCATTGTGCATGCTGTACACAAATTGCTAGATCATTTGAGAAAAAAAATAATTTATAAAGTAAAATCCACCTCAGCGCCATTTTTGCATAGAAACGGGCTAAACCGAATTGAAATGATCTGTATTTATTTATTTATTTTTTTAGTTATTATAAACAAGGCATACTTATTCCGATCTATACACGATTAGTCCCTATGCGTACTGGCACTGTACTTAATGGAACAAGCTACTTAGTTAGGTCCCTACGAAGCATACGCGAGTGTTTGCGTATTAGTCTTGTATACATTCGAAGAATTTAGTAAAAAAGTGATTTCCAATCTATACGCGATTAGTTTCACACCCCTCATTCTGGCCTTCTACAGAATGGAAAGACGCATCGCCGTAGGACTCCCTATAGAACCCCGAGTGTATCAGGGGTTCAAAGGTACGAGACGCAGAATTACTTTCGTTACCGAGCGAAATATACAACTTGATTTCACTTACAGCGAGGAAAATGCTAGGTGCAAAAAAACACCGAGTAGAGAGGGTCCGCATACCGATCGAGGCACACTTTAAGTACCTCCGCTTGGGTTTGGATCCCCGATGGAGCGTCGAGGAGCATTTCAAGCTCCTCACTCCATGGCTATGTGCCGCCGAAGCTGCACTCGGACGGGTCCTCCCTAAAATTGGGCTCTTTGACGGCTCGTCGTTCGGTTAACTCTGTTACCAACTGGCTCCCGAATATAAATTACGAAAGTGCAGTTTTTAACGTCAGAATTTACCAAAAAACATTGTCAAATTATAAAAAAAGTGCTATTTTCACAAGATACGCCTAATAGTTCTACAGTATAATCGTAATTTATTCTATTCAACTACCTAGGTGAAACATTAATTGTGCTCCAACCGGCGCGGCGCGCCGCCATTACGTTCGACGCGATACCCAAAAGAACACAGCAGGTAACTCCCGCGGTTGCGCAAAGCGCATAAACACCAAAATTGCGCGCATACTTTAACCGCTCGTCATCACTACGTCACCGCGCATGCGCCGTGCTATTTGCCAAAGAGTATAAAAACGCAGAAGCGTGACTCGTTTCGTTTTTTTGTCACCAAGTAGTAAGAAAACATAAATATTGTCCTGTTACAAATATTTTTAGATCTGACACGTTCTCGCTATTGAAACTAAAATATGGCAAAGTGTAATGCATGTGGAAGTGGGATCCTAAGTACATCGTATATGATCTGCTCTGAATGTGATAAGACATTCGACTTGATCTGCATAAATATATCGGAGGATAATAACAAAAGATTTTCGAATGAATACAAAGATGCATGGCTCTGCCCTAGCTGTGTTTGCTCATTACTGTTTGCCCAATACTGGATACCTCCAAAGAAAAACCAACTATTTCAAATGTTTGCGTTTCCCGCGGTTCCAAACCCAAATCTAAGGCTAACAAGGATCCGCCGCAGTGCCAGAACAAAATCACAGAAATATCCGTTCTGTTAACCGAAAGTCGTCAGCTAAGACAGGATATGAGTGATCTAAAAAAACACAACGCTGAGATAGGGCTTCTGAGACAGGAAGTAGTTGAGCTGAAGCAGCAGATCTCCACCCTGTCTACATCCCTGTCCGAAAACCAAAAAGTTTTTTCTCATAAACTAGAGGCCGCGCATCGAGAGATTGCTGACCTTAAATCCTCAATATCGCAACTGCAGTCCCAGTTTAATAATCAAGAACAAAACGCCATGAAAAACGACATCGAATTAGTCGGAGTGCCGGAGATGACAAACGAAAATTTACTTCATGTTATACTAATGGCGAGTCAAAAGATAGGTGTGCAAGTAAATGAAGCGGACATTGATGAGGTTATTCGTATAGGATTGAAGCGTCATCCCCGTGACCCACAATTACCAGTCCAATTTTAGTCAGATTACTGCAACGACAAAAAAGAGACGAACTAGTCAAAGCCGCGAAAGCAAGAAGAAATCTTACGTCAGAAAATATTGTGAACTGCACACCGGTTAAATTGTATATCAATGAGCGACTCACTAAACAAAACCATGTGTTATTTCGAGAGGCTAGGATTCGTACTTCTGCCAACAATTATCGCTATTGCTGGACTCGTAACGGCGGCATCTACGTCCGAGAAAATGACGACAAACCTGCCATCCGTATTCACACTACTAGCGATCTCGACCAGAAGGTGGGGCCAGCGGTTTGTCCCACTACAGATTAATTTAAGTATGTGGCTAGATTTATTTGATTTTTTTATTACTTTTTAGCATATTTTATGTTCTTTACTTCTGATAAAAGGATAATACAACTCAATTTCACACACCCACACCACACACAAACACATACACACCATACAACAACACAACACACAATTATTCATTAACAAACACACCTCGTATCTCCTTCCTTCAGCCACCAGAGTCCATTTGTGTATTTTTTCAAGTAGGCGCATTGGTCCTTGCTCTCAAGTAACTTATCGAAATAATATTTTGTCACACACACAAATTCAACTGTGACGTTGACGCAAACTCTGACAACGTATTAAATATTAATTGTACGACGCTTGAGAGCCTGGAACTATGCAGATTTTTTGTTAAAAGCAAACTTTAATTTTAAAATACTAACCTTTAACATTCGAAGTGTTTCAAAAAATATGGATGACTTCCAGGTGGCCCTAGGTCGTCTTGGCATGGAGTTCGATGTCATAATATTGACCGAATGCTGGCTGAATGAAGGCTCAGTTGTACAACAGTTATCGTACTTACAAACATATAAATAAGAGTAGAGGAGTAATTGCGTACGTGAGCAGCACATGGAATCCCACCGTAACAGAACCCCCAATAGATGACAGTAATTGCTTGGAAATAAACTTATGTCCGGAGGTCACTATTTTCGGAATCTATCGCTCACCATCTTTTAACACTGTGGCCAATTTCTTATTTACTCTAGATCTTTCTCTTAAAAAGGTTCATAAGAATTTTATAATACTGGCATGAGATCTAAATATTGATATTTGTAATAACCCTACAACCGAACAATGTTCAGAATACCAGTGTCTGTTAGCGGAACACCAACTATTACCAGCCATATCAATGCCAACAAGAAAAGAATCTTGCTTGGATCACATCTTTATTAAGAACGGGTTTTCCGCGACGGGCATTGTCACACGCACTAACATAACCGATCATGACCTCTGCATTTTGGGTGTTTCTTCTATTAAACTGAGACGTGAGAACGTAAGAGATCCAAAGTAGTTACCGATTACTCTGCAGTTGTATCCTCCCTGAATTCAACTGACTGGTCTAATGTAACTGAATCGGACGATGTCGATATCGCTGTGGGTGTACTTAATGATCTCGTCAACCACACAGTCTCTATCAGCACAAAAGAAAAGGTAGTGCCTCGCTCTGAGGGCCGGTATTTCAATAGTAGCTTATCTTGAATTGATCCTGGATTTAACATATGTACGACCTATGTGTATTTCAATGTAGGATTAAAATTATACGGCACTTAAACTCCACCTTAACTAGCCTTAATCTAAGCGGAGGATTTTTGTCGCTTAAGTTCCGATCCAGGATTGTCATCTGGTTACTTTAGAAAAGTTGCTTCATGATTATTTATTTTTGACCCGCAAAAAGCAACACACTGGTTAGGAAATTATGGCTTATTGAGATAATATTGTACCTGTGTAGATAAGTACGCGAATTAATAAAAGACCATCCTAAACAGCATTTTTTTTGTGTTATGTACCAATTTGTTTTTTATGTATTTTATAGTAACATTTTAGAAAGAGGGCTAAAACCAAGGATACACACATCTTTAGTACAAGTACCCAAGGCTGTAAGCCAGAGCACCGTTTAAAAGAACCTTTATAAAAAAAAGACAATGTCAATGCCGTGTGTGATTTGTTTGTGTGGTGATTTGTCTTGCTGCTAGGTATTATTTCTTGTTTAGAATCGTTTGAGAATGGTTAAAAAACGATGCGCCAACTTCAGTGCAAAGAACCTTTATAAAAAAAAGTCAATGTCAATGCCGCGTGTGATTTGTTTGTGTGGTGATTTGTCTTTGCTGCTAGGTATTATTTCTTGTTTAGAATCGTTTCAGAATGGAGAAAAAACTTCAGTGCAATAGAGATAAATCTACTGAAAGACATAGTGTTGAGACCACTCTTCATCCATTTTTGCGTCGTGATTTGATTTTAAAGATTTTAAAATGTAATAATATTTAACAATAAACACGCTCTTTATTTTGCACAAGTGTCACGTGTCAGTCAATGTCAACCAAATGACAACTAAATTTCTGTTTGTTATGTTGCAATATTGCAATTAATCTTAGATTAGTTATGGTGAGGAAGATCCGGATTGAAATACGGTACTGTTGTTCGAAAGTGAAACTTAGCTTAAATGTAGGACTTAACTTAAGCATTAAGATAAGGTAATATTGAAATACCGGCCCTAAGTTTAATACCAAGCCCTGGATCACCCCAGGACTTAAAAGGTGCCAAAAACATCGCGACTTCCTACACCGGCAAGCTAAAAATAATAAAGACGATAATATTTCTCAGATTATTTATAAAAGGTACCGTAACTTCTTAACTAATCTCCAATACAGACTTAAAGCTGAGTATGAAACCCAGCAACTAGTCAATATTGGAAATAGCCCCAAGAAACTTTGGAAAGTCATCAAAGATATTTGCAATTTCCCTAAACCATGTAATGTTGCCGCAGAACTGATTAAATCTGATGATCCCGCTAAGTCCCTTTCAAGTAACAAATATTTTGCCAGCATTGGGGAAACCTTAGCTAATACAACCCTTACTAAAACAAATAAAACTGAAGAAGCCTTACCTTTAAATTTAATACCGAAAATTCACCACAGAACTCGTTATTTTTGTACCCTACTGATGTTTATGAGGTTTTAGATCTAATTAAAAAACTAAATACCGATAGTGCTCCGGGTTATGATCGTTGCACTCCTCGCTTAATACAAGAAATATGTCCGACTATATGTATTCCACTTACTCACATTTTTAATTTAAGTTTGGCTACTGGGAAATTTCCGGATATGTGGAAACTGGGCGTAATAACTCCTATTCATATAGATGGAAGCAAAACCACGCCAAGTAATTATAGACCAATTACTCTGTTGAGCATATTTTCTAAACTTCTTGAGAAGCTAGTAAGTCGGCGTTTAAAAGAATTCTTGAAAAAAACCCAAACTTATTTCAGATAAGCAATTTGGTTTTAGGCGAAACCGGTCAACGGAGGATGCCGTTGTTTTACTGACAGAAATCATCGCGACTTTGTTGGATAAAAATATGAATTGTGTTGGCGTCTTCCTTGATTTGGCAAAGGCGTTTGACACGGTATCGATTCCAATCCTACTTCAAAAATTAGCATCTATGGGTGTTAGAGGTTTGGCTCTGAACTGGTTTCCCTCATATCTAACCGATCGGCGTCAATGTGTTGGAGTTGACTCAGCCGTTAGCGAAGAATTGTTGGTTGCGTACGGGGTGCCTCAAGGCAGTATTCTTGGCCTGACGCTATTTCTGGTCTATGTGAATGATATATTTAATGTTCCTATCCCGGGGGCTGATCTTGTGTGTTATGCTGACGATACCATTGTTCTGTTCCATGGAAAGTCCTGGGAATCTGTCTTTAAATTAGCCAATGAGGGTATGCCCAATGTTATTGACTGGCTAAATAACAACCCTTTAACTCTGAATGTGCAAAAAACTAAATATATATAGCCTTTCAGAAGACGCGAGTATCTAGACCCCAAGTACTTCCAAAGCTCGTCATACATTCATGTGAGACCACTTGTAATTGTACTCCTATAAGCAAGATTGACAGTATTAAATACCTAGGGGTTACCCTTGACGAAAACCTTTCCTTTAAGAATCATGACTCAACTCTATCAAGGAAAATTAGAAAAACCATTTTTCATCAACTCTGCAAGTAAAAAGACATTAAAAATGGTCTACAACGCCGTATGTCAGTCTACTCTCCTATACTGCATATCTGCTTGGGGTGGCATACCAAAAACATCCACTATAAAATTGGAGAGAGCTCAACGGGCAGATTTGAAGGTGATGCTGCGCAAACCCTTCAGATTCTCCACAAACGAGCTTTACAAAGAAAGCGAAGTTGCTCGAGTTCGACAACTTTATATAGTTAAAGTAGCCATCTCAACTCATAAAAAAAATAATTTCCTCTTCTGACTTCAAAACTTTCGTCGTCGATCGTCGAATTTTTAAAATCCCCTTACCTACCACTTGTACAAGTTTTGCACAGCGTTTCCCTCCATATTCCCATCGTTTCGTGTATAACAAATAGGCCTCAACGTTAAAGGGCGTAAAGGATCTTTCTGCCAATCAGTTAAGGCGATCTTTACGTGAACACCTCAGTAACTTAGATTACCTGGAGACGGAGGCAATCATTACTCATTATAAGTAACTGTACGTACACACACATACATACACATACATACATACACACACACACACACATACACACATCCATAAACACGATCAATAGATTTTTCCTGAGTCCTGTTTAATTGGTTTATTCTAAGTTAGTTTTATTGTGTTATATAAAAGTCTATTAAACGAACAAGCCGTCAAAAACGAGTAAATGTACATATAAAGTAATTGTACCGGTTCCTGCGACACAGGCCTAGAGTCTAGTGCAGTGTTCTAATGTTAATAGTTAGTTCTTAATTTAAGTATAATTTATTACCTAATTTTACAACAATGACTTTGTCAACCTAATTGGAAAATTAAGATTTTTCTTAAAACTCTGTGTGAAACTAACGTTTACTGAATAAACATTATTCTTATTAATATGGGAGAGCCAGAAACGGTGTGCCCTCGACTGTATCACGGGGTAATACGGTCGATGGCATTCTACGGAGCCCCGGTATGGGCGGAGTGCCTTTCCCCCCGAACGGTGGCCCTCGCGACGTCCACAGAGGGTCATAGCAATCCGGGCCATGCGAGCTTATCACACGGTCAGCCACGGTGCGGCCTGCGTTCTTGCGGGCCAAACGCTATGGGATGTCGCATCGGGGGGTTTAGTGGATAGGCTCGGTACTCTGCCAGGAGAGGCCCATAAACGCCCATCGTCTAGCTCTTGAAAAAAAAGGTGCAAAAAACCATACTAAAAATTTAAGCAGTGTTTCTCTTAAAGAATTTAAGTAATATTACTAAAATTGATTATATTGAATGTTATTATTGTTTTCGAAAACGTTTTAAAAAAAATCCAGTTTTGTCATGTAGTCGTCGTTCTGGCGATTATTCCAGAAATGAGGTTGGTACACTGACATTAAATAAGTATTATATCTATTCTTAGTTGACTGGCGAAATAGAAAATTATTAAATGAAAAGGTTCAAATTTAAAAAAACTCTTTTCGTGCAAACGGACAAAGCGCACTTTTGCACCCAGATTTTGTATGATAAACTTGCTGACTTTGTGAGGTGTTATTAATCAAATGTCCTCTTTGTATTTTTAGAATATTTGTACCTGCATTAATCATTATCACAACAAAACGGAAAATCACAAAGTTATGTACCTAAATTAATATTATTTAACATAACGTTTTCTAGTTTCAATTTGGTACTACTAAAATAGCAAAACTGGACACTGTAGAGCCATATCGGTTATGTAGATGGAGCAACGAACTGGTTTCGATCCGCTGTGCTATTTTCTTGTTGCGGCTAGTTATTTCGGGATTGTATTTGAATTAGGGTGAAAATGAGAACATGACTATATTTATAAATTCGATGGTGATTATCAAGTGCTTTTATGCAGTTTTATTAATAGAACACGGAAGTTTTTCCACACATTTATTGAAAAGTCTTAGGTATTTTCTCATGCCAATGTCGAATCTAGATCTATATTCATGCATAAGTGGTGATTCCTGGTGTGTACTCTTGGGTGGGCTCCAGGCTAATAAAGTTAGGTACTTTTTTTTCAACGAAAAAATAACATTGACTGAAATTATTTTTTATAACTTACAAGCTGTGTCCGCGAACTACGTTTCACCATAATAATTAATTGTCAAAAAACCCTTATCACCTAGGGGTATAAAAATAGTTTACGACCTATTCTTAGACCTAGAATATACACAAAACACATAAAAACGCTCAAGCCGTTTCGGAGGAGTTCGGTTACAAACACAGTGACACGAACATTTTATATGTTAGATTAAGGCGCATAGATTCTATTTTGACCGAAAGATGTCAACATGCACATAAGCGCTTATTGCAAATAGGAAATGCTTTTTTGCCCACGATTTTGTCAGTTGATCAGTTTGTTGGAGTCCATCGTTGAATTTTGAATCTGTAGCCTAACATCCTGGGGTGGGCCCGGTCCACCCGGCTCCCCTGTCTGCCCCTGTCTGTAGCATGACTACCAAAACAAGGGTGGTCGTGCAACGGGGGCGGGCTGAATTAGCTTGTGAAAACAGTGAACAAGGCTAACAAAAACAACTAAGATATTAAGGTATACCGACTTTCTTTAAAATTTCTAGTATATTCTTTCTTGCTCTCTGTGAACTGATTTTAATTTGGGGAACGGACATCCATTTTCCACTATTAACCATTTTTCAGCAATCGATCTCGCCGAGAAAGGTTTTTCTAAAAGATCTTCAATTACAGAGATTTAGCTACACTACTTGTCTTGTGTTAAAAGTCACTAAAAGTAAAAAAAAAAATACCATAATATATAATCTAATACAATCAAAATTTCCGCGAGAACAAATTTATTGTTGGCGCCTTTCAAAGCGCTAACTAGCTGCGTAATATCTGCATACAAACAATGAGCGGGAGACGGGTGGCTAAGATGAAATAGCCAAACGTTCCTAGTCGCGACGTGATTGCGTATGGCCGCCGTGCGGTAAATTCAAATGAATGTTTGTTTGTTTGGCGAGTTTAAGTTATTTTAAATTATTTTGTTCATGTTTGCTTTAGCAGCGCCAATGTCGCCAACTTAGGGGAATCGCGACTGATTACTGATTATACTTGTATCTATAGGGTATCGATTATAGATATCTATCGCGAGCTAGAGCTATTGCGAGCGATCCTTTAGCCAGTGTTTACGTCATTATTATACATTAAGTAAACGTCAATGTACACCTGTCATCATCCTAGCCATAATGGCCTATAGCTAGTCCTTTCACCACGCTGGTCTAGTGTGAGTTGATGGGAAGACTCAGCCCCCCTAGACAAGACGCATTTCGATAATCGCTAATGCAATCGCTAGAAGGAAAATGTATGCGATTTGATATAATCCCTCGCTTAGCTTTCGAGCGCAATTGTCAAATTTCATACATTGTCCATTTGGCGATTGCGTTAGCGATTATCGAAAGACATCTTGTCTAGGGGGGCTGAGCCTTATTTATTTACAAAAACCAACAGCTTGTTACAGTCTAAGATACTTAAATGTGACTATCAATTAGTAAAGCTAAGGTTTTTGGGTTCATATCTTTAAGTAAATACGAGTTTACGAGTTGTTCGTAAATTGCCAAGATGCACCGCGATCAGCTGCTTAGCCTGAGACGCATAAGATATTCGGAACCTCTCACATCTCATTATCTGTCACTAACCTAATGTCCTCCTAACCGATATTTGGTCACGGCGGCCAATTTCAACAGAGACTAGCTATCCGCGCAGGAGATATCACAATGCACAAGTGACAGCGCAAACGCAAGTGCACTCTCTGTTTCTTCACTTGCATAGTCTGATGGGACGGTTAGCCGACGAGACCGGAGCGAGATAAGGAGCAGGCCCCACTGTTTAACGTGCCTTTCGAAGCATGGAGGAGCTCGAGATGTTTCGTATTTGGGTCACCCATCATAGGACTGACCTCAGCCAACGTTGCTTAATTTTAGCAATCGTTCGTTGAGCGCACGCGTCAATGCGCCACCAAGCTTTTCCTCCTGTCACATTGTCTGTTACCAGACAGAGACTCTACCAGAGTCGACTGCATGGGTAGCTTTATCTTATATTTTGCTTGCCTCTATCTTACTTATTCTTGCTAACTTTGATGTAGGTAAAAAAATGATTTTGCTAGCATGTGCACAAATTGCCAAGAGAGATAAATTGGTCAACATTCTGAAAATTTAAAATAATGTCAACATGAAATAATGTCACGTAAAATGTCTTGAACTCCTGACTGACTCATCATTGACTCAATTTTTTTAAAAAGATGGGTTGAAATTTTCAATGGAATTACGAAATTTTCAAAGCTGAAAGCATGGACCTTTGTATTAACGCTAACAAATAGAAATGAGTAAACATTATATTCAAAACAACTAATTGAAATTTTCACTTTTAAAAAAGAGAGAAACATTAGAATGGGGATGAACGTTTTTTTTAACCTGCTTTAATTGGACTTTTTTTAAAACTTACAGTTTGATTTGTTTTTACCACAAGAAAAATGAAAAAAAAGCGGGCGAAGCTGCGGGTACATCTATGTTGTTCTGGTTTAGTTTGAAAAATATATTTGGGTATTTTTTTTCTGTTATTCATCGATGAGAGTATCAACATTAATTGATTTCACTTTAGTCTTAATTAAATATAATGCTTATTTTGTGTTGTCTAAAATATTATTCAGTAAACAAGTGTGGTTATGCACGAGCATAAGGAGGAGATACACTTTAGGGCTTTGTTGCAGAGCTTTTCAGATCAATACAATAGGGCTGTGCTCTACAAAGTTAGTTTTAGAAGAGGCACGCTCATAGTTCGGTTCGGTACGGTACCTTCTATCGAAATATTGTTACAATACTTTTAGGTTATTCTTTTCAAATTGTTGAAAGAATATTTAAAAGAATAAAATTTATAACAATAGGTTAACAGAAAACTTATAAATGTACTAAAAATAACCTTAAAAATATACTTACACTAGAAAAACTTTAATTTATTTAAACAACCTTATCATTAAACTTAATTTAAATAAAATAACAACAGAATGAAATAAAATTAAGCTGAAACCAAAAAAACAACTCTGAACTTACTCGTGTAAAAATTAAATTATTTTACTTATGCAAATATTTTTGAATAAACGTAACTTTATTGATTAATTAATTAATATTGAAATCTATAAAAATTGATCAATGAGGACATGAAGGTAATCAGAATAGATCCCCAAGGGGAGCTATGTTGACAAAAATCGACGGGAATTTCTCAGAGGAGTTTCGCAGGTGGACGGTGGATATTTGCCTAGTTATTATAAAGCTGCGCATTATAAGTACAAAAAAGGAAAGGCATTTTTAATTCGTTAAAACGACATACATTGGGATCTACTATTTTAGTATCCATTACTATCAATATTATCCAATACTATCAATCACAAGAATAACATAGTATACGAGTAATTAGTAACTACATTGATTAAATACTGTCTGAGTGGTGATGGATTTAGAATACACGTGTTGCCGCTCCCTTTCTTTCCGTGTTGTCGAAAGAGTCGAATAAGGGAGATTGTAGTACAGTCAAGGAATTTAATTTGCAACCCACCTAAGGTTGAATATCATAAAGCAATATGACACCACAAGAGCTACGAATGCTACTAGGACGATTTTGCATACACTGTTAACACGTAACTAGGCATCATTTGACATTTGTCTATTGGAATTTTTGAGTATTAAACAATTTGTAAACAAAATGATTCGGGAATTAAATTTTTTAACCTTACCACAGTTACACCTCTGCGAAGACGTGAAAAATTCAAAATGAAACTACACCAACCCATCTTGCCAGAGTGGTTTAGTTAGCCAATTTTTAATTGGGAGGCACAATGAGACATACATAGTTACTCGTATATGGATTGAGCTCGTATATTGAGATACGACGCTGGTTAGTGGATAAATATTTATTTGTTTGTAAACAGTCATACCAAATGAAGTTTCGTCAAGCCTTGAAAGTCAGGGTCCTGTTGTACTACTTCAATATTTGTTTTTCCAGCGGATGTTCTAATTTCGAAGCAAACTTAAACTTTGATCCGAAAAATTTACATTCTGCTTATTGAGTCAATACTCCTTTTTCAAAAAGCACATCAAAATAATGTTCAGCAAAATAATACACGCACTTTGAACATCCAAGGTCGGGCGCTTTCAGATCTATCGCAGTACGAGAGCGACGCGTGAACAACTTTTTTTAAATAAACGTGTTCGATAGCTTCGAGATTTATTAAGCGATGCGACTGCTGCACCGGGCGTGTGCTAACTGAGACTAGGTAAATTCATAGGAGCAACACTCGAAATATCTAGCGCGAGCCTCGGCGCCGTGCTCCAGAATATAATATCAGGCGGTGGAGTGGTCTGCGCGACGCTGCCATGCCGCGACTCGGCCCTCATAATAAACGATATAGTGCGAAAATAGAACCCGAACGTGTAGTCGCAATCGCGTATATAACAGACCGAACGGTTGCCTATAGCTTCGAATGATTCTGTTCTATGAATGGCCGTCTGTACCGCAATGGTTAAGCCCGGTCTAAAATAAAGTATTTACGTTCTATAATTGTAAACTAGACGTAGGCGGGTATGCGAGGTGTTAATTCGTTGCATAGACGGAAAATTAATTTGAGTCCGGCGGGATTTTCACATACGTTTTTTGTTCTTGTTTCTGAATTAGAATAGGTACAGTGTGGTTTTATTTCGAGTGTACTTGTTTCTGTCACTAGCACTATAAACACAAAAACAGTTTGCACAATTTTACACTATTGACTCGATGCGACCACACCGGAACAAAGTGTTGACGGGACTGGCGACGCTGGCGCACGCTGATTCCTCCTCATTTTGAAGTGCTGCATTTTTAATCGAGATCCTGTCTCGCGCGGGACATAACTCGGAAACGTTCCGGTACAGCTGTGCTCTCCTTTATTACGAATTCTAGTTAACGTTAACGTGTCATTAACTGACACCTTCATACAAAGTCCGTTAATATTTAATGTTGATGCGACCCTGTTGTTGCGCGGAATTTCGGACTAACGAAAGTGGTGAATGAAACAATATTTCCGCGCTATTGTTTGGGGTTTCACAATTTGTGGAGCAGGTTTTATTTGTGGATTGCTGTTCACTAATTTATTTGGTAATAAGCTTATAGTCATTTAATAATTTTAATGAAAAACAGAAATAACATGAAATGTGATTATTAATAGGTAGGACATGATATTTCGTGTCATATTATGCAGCACGTATAAGTATAGATAATTCGTATTTGGGCTTCTTTATGAACATATAAGTAGATGTTAGTAATTCATATTGAGGTTTCTGAATTATTGTCTATTGAATTTTCCATATAATACAATAATATAGTTTAGTGCTTTATCAACACAACAACAGTAATGAAAAGAAATGGATATATCAAATCTTAATATTATTTTGATATTGATTTTTTATTTGTTTATATCAGTAGAACACAGGAAAATAATAGTGACTCCACTCTATCCACGGTTTTGTTGTCTTGATGTTTTGTTTTTTTTTCTTTTATTAAGGAAACAAACAGCATGAATTATTACATGTGATCTTATAAAATACAAAATAACTTATACACTAGCCTAATTAGTTTCCACAGATAGATATACCATGTGATCTGTTGATCTAGAGGTAGAATCAGGTACGATATAAATAAAGCAATAACTGATCTGATTTAACTGTACAATGTTAACATTAATTTACAGAAATAAATAAAATAAAGGAAAGAAAAAAAATACTTCGGCAAACAAACACTGCTTTAAAAGCTATAATGCAGGTATTCATTCCTTCAAACACCGACGAAATTGGCCTAATTTCGCATGAAATATATCGATGTCACTATATGTGGTATCATATTTTATAATAGCTCTAATAAGAAAACTATTACCTCTATAATGAGTTTTGCAAAAGGGAACATCAAAAGTAACCATGTGTGATGATTGTTAAAATATATCATTTTATATGTAGCAGTTAATGCAATAATAGTCTACTACTAACACTTCCCGGCCGGCATCGGCGCATCATGAATTTGTAATGAAGTTATTTCTGAGTTTTAAATGCCAGTTTGGCGTCTAATCTGCTAAATTTGCACGAAATAAAAGGTACTTACTCTGTATTCAGTTACAGATGAAGCCACAAAAGCGCATTGAAACTGCAGAGTTAGTACGCTGTTCGACTGCGTCTATTTTTAACCGACTTCAAAAAGGAGGAGGTTTTCAATTCAGTTGGTATGTTCTTTTTTATGTTCATCAACAGCTCATATACGTCCCCACCGAGGGGCTCGAGCCTACCCTAAACTAGGGCGATTAGACCTTAGTCAACCACGCAGGCCAAGTGCGGGTTGGTAGACTTCACACACAACCTGTAAAGAAATTCTTTCTTCACAGGTGTGTGCAGGTTTCCTCACGATGTTTTCCTTCACCGTAAAAGCGTCGAATAAACGTACATATGAATTCAAAATTTTAAAACACATTGGTACGTGGCGGGGTTCGAACCGCTACCTCCCGATTGGAAGGCGACAGCCTTACGCACTACGCCATCGACGCTTACTATGCCATCGACGCTTACTATGCCATCGACGCTTACTATGCCATCGACGCTTTTTTTATGTACTCGTATGTTCACCCATTTCCCCGCAATTAATTTGATACGATTTTCAAAACTATTTTTCTATCCGAAGGAGTAATATTAAGTGATCCCCATTATCACTAACTCAGGATTTGATGATGAAATCCAAGGTAAATCGAGAGAAATAGTCCAATTTAAGTAGTATTTAAACACTTTTTAATCGACTTCAAAAAAGGAAAATATATTAGGTATATTTTTTTTGCAGTACATACTTAATATAGATATATGTAACAACAACGATAAAAACTTCGTACATTTGAACCTTAATTTTCCGCAGCGGCAAACAGACAGGTTGCATTCCAACATAATAGAGTTTTGTAATATTTCCGTACGGGTAACACTACACTATAGAAAGAGCCAATCGTCCACAAGCCACTCTCCGCAAATTCGTATTGAGCTTACTCTTTTATTTTTAGTTTTATACTTATGAATTTGGATTGTTTCGTACTGTTTGCGGTATAGGAATTTCGATTTTATCTTTTACTAGCTTAGTTAAATAATATTATTATATTATTTGTGTATCATTTGGGTGAATTGCAACAGTCTTATTGAAAGCCTGATGAAGGATAAGGCTCTAAGCTCAAAATATGGACAATGAAGGTGCCATAATCATTTCCTTAATATTTGTGTTTGGATGTAAGATATCCAAGTTTGGATTTTTCGTACAGGTTGAGATATTTCAAAATTTCAAATCATTTACTGGGAGAGCGTTTTAATGCTCCCATTTTTCCAAATTCAAATTCAAATTCAACATCCTTTATTCAATTGGGATTTTACAATCACTTTTGAAGGTCAGAGAAGCTACGCCATTGGTTCACAAGTCTACGGCGGGAGACCTTGTACTAGAAAGAACCAGCAAGAAAACCAGCAAGGGCTATTTTTTCTCCCTGTATTGTTACAGAGTCGTCAATTGGAAGCAGAACTCAAAGTAAAGGATTGAGTTCAACTTCCATTACAATATTAAATGTGTCAGTGTGTGTTATACATTTAAATCTATAAATTAGATCTACAATTAAGACCAAGCATTGACATCATACAGATAACCCACAGTAGTAGCCCATAAGACACGACACTGTGAAAATAACTAAAGTAAATCAGTCTTGTCGTTTCAACATCAGTAAGTTGTCTCATTTTTTTACTGTATATGCCGCAGAACTTAGTCTGTTTGCCCAGGATGCAATATGTGGATCCCACTGCAAATTCGAATTTAGTGTTATAAAAAAAAAATTGTAAAGTCGACGAATTCAACAGTATTCTCCACTTTCCTAACATTTGGCAAATAAACTTAATACATTTAGACTCGAGTTCAATGATAAATTATTCACAGTGAACCAGTGCAATACTTTAGAGAGAGTACTATTTACAAAGTGAGTATTTCCGTTTCCTCTGTCAACCTTAAATATTAGCGAAATGATCTGATAGCTGATTAGAAATATTTTTTTCAAATATTTTGTAGAATCGAAATAGGTCTATAATTTTTAGAATAGTGTCGGCGTCAAATTGAAGCCTATGCTGCACTTCTCTACACTTTGTTCTAAGAGGGCTACAGCCGCATTAGGGCACGAGTTGAGACTACTTGTAGTTTCTATAGGTATGTGGTAGAAGTAATCTTCAAACGCATTGACAACAGCAATATCCATTTTTTTTGCTTTATTATTAACTTCGAGTGAAAAAGAATTGTATTTTGCGTAAGTAATTGTATCGCCATGTACCAATTTATTTTTCGTTTCGAATTTTATATGTACATTTGTCTGACGCTCCTACGGTGAAGGAAAACATCGTGAGGCAACCTGCATACATCTGCGAAGAAATTCAATGGTGTATGTGAAGTCGACCAATCCGCACTGGGCCAGCGTGGTTGACTAAGACCTAATCACCGTCCCGACATCAAGTCCACTTCCATGCTAGCGTTTGTCGATATATGAAATCCCATTATCGATCGATAAATATGTCGATCCACAAGTCCATGCTCGCACTGCATGTTCGACCGCGTAACAATGGAAGTGCGATATGTCAATATTAATTACTAGGTAACACTGTCGCCAGTCACAATGCATATAAAAATGAGGCCAGTTCTTCCGCCAAGTTGAATTGCAGCCCAAATCATGATTCTGTTTTATAGGGATGAGCTTCCGAAGGGCGTCCGTTTTGTCCCAAGCCGTTCACGACGCTCTGAAGTACGCCAAACGCATATTATTCTTGAATCAAGATGAAAAGTAATACGTCATTCGTCAGAATACGTAATACGAATAAAACGAGCCCAAACTCGATGAGGTTGTGTCGTTTTATTAAGGAGTTCTTATGGCCACCTTCCAACTTCACCATCAGATCAGCAGGCCAATTATGGATCTTTCATTGTATATGATGACATGGTATAAATTTGAGAAAAAGAAGACATGAAATGCTGCATTTCGTATTACCGACCTCCAATGATATCATTAGTATGGCATAATTTTAATGATGTCATCATTAAATAATGAACAAATGATTAAAAATCTGACCGGAAATCGTATTTTTCGTTTTGCACTATGATATCATATGTTATCATTTGCAAAACCATGAGATCGGTAATAGGCCCTCCTCTCCGGGTGCGTTTCATTTCTTCTAATTACAAATGATCTAATTTCAAAAGATATAACGTTCATTGGATATAATTTCTACTTGGTCTAACTACACTTCCTATAACAACATTTCGTATATTGTTCATTTGATATAAAACGTATATTCCATAACAACATTTTGTATTAAGCTACATTGCTATAATAATCATATTCTATATCATTCATTTCATATAATTTTCATATAATCTAATACATAATTTTATATAAAAATGTAATTTTGACAAAAATGTAATTCAAACCCGCGCACGGAGGGACACGCTCCATACAAGGGCGGTCATAAATAGTTAAAGTCCTGTTACTATCAATACATTGTATTATTTTAGTGACTTATAGTTGTAAAAGTGTTTTAGGAACATTAAAATGAAAGAAGTACATGTATTTACGGAATAAAAAACGTTTACTTCAGTAAAAAACAAATATAAACAATAACATACTTTTACCTAAATTTATCATGAACAAACACTTAAAAATTGGAATGTAAAACATATATTTTAAATAAAATAAGAGTTAAAACATTGATAACATTATTTAATTATAATAAAATAATAGAAATAAATAAATTAAAATTAATTAAATACAAAAAAAAACAAAACAACTAACAAAATACAAATAAATTATTCTTATTCTAACAATATTAAACATGTAACAATTCTATTACACTTTGTGACAGAGTATTTTTCTTTTTAGGGGGAAGTTTCCGAAGACTTGTAATATAAGGATCTGAATGTAATAATAGTCGTTGTATTAAATCTTGATTGGTAACTTCACGTGACATTTTTCGAGTGTGACTTCGTCTATAAATTTTGATATACTTATTTGTCGCTTCAGCAGCTTCTTCGGAAAGTTCTCCTATAGATAACAATGCATAACTTATAATATCTGATCCATGTACGAGCACCTTGTGGACAGAAGCAGGAAGACTATACCACGGATATTCCTCGACCAGGCTGTATGCTGTTTGTAATGCATAGTCTTTAAACTTGCATTCATTAATTTTATGTCCAGAAGATAACGTTTGTAATATTACACAACAACGATCTATGAGATCCTTATTCAAACCTGTAATTTCAGCAGATACAGCTGATTCCAAAAAAAACTTCCTGGCCGTGTTTCCGTCGTTAGACGTCCCGCTTCCACCACTACGCGGCTTGTCAACTATTAAACCTAATCGTTCCCTAAACTGGGACTGTACATATTGTTTTTTATTTGATAACAATTGTTTATCACTATCTAGCCTAACTTGCCATTTTTTTATGTCTAATCTATATGAAAGATGAATAAAATATTCGAAGAAACGTATCCAAGAATGTAGTGGTGATAATCCAAATTGGTATCTACTCTCTATTACAGGTTTTTGTAAACATTCGTCTATTTTATTCATCTCTTTAGGGGTAGCATTACATATATAACATCTACTTGTAGATGTTTCACTTAAAGCACTACAAATTTTACCATCTACCATTGAAAGCTGCAACTTATGAGAAACGACCAATTCACGATTGTCGATCTGAATAAAAGTAGGTTGCAAACTTTCAATTTTATCCTTAAAATAAGCTTCCTCTTGCAAAGACACTGCTGTGCTTTCTTTCAAAAATTGAAATCGAATAGGACGGCAGTACCTAGTGGAAGAGGGTCGAGGATTTTTCCATAAAATTTTACAATTATCTTCAGCTAATTTTACAATAATTTGAAGGGGTACATAAGATGTTACAAACAAACTACTATCTTCTAAAGTTGAATCTGAAAAAAATTGTTTGTATTCACTATGTCTAGTGCTGCCATCGAATCCCCATTTCCCAAGTTAAGAGATATTAGACAAACAATCATCAGGAATCTGATCTAAGACCTCTTTTTGAGATTCAAGGATTCGAGAAGCTGTGTGATCAAAAAGACTTTGTAATTCAACTTCAGCTGAAGACTCGGAAACAGTTATATTAGAAGGGTAACATCTCTGTTTCGCTTTAGTAATTTGTTGGTAACATGGTAATACATTAGGAGAAATCTTACTATTAACAAAGTTTTTAATTAATAAATACTGATGTTTTGTCAACTGAGCATCAGTCACAAGTGACAAGACATCATCAGTGCTAACTCTAGATATACACGAATCGAATGAACAGTCTGAAACATCAAGCAATGCACTCACAGTAGAATCATCAGACTTTGACAAATCAGCTACTCTCCGACGTTTAGTCCTTTTACTACATTGCGTAAAAGGTTTTCGAGGACGACCACGTGAGTGACACGGCGACGTTTCAGACGGAGTACATTGCTTATTGTTTTTCACAAGTTGAATTTTTTCAATAACATTAAACCAATCGGAATTCTTATATAAAAGCTTGGTTTTATCCCTATTACATTTTTTCCAGAATCGAGCAATAGCTTTACATAAATTACTAACAATTTTCTCTAAATAATGAATATCAATGTTCTCAGCATCGTCGTTCAGAGTAGTCAACAAACTTTGTAGGACTTGACGACACTTTTCCGAGTCATTATCGGTATTGACAGTTAGCCATATTTCAAGAATATGCATTCTTGAAAACGAGCATATATATAAATTACCTAAAACAAAAAAAAAACGGTTAAAATTCAGTCACAAAACCTACACAAAGCACTAAGACTAAATAAACTAATTTCGTAGCAAATGCTACGAGATAATCTGGCAACCGTAGCACCCTTGTCATCGCCAAAAGGGCAGATAAGGGCAGCCAAGTTTTAATTTTCCTAAGATAAGAAAGTCTAAAGATTATGGTGCAATATACCTCCATAGTCGGAGCGAGTGGGAACATATTTAAAAGTTTATTCAAACTTTGAATATTAAAATATAATACTCCAAGAAAAGTCGCCTCGTAGCAATGACATACTAAAGAAAATATATACTAAGATACAATTAAAATAAAAATATTAATTATTACATACCCTGTTCTTGGATATCCATTTCAGAAAAAACTCACACAGCACTCACAGGTCCCGCAATGACAACAAATGACGTCACGCTTTTTAATGACTCACTGATAACAGTATTTACGATTGGCGATGCGCTCTCTTTGAATGCACAATAGATAATGAAGGCGCACTCTAATTACTGACCTATTTATAGTTTCAAAAGGTACCGCAACTATCCAATGTAACGACAAGGAATAAAATGTAAAACAAGAAAGCAGGTTTTTAAGATTTATGACCTATGGATGTCCCACAGTGCCGCGTAGGCGCGGAGGGGCGAGGCGGCCCGCGAGCTGAGGAGCAGGTGGTGAGCGAAAGCCATCTGCGACGATAAGCTCGCGTGGGACCGCCAGAGCCCCGCAGCGCCGGAGCCGTGACAGAAACCATGCCTGCTGCATGGTTGCTTGCATGGTACATGGTTGCTTGCATGGTGCATGCTTGCTTGCCTGCTGCATACTTGCTTGCCCGCTGCATGCTTGCTTGCATGCTGCATGCTTGCTTGCCCGCTGCATACTTGCTTGCCAGCTGCATCCTTGCTTGCATGCTGCATGCTTGATTGTACTCTACATGTTTGCTTGGATGCCGGGTACGAGCACTAAGTACGAATACGTTAGGTTAGAGTTAAGACCATTATCGGGTGAAAACTAGTGATTATATATATTTTAAAGCAAAATTAAGTTGAATTAACAGTAAGATAACAACAAAATATAAGTGCTTTTTATGGCAAAAGTAACATTAAGTAGAATAAAATGCCTTTAAAGACAAAAGTGACAACAAATGTCAAGACACAAATTGACATCAAGTATTATGCTAAATTAACAGATGAAATTATTAAATCATTCTCACTGAAGTCTTCCAGGCCCCACGTTGGGCGCCACTGTAACCTTTTTCGGTGAGCATGAGAGAGAATTGTAAGTACCATCAGGTCGTGGGTTAATATTTTCTCATATTATTCAAGGGCCTACCTGGAGAAGTGTATGGATATATTTTTTTTAGGGCGCCTCCATACAGATGCAAGCAGACTTCAGATGTGGGAAGGATCTAATAAAGGCACAACTTATATAAAACATGCAATTCATTCATGAAGTAAAAACATGAGTGAGGGTTACCGCCATATCGAAGATCTTAATTTTAATACGTGGCTACTTAGGGTTAAAAAAAAATTTGGCACGCACCTTATTTATACATATGTTAGGTATCGCTAAATATAAAGTATTGTAGACTTAACCTCGAGGAACCATCTTCTTCATTCTGCCCTCCGAATGGCTCCTCCAAGCAACCTTGAATGCAGGTACAAAAAAAAATGGGACGGCGAGTGATACCGCCTTCACTTCAAAAATTTAATCCACGTCGAATCCATGGACTATGTGGTATCCACCAGTTACGTAGTGAGGATTTTAAATGAAATTAAGGGGGATTGAGAGGTTTCCCCGGAATTTCTCAATTTTTAAAGCTTAACTTTACTAAACAAGAACTAGGAACCAGTTACAAGGAATAAAAAAAAACCCTAAAACAAAATAACACAATGGTTAGAACATGGTCATGTAATGGCGTATCTACGCCATAGCAAAATTACACTGAAAATCACAACTTACCATGTTCTCCATGGGTTTTATAAACAGAAATTAAGAATTAAAACAATCCTTCCCATGATGGGTTTGGATAAAAATATTAAGGTCAGCTCATATCGAGCGACTGCTCTTCCACGCTTCAGAACGGGTAAAGGGCCAGATTTAATCGACCTCATCCTGACATTGACAAGTGACAACGTCAAAGCGAAACAACGGGGGTCAACCAAGGAATTGGGCCGCGATTCATGCATCGTTAATACTATCGATACCCAGATCAAAAATACTAATACCGCTGCACTAGCTCCACGGATGATCAAAACACAATAATATCCTATCTACAGACTCAACATTAGCCAAAGCAGAAGTTCACTCAGAGATCAAATTGAATGTTTTGTCCACTTGAGAATAGAATTATTATTAACTAAGTAAGTAAGTAAATATTAACATAAAATCGGATATAATCCAGTTGCAATTATCTTGGTTCACTAAAATGTTCATATCAAGACGAAACAAGGAGAAGGCTGTATGGAGCTCCCTTTGCACGCTCATAGAATTAAAAAGTTTCTAGAAAAAGCTACATCAGATGTTAGATCTGTCATAACAATGATGAATGTAATTTGAGTAATTATGTGTTTTTTTCAGAATTAAAGAAATTTATTAAAGGGAAATTAAGAATTTGTGCGCTTACTAGCTAGTATTAAAAAAGTGTTACAAGCAAAACAAATTAAATAAAAATAAATATAATAAATTAACGTTTATTTTGTGGTAATGCAAAGAAATATGTTTGTTATATCTCCTGAATATTATATAAAGTGGTATTATATCAAAAATTTATTATATCAAATGTTCATTATATCACATGAAATTAGAGAATTTAAAATTATATCAAATGTTTATTATATTAAGTCAGTAGTTATATGAAATGAAATTATATGAAATGAAGTTATATTATTTGAATGTTAGATCATCAGTATTTAGGTATATCAAACATTACACCCTCTGCTCCATGTCATCAAAATATTGCATTGTCACGCGATATACTCGTATATGCATGCAAAACTTGAGCTCAATCGGAAAGTGGGTCAAATTAAACTTGCAAGATTTCATTACAGACACCAGACAGGTGAAAGTAAATAAAAGCTTGTAAAAATAAAAAAGTTTGTAAAATGGCAATGTCATATTTACTTCGTGCATACGAAATCGCGAAGTGACAACTTTTATATCAAAAATAAAAAGGAAATTGACGTACATATCAAACAATACGTCGAAACGGCAGCATAAAAGTTTACACGAGTGTTGAAAGAAGCGACCGTGTAATAATCCAGAATATTTCATGTGGCCCGTCTTAGGGGCCTTTTTGAGCAGCGATGAAATCATATTGGATGTCACCGAATGTTTTCATGGAAGTTTTATTGGTCTGATAAATGTGACCCCTCGGGGACACTCGCCGGCCCATTTTAGATAAGTTAAGGAGAAAAATGTCTAGCAAATACACTCTCTCAATTGTTTCGTTCCTTTGAATGTAGTCGCGTCTATCATTTTGTGAATCTGACATTCTCTTGAGCTCAACGACTTATTCCGATTTCCGGGATTCCTCTCCAACATTCTTATGTGTCTCCCGCTTGTTTTATAAAGCAACTGAGACACAATGTTGGCGTCACTTGTCCCAATGGAACTACTGATACGAAATAATTGATCCTTCGTGGCAATAAATATGTCGTGGTCATATCGTAAAACTGACCATTTCATGATGTGGCTGGCCATTTCATGAAATGGCCAATACTCGTTTGGCCACATCATGATGTGGTGTGGCCGGTTCAATGAATAATTAACGTTTAGTGATATCACAGCTAAACGTACGGCTACTTGATATCGTTTTGTTTTGGTGATGCATCATAGCGGCGGACAATAAACTTGTTTTGATAAAGTTAGGATTACCCGGGAAAAACTAGTATTACCCAAGCCTTTTGGGTAAAGTCCGAATATTAAATAAAACTTAATGAGTATCCGGCGTTTAACCATACACACTTAGGTTTAATCAACATGGCTGCCAACCAGTTCGGCTTCCGCACCGGCGGGTCTACGGCGGATGCGGTGGCCCTCTTCAAGAGGTGCCTTTTAGGACTTTCTAGGAGATCATCGTTTGGCATCGACTTCAATATAGAAATGTGATTTTGCCTGTATTTGTATATTATTTGTAACTTTAAGTGTTTTTGAAGTCGCATTTATTTTTTGTATAAAACAATTTTTTTATCTTTTTAATAAATTTAATACTAGCTCAATGAAATAACTTTAAAGAATACTATAAAGAGTAAATACGTTCCTATAGTATTTACAAACCTAACCTAACTGTATGCGCGACTGGTTCGTGTGCTGAAGGGTGTAACAGGAGTAAAGGGATAAGTTAAGATAAATGGAAAACTCACCAATTCACCAACATTCAGCTGCATAAAAATTAATTATTCTTCCATCATCAGCTCGGTTAATGACTACCTACAAGATGCAAATACCTGAATAGCTTCGGAATAAACACGAAACACGTTGGAGGTGCTTATAAAATCTTAGGGATTTTCTTGAGATTCCATCATCAGATCCTGACTTTGTTGACAATAGCACCACCTCAGATGTATACTTTATCGAATACTAAAATAATTTTGAAAATCCCTCCACAATTGACGGAGTGTTCACGTAACATACACGCGAAAAAAAAAACATATGCATGGAATAGAGAACCACTCCTTTTTTTAAGTCGGTTAAATAATACAGATACTAAGTTCAAGTGGATGGACGATTGTGTTGATGAATATAAAAAAATATAAACAACCAATGCACATTTCACAAAAGAGAATAAGAATAATTATAGCGGAACTAATCAGATATTTGATTCTTCTTGATTTAGAATGATTTATCATCTTGATCAGATGATAAATCATTTAAAGTTAAATACGAAAAAGAAAAAGAGCGATAGCAAATGTTATCAGATGTTTGATTCCTGAATATCAGAACGCAGGAGGGCTGTAGAATGTTTATCCTTTTACTTTTACACGACAGCCCCACGAAGTAGAACTGCACATAAAGATCAGTAAGGAGATCAGAATTTGGCAATAGAAAATCGACCAGTTGCCAGCGCTCCTACTACGATACAAGCTCCTATAGATGGTATCAAGATTATATCCTACAGGTTAAATATTTTTTTTTATTAAAAGGTTATTCCAAAATAATGTAAGCTTTATTACACTGTTACTTTAACTTGAAAATGTAGTAAAAAAATCATTGAAATTATAGACTTAACACCTGTGAGCTGTGATGAAATCTGGTTTTACTGATGCGTTACTAAATCTGGCTTAAACTTCTGATCTAATATCACACAAATTTAGTACAACGAATATTAAGAATACCTTTTTTGTGTATAGTTTGCTTAATACTATTTTTTTTATAAAAAGAGGTGATCGGATACAGTGGGTAGTATATAAGCATAGAGTACAGAGGATCGTGTTCACGTTTAACTCAGGCACGGTTTCCACTCGATCCTGTTTTCGGAAACAATCCCCGTGATCCCGTCGTGATGCTGCATAATGGCGTCCTTCCGCCTCCAGTGGCGCACTTGTCGATTTAAATAAAAGGTCTTCCTTAGAGACAAAAGTTAAAATTATAGGTATAAGTTTCTTGGACCTGAGCATGAATACGTTAAGCGAAAAACAGGATGCTTAAATTAGACTTTTTGTGACGAAAATTGAGCACAAGATGAAAATATACGTCTAAGCAAAAGATTGTCAGACACACCTTTAAATGTACAAAAAAAAATAATAAAAAAAAAACAAAGGAAGCAGTAATCTGAGATCAAAGTGGGCCTAAACGTGTCTCGTAAAGAGCCAATTATCTCATTTTGTTTAAGTTACAGATTAAGAATATGACGTCAGCAAACGTTGCCGAGCTTATATGATCGAAAGCCGAGGACTCACATCACGACGTCAGCGAACTAGCCTGGAAACCACTTACAGGAAGCCTAACAATACTGCTGTGATGTTGCTTGGTCTAAAGCCGAAGTTCCCGTGATACCTGCGTCACTTGAAAATTGAAAAACTTTCCCAATGCCGGTCTTATGGAAATAGTTCACGTTTATATTTGAGTGAGTTGTCATTGTGAGGTTTCGGCTTGCAATTTTATTGAAAGAAAGTTGTTGGACAATACTTGTTTGAAGATTGTTATTAGCAAGAGGGCGAAGTTTACAAAAGCAACATCTATGGAATGCTTTGTTTATTTATTCCTGGAGTAGTGATTTAGTTCGTTTTTAGGGTTCTGTTACTCAAAAGGAAAATAAGGAACCTTTTAGGGATCACTTTCTTGTCCGTCTGTCTGTCAAGACCCTTTTTCTCGGGCAAGCATACAGGTATATTGAAGTTTACACCAAATACTCGGATCTACGGTCCTTTTCAGATGTGAAAAAATCATACTTGTAGGTAAGTTAACGCAATTAATAGGATATGACCGTATAAGTGGCATATTTTTACAAATTTTGCAATTTCACTAGGGAATCAAAACCTTGGGAATCCTGTTGACTTAGAATCATGAGATCACTCATGCTCCGAAATAATTTGGAAATCGAACATGGCTCCAAGCGTGCTCTATGCTACAATAAAGTCGGATTTCCGTACTTAGTTGATACCTATACAGGTTAGGTACTCCATGAATTAGATATTTATTTTTTTACTAGCTGTGCCCGCGAACTACGTTTCGCCATCAAAATACTTAACACAGTGTTTAGTTTTTTCCTCCATTTTATTCCATATAGATTCAACTTTATTCTGCCGTTCTTGAGCATCGGCCATTTCGAAATTAGGACAATTTTCGTAGGTTCGTAATGTATAAAAACGAACGTGTGCGGCAGTCAATGACTATTTTGTATAGATTTGATGCATTCGGATGCCCGCATTCAGAAAACGAATGCGAAAAAACGTATTTATGCGGTTAGCCTTAAAATATATTGAGACTTCCGTTTTTGTAACGTGTACTGTGCGATATAGTGTTGCTGGCATAGTTCGGTTAGCAAACTCGCCGTGATGACTAACATCCAACACACAAACTTGGAGTTATCGTTAGTTAGTTCACGATCGTTGCATTATCACGGTCTCGAAGGACACTAAACACGGGTAACATCTAACATCGAACATCCAATAGGCCCCGAAGCGGTTCTCAAACTTTTTTGGTGACGGAACCCTTTTGGAAAGCGAAATACTTGACGGAACCCTAAAATAAAACAATAGTTTTTAAAAGTGTATTCTTTATTAATAAGCATAATAAAAGTACGACCAGAGAGGGTGTTTTGATTTTTATAAATTATTGCGGAACCCTTATAGGGGTATTGTGGAGCCCTAGGGTTCCGCGGAACACACTTAGAGCATAGCTGCTCTAGGTACCCTTTAGGGCCTACTTTCATTTAATACCCCTATTGCTGGGTTTGAAAAGCAACTGTTATCCGTCTTTTTTGAGCGGCGGCCATGTTGAATTTACGTCAATGTTGCTACGTTCATAGTGCTCTACTGATCAAGGCCTTTCATTTGATACCTATATTGCTGGGCTTAGAAACGAACTTTTATCAGTTTTTTTTTGAGCAGCGGCCATATTGAATGTTGTGCTATTTTCCTAGGTTCATAGTGCTCTACTCTTCAAGGCCTTTCATTTGATACCTATATTGCTAGGTTTGGAAACGAACTTTTATCCACCTTTTTTGAGCGGTGGCCATGTCGAATTTACGTCAATATTCCTAGGTCCTCTACTCTTGAAGACCTTTCATTTGATACCTATATTGCTAGATTAGAAAACGAACTTTTATCCACCTTTATTGAGCGGCGGTCATGTTGAATTTATTTATGTGTTGCTAGATTCATAGTGCTCTACTCATCAAGGCCTTTCATTTGGTATCCACATTGCTCGGTTTGAAAACGAACATTTATCCTTTTTTTTAACGGCGGCCATGTTGAATTTAGGTAGATTTTCGTAGGTACCTAATGCTCTACTCCTCAAGGCCTTTCATTTGATACCCATATTGCTAGGTTTGGAAACTAACTTTTATCCACCTTTTTTGAGTGGCGGCCATGTTGAATTTATGTAAATGTTGCTAGATTCATAGTGCTCTACTTATCAAGGCCTTTCATTTGAGACCCATATTGCTGGGTTTGGAAACAAACTATTATCCATTTTTTGAGCGGCGGCCATGTTGAATTTATAGCAATTTTCCTAAGTTCATAATGCTTTACTGTTTTAGGCTTTTCATTTGATACCCATATTGCTAGGTTTAGAAACGAACTCTTCTCCTTTTTTTTTGAGCGGCGGCCATGTTGAATTTAGGTCGGATTTGCTAGGTTCCTAATGCTCTACTTTTCAAGGCTTTTCATTTGATACCCATATTGCTAGGTTTGGAAACGAACTTTTATCTATCTTTTTTGAGCGGCGGGCATGTTGAATTTATGTCAATGTTGCTAGGTTCATAGTGCTCTACTTATCAAAGCCTTTTATTTGATACCCATATTGCTGGGTTTGAAAACGAACTTTTATCCATTTTTTGAGCGGCGGCCATGTTTAATTTAGGGCAATTTTCCTTAGTTCATAATGCTCTACTCTTTTAGGCCTTTCAGTTGATATCCATATTGCTAGGTTTGGAAACGAACTATTATTCTTCTTTTTAGAGCGACGGCTATGTTAATTTATGTCAATGTTGCTAGATTCATAGTGCTCTACTCATCAGGGCCTTTCATTTGATACCCATATTGCTGGGTTTGAAAACGAACTTTTATCCTTTTTTCTTTAAGCGGCGGCCATGTTGAATTTAGGTCAATTTTCCTAGGTACCTAATGCTCTACTCTTCAAGGCCTTTCATTTGATACCCATATTGCTAGGCTTGGAAACTAACTTTTATCCACCTTTTTTGAGCGGCGGCCATGTTAAATTTATGTCAATGTTGCTAGGTTCATAGTGCTCTACTCTTCAAGGCCTTTCATTTGATACCCATATTGCTAGGTTTGGAAACTAACTTTTATCCACCTTTTTTGAGCGGCGGCCATGTTGAATTTATGTCAATGTTGCTAGGTTCATAGTGCTCTACTCATCAATGCCTTTTATTTGATACCCCTATTGCTAGGTTTGGAAACTAACTTTTATCCACCTTTTTTGAGCGGCGGCCATGTTGAATTTATGTCAATGTTGCTAGGTTCATAGTGCTCTACTCATCAATGCCTTTCATTTGATACCCATATTGCTGGGTTTGGAAACGAACTTTATCGGCAGTCATGTCAAATTAAGTCAACGTGGCTAGGTTCAATGTGTTCTACTCTTTAGGTTCTTCGTTCGTTATCCATGTTCCTTGGGTTGATCCAAAAAAATGTGATTCGTCATTTTAGACATTAGGATCAAGAGTCCCGTCCCGTCCCTCTACGCGTAACCCAGAACATTGCAGTCAGATATTTTTTTTTAATTATCAATATTAATATATTACTTTTAATAGTTTTAAATGGATGAAAGAGTTTGATTCCTTAGTCCTAATGTAAAAACATATAACACCTTTCAAAATACCTTGAAAAGAGTATCTTCATTTTTCAACATTTTAAATATTTCAAAAATTGTACCGATTTTGTGAAAATTAGTCAAGAATTAAACCAATGTACAAATTTTATGGTCACTCGATAAGTATTATCATAAAAAATGCTTGTATGGCTTGATCTTTTTGCCTTACCACCACGGTACGACATAAAAAAAGACAATTTTGTTGGCGAAATCCAGTTGGGTACAGCCATTAACAGAAAATATTAAATTTTATTTGTACTATGTGAAACACTTCATTCCTGCCTTTCAATTTTTGTCAATGTTGCTAGGTTCATAGTGCTCTACTCTTCAAGGCCTTTCATTTGATACCCATATTGCTAGGTTTGGAAACTAACTTTTATCCACCTTTTTTGAGCGGCGGCCATGTTGAATTTATGTCAATGTTGCTAGGTTCATAGTGCTCTACTCATCAATGCCTTTTATTTGATACCCCTATTGCTAGGTTTGGAAACTAACTTTTATCCACCTTTTTTGAGCGGCGGCCATGTTGAATTTATGTCAATGTTGCTAGGTTCATAGTGCTCTACTCATCAATGCCTTTCATTTGATACCCATATTGCTGGGTTTGGAAACGAACTTTATCGGCAGTCATGTCAAATTAAGTCAACGTGGCTAGGTTCAATGTGTTCTACTCTTTAGGTTCTTCGTTCGTTATCCATGTTCCTTGGGTTGATCCAAAAAAATGTGATTCGTCATTTTAGACATTAGGATCAAGAGTCCCGTCCCGTCCCTCTACGCGTAACCCAGAACATTGCAGTCAGATATTTTTTTTTAATTATCAATATTAATATATTACTTTTAATAGTTTTAAATGGATGAAAGAGTTTGATTCCTTAGTCCTAATGTAAAAACATATAACACCTTTCAAAATACCTTGAAAAGAGTATCTTCATTTTTCAACATTTTAAATATTTCAAAAATTGTACCGATTTTGTGAAAATTAGTCAAGAATTAAACCAATGTACAAATTTTATGGTCACTCGATAAGTATTATCATAAAAAATGCTTGTATGGCTTGATCTTTTTGCCTTACCACCACGGTACGACATAAAAAAAGACAATTTTGTTGGCGAAATCCAGTTGGGTACAGCCATTAACAGAAAATATTAAATTTTATTTGTACTATGTGAAACACTTCATTCCTGCCTTTCAATTTTCGAAATCCAATTACTTAAGATCAGGCTGTATGGCGTAGTTCCATTACCTTTCCTTCGTGGAAGAAAATACCTTCTCTCTGTACTATGTGACAGACTTGTCAAAATAATTTCACGTGCGCCATGTTGTTTTTCTACCTAAAGCCAATTCGAAAATATTATATGGTATTTTTTCACTAAAAATAAAAAGTGAATTTAAACAAACGAAATTATGCCTAAATGTTCTTCCGGAAAATTCTAAGCATTGTGGTGTAAGCCATATCAAATTCTGTCCAGTAGTTTCGGAGATCTTTCCGGACAAACAGACAAACAAACAAACAAACAAACAAACAAACCAACAAACAAACAATTTTTTTAAAAACTATTCTATCGTGTTCTGCTAATGATTTTAAGGCGACCTGTGTATTTTTTTTCTTAATATTTCGCAATTACAGATTTTTGTACCCCTACGATTTTATTATATATAGAGATTAGTACATTTTTCTAAAGGCAAAGGAACAGTCTCTCTATAGCCCTATTACTACTTTAGATTTACTTCAAAAAACTATTAGTATATTATTTTGCTATTTACTGACTAAGTACCTACTACTAACTTCAATATTCATTTTCATTAAATTAGTTACTTATACCAATGTCTTATTTAATGAATGTGAATGTTGGAATTTATTAATTGTTGAAATCATATAGATTTTTATTAAACACTAGCTTTTGTCTTTGGGTAATTTTAATTAAAAAAGCGGGATTTTCTGCGCAAAACAATAAGTATACAATTCATGATCCAGCTGATGTTTAATGGTATACGTCATATCCAGACGCTGCACGTAAATTGAAAGGTTTTAGATCAGAACAGACTGAACTTTGCAGCTTAGAAGTAATAAGTAAAGCCAAAAATTATTGTCTAGGATGGAAGTACTATGACCGGTTGAGGGGTTATTCTTACAAAACTGATGGAATTATCCTGGCTTGCTGCGGAAAAAGTCACAAAGGGTAATAGAAATTCAACATGAATCATATGTCGGTAGTGTAATAGTTAGTACATCCACGCGGACTGTGAAAGGCGCGGGTTCAATCCGCGCCTGACACCCGAGTCATGTTGAGTTTTTATTTATAATATCAATTTTAATACTATAATCGATAAAAAGATTACTTACGATGTGATAGCTTAAGAGAGATTGGTCAGTATTAGTAGTAATAATTATTGTTTTTACTACTAATACCGTTGTAATAATTAACAGATGAACAAAAGCCAGTGTACATTTTGAAAACCAGCAAAACTATTGAATTTCATATTATCGGAATTATAATATCAAGAATTTGTTTTTATACAACAAAAAGAATACCCATGTTGATTTTAAGACTTTCTAACCCCATTTTCTTTTTTTAGCGGTTGTATTAGTTGTGGAAACTTAAAACAAGTGCTTACTCATTTATTGATAGAACTGCTCTTGTGAAATTTGGAATAAAATAGTTTTATTTTGTTGCCCCATACAAATGTTGGACCTCCGTTTTAATCCCTTAGAAAAATCCATTCTTAGTGCACCCCTAGACCTCATGAGGAGCCTACGTGCCAAATTTGGAATCTCTAGACCCAGTGGTTTTGGCTGTGCGTTTATATGTCAGTCAGTCAGTTTCTTCTTTTATTTATATATAGATTACTTTCACAACAAAGGCGAAAGATATATTATTTTGCATAGGGAAACGTTGATTGCACGAGAGCTAGTTTAAATCCGAATGAAATATTGATACATTTTCGTGTAAACGTGTAACAAATGCGGTAATTTGCGCCACCTGCCGACGCCGCGGCCGCGGCTCGCCGTCCGCGCTGCACCACTTTTGAACGCGTAACTTTATGTTGCGTTTTGATGACGCTTTAGATATCATATGATGCATTTAAAAAAAACTCATTTGTATTCCAAAAATGACCTACATATTCAATTTTAATTAATTTACGTTACGCGTCCGTGTCTGGGTCACAGATATTTATAGGTGTACCATAATTCAACTTTTCAACACACTTGCTTGTAAAGTGGATCTAATTTCATAGGTTTTAGGTTCATAAAAAAGCTCATAAAACACGCGTGTAATATATCCGAGCTACGCATCACAAAGTCCGGCAATTCTGCACTTGCCGGTCGCGCCAGTAATGTACTATATTTTTTAAAAGCTAGAGGTAATTAGTTTTAAAGACGTCAGCGAACTACATGATTTTTCAAACGATTATTTTCATACCATTATTAAGTTTTGTCTATAAATTGACGATGATTTGTGTTATTTATAACAAAAATTCAATTTATTAAGTATTTTTCCCCACAAATATGTTGAAAAAGGTCGTACGATATACGAGCGTATATTGGCTATACACACTCGGCTCTATTACTTTTAAAATACAAAATTTAAAATACAATTTTGTTATCGTTTAGTTTAAAAGTTATACTGTTTTGTTATGGGTATTACGTTTGGGGTATTAAGCATGTACTTTCTCTCATTTTAAAATGTGCACATAATGAGTACAGCTACATTCTACGTAACAATTTTTCGTATCGGTTGTCTTGACTTTTTTACCGACTTTAAGAAAGGAGGAGGTTCCATCTATGTTCGACTGTGCCACCAGGGGTTACGGTCACTTATTTCATTGATTTGGTGTTTCACATATGGTTTTATGCGTCAAAAGAAAAATTTGGTCTGTCATTCTCATTGGATACGACTGGATGATCCAATTAACTAAGAGTTGAGTGAGTTGTTAGTCACAGCTATTATAGTCGCGTCCCCATTACGATCAAGCACTTCACCATAGCCCGCTTCTATTTGTTCTACATTTACTCAAACATCTCGGATACTCGCCAGTGTTGATTTAGGACCAATATTATTAGGTAACTCAACGCCTCTACAACACCTTTCATTGTTTCTTCACAATGTTTGTGTTAGCTTCTCATTTGGCTTAACAAAAGTATTGATTTTATCGAGTTTGTTTGTATTTTTTATAACATAAAAATAGAATAGAAAATAGAATAGGTTTTTGGACGCTCAGTGCCATTTTTAGTTTGTCAAAGAAAGGTATACTAGTATTTATGGACCGATGACCTTGTGGGAAGTCGTGGAATGTGAGCAGCGCAGGACTCTTCGCCGCGGAGATCCTTTGCGATGGCTTGTGTCTAACAGTGGATGATTTTAGGCTGATTCTGATTTTCCTAAAAAAAATATCGATTTTATGTATTTATAAATTTTCTACTATACCCATACAGCCTTTAAGGCTAAGTCGACTTGCCTCCAAATCTGAACACTTAATGTAGAATTTCGGTATTTACATTATTTATATTATCTCATTAGACTGTCGGAGATACAAAAAATGTATTATAAAACTAATTGTTCTCTAGGTAACGAAAAGAGGCTATAAATTCAGAACTAAAAATAAACCCTTTGTCAATGTAGCATATTTGTTTATCATATCATTACAAATAAATGGAGACATGATTCCCAATAGAAAGCTACTGGAGTATCGGTTTCGCTTTTGGAAGTATCTCTATTTTGCCAAATAAATACAGTTACAGGGTGGAGCCACTCGGAAAAGAGTCCACTAGTAATGGCGCAATCATCTAATGAATGCTTCCGGGCAGATAAGCTTCGATTAAATGGTCTCTTTATTGCCAAAGGAAAGGCGCACTCCCTTTATGTGCACATTGAGATATCCGTTATGGATACAGAGATAACTCCAAACATTATTTGAGTATAAAAAACTATATTAAGCTTTTAAATCAGGCACCCAGTCTGGAAGCAAGAACGTGAAGCGAGGAACTCTTTTTAAGCCCGCAGTCGTGAACTGGAAAGAGGGTAATTATAACGAAATATCAATTGCAGTTTAATAAATTGTTTCCGCCATAAAGACGCCGGGTTGCGGTTAGATTTAAGATAAGTGCCTACAGTAGGTGTGTAGGTAACGCTATACAATTTATCGCCTGCATATCCTTTCAGCGGGTAGATAATGACCGCAGTAAAACGTTTAAGCACGGAATAACTGCTGCTTGGAGCCGTTATTACAATATTATGAATGGCTTCCCCGCGGCCGCGCCTCATGGCGTCGTCGCCCGATTCCCTTCATTCTATACGCCAGGGGCGCGTTCCGAGCCTTCGCGCGAAGTGCAACTTTTCGCTCTCACCCCCGTTCAATACCTTAGAGCGTGACGTTTGGGTGAAACAACCGTCCCGTTCAAGACCTTAGACTGTCAGAGCAAGTTACAAACCGAACAACTATCGAATTTGATGATTGAGAAAAGTTCTTATCTGTATTACTGAAAGACTTTTAGATGATTGGATGATATTGGCACCTTTTTTATCCGCCATCTACTAGAAAAAGAAAGATATAAACAATTCATGCGAAAGAGGAAGATAAATATTTGGTTCTCGTACTCGTGAATAACGTGATATTTCAAGTTTTCCATTTTGTAAACTGAGTGACGCAAAGAAAAAACAATCGAGGAAAAAACAAGTGAATTATAATTTTCGAAACACAAATACATGAGTAAATAGCTGTATTAATTTGAATTTGGAATTCCTAACCATAGAGGAGATATTTGAGATCAAAGTGGCCAGTACGGCAAAATGCCAATAGGGATGATGACTGAATTCTAATTTTCACGTCTCGGCTTAAAATATTAAAATACCGTAGAAAAAGATACAATCCTGTGAAATTAGAATTAAAATCGGCTTAGAAATACATTAGATACAAGCATTTTAAGTTGTTAATTTGGAAGCGATCAGACAGAGATCCGACAACAACCGCGACGTCATTGTTTAGTGCGGCCATATCAACTCCATGTAAATTGCCGTTTTGCTAGAAAGAGATGGAGAAAAATCTTTTATACCTTATATCTTGGTTGTTTTTTTAGTTCAGCTCAGTTTGTCTCAGTTTAGCTTCTATTAAAGCAAAAAAAAAAATTTCATCCCCCCATCTCGGAAAGAGTATTTTTGCTATTCGATATCTGACCGCCAAAGCCGTTTTTATCCGCTTGAGGTTAAAGTAAATTAGAATTTAGAACATCGCGTACACTAGGTATGTAATTTCAAAACATCATTAAACCTATTTACTTCCATCTCCATGGTGCCGAATTTATCATACAACTTTTTTAAATTTGTTAAAAACTCAGACTCTGAACCTACTTGGTGTAGGTACTTTTGTTTTTAATTTGCTTTGTTTTGCCTTCGTATTGTCAAAAATATGAGACTTGAAAACAAGTACAAAAAAAAACGTATTATTTACATAATATAAATATTTTTCTGTAATACTTACCTATCATAATGTTGTAGTAAATATGTACCTAAACTGAAATAATAGTAGCTTGTGATTGTAAATGTTTTATTTTGCATTTAGTAATTTCTTCGCTGAGGGGGGATGAAAAGTTACGTGTTGCACTCGAGTGCAAAGATTTTTCACCTTGTGTTTTTTTTGATTCCCTCGCTAACGCTCAGGATTCTAATTTTTGATTTAGAATCCTTCGCTTGCTCGGTCATCAAAGTTGAGCACGCGGTTAAAAAGTAACTCTCATGTATAACAAATAACTATTGTCATCTAGCCTATTTTATATGTAAGGACCTAATATTATTGCTGCAACGCGTTCAACACATCAGAGTGAATTAAAAAACAACCGAACACCTACACTCCAAGGCACTGAACGCGCTTCAGCGTTGTTCAAAAATACACAGCCAATGCTAGAGTACCCTGTTTATGAAGTAATACTTCATACCACTTCGTTTCCAGAGTCTTGGACTTTCGCTTAGTCATACATACATTTTAAAACTGGGCAAGTATTCGTTGTTTGTATTTTCAGTATATCAAGTACAGCTGTCTTCGTTTCAGTACAGTCAGCAACACGTCAAGCTTTACATTGGCATAACGAAAGCTGCCGCTATTACGAGCGACATAAGGGTGGTCTCAAGGTCAACATGTAAAGCTTAGCGTGTTGCTGTGTGTACATCCTATAAAGTTTTATTCGGGTGATTTTTACCTCCGGTTTCTGAAAGGTTGATCAGCGATAAAATTAATTAACTTACAAACTGTTAAATCGACTGTTAACTGTCTATTAAGTTGCTGAAAGCTAAATCAACTTTAACTGTGACAGTTGACAGCGCTGTCAAATTCAATTCAAAATTAGTAAGGCAAGATCAATTTGGGTTTCTTGAACTCTTCTCAAGCAGTCATCATATATTAAAGTACTATTGTCAAACGCTATGTTAAGTAATCGGTGCTAGTAGGTGGATTAACTTAATTGTTTGCATAGAAATCAAAGAAATGTAGAGTTTTCATAGTTTTCTAGAGATATATAGTATTCTAGAGTTTATTCATAGCTAAGAATGAACTATCCACTATAAATGTATATAATTGCTCTGAACTCTCTTAGTCGTCTCTTGCGACATTCACGGGAAGAAAGGTAACAGCGGCACATGTATTCTAGAGTTTATTTCTAGTTGAGAATGAGCTATGAACTATATAATTGCACCAAACTCCCTTAGTCGTCTCTTACGACATCCACAGGAAAAAAAAGTAGCGACGTAACATCTAGAATTTTTGCTTAGGGAGTCGAAAATGAACTATGAACGACCCAAAATGAATGATTTCAGCTTAGTTTCAGTAAATTTACTAATCTTTGATTAATTTGATTTGACACGAGAATTATTTTTTAGAGATGGTCGGTAAAATCTCTAAAAAATAATTCTAATGTCAAATCAAATTAATCAAAGATTAGTACATTTTCGCTAACCTATTTTTCAAAAACTCAAACTGATTTGACACTGCTGTTAAATTAACAGGCATGTTAGTTGAATAATGATTTGATCAGCCTTTCAGAAACTGGGTGTTAAACTATCGAAATGATTTTGCATTAGCATAAAACGTTGGATGAAAATTCCAATTAAGCTCCAATTGAATTATGGAAAATCTTATTTTAATTTTAATAAGGGTCTTTTGGTCAGTTATCGTTTTGAGTATTGATCTTTGACAGGGGTTCATTATGGATTCCAATACTACAACTCTTTTGCTTTGTTAATAGGAGTAGAAAAACAAAATAAAGATAATATTTTCATATTAAAACTTCATTATGACAAACTAGTCGTCGCTAAAAGTATTTTTTGTTATTCTAATTGAATTAGACCCAGCAAGCTTTGAATAAGTGTATCTAGAAAATAAAGATATTGATGCTGAAATTCTATTAGGAAGTGGGCAATTATAAAACTATCCTGCCTTTGCCACAGTCGCTGTCAAGTTTTAAAAGGGAAGCAATTTAAAAGTACATACAAAAAGAATATGTTTTAAATTGTTTTCTAACAACGAAATTACATTGGAATTGAATGAGCAAACAAAAAGCGATTTAACATCAATTTGTGTGGCATTCAGTCGCCTCACCTACATGGGGCGGTACTTAGAGCGCCCAATTCTGCATTTGGGCTTGCCTGTTTGTTTATACTATGTAGCAACTCTCTTGCTTGACTTAAGGCGAGTTTTCCCAAGAAATCTACTAGTGCACGGCGACTGCTTTATTGCAAGGAAATATAGTTGATAATTGCGTTGCGTCTAATGTCGCTTACGCGCTGTGACCGAACGAAAACGTTACTTTTTTACACATTTTGATTTTGATTTGTGGAAAACTGGAGTACACAATAAAAAATGTATTATTTTTTGCATTTTTCTAGACAATAAAAATACACATCTATTGGTAAAACTTTTATGTCATTTATTATTGTTTTTTTTCTAATTCACAGTTGTATTAAAATATTGAACTAGAAAATATTATTAATCAGGTTTCTGTCCTTTAGAATGTTTAGATAATAATTATGTTCAACAATTTCATATATGAATTTACGAATTGTATGTTTTATATTTGTGGCGGTACAGTCAATCGAAATTGCTTGAAAACGGAAAACTAACGTTAAACCCGTTTCCGGACGGCTATACGTAATAATTTGTAATGTAACGCATATCTCGTGTAATGTTACAACAATGGTTATTACAAAGTCAATTAATAATCATTTGAATGATACTACTGTTCGGAGGTAATCTGTATCACTTTAGAGTAATAACACGTAAGTTGATAAAAATGTGTATATGGTAACGACATAGCTTATTGTATAACATCGGTACTTTTGAAACAGTGGATAAGCTCGTTATTCTTATCAGTTAAAAGACGCCCAGAATCGATAGTAGGCAAAAAAGGAATATAGATTGCTGATTTTTTTGAAATAAAAATGTCATTGCATTTTTATACACGGCAGTTAAACATTATTTTTTTTATGAAGATTATAGCATCCGCACATGCTCTAGTTAAGTCCATACGTCTTTATTTGTTTAATTCTTCATTTTCATTAACGAACCAATCACTGATTTTTAAACATTAGTAATTTGTTAGCACATAGTTTTAAAACTCCAAGCACGTGTAAGGGTAGTTATTTCGCTCACATACCAGCGGCGACGTGCACCAGACTTCCCGTGCTTTCATCGAGCCCGCGGGAGGGCGCGCTCGGGGCGGCGAGTAATTAGCGCTGTGTTCCTTCCGCCGCCAGTCGCGACGCGCGCTCTCTGCATAATCCTGCGACCTCCTTTCGAGAAAAAATGCATTAAACACGTACTCATCTAGCCCTTTATGTCATAACACATATTATAGTGAAATAGAAAAAAAATTAAGCAACACAATATCTTATGTCAATAGAATTAAAGCGAGCAAAATCAAACGATGCGACTGAAATTTATATTTAATGACATAAGTTCGAAAAACAAATCAGTGTAGCTTATTTTATTACACATTAGCTTTCCGCTCCCAGCTTCGCCCGCGTTATTTTTGTTTTCCCGTAGGAATTTTATCTTTTCCAGTGGAAAAATAATTTTATAGCCAATGTTCATCAGGGATAACGTAGGGTGCTCAATGTGAAAGAATTTTTCAAATCGGTCTAGTAGTTTCGGAGCCTATTCAATACAAACAAACAAACAATCAAATCTTCCTCTTTTTAATATTAGTATAGATTTTAGTTTCATTTTTTGCATCATAAAATATGTCGTTGAATTATAGCCATATAACATCCAAAATAAAATCCTCTTATTCAATTCAAAATCCTATGCATTTTCTGCACGTATAAAATATGCTGTCCGCCTGGATTTATCTTAATCCCAAGTAACACACAAATAACTTAAACTTAAAATATAAGATTTCTCAAAAAAAAATGCTACATTGCTTTATCCTAGGAGTTGAATCTTGTTAAACTCTAAAAAAATAAACTCTACTTTATACACACTTTTAACCCCTATTTTAAGCTTTCCATTTTTTTATACAACAAAATTGGCAAACAAATAGGCTGCCCATTTAACTTACAAATCTACAAACCCTACAAGAACGGCGATGAACTTTGCCAACTTGTGACATAAGATGTCAAGTGACAGTACCCAGTGATTTCACTGCCTGTCTTATCCTTCCAACCGGAACACAGCAATGCCAGCACCGCACCTGTTTGGCGGCAGAAATAGACAAGTAGAGGTACAGATCGCGGCACATAAGTTGAACTAAAATAGCTGCCGTCTGCGCAGGAGTAGTTGTAAGCTATCGCGTGTCGCACTTCGTTTGAGATCCAAAAATCGTAGCAATGAGGCAGATTCACATAACATTTATTTTTACCATTACACCTCCGCAGACGGCAGCCATTTTAGTTCAACTTATATGCCGCGATTTGTACCTATGCAGCCGACTCTGGTACATACAAAATATTCTTCTGGTAAAACTTAGAAAACCTTTTGTTTTGCAACAGAGTTTTCTAAGATGACCTTCTTTGAATTTATATTTAATTTATTAATATCGGTTCAGTGACTTTTAATGAATTAACTGTACCATTCTAATTTTTAACCACAAGTGGCTATTATTATTACTTGTTTTTATTGTAAAAGGTGCTCTCAAACTTGTTAATTTAACTTCCACTAATACTTTAGATCAAAACACTGCTGGGTTACTTACCCAGCAGTAAGTGCACGTAAGTGTACGTGAAATCATCAAAATAAAATATTCTATATATATTTTATTAGTTATTACGCACAAATATTTATTTCAATTGGCACGTCCTTTCTTACCATCGAGACAACAAAGGATTGTAATCAGTCCCTTCTCGCGTGCAATGCAGTGTGTATATCTAACATTTACAAACAAAGAAAAATACACTTTACGGCATACAAGGGAAAATTATTCTAATTTAAAAAGATACTTTTCTTATTCATATTCAAATTGTCATCGTCCTTTAAATTCCTCATAATCCGTCCAATTCTGAACCGTCGGGCGCCGCTCGGGTCCCAGTAATCAAGACGGCTTCGCCTGGATTTCATTTATCCCCACATAGATGTGAAGACCATTGTGATAGCATTTTTCAATGACATTAGAGTCTCAAGTGGAAACCTACGTAAGCTAGTCGAATTCTTCTCTTCTCGTACCAATTAGGAGAGCTTTGCGTTGAATGAAGAGGTCTTTATAATCGCACTCGTAGCGCATTAAGCCTAGTGAAAGTCGACAGGGTGTGTGAATGTGTTGCGCATTTAAAAAACTCATTACAGGCGGCAACCGCGACGCGGACGAGTGGCGTCTTTGAAGGCCGCGCGCCGCTGCTGCGGTATTATTCCAGATTATGCCCGCTTCCATACAAATGAAATCTCGCTTAAATCCACTGCAATTTCGGACCGGCAAATAAGGCTCAAAAGTTGTTTTACTGCACTCGCTCTCACTTGCCCAGAAACATTTGGAATAAGAATTATTTGCGAAAAGTTTAATTGTAACGTCATTAGCTGTGAAAGCAAACAGATATCGAAATGTACTTAGCGTATGGTATAGGTACAAAGATTACGCATACACATGGTAATTTGGGAGTTCGACCGCCCTTCGTCTGGTCAATGGGAGACGGGTCTAAGTGTAGCGAGGTCGCTCGGAATAACCATTACATATTTAGTTAGTATGTCCCCGGAGACTGCGCTTGCGGTTCTTGCCATTAGCACGATTGAGCACTGGCCCGACCGAAGCGATACTTTAGATAGGTACCTGTGTGAAATCGTTGCACAAACCTGCTGATCTCAATCGTATATATGTAACGCTTAAGACGAGGTTTCCCAGAAAATCTACGCGTGCACGAAGACTGCTTTATTGCAAAGTTATAATAGTAGATTATGCACCAAGGGATTAAAGCAGTGTCTAACGTCACGGGCGCCATATTGAACCCCGAGCGCAACGAGGGACTCTAGAGTTAACTCCTGAGCGAAGCGAGGGAGTTATTTAGAATCCTAAGTGAAGCCAGGGGTTCAAGTCGCCTAAGACGAAGACGCTGCTTTATTCCAGAGGTGAATACTCTACTTTTCATACCATCTGCGAGACAATAAAAACTCAGGGCTCTATAACCAATTACTTATGTGGTAATTTTCATCATAAACACTGTCACATTACATTATCATTATCGCTATCACTATAACTATGGTTAAAATTATCACATAATTATGAAAAGCATAAAATAAAAATAAAATTTTTTTTCAAGCACAAACACGTCACGCAATAATTTTATCTTAAGTTAAGCTTGAAACAATATAAAAAATAATAATATAATATAACAAGTATGAACTTAGTCTACCCATCGATTTACAATACGATATGATCAGCTGCTGGACCCTGTCAATCACCTTTAGTAGCACGCAGGACGAGTGTTAATTTTTTAACAATAAAATGTTATCAAATAAATTTCTTTTATTTCTCAACTTCGTGATATACATTTATAACACAAATTAATTACTATACACATTGACCCCAAATAAAAAATAAAAAAGCTGAAGCACCTGGACATTTACTTACGTTTTTTAACTTTTTCAATAATGCACTGAATAGACTTCTAACTAAAGAGACTGTATTCGATTGATGCCACAAATCACATTTCACTAAGCACTTAATTAACGTAAGCAACAAGACATTCCAATTTTGAAATACATAATTGGCGGCAAAGTTTTAGCTGTGAAAACAATACAACGAAATACTGTTGGTGCACATTATGGAACAAATTGTAGAAACATTCTTTATTTTTAAATATGCCGCGTAATTTTTCCAAATGAAATGATTTAGTTCGCTGTTTATCCGCCGGCAGCGTTAGTGTTCTTGCTTTACTCTGCTTTTTATTCGTTTTTATCGATAGTTTAATGGTGGCCGTCAAAAGATGGTGCTTTTAGCATAAAATATTTTATCAATAAAAATAAAGTAAATTGTAATTGCTTATTTTAGCTTGCAGTATTATGTAGGTAAATAGTTTATAATTTTGGTAAAGAAATTATGTATTTAGATTTTATAAAAACATTATTTATACAGGTAGAATGTCTATTTGTCTCTAGTGGATGCATGCTACTGCTGTATGGACGTAGAACTTTTGCCTTCCTAAGCTAGCATCTATGCTAAATTTTCATACGAATTTTATGTTCCAAATTTAAAACACTTTAATCCCTTGGGAGTTTCATACAACATTATATCCCTGGGGATATAATGCAACATTATATCCCTGGGGATATAATGTCTTGCTTTACGTTGAAGTTAAGGGGGTTATATTTGAACATTGTCGAGCAGGTGGTATGAAAAGTTGCTTTATGCATAGCTTCTAATGTCGCTTACGCGCGGTGGCCGAACTCAAAACGTTACTTTTTACACGTTTTAATCGATTTTTGGAAAACTGGGGTACTAAATAAAAATTGTACTTTTACAATTTTCTAAACAATAAAAATGCACGTCAATTAGTAAAACTTTTATGTCATTGATTATTATATTTTCTGATTCACAGCAGTTTTAAAATATTGAACCGAGTGATCTTTGGATTTTATTTCTATCGAGTGAAATATTATTAATTATGTTTCTGTCTTTAAGAATGTTTAGATGAAATGTTAAAAAGTGGCACATATGAATTTTAGAACTGTATGTTTAATATTTGTGGCGGTACAGTCAATCGAAATTGTTCGAAAACGCTCATTGAGCAAAAAACTTACCTTCTATTTCAATACCCGTCATAGCTTTTCTGCATTACCACTATGCGTTGTGGTCACGTAGAACAGCTAGGACATGAATTTCGCTATGGAATCTTTCTGTGATTGCTATAACGGGTTGTGAGCGTTTTCAAAAGAGCTATCACACGAATTTCGTGATGTGGGTGTTATGTTGTAGGTATATTGACTAAAAATGCTGTGGGCTGTTTTTTCGCTGAGCTGCGTTTTCGGACTTTGAGCCTAATATTCTAAGTTATTACAAGTTTTTATTTACTTTCACCTGTCCCGGTGTCTGTAATGAAATCTTGAAAGTTCAATTTTACCCACTTTCCGGTTTCCTATTGAGTTGCAATTTAGCATGCATATGTATATCGCGTGACAATACAATATTATGATGACATGGAGCTGATCTAATGCTGGAGCTGAAAGGTGGTCATAGAGACTCCGCAAAAAAACGAAACAACTCCATTGAGTTTGGGCTCGTTTGATTCGTATGACGAGTACTAAAAGCATGTATTCAAAAAAATGTTTTTTAAATAATTTATTTAGTCACCAAGACAAGCAAATTGAATAAATGCTATGGGACCAATCTTGAAATCTCGAAACTTAAATCAGCTGTTTCATACAAAATATGTTCAACATCCACCTAGATGTAGAGCTGCACAGCTGATTTTTTTGCGATCTCAGAATTGGTCCTATAGTAAAAGTTGTTCAGTTTACTTGTTTGAAAAAGCACACAAAATTTGGCCCCTGCTTAAAAAATTACCTGTATACTGTATACAGGGCTACTTTTTTATCACCCTGTAAAATTTAAGGGACGCTTCAGGACACATACACTATTATACAAGGTTATTTTTTAATTATGACAAAAATTTTGTGTGCTTGTTCAGACAAGCAAACTGAACAACTTTAACTTTGAAATCGCAAAAAAAATCAGCTGTTCCATACATTTAGGTTCAGTGAATGTTGAACATTTGTATGGAACAGCTGATTTTTTTTGCGGTGTGAGGAACTAAGGAACTGGAAACGGGATTTAAGGTAGAAGGGAGCTTAAGGGTTGAATAGGATATTGTACAGAGTGCAAACAATTCTAAGATTTCTGCGGTGTCGAACAGGAAGTTAATCACCAAATGCATCGACAATTTCTTATTTTTTTAATAAGCTAAGCAAAACTCAGCCAATAAACTGTTCTCTCTTATACCTACATAAATAGTGAAGCTTAACGTAAAATATTGACTCCACTGTTTGCCGCAAGTCTGACTCGTATAGATGCAGATGAGAAAACTATTTGTCTTGCCTGATCGCTGGGGCTTGATTAAATCGTGAAACATTTAGTGGTGTTTACCTGCTGGAGGTAGCGGCGCTTATCAGCTAGCGAGCATCCCACGCAATAACACGGGCGAGTCGCGCCTTCTTAATGTGGTTCGGAACATAATTTAATCCTGCCTTGTCTTGTGTTGCTTACGTGCACTGCTACATTGTTGTACTACGAGCTAACAACAAGTTATTCATCGGGCTTATTAAGAAAAAAGATTGTTTCGTTTAAAATAAACAGAAATATTGCGTAATAAACAATGAAAATGATTTTTATATGTAGTAATATTGAGATTAGAATAAAAACAGCGAGCTGTGGAGCAGGCGGAGTCATTCATCAGAAATCTTTTTCATATGAAATGTTACAGAAAAAAATGAAAATGTTATGCCGACTTCAACAAAATTCTAAAAGATTAGGTCGTCATCATTTCATCCGAGAGACGCCCACAGTTGGACAAACCCTTAGCATGCAGGCTGTCCAGCTGATGGTAACTGGGAAGTGGCTACAGTAACTTTTAGTATAAGTGGTTCCTATAACACTTGCAAATCTATAATCCCTACCAAGAGATAGGATCTCCACATCAATCTGAGGACCTATTACCGATCTCATGGTTTTGCAAATGGTATCATATTTATGATATCATAATGCAAAACGAAAAGTACGATTTCTTGTCAGATTTTTGATCATTTATTCATTATTTAATGATGACATCATTTAAATTATGCCATAGTGATGATATCAGTGGAGATCGGTAATACGAAATGCAGCATTTCATGACTTTTTTTTTCTCAAATTTATACCATGTCATACGATGAAAGATCCATAATTGGCCTGCTGGGCCTCTATTTTTCAATCATTCGCCAGGCATCGAGTGTTCGTTGATTTTAATTGGTTTTCCTTACTTGGTAATAGTACGTAATGTACGACTAAAATCAATATAATTTTGATTTTCCTCGAAAACAAAACGAAAATATAATAAAAAAGAACGCAGACGACGTTCAACGAACACTCAACGCCTGACGAATGATTCAAAAAATGGCCCCTGTTCCACGCCGCTCTCATCCGGCGACCTCCAGCGACCTTCATGAGATCGTCAGCCCGACCTATGGAGCAACTACCAATGGTGTATCTCTCGCTACGTGGCCTCCTTTGACACATCCGATTTAATAGTCACAAGTCTTTTGCGAGCAGGGTACCCTGACCCATACCTGCATGCCCCTGCCACATGGTTTGCATTTTTTTGGGCTGCGTTGGTGACCCGGGTCCTCTGCAGGATCTCATCATTTCTGATTGGTTATTCCGGGCCATCACACACATTTAAAATTAGTCAATATATTGATAACATTGAATAGATTTTGATTTGGATTGTTCTGTTGAATTTAATGTAAACCTATAAAAAATTGTCATAAAACGTTTAAAAGCTTAAGAGAAACAAATACAAGGTTACTTTTAGTCTTTCTGCAAAAGCCGAATTTTGTGTGACATTCAGACAAGCTTTAACAACTTTTTCTGTGGAACCAATCTTGAAATCGCGAAAAAATCCGATGCTCCATACGTTCGACGTCCACTGAACTTAAATGTATAATCTTTATGAAATGTCAAAAATGTACTGGCTTAAATGCCCAATAGATAATTAATATGCGAATTTATTTCATTTCCAACAATATACATACGTACGTATACGTTTCAAAAATAAAATCTTCTTTTTGTTGAAGTCGGTTTTAAATAAAGTTTGAGAAGTTTGGCGTTGACTTTGGAATTTTTAAAGGACTCATGTCTACGTTTTTTAACTCATCGCACGGGCTTGAACGGAGGTCGACGTTCACATAGTGATTAGGACAGATAAATGACGGACATTACTTGTAATGAATGTTTAGGTGGTCGTAATCGCATCGCGTAAAGTGTCGGCGCCATTACTTCACAGCTGCTGTTGCCGAGATATTGCCTTAAGCACCATTTACCGCCTCCTGTGGATTCGTGCTTCCCAAAACCACAAATACTTTAAACCTTTAATTATTTGTATTTACAATTAGGTATGATGTACAAATATAATAAGCAGCTTGATAATGACGAAGCCATTAGGTTCTTGAGCGACTCTTGGTTAAGGCAAATTTTGAAGCTCGGATGTACTTGTAGATGCAGTAACTTTCCACTTAGCATGTGTGATGTCCGTGGTGTCCGTGATTACTAATTCTTCCCTTAAACTAATTGATTCCGATAGAATGATTTGACTAAGCGTATTTCATTCCACGACCCACTGTATTTGATATGAGTGCTTTACTTCAAAAACTAGAGGCTCGTTTATGGAGAAATATATATCTTTTTTCAACAAATTTCCACAAAGTGTTACTGATTTGCCTTTTCATAAGTTTAAATCGCATGTAAAAAAGAATCTTATGAGTAAAGGCTATTATACAGTCAACGATATTAGAATGATGACAATGCCCGGTGTAAATTTGTAGAAATGACTAGTTATGACTCGTTTGTAGGTCCATGGTTATAACGTAAAGAATTGTAGTTGTGTTTTATTAACTATTTATGTAAAAATATTGCTGTGTATCATCATCATCATCATCACAGCTCATATACGTCCCCACCGAGGGGCTCGAGCCTACCCTATGTTAGGGTGATTAGGCCTTAGTCAACCGCGGATTGGTCGACTTCACATACACCTTTTGAATTTCTTCGCAGATGTATGCAGGTTGCCTCACGATGTTTTCCTTCACCGTAGGAGCGTCAGACAAATGTACATATGAAATTCGAAACGAAAAACACAGTGGTACATGGCGGTCTCGAACCCGGACCTCCCGATTGGAAGACAAGTGCCGAGTCCACAACGCCACCGACGCTCATGACCATCTTGCTGTGTATGGTAACGACATAATTTATTGTAAATGTTGTTACTTCTGAAAAAGCTGATAAGTTTTTTGCGCCCATTTTTCTTATCACTTGAAAGATGTTCTGAATGAGTGGTAGGTAAAAAATTTAAAAAATTCAAAAGAGCTTACTAACAAGTCATGTTTATATAAAAACTATTTTGATTTTACACACTACTTATCCTTATGATGATTTCGGAGGAGATCGGGGATGGGTTTAGTGGGTATTCGCTAACAGGATATTTTAATGTTTCCTTTTTTATAAGTATTAATTACAGCAAGTTTTCGAAATTATCATTAATATCGTTAAACATAAGAGAACTGCACTGGTATTCTAAATACAAAATACTTACTTAATTTTTTAAAGTTCCTTCAGCAATATATTCAGTAGCTCCAGTTATACTGAGCACATCAATTTGAAAGCGTTAGCATTTGAAAGGTGTGTCGATGGAGGAGTCACAATTTCCTGCACTTAACAACACAGGAAGTAATTTGACGAGTCATCAAACGACGGACTCCGATCGACGTGACTTCATCAGTTGAAGGTTGCTGTTTGGCACCTTCCTAACATGCAATTAGTCGATGTTTCATGGAATAATGAAACGTTTGCATATCTTTTTGTCTATATACCTAGTAAGGTTCCTGCAATTAAGTACTTATACAAGGATACTTTTGAAGCAGAAGACACATTTTGTGTTTTTTTCAGACCCGTAAACTTAGACACCCGTAAACTTACTATGGGACTTATTTTGAAATCACGTAAAAAACATAGATGACCGGAGCCATTCATCATATACTGAACCTAAAAGTATGGAACAGATGATTTTAAACTCAAAATATGCTAATTTGAGAGTAAGGGTGGACCGTAGTTTATTTTTGTTTGTTTTTTTTTTTTGTAAAATGACGTCACCGCTAACTTTAATATCAAGCGAGCGTTTTCGTGCGATTTTTAATTTAGTAATTCAATCTAATAAATAACGCCTGTATGAGAAAATAGTTGTAAGATTTGTATAAAAAAGCCTGCGTAAACTTTAAACTATATTTTCTAAAACTGTCTTATAGCCAACATAATTTTATTCATAAAAATATCTTTAAGAGTTAATCTTTATTATATCTATACTATTATTATTTTTTTATTGATAATATAAACAGAAAATTGAAAAGAGAAATTGATTTGTATGTTTGTATTGAATAGGCTCCAAAACTACTGGACCGATTTGAAAAATTCTTTCACCATTAGAACGTTACATTATCCAGGAGTAACATAGGCTACAAAATTATTTTTCTTACTGGAAAATATAGAATTCCCACGGGAAAACCAAAACTACGCGGGCGAAGCTACGTAAAGTAAATCTGCTATATAATAGGCTACAAAATTATTTTTTCTACGAGAAAATATAAAATTCCCACGGGAAAACAAAAACAACGCGGGCGAAGTCGCGAGCGGAAAGCGAGTATACAATAAAAATGGAGTTCTATTGCCCGAGTCAGTTGAACTAATCTGGATACATTTCTTTTGCATGTTGATACTTTCATTTTTTTCATATTTGGATGGCCTGTTTGGATTTAATATACTTATTGGACGTAAAAAAGTGATGCAAATTACTCGTGCACGTATTATTGTGCGTGCGAAATGCAAATTACTCCTGTGCGTCACAAAGCCTCTGAGACTGCACAAAGCCTTTCAGAAATCACATTAACAAACAACATAATTTTAAATAACTATTAGGTAAGATTAAGACGCGAACAAGTTTCGTTCGCGCAACCGCAAAGCTGCAAGAACAAAGCATCCAGTCTCCAGATCAGCTCAGCACTAAAGTTCTAGAATTGAAAGACGTCCAAAGAGCTCCCCTCGAGTGTGAATAGTCTGCAACAAAAGTCTACAAATCGTCGGTTGGTCGGGATGCGCCGTTCGTCCGTCATCAAAGTTGGGGAATTGTGGCCATCTGCTGCGCGCCGCGTCGCTCTCAGATTACCGCGGGAGCTTCGTTTAATCGTTTTATTAATACGCCGACAAATCGTTTAACTGCGCCCAGTTCTTACAGGCGGGCGCTGCTTTTCTCACAACTTACCTTAACGACGCTTCAAACCACGGTTTATGGTGTAGATTTATAGAGAGGATTTCATAGATTGAACAGTTTTCATTTCATTATTATTTTTTGCTGATGTAATTAGTGATTGATTCACCTTGATCAGAGATTAAAATGAAGAACGATTTCAGCGAGCAAAGCATGTATAGCAAAGCAAGTTGCAAAAGCAATGGAACCGGCAGTATGGAAAGCGAAACACTGAAATTCCAAATAGGTGGGTAACATAGGTATTAAACTTATTAACTTTTTTAACAGACATTTTTATTATAATAAGCTTGGCTTGCATAATACGATGATCGTATACCTAAATACAATAACTAATAAGAAGAAAGACAATGAAAGACCAAGAAAAAAGTTCATGCTATAAGCAAAGCAGAAATAAAGCGTCCTGTCGTTTCAGGAAGTTAAGGGATCAATGTAGAGAGAACTGGCAATTATTCCGCGAAGAAAAGAAACAGAGCATTTACATTTTGTAAGAAGTTGTCAGCTATAGAAAGCTTTACAAGCTGATGTTGATGCAGCTTAAAAATAAAATTAAAAAATGTGTCATTTTTTTTACGGCGGTGTCTTACAATTGATTATAACACCTACCGTACTCAGTCTTTTTTGCTAATTCTGTAGAGACTGTACACGTTTGCTAACACAGTTTATGCTAAGACATCGGGGCTTCGGCGGCGTTAAATATTCCAGACGGGTTCATGGCTGGCAGGGCTACACCAGGTAGTGCAGTCGATCCCGCCGCCAGTTATTAGGGATCGTAAATAATAAGTATTAAAAGCTTCTTTGCCCTGTTTTATTTACAGACAGTACGTGTACGGCTTACCGTGCCCACATAAATAATTGGCAAAGAAAACGTTGCGGCAACGTAAATATACGTAATGCATAAACGGTATGAGTCAGGTTATTCGGGGTTAGATTTGGAAGTATGCAATAATGTGGGGAGTCAACGACGGTGACTAGCATGCATGATCATTCTTTTAAAGTTGTTAATTTAGAAGATACTCTTTACATAGCAGCCTAACCTTATTTTTGTGTAAGCTTAACATCAAAAATAACTTTTTATTGACTAACAATCATATGGATTGTTTATAAAATAAATTTTATTAGAGTAGGTAAAATAATTACTTTTTGTGCATTATTGTGAATATTCCAGCAGTGTATTTATTATTGGAAAGTTATCTTAAATCTACAAGTTCTATTTTCGACGTCGCGAAAATATAGAAAAATCTTTAATCTTCGCGTAGATCAGCTAAATTACTGATATTGATTACTTCCTGGTCATTGGCTGCCTAGTTATATTATATGTTATACTAATTATCTATAATTTATGTTATTGTATGTGAATCTGATTTCTTGTTCCAGTATTTTAGCGGAAGAGATCTCTTCTAACCCGACAGTACAAATGAGAAACGTTAAGCGTAGATGTAAAGCGAATACTTTTCCTACCGCGTTAAATTAAATTATGGAGCCAAATCAGGAGAGAAGCGGTAACGCAGCCGATCTATGAAACGAAAGATTTTTCTAATTAAGTATCATATCAAATATTTCTATATGCCGTCAAAAATAGAACTCGTGGATATAATCTTATTAATAAAACATTCTTTAATGTGGGAAACGTACCTAGTGGAAGTGCAATGGAACAATACCTACTCACAAGAATGAGTTGAGGTAGTTTTTATAATAGGTTATGAATAATAGATAGATAGATATATAAGTCAACCTTAAAATGAAGATCAATTAAAAAAATATCAAGATCGAAAATAATAATAATGAAGACAGTTCCTTTATGGGTGTCTAGATTGACTCTTTATTTAAATTCAACTCTATATATGAGAGCCGGATACGAAGCGCTGGGAGGGGAGACAGTGCAAGGCAAGACTTTTCCATCACACGCATTTCAAATCTCTCGTACACATTTTTTACACATCGTTCAGCCCTCTAGCACATTATAGATAGATAACTACGTTTAACCCTTTCGCTGCCGAACAGTCGGATCCGAATGACCGTCCCGAATGTTTTGTTTGCTTTATTACTTGCTGGTGCCTCTGGCAAACGCGCGTCGTTTCGCACGCACACATAGACATGTAATTGAACTTGTAAAAACTTTCAACAAATATATAATATTTTCAATTTATATTTAATGAATATACAATTACACACATATAACATCAACATTATCAAAAAATAATAGTGTGGCACCTGGCGGGACTTTTATATTAAGTCCTTGGCAATGAATGTGTTAAGACGATTCAAAAAGTACCGTTTAGATGCCCAAAAAGATAGGGCTCTTTTTACATGTAGTCACAAAGCTGAGAGCACACGGAACAGCTCGCTGTTCGATATTCGAAATTGACACCCGTGTCCACCGCCATCGCCTATGATTGGATTAGCTTTGGAACGCTGGCGATGCACCGATGTCGGGCTCAAACGTAAAATTTTACGTGACCACTTTTCAGCCGCGGACTTGTGACGTGATTGCATACTAAGAGCGTCGCCTTTCATGTTCTCATAGCACGTATTATTAATATTCAGTCTGCGGTTGTATACGTGTTTAGATGTCTAGTAGCGCTGTATAATTTGAGCGCCTTGAAATATGAAGGATGAAAGGTGTATTGAGAAAAAAAAACAGTTTTCTGAGAAAGTATTGGTAATTTAGTAAAACTGATAATACAACATCTAGTGGTAGTTAAAAAAACTGGCTAAGTGTGAGTTAGAATCGCTCGCCGAGTATATGACTTCCTAACTATGAACATATTTACGGTTTTCAGATTTTTCTCCATCATATTGGCATGATTCTAGGTCAACATGAAGTACCCTATAGGTTTTAATTCCCTTGTGAAATCGCAAAATTTGCGAAAATATGCCACATCTTTTGAACGCGATGACATACAAGTATGATTTTTCCCAGCTAAAGGTGACCGTAACCCAAGTCATCATCCCACCGAGGGGATCGAGCTTTTTTTTTTTTTTTTTTTTTTCGGGGGGAAATGTGCAACCGCACCGTACCCGCCGTTGGCTAGACGGCGGGCGTGTGTGGGGCTGGCCCGGCAGAATGCCAGGCCGACCCACTAAAACCCCCCGGTGTTCTCCCTGCCCTTATGGGCGCGCATGGTAAGGTCCACACTGCGACTACCACTACCAGCGCCACGGGGATCGAGCCTACCCTAAGTTAGGGTGTTTAGGCCTTCGTCAACCACGCTAGCCTAGTGCGGAGTGGTTTTTTTTTTGAAGGACCTATGCTGTTAGCCGCAGATGGCTGTTACAGCTTCACCTTGATTATTTGTAAGAAGGCGAGAACTGGTGGGTCCTCAAGCCTCGTTTGGCTTACCTAACCTGGTGGATTTCTAGCTCAGAGAGGCATCACCACGGGGGGTGTCCCGCTCTCTGAGTAGAGTCACCAGGCGGTTATAGCCGGTGCGGGGAGCGGCTGCAACGCGAGCGCGCCTCTGAGGCTCGGACGCTCGAGTTCGCCGTGTAGTGGAGGGTGGGGAGAAGCGACCAGGCACATATCTGTACATGGTATATCGCAAACTGTGTAGACCGGGCCTTCGCACTCTTGTTCTACGAGTGCGGTGTGTGGGACTAGTGCGTGAGTGTGCAGTGTTTGATAGTGAGTTGGAAGGCGGAGGGAGAAGATCGTTCGCTCGTGTGATCGGGTCGGGGGGGGGGGGGGGGGTGCGGAGTGGTCGACTTCACATACACCATTGAATTTCTTCGCAGATGTGTGCAGGTTGCCTCACGATGTTGTCCTTCACCGTAGGAGCGCCAGACAAATGAACATATGAAATTCAAAACGAAAAACTCGTCGATACATGGTGGTCTCGAGCCCCGGACCTCCCGATTGGAAGGCAAGTGCCGAGTCCACAGCGCCACCGATGCCAAGTATCTATATACTAATATTATAAAGCTGAAGAGTTTGTTTGATTGTTTTTTTTGCTTGAACGCGCTAATCTCAAGAACTACCAACTTAAATTGAAAAATATTTTTGTATTGGATAATCCATTTATCGAAGAAGGCTATAGGCTATACAACATCACGCTACGACTAATAGGAGCTGAGCATCAATGGAAAATGTTGCAAAAATGGGGAAAAAATGTTCGACATGTTGTTATTTCCCGACATCCACGCGAACGAAGTTGCGGGCACCGCTAGTACGATATAAATTTCAGTTTGATATCTCTACGCGTTCCCGATAAAAAGGTGTTGACAGACGGAGGACAGACGAACTGAAGGACAGACGGACATACGCGTAGACGGACAGACGAACAACAAAGTGATCCTATAGGGGTTTCGTTATTTCCCTTTTGAGGTACGGAACCCTAAAAAGGTAAAGTGTAAACAAGCTTTTAAGGTTGTGTACAACAAAACAAAAAAGGGACCCCTTATGGTATCAGTCTGTTGTTCGTTTGTTCCTCTATCTGTCTATCCGTCCGTCCGTCTAGACTCTTTTTTTAGGGAACACGTAAAGATATCAAACTGAATTAATTTAATGTATTTAATTCAATTCAGAATAAGTTTAACAGTACAGACAGACCAATGACTTATACATAAAAGCACAATAAAATTTTAAAGAAACTAAAATAATAGCACAATAAAATGTCAAATAAAAAAATGTCGAATAAAATATAATTTTTCTGAAATCTTTATCAAATACTCAGGCTTACAGTCTCTTTCAGCTGTAAAAAATCATACTTGTAAGTCGACACGATCAAAAGATATAATCGCTTATGTCGCATTTTTCGTAAATTTTTTGTCAAGGGACTCAAAACCTCCTTCTACCTAGACTCCAAACCAGTTCTACTTCTCGTTGACCTAGGATGATGTATGAAATTCGGCAAGAGTAAAGTCTTGAAGCACATGTCAAAAAATCTGAAAATCGGTAAAATCGCACTTGGCCGGTTCTTTAAGGTGCACGATGTTTAACTGAATAAACATTCTAAGCTGTCTTATTTACACACTAAACAACATTTCCAATTGAATTTATGTAAAATTTCAAACAACAAACATCAAAATCATCAAAAACAAAGAAAAATCATTGAGGCAACCTGCATACAGCTACGAAGAAATTCAAAGGTGTGTGTATGGCCCTGACTTAGAATAGTATCGAGCCCCTCGGTGGGGACGTATATGAGCTGATAATAATGATGTAAAATTTAAGTAAAAATTTCAATTTAAGTTTTTGAAAATCATTATTATCATTATTTACAGAAGTTTAATTTTGCTTTATTAGGTTCAAGTTTAACCTATGCAAAAAAATTGGGATTACCTGTTATAGTCTATTTCTCAATAAGTGCCACTATTAGATTAAATCTTAGTTAGATTTTAAATCTTTTACAACCAAGATTCACATTTTGCTGGTAAAACTTTCAATTTACACGACGTCAGTACAATAATGTTCAGCTCGGAAGTACGAGTATATTACAGTTTCTGAACGCATCGTATGTTAAACATCTACATTTAATGTGTATTTTCTTAATGTTCTGTACTCATTCTCGAAGGAAAATTTATGTGCCATTTGCCGCACCATTCCTCTTTTCGTTTTGAATCTAGAACGGGCTGGGGGTATTTTGAGCATATTTATCATTTAATTTGTAAAGCATCCCGAAGCTGGCTTTTGGTGGAGCTGCGTTCGTTTAAAAGATTACGACTAAGCTTTAAGAGTTGAATGATTCATTGAAGCGAGTTGCATAATTCAAGAATTTTATTACAGGTCATAATGCGAAGACGGCCATCTAAATCTTATAAGAATGCCGTTACATCCACATCTCATTACACGTAACTTTGAAGAATTATGACTTGGCAAAGTCCTTTATTGGAAATACCTTCACGAGCCTGAAATATTGCTATGTCGTGAAGAGCTGAAATTTCTAATTAGACATTCTTTAGTAAAACTTTATTAAGTTTTTACTTGCTGCAACGTACCTAATGAAAATGCCGCCGTGTCAGTCGCTCTTGAAGACTTTGTGAGAATGATTTAATTAATTTGCAATTTTTAATAGCATCTAGTATTTTTCCAGTGATGCCTGGGTACTTTTAGGAAATGTTTTCTGACTTGGAAAATGCGAATTTTCGTGGAAACATAGTACCGTTGAAGAGCTGTACCGTTGTACAGTACCGTAGTTAAAAAACTTCCCGACAAGAATTATGCCGGTTATTATATTAAAGTTCATTTTTCAACTTACTTCATAGAAGCAAATTTCTTCATTCAAAGTACCTACACATAAGTAAAAAAATTCATCCGTTTATTTGGGGAGTTATTAATTATCTGTAACCACTGATTTTGAAACCATCTGTTTCTAATCTGTGGATCCAGGGTTCGATTACCCATGGAGGCTAAAATGTTTCCGATTGGTTTGTTGGTGGCAGTACTTCTGGCTAGCTACCGCTATCGCCTACTTTGCTGTTGTTATAAAACCACAATTAGGAATGTTGTGTTTCAAAGAAAAGAGGTGAACTCTTTTTCCTGCTATTGTATTTTGGATATTTCGAGTATTTCGGGAAAACTCTTAAGAGCCCTGTAAACGATCAAACATGTTTGTCAAACTTGCTTGACAAACTTCACGTTTTCATCAAACACGACGTCAATCCAGATTCTTTTCAAACATATCAAACACGTAAGTAGTTTGTTTGTCAAACACGTCAAACACAGCCCTACACGAACAAACATGTTTGTCAAACAAGTAAATTTGACAAACATGTTTAATCGTCTACAGGGGCCATTAGGCACATCTTCAATCTTATTGTCACTCACCATAATGTGCAGAGGTAAAAAAAACAATTAAACGAAATTGCGTACCTTGTTCGGGACCGTCGTGTGCTGATTACTGACATGTTTGTCCTAGGATTCTTTATGCACTTATAAGCGCACTTAATCATTGTGCTGCCGAATCGCGGTGGAGGAGTTCGTGCAGTCTTATTTTAAAGTCATCTATCTGGGTTCCATATTACAGTATTGAACATTTTTTAACCTGTGTTGCAGCTGAGCGCAAAATGCTGCTGAAAATTAGGCTATTTCTGGTAGGAGTTTTGAAAGAAAATATGCATGTTGAACTTGCGTGTAATCGAAGTGAAAGGTTACAAAAATCGAGGAAAGGCGGGTTAGGGAACAATGATGAGCCAATCGCTTTATAATGTTTTATGCAATAGTTACACAATGAAAAGATTTCTTAAAAATCGGAGGTCCATGTTACAAAACGAGGCTTGTCGAGCTTTGCAATAAAAGAATTTTAAGACCTAATTATGTACCGTTGCATTCAGTGCTTTTTCTACGACAGCTAGACCTTTATTTCATACATAAAAATACAGGCATTTAAAAATAATAAATTTCTCACAAGTTCGCGCCGATAAAACAATTGACAATCAAAACAAAATCAAAAACAAAATGTAAAAGCCCGTGATTTGTTGTTTTTTAATCATCCATCATAGACAATTTTGAAAAAATAACTTCGACCGCGTTCAAATTAATACGTATACCCATTTAACCTAAAATAACATTGAAAATATAAATTTGAATAGTGAATACGTTGCCACATTTGTTGAAAAAAAAAACAGTTACTTTATATTTTACTAGTTTTCCGCTCGCGGCTTCGCCCGCGTTATAATTGTTTTCTCGTAGGAAAAATAATTATGTGGCCTATTACCTATATACAAAACTGTTATTTATATTAAGAAGCTCGGATAATAAATTTCATAGAAATTGGAGATTTTAAATATTTTCCAAAGAAACTTTCAACCCCTATTCATCCCTTGAGGGTTAAAATTTTTTAAAATTCCTTAGTGTGCGTCTGCATTTTGAATTAAAACAACTGTTACTGTCCAAAGGGGTGTGGGTAACTTTGTATGGACAAGTGGCGTCATTTTTGTTTTAAGCGGCCAATTTGTAGCCCTATTTTAAGTAAACATTATTTAACAAAGAAGTTTTGCCATAAGTAATATCGGAGCTTTGTTATGGGCACTTCAGTCGCGACACCGTAAAAGTGAATATACGTAATTCTGACGGGTATATAATAAGGCATGAAGAAGAAGAAGAAGCCCACATTTTTTTAATTTAAAACACAATATTTGAGATAATTAAATATGTATCTATAAAATGGTTTGGTTTTTATACATTTTGGTGAGGGAATCATTAAAAAGCCGGAACCTAACCTAACCGTGCATTGTGATTGGTTGAATCTAAAATATCCCACTTGGGTCGCTTCATGTTTCTGGCAAACAATGTCGCGTGGTGTTTATCTTGACTAGTATTAAAAATAACCTAATTAGTAGCAGTTTTCATTCATTTTAATAATAATTATTGGTTTTTACCAAGAAACTTCAAAGTGATATCTTGGCTTCGATATTATTTAGCTATATGTACCCCATAATAAAATTTATTTCTTTTGAATTGTTCTTCCAAAATTTACAACTTTCATGAATGGCCGCCAAAATTGAAAAAAGGCGCCAACTTTACCCCTGTCACGTTTCTACCAATAGCGGTTACGGTTGTGCGTGCGTCTATAGATGGGAACTTCTCCATTATATATAGATAAGCTTACTTATAGGAGTGTTCTTATGAAATCCATAGTCTTTAGTACAACCAGGAAATTATATATTTTTAATATTGTTGTCAGTTATCACATAAATATTATTATCACAGTTATTGTTGTGTTATATTTTTAATAATGTCGTGTGACGTGATATCGCGGCTACTGTAGTTTCGTGGCCTTTGATGCGTCCGCTTTTTGTCACTCTTTACGGATAATTTTAACCAAGTTTCAAAAAAAAGAATGATAATACGAGTATAAGACTGATATTAAAAAAATCATATGTCAGACAGTTTTAAACTTAAAAATTAGTACTATACTAGGTACCATCTTCATTGAGGTTGTTCGCGCATCAATTTAAAACATTATAGTGGTCATCTAGTGGCAAGAAGCAGTTCTTGTCGTTTTTTTTTGTATCAGACTTATATTATAATTATATTATAATATAAGGATACAAAAAAAAGTCTGATACAAAATAAACTATATTTTAATTTTTTTGGGAACTGGTGATGATTTCATCAGTTCCCAGAAAAATTGTCGTCAAGAATGTCTAGCTGTTTCTTAAAACTGGGTTGGGCTTTCCCGAAGAACCGAGAAAGCGACTTGTTTGTCGCCTTGTGTTTACTCGGCGCTGTTGCTTGGGCTACTCGCTCATTTTTATGAGTTATTGGATAGGGCGGGCCTGACATTACTTTTGTTTTCTTTCAGTTGTTTGCCTTTGAGCTTGTTCAGAGTAAAAACATTATTATTATTCCATTATGGTGCATAAATGAATGAAAATCTTTATTGCTTATAAAATAAGCTTATATTAGCCTAGAAGAGTCTAAGTATATTAACAAAAGGCTAATCTCTACCAGGCGCAGCCTGTGCGTAGAGGAAAGTTAACTTAAAAAGCTCTTATTTGACGGGTTAAATAAAAACCAGTAATATTTTAACTTATTCAAGTTGGCAAACCAGCAGACTAGCTACTTACGCCAAGTGGGCACTTGCAGGCGTATTTACTAGCTACAGTTGGTAACTAGAACTGTCAATTTTGAAAGAAACTTTGTATCCATTACCAGTTTAGTGATTATTTGTGTTACGGTGGCGTTCATAATTAAGTAATGGATATTAACTTTCTTTGAAGAATGACAGTTCCAGTTAGCAACAGACGTTAGAAAATAGGCCCGCTGGTGTCGTGGCTACAGCCCAACTTGTGACATAAGATGTCAAGTCACAGTACCTAGTAATTTCACTGCCTTACTTATCCTTTAAACCAGAATACAGCAATGCAAGCACCGCTGCTTGGCGGCAGAAATGGTTGGCTAGCTCTTGGTATTCGACCAAGAAAAATTGGATCTAGACGTAAAATACTAAAAAAATGGCAGTGTGACGGTTTGAAGGTGTGCAATTACCTTACAAGTTGGTAGCGCCACCGACGCGTTGTCTCGTTTTTCGAATTTCCTATGTACATTTTGTCCGACGCTCCTACGATAAAGGAAAATATCGCGAGGCAACCTGTATACATATGCGAAGAAATTCAAAGGTGTATGAGAAGCATTGACATATTATATGTAATCTAGACAAGCTGTTGTGAACAAAAATTGTGTCACGATGCGGGACGCTGGGTGAGGCGTAGACAGTAGCGTACTCGCTCGCTCGTGTGAGAGTAAAAGAGACGGCAAAATTAAGGACATAAGGTCAAGGCGGTCAAGCGTAGATAGTCAAGATAATATATAATTACTCAGTAATACCACAATATAGAGAACGATACAGTAGCCCGACTCCATATAAAGGGACGAATCGGCGCACGCACACAATTACTCGTACAAACGTCATTTACAAGTAGAAGTGGAAAAAACGGCTTAATATTTTAAAACGTTTAAACGTTGTACTTATTTAAATAAGCGCGCTTGTAAAAAAGCTTTTCGTTTAAATGCTTATTGTTTATTGCGTATAATTATGTTTGCAAAAACGTTTAAGTACAACGTATGCACCGTTCTATTGCTAATGACAAAAACACTATAGGGATAGCTTTATACTATTTAAACGAAAAAACTGCTCTCATATCAATCAAATGAAAAATTTTTATTGATGGAAATATTAATATTCTTATTTTATTATTTAATAAACAATGTTTCTACGAATATTGCATCACGCGACTTAATTTATCAAGTTCCTTTCAAAAAAGTCCCACATTACATTATTACCACCTCTCGACATTAAAACTATCAAATTATATATTTATAAACTTTATTTAATCGCACTTTATACACACACGCATAACAAACGTAAATACAATGCTTATTTATACACGTATTTAAAAAAATAAAACGAAAGCGTACGTAAAAGCAGCCAGCCACAACACAACAAACGCGTACTTATCTCTCGACAGTGAAAAGCTTACTACTTTTTTAAACGAAAAGCGTGGTAAGCCATCCAATTTTGGGATGCGTTTTGGTCGCTTTATAACTCCAGCACGCAGTATAATGCCATCTAGCGGCGAACGTTCTATTTCCGATGCATGTATACAGAGCATGCTTTCAAAGTAGTAAATTTTATTGCGGGAGTACAGATGGCGGGACTAATGTATGTCGGTAAAAAGCAAAGCGTAAGTAAAAGCGTAATGTTTTGATTAGAAAAAGTCTGCTTTTGTACTTTTGTTCAAAAGCAAACTTTTTTAAGTGCTTTTCGTTTATACGCTCACCTCTATTTACAAGGCCGCCAAGCATGCTCTGAACGGCATAGCAACGCAGTGTCGCGCCGCGTGCCGGCCGAGATTGTTGTGCTCCACGTACACGCCGCTCCGCTCACGCGCGGCGTGTACGTATACGTTCACCGATCTTTCTGTAGGTTTTTAGCTTTTATGTCATACGAATTGTTTCAAATGTGAAAGGACGTTATAAGTAAAAGTTTATTTTTTCTTTTTAGCGCATTTAAATAAAAGCTTGTTTTTAAAAAGGTTTTTTTTTTGTTATCAGCCAACCTTAAATACAAAACCAAATTTCACACGTACTAACAACAGTGTTTTCAATTGTCACAACTAAAGTTTTAAGACATATTTTACGCAAAATTTGCGACATATCTTCACGGCAGCTCGGCTACTTAACGCGATCGACTAAGCATAACTGGTGCCAATTGTTTTGCTTAGTCGATTGCTCTGGTGTTCTCGGGCAATCCCCCCTTGGCGATAGTCCGACCGATTGGTCAGGCTTGCCCGGGTGCATTAGTAGTGGTGTCGTAATGTTGATCTTACCATACGCGCCCATAAGGGGACACCAGGGGATTTTAGTAGGTAGGTTTGGCTCTCTGCCGGGAGAGCCCCACACACGCTCGCCGTCTAGCCAACGGTGGGTATAGTGCGGTTACGCATTTCCCCCCCAAAAAAAGAAAGAAGCCATTTTATGAATGATTAAAGAATCGAGGGATGCTATTTTTTTACTTCGTTTTAATTATTAACTTATTCTCCCTTTTGAAGGGGCATTTTATATTAATTTTTTTTATTATTATTATTATTTATATACCTTTATTTATCTTCCCGGTTTCTCGACGACTAATCGAGGAAGGGGAGAACACCCCTCGGCAGAGGAGGCCAGACGGCCGAGGGTCAGGACGACAGAGAGAGGAATCGGCGGACTATTCTAGCGTTATCAAGCAATATGACCCGCTGAGGCCTCGCAGTCACCGGTCCGTCAGACAGTCCCAATCTCTTCAGTTGGTCGCGAAGAGAAATTGGGATGAGGCCGTTGGTTGAGACTACAACTGGTATTATCTCAGTGGACGTCACTTGCCACATATCGGAAACCTCGTGTGCCAGGTTCAGATATTTTAACTTTTTGTCAGCTTCGGCTTTCAGGAGGTTTTCGTCGAAGGGTGACGTCCACTAAGAACACACGCGACTCTGCCCGGTCCATCAGTACGATATCAGGCTTGTTGGCGGAAACTGTCCTGTCCGTAATGATAGACCGGTCCCAATATAAGCGGGCACGGTCGTTTTCGAGCACTGGTTCCGGCGAGTACTTGTAATAAGGTACCTTATCACCTATGAGGCCATATTTGAAAGCTAGCTCGAGATGGAGTATTTTGGCTGCTTGGTTATGTCTGTGCAAATATTCGGTATTGGCCAATACAGGACAACTGGAAGTAATATGCCTGAGTGACTCTCCAGGCTGGAGAAAGGCTCTGCATATGTCTTCTGTCCCATCCTTTATGATATACTTCCGGTAATTACGGGTCATAACGACTTGGTCCTGTATTGCACAGACAAACCCTTCGGTTTCCCCAAAGAGGTCCCCAAAACGCAGCCAATGCACAGAGTCCTTCGGGTTGACGTGGCGCTCGTGTAGCGCCATGAAGAACCTTCCATGCAACTACTTCTCCTTCCAAATGACCTCTCGGTCAGCGGTACTAAGCACTGCCGGTTTTTGCTATTGCTCGGTGGCCAAGAAGAGAGGGGTTAGTCCTTTGTCACACTCTTTGACAGCTTCGTGCAATTCGCTGCTCTCCGATTTCATCAGAAAGTAATTACGGAGTTTGTATATCTCACGGTTGTGCATGGTTTTCGCATTGAGCAATCCGCGGCCACTACTCTTACGTGGGATATACAATCTCATTACTGACGATCTCGGGTGGTGCATCCTATGGAGTGACAAAGTTGTGCGGACTTTCCTATCCAGGGCATCTAGTTCGGTTTGAGACCATCTGAGCACGCCAAAGGTGTAGAGGAGAACAGGCATAACCCAGCCGTTGAATGCCTTGACTTTGTTGGCACCAGACAGACAGCTTTTTAGCACCTTTGTTAGGCGCCCAAGGAAAACAGACTGATTTCTGTAACAGACTGTTTCATGACAGCCACATCCACACCCACATTCTGAGACATGCCCAGGTATCGGTATGATTCAGCTTCGGTGAGGGTGCGCATATCTAATCCTAAGGTATCCATAGCTTCCACACGTACTCGACCCCTGCACACATGAACGACCGCACACTTGTCTAACCCAAGTTCCATACCAATGGAGCTACTGAAGTCTCAGTGATTTTCAGCAACTCCGCCAGTTTCTGGTCGTTGGGAGCAAGAAATTTGAGGTCGTCCTAAGGAACAGATGAGTAACTTTGTGTCCTCCTCTCCGAAACTGAAAGCCTGCTTCTGTCCTATTCAGCAAAGTACTCAGCGGATTAAGGGACAGGCAGAACCATAGTGGACTCAGACAATCGCCCTGGAAAATACCCCTCTCAATCCTTATTCGGTCTTCTGTAGCCGACAGCCGCACCCCGGATAGCATAAGCTGTGTGCTCCACTGCTCCATGCAGGTCTCGAGAAAGTTCCGAACCGTATCGTGAATCTTATACAGCTCGAAGACTCTCTTCAGCCACGAATGGGGGACTGAGACAAATGCTTTTCTATAATCTATCCAGGCCGAGGCGAAATTGCGTCGGTTACGTTTAACCAGTTGGCCGACCACCGTGTCAATCAGGAGGAGCTCCTTTGCACCGCGGCTCCCACCCCTACAACCATTCTGAGTGTCCGCCATGATGTGATTATGCTCGATATGAGCATCTATTTTAGCCTTTAGAATGGATGTGAACGTCTTGTAGGTTGTACATAAGCACGTTATGGGGCGGTAGTTAGATGGATCCGCGGTGTTAGCTGTTTTTGGAGCTAAATGAGTGACCCCTGTTGTTCACGCGATAGCATGACGTTCGGGGATGTTACGCGCGCGCGCCATCTGCCGGCACAGTAGCAAGGTGTCGCCAGAGTGGATCGCATGACTGTCGTCTTACGTTATCCCGCGCTCCGGAGCTCGCGTATTGCACAGTGAAGAAAGTGAAAAAATATAAAAATCTAGAAAACCTACTCAGCTCATAGTACCGAAACATATTATTGTGCACTTGGTGAAGGATAGGACAATCAGCCCGTCGTGCAAGGTTAGTGCCCAATCTTCTCCTTACCCACCATCTTTTTTGATCCTTTCGAGCCTTTTATTTCCTTAAATTAGCGACCTATGGTCTATTAGTACATTCGTACGTCCCACATACAGTCCATTTCGGCCCCTCGAACCTTAAGACCAGCCCTGCACCTGTGCTTGTACGCAGTTACATACATCGTTATATTTTCAAAATAAATAAATTGTATAAAATAATCCCATTATATCCATAGTCGTTTTAGTAAGTGATATAACAACTTTTCTTTTCAAAATCAGCCCATTTACATTTATTGTAGCTACGTTTTTTTCCTACATATTTGTACATTTACCTACCTACCATTTTTACCAAAACGTGATTATCATTTTTCCACCCATATAAGTAACCTATTTACGTTGTAAAACGATCATCTATTCACATTCAGCTCATTTATAATTAACTTACACCAAACGTTCGATCAACAATCCACCTAAACGCTTGTTTGATTCCCATAAAATATCTATGTACTTACATGGTACATACCTATCCTTTCCTTCACCTACCCATTCGGCTCAGTGTATTGATTATTTCTCAATATCGAATAATAGTACCTAGACATTAATCGCGTTTGTCAAAAAGAAAACATTGCAAAGCGATTGAGTTACCGTTTTTCATATCGTACCTACACAATATACCTAGATACATTACGGGTAAGCCGCAGCTTCGTGCATAACTTTTATTCAACCGAATATACAGGGTGTCTCAGAAACAATGGATAAACCTTTAACTGTTGATAGGTTTCGTCGAGATCTCTCTAATCTCAAATTTTGACTTTAGTAAAAATATCTCGGTTTTCAAGATATTTGATAGTTTATGATTTTTTTTAAAAATGCCACTTTTTGTTGGTTTTTAATGTGCCATTTTTACAAATACGGACTTTTTCTGATTCAGTTTTTTTTAGCTTCTTACGGAATAGTTCAGCTATCAATAACAGTGGTTAAAATTGAGCTAGCTAATCACGAAGTGCTTGGAAAAAACAATGTTCCAAAAAAAATTAAATAAGAAATTATTTTTCTTCGTGTTTGGTCAGCTACCATGTAAAAAAAATGTATGACGCTCATCGTGCCCATTATCTTAAAAAAATGCTTAGTTATTCTAGTTTCAAAAAAAGTATGATAACCTATGCTTAATGTATCTCTTAAATTTTATTACTGCTTGAAAAGCAAATGGTATGAAATTTTAAAAAGATTTTTTTCGGAATAGTTATTAATTCTTAGTTTGAATAAAGAATTTGAAATAAAACAACATGAAATTTTAATTTTTTATTAAATTTACAATAAATGTTCGAATTGGCGTCCTTGCGCTCTGATACATGCCCTACATCTTTTTATAAAAGAAAGTTTGATGCGGCGCGCGTAACCAGACGTTTTTATGTGTGCAGCTGCATTTTGTATGCGAGTACGCAACTCTGTTATTGAGGATACTGGCCTCGCGTAGACAAGGTCTTTCAGACATCCCCAATAAAAAAAAATCCAAGGGATTTAGATCCGGCGATCTGGGCGGCCATAAAATAGGGCCGAGCCGGCCTATCCACCTTTGTGGGAAGTGTTGATTTAAATAATTTCTTACTACTATTGCGTAGTGAGCTGGGCACCCATCATTTTGAAGCCACATTCTCCGCCTCACTTCTAAATTGACATCTTCTAGCATGCCGGGTAAATCATTTTGTAAAAAATTAAGGTAAATTTCACTATTCAGTGTAGCTGGAAGTTCATATGGCCCGATCACCTGTCCGTCAATAATCCCCGTCCACAAGTTAACTTTAAATTGAACTTGGGACCGATCTTCCCTCATCAAATGTGGGTTTTCAACTTGCCAGCTATGTAGATTGTGGATGTTGAAATATCCATCTCTCCGGCATGAGGATTCATCCGTCCATAAAATTTTATTGAAAAATTGCGGGTCCTCCCTTATTTTATTTAACATGATTCTGCAGAATGCAATCCTGCGCGGATAGTCAGCAGGCTGTAGAGTTTGGACCCTTTGAATATGGAAAGGGTGCAAAAGGTATTTTTTCAATATGCGATGCACTTTGCTTCTATTAATGCCGGTTCGACGTGCAATTCCACGCACAGAACGTGTTGAATCTTCTTCTATTTCGTCGAGGACTACTACTTCTTCGTCGTCGTTTCTTTCTGGTCTTCCTGACCCTGCACCACCAATGCCTCTTCCTGGAAGCCTCCCTTCGCAGTACGAATTATGTACCCGAGCAAAAACTCGATAGTCCGGGTGACGTGCGTTGGGGTACCTAATACAAAAAATGACGTTATTAAATTTACTAATTCATTTAATTTTAAAATCTAATTAAACACGGCGTGTGACTATTTTTAGAAGGATAACATAATGTAAGACCCATCCTGATACGTTTAACTAAAGTTGCAATAAATGTGTGTGATTTAAAAAAAAATAAGATTGATTGAATTAAAGAGAAAATAAATAATCTTACCTCTCTGCGTACAGACGAGCAGCAGCGTTAGCATTTCCTCGACATTCGCCATAAACGAAATGCATGTTTGCATATTCGCGCGACGTGTACTGATGTCTAGGCATGTTCAGTGTTATGTATTGGTTGTCAGTTAGGTTTCACAGCACAAACAATATCCAAATCGTAAAGCTAGCCAAGTCCATATGATCACCAGTTGTCAATAGGTTTCACAGCACAAACAATATCCGAATCGCAAAGCTAGTCAAGTCCAAAATCACAGCAAAATGTCGTTTAAAATCATCGAAGCTCTATCGAATCTCTCGAATACAGAAAACACGCGTGGGTCACAACCGGAGTTCAGAAGGACACTAACAATCGTAACAAAGAACCCAATGATCAGACGCAGGTAAAAAAAGTCCTTCCAGGAAATTCGATAGCAGGTAAGGTTGCAAATGCTTATGACTCATGTGCAGTTAATGATAAGGCTCCTTTTTGATTGCGCATTGTGGATGAGACATGTGGCAGGCAGGGGCTACAAAAAAAAACACGTTTCTCAACTCTGTGACTCGCAAACGAATGTTTACAAATAAGCTTTAAGTGCTTATTAGTGGAAAAAAAACCTTTTTTTTTTCAAATTTTCATTTTATTTGCTATTCAACCAGTCAGAAAGTCAAGAAAGCATAAACTTAATACTGGAAAACTAAATTAACCGAATAAAATTAATCCGAAAAATAATAAATCCGACAAACAATCTTTTTAAAATTTTCATACCATTTGCTATTCAAGCAGTAATAAAAGTTCAGAGATTCATTAAGCATAAGTTTATCATACCTTTTTTGAAACTAGAATAACTAAGCATTTTTTAAAGATAATGGGCAGGATGAGCGTCATACATTTTTTTTACATGGTAGCAGACCAAACACGAAGAAAAATAATTTCTTGTTAAATTTTTTTTGGAACATTGTTTTTTCCAAGCACTTCGTGATTAGCTAGCTCAATTTTAACCACTGTTATTGATAGCTGAACTATTCCGTAAGAAGCTAAAAAAAACTGAATCAGAAAAAGTCCGTATTTGTAAAAATGGCACATTAAAAACCAACCAAAAGTGGCATTTTTAAAAAAAATCATAAACTATCAAATATCTTGAAAACCGAGATATTTTTACTAAAGTCAAAATTTGAGATTAGAGAGGTCTCGACGAAACCTATCAACAGTTAAAGGTTTATCCATTGTTTCTGAGACACCCTGTATAAGCTGTACCTGCTCTTATTTAACTAACACTTGATCGTTTTAAAGTACGTTCTTAAAACATACCTATACCCGCTTAGTCAAGCGTTGTTTAGGTTTTCCGATCTGTATGGTTTTGTTTCAGTAGAACGACAGAATCGGTCTGCTCAAACAACACTATTTTGTTTTTACTTTGTAACAATACATAACATTGTCGATCGAAACTAATATTACCTAACATAATTAATAATAGTAACATTATTCTACACTAACTACATTGTAATTTTAATAGGTATTGTATTTACACTTGGTAAAAATAACATGGAAAACATAGTGGTCCCTTAAACATATTTTCGTGATTAAGGGCCCACCATCCGCGCGAGCCCGAGCTAGTTTAGGTAAATTTCTCTAGTCTCTGTTTGTGTGCGTCGCTCACGCACACAAGCGAACTCGGTCGCGCAATCGGCACCAATCGGTACGGCCGCCTAGCAAAATATCGTAGATGTTAATTTTGAATTTAATAGGCTTAGAATAATAACACATAGAAGCCGAGTCCGCGCCCGCAAAGTGAGGCAACTCAAACTGAGCCATTCTGGCTCAGTTCACTACTCGGCCCGTCAGTGCTCAAGTAATATACGTGGCGAACACTGCTCCCGAAAAATTCGATGAAATGACGGTTTGTGCAGTAAACAGATGTCACAGTACATCTGAGAAACACAAGAAAGATTGTAACATTACATTTCATGTGTAAGTAATACGTTTGAACTTATATTTTTACGTAAAACATTAATCAAAAATAAAATTAAATGTCAATAATTTTCACTTGATATTTTATGAATATGTTGCCAGTACGGGGAAAAAATTCTCCTACATTTGGTTGTTTAATTAAAAGTCAAACATGTCTCAATTTGATTTTTTTTTCATTTAAGTAAATTCTGAAATGAAATTTTATGACAAAAAAAAACAACTTTACGCCTATTATATTATTTCCGCTTGCATTTGATAATATTTGCATGTTTTGTTCTCCTTTAAGGTTTCCTTCTGATCCAATCATTGCGGCTCGTTGGGCCGAAAAAATTAGACGTAATCGAAATGAGGACAGTTGGTTGCCTACTAAAAATACTAGAATTTGCTCCTTACATTTCGAGGATAAAGAAAAGTATGTTACTAAAGGTGGCCTATGTAGATTACGCAAGGGTGCAGTTCCAACTAAGGTAAAACAATTTTTTGTCGAAAAAATAAATAAAAGTGGGCGATTACTAACAAGGCTAGTATGTAATGGCTCTCTTCTTTGGCTAAGGCGAAGCATTATTTCTGACTTGATCATTTTTTCTTTTTACAATCTTTTATTTAACTTGCAATGTAAGTACCTATGTATGTTCGTGTGAAATCTTGCAACTCAATTTTGAAGCAGATATCTTTAACCGATTGAGCTGAAATTTTGTATACACATTCAGTTTGGATGACAATGCATGATTGACTGTGTGACATCATTCTAAATACAAGATGGCAGCATACCCACGATAGCGGACCAATTATTTTGAATGTACCCCTACAATATGGGTATCAAATAAAAGGTCTTGCTAAGAGTAACTCGAAAAATAATGTGACGTCACTATTAATCCAATATGGCAGACTTCTAAAGCTTGAAAATCAATTTTGAAGTAGATAACCGATTGAGCTGAAATTCTGTATAGACGTTCCGGCAAACGACCTTGCAACAATGATGCGTTGAATGAGAGAGAATCATTTAATAAAATCCTGCCAAAATTTCTAAACTCCCTAAAATCTTCATTCAACATTTTTTGAAACATATTTTCCATTTTTTGCCTTAAAGCAAAAAAAAAATACGATGATGACAACCATTTTACAAAAAAAAATTTCTTTGCCACATTATCACCCTGGAACAAGGTTTTCAAGTGAGCTACTTAATACATGCAAGGATGAGTCATGGTCTTGCATTGATACAGAGCTTCTGCCCTCGGACTCTCATACTTTTATTAGCACGGTCAACGGATCCCTCCGCTGGCTAGATCACTGTGTTGTTACTGAGTCCGCCAGACATTTGGTGAGTAATGCATCCATATTATATGATGTTTATGTGTCTGATCATATACCGTTACTAATAGAATGTAATATTAATTTAATTAAGCCTAAAACTGTAGATTTAAATATTTCTTATAGTAAAATTGTGTGGGGGAAAAGGGATGCACACCAGATCAATAATTATTTTCAATTTTGTAATGATAAATTAAAACAAATAGATTTTCCATCAGAGTTTCATGAATGTGCTGACAATATGTGTCACAATATCGAACATCGTTCGTTGTTAGACAGTATGTATAAAAAATTTATTTCTATATTGAAAGAAGGCGCCGAACGTACGCATTCAGGATGTGTGAAAAAGTGTCATAAGGGGAAACATGTAATAGGGTGGAACATGCATGTTCGCGAAGCTCACCGTGACGCCCGATTATCTTATCAACTGTGGTTGTTGCATAACAAACCTACTTGCGGTTTTGTTTATGAAAATATGTGTAGAACACGAAATCATTTTAAAGCGAAGTTGAAATATTGTCAAAATAACCAAATGCAAATTAAAATGGACATGCTAGCAACATGTCATAAAAGAAAAGAATTTTCAAAATTTTGGAATTTAACAAATAAATTAAAACATAAATCTGGAGTACCGCTGAGCGTTGCGGGTGTGACGGAACCCGCGGGAATTGCGAATGCTTTCTTAAAGTATTTTAAAGTAAGCTCACCTTTGTCGGACGTTGATAGTACAGTGAAAAGCGAGGCTGGGGCCACCGTGACTGGGACTCAAATTGTTCAGTTCTCTGCTAAGCAAGTCGCGAAAACCATACAAAATATGGTCAGGGGAAAGTCCTCCGGTCACGACGGCCTCAGCGTCGAACATCTTAAATATTCAGGAGTACACTTACCAAGGGTACTTGCTATGTTTTTTAGTCTGTGTTTAAGTCACAGTTACCTATCTGCGGAACTTACTGAGACGATTGTTGTGCCAATTATAAAAAATAAAACTGGGGATGCCTGGATGTTTCCAACTATAGACCCATCTCGCTGGCGACTGTGACTGCAAAAGTATTGGATAGTCTGCTTGATAAAATCCTTGCAGAACACATCGTTCTAGAGGATAGCCAATTTGGCTTCAGGCCGAATTTATCCACAGAAAGTGCTATCCTTTGTCTCAAGCAGACTGTCCAATATTACACAGACAGAAAGACCCCAATAATAGCTTGTTTTCTGGACTTATCGAAGGCATTCGACTTAGTAAATTACGACTTGCTCTGGCATAAGCTTGCTCACGATACAACTGTCCCAGCTAATATTATATCACTTTTGAGATATTGGTACAGTAATCAAAAAAATAGAGTGAAGTGGGCGGGCACATATTCTGATGTTTATGGGCTTGAATGTGGGGTAAGGCAGGGTGGGCTGAGTTCCCCTCGCTTGTTCAACCTGTATATCAACAAATTGATAGAGGAGCTCAATAGCACCAAAACGGGGTGTCACGTAGATGGTGTGTGTGTAAACAATATTAGCTATGCTGATGATATGGTGCTGTTGAGCCCATCTGTTGGCGCGATGAGGAAACTCCTTAAAGTCTGCGAAGGATATGCGGTGACACATGGGCTCAAGTATAATAGCAGTAAGAGTGAATGGATGGTTTTTAAATCAAGTGCTGTTACATACAAACATCTTCCAGAACTCTCGCTTTGCGGATCTCCTCTAGGTCGGGTTCAGAGGTTTAAGTACTTGGGCCACTGGGTCACCGATGACTTGAAGGACAACGTGGACATCAATAGGGAACGCAGGTCGTTGGCTGTCCGCTGCAATATGCTGGCTCGCAGGTTTGCACGCTGTACTGACGCTGTTAAAATTATGCTCTTCAAAGCTTACTGCCAGTCATTTTACACGTGCAGCCTGTGGACTAAGTTTACGCAAAGGGCATACAGCGATCTGCGTGTCCAATATAATAATGCATTCAGGGTGCTTTTGGGATTGCCGTGGCGTTGTAGCGCATCGGGCATGTTCGCGGAGGCGCAGGTCGACGGGTTCGCCGCAATAATGCGGAAACGTTGTGCTTCCATGCTGACGCGTCTGCGCTCCTCGTCCAACAGCATCCTGAATGTTTTTTCAGACAGGTGGGACAGCCCCCTTATATGGAGGTGGATTTCGCTTCATATTGTATAATGGAAAATGTTAATAGTTTGATTTTAATTTTAGCCAATACTAACACTAGTTTTAAGTCACAATGTTACTAACAAAATATGGATTTAGTCCGAAATAAATAATTTGATTTGATTTGATTATTGCGATGAATAGACAGCATCGAGCAACTTCTGCGGCGATGACTTTTTTTTACTTCTCCTAAATTATTTCATAGTTGTATGGTATATGCTGGCTAAGCACAGAGTTGATGCCGCTAATACTTCGACCTCCTCCATTGTTAAAAGTTCAAAAACAAATAAACGCATTGCGAAAATGTAAACACCTCGACGAGCTCGCGCGCTTTTCCGCGAGACACGAGCCGAGCCGCGAGCCGAGCCACGAGACGCGAGTGTAACTTTAGTATTAGAGTATAAAGTCAGGATCTGATGATGGGATCCCATGAAAATCGAGGGAAACGCTAATATAATAACAGCTCACCGAGGTATTACAAAATTTGGGTTTCTTTCACTAAAAAGATTTCATTCACTAAAAAGTAAAAAAAAAAAATTCAAAAAATAAAAACCGACTTCAAAAACACTGAAGACTTAAAAATAATATAGGAATAGGTACAGACAACATCACACTTCTATAATGAAGTCGGTGACAAATTTTAAGACTTTCTAGGAGATCATCGTTTGGCACCGACTTCAATATAGAAGTGTGATGTTGTCTGTACCTATTCTTATATTATTTTTAACTTTTCAGTGTTTTTGAAGTCGACTTTTATTTTGTAAAATATTTTTTCTCATAAAGTGTTCTTAATCACTATGCGTATACATAGAACAAAAACAAGAACATTCTAAGTTTGGCAGGCTTAACTTAGATAAGTGAAGCTTGCCAAACTTAGAATAATTAATTGTTCATTAACTGCAGTTTTTTTTTGCAATTATAACTCTAGCGATTTGAAAAATGTAATGGATTTGACAGTTTTGACAAGCAAACTAGTTATAGTTAAATTGTGAAATCTACACACTATATACAACACAATCGCAACTGAAAGTACGACAATAGTTTCAATTTCCCTCCTTTTAAGGAAAACTTTCATGTATTGGCAACATTGTTTATTTCACTGTGTGCGTTTCGTCGAGTGCTAACACGCATCTTACGCACACTTAAATTTTAATCTTGCCTCACTTTTGACAGACCGCTTTGTAGGGAACTATCGTTCTAGGTGTTATTATTCTAAGTTAATAGGTGTTTATTATTTACTGTGTTATACTATAGTAAATACAGGGATGTGTTTGATCAACTTTTATTTTTACAAGCATTTATTTAGCATGCACTGTATGTATAATGTAGATTTGACCACTTCTCGGTTTTCGATTGGGCTGAAATTTTGCACATAATAATACGTATATCGTGACAATGCAATATTATGATAACATGGAGCTGATCTGATGAAGGAACTGGACGGTGGCCATAGGAACTCCGTAATAAAACGACGCAACCCCATCGAGTTTAGGCTCGTTTGATTCGGATTGACGAGTACTTTGATCCTATATGCTAACCAGGATCTGATGCTGGAGCTGGAAGATGGCCATAGGAACTCTGCAATAAAACGACAAAACCCCATCGAGTTTGGACTCGTTTGATTCGTATTGACGAGAACTTTGATCCTATATGGTAGCCAGGGTCTGATGCTGGAGCTGGGAGGTGGCCATAGGACCTCCGCCATAAAACGACATAACCCTATCGAGTTTGGGCTCGTTTGATTCGTAATGACGAGTACTTTGGTCCTATATGGTAACCAGGGTCTGATGCTGGAGCTGGAAGGTGGCCATAGGACCTCCGCAATAAAACGACATAACCCTATCGAGTTTGGGCTCGTTTGATTCATATTGACGAGTACTTTGGTCCTATATGTTAACCAGGGTCTGATGCTGGAGCTGGGAGGTGGCCATAAGACCTCCGCCATAAAACGACATAACCCTATCGAGCTTGGGCTCGTTTGATTCGTAATGACGAGTACTTTGGTCCTATATGGTAACCAGGGTCTGATGTTGGAGCTGGAAGGTGGCCATAGGACCTCCGCAATAAAACGACATAGCCCTATCGAGTTTGGGCTCGTTTGATTCGTAATGACGAGTACTTTGGTCCTGTATGGTAACCAGGGTCTGATGTTGGAGCTGGAAGGTGGCCATAGGACCTCCGCAATAAAACGACATAACCCTATCGAGTTTGGGCTCGTTTGATTCGTAATGACGAGGACTTTGGTTCTATATGGTAACCAGGGTCTGATGCTGGAGCTGGAAGGTGGCCATAGGACCTCCGCAATAAAACGACATAACCCTATCGAGTTTGGGCTCGTTTGATTCGTAATGACGAGGACTTTGGTCCTATATGGTAACTAGGGTCTGATGCTGGAGCTGGAAGGTGGCCAGAGGAACTCCGCAATAAAACGACACAACCCCATCGAGTTTGGGCTCGTTTGATTCGTATTGACGAGTACTTTGATCTTATATGGTAACCAGGGTGTGATGCTGGAACTGGAAGGTGGCCATAGGAACTCCGCAATAAAACGACACAAGCCCATCGAGTTTTGGGCTCGTTTGTTTCGTAATGACGAGTACTTTGGTCGAGTTTCGTAATGGCGGCCATGCGGTAACAAAATGATAAAATATAAAATAATTGTAAAAAGATTTAAAAAAAGACGTCACCCCACACTTTTAATTTAAAGCCCTAATAAGACGAAAATAAATTTTAATTTATTACATGATACATTTAATATATAAAATTCTCGTGTCACAGTGTTTGTTACCAAACTCCTCCGAAACGGCTTGACCGATCTTTATGATTTTTTTTGTGTATATTCAGTAGGTCTGAGAATAAGTCGTAAACTATTTTTTATTATGGTGAAACGTAAGTTCTCCGTTATTATGGCGAAACATAGTTCGCCGGCACAGCTAGTTTTTAATAAAATATAAAAGCTTGTCGCAAGATTTACCTATTTTATAAAAAATAAATATTTTTTTCTTAGAATTACCAATATTTATTTATTTAAGGCGTACCAAGTAAATACATACGGGCAAGGTACTTAAACAGTTTTTTTTTATGAAGGGCCTGGCAAATGACCTCCTCCCGCCCGATGTTAAGCGGTGAAAGAGGCCCAAATGAGTTGACAGATAGAGGAGGGAGGACATCCATTATCCAACCTGCCCGCCTCTTGCCGGCCTAAAAGATGTTTTTCACACCTCTTTTGAAGGAACCCATGTTGTAGGATGGAGGAAACACGTGCGCAGGTAGAGAATTCCAAGTGTGGGATGAACGACAGAAGACTTACCGGAGGGGGACTCTGTACCCAGGTCGTGTGCTTGGGTACCTCCGTCTTAACTATTTCTGCCGCAAAGCAGCAGTGCTTGCATTGCTGTGTTCCGGTTTGAAGGGTAAGATATGGCACTGAAATTACTGGGTACCGTGTCTTTACATCTTAAGTCACATGTTGGCAACGTACACTGTGGCCTTTGTGGGGGTTGCAGTTTTACTGTGAATGTCACAGGAGCCACATGTATTATAGGTGACTTATACCACTTACCATCAGGTGGGCAGTTTGCTTTTTTGCCAACTAGGTAGCAATAAAAAAAAAAGAAGAAGGAATCTTGGAATTTCTTGGTACGGTGTGAAAAGGAGGATACAGTGTAAGGATGACTCCGTAGACCCTTACTCGTGTTTCTGTTAAGGAATGGAGAGGGAGGGATAAGGTTAAAGAGCTCCTCAGAGCATTCCCCGTGGAACATTCGGTAAAAAGCGCTAAGAGAGGCGATGTCACGACGAAGTTGTAGAGGCTCGAGGGTGTTAGTTGCCTCTACATCGCCAATTATTCGAATAGCGCGACGCTGCAATCTGTCCAGAGCATCGAGAAGGTACTGAGCGGAGCCGGATTGCGAGCAATATTCCACGCAAGACCTAACCTGAGTTTTATACAACAGGCATAGTTGGTCCGGCGCAAAATACCTACGTACCTTGTTCAGGACACCGAGTTTCCGTGAGGCAGCAGTTATAATGGATTCGAGTTTTTCAAAAAAGGGATCATATATGCATTTAAATTTCAGGACTGCACAGCATTGTCATGTGTGTATGACAATGCTGTATAAAACGTTATTTATTACAAAAAAATAAATATAATAATCTAGTTAAATTGTTTTATTGTTTATCCTAATTCTCGGGACAAGCTTTTATATTTTTATAAGAAAATATATCTTGTAATAAATTAAAGTTTATTTTCCTCTTTTAAGGCATTATAATATAAGCTTGTTTTTAAAAAATCTTTTTTAAAACTAATTGCTCAAATAATACGAAATATTTGAATGACTACCGAGTTTTTTATTGTTAGTTGTATCTACAATTATTTTAATTATTATATGTATATTATAATTTAGTAATAAACAAATATGAAATGAATATTTTCTTGTGCTCAACGCACTTTTTATTGCATTGAAGCCATTCGCTAGATTGTAATAAAAAATAAATTAAAGTTTATTTTCTTATTTTAGGGCATTAAAATAAAAGCTTGTTTTAAAAAATCTTTTGTGATAGCGGCCATCTTGTTTTAGTTTTTTTCATGGTGTACTGTATTTTACGAACTTTCATTTGATACCCTATATGTATACAGGCCCATATTGTGGGGATTGTACATAAAAATAATCTGTCAATTTGTGACGGCGGCCATCTTGGATTAGATTGTCTTTCAGAATATACTATATACTACAATTCATTCTACAATTCAAGCTCTTTCATTTGACACCTAAATTGGGGAAGGTCGCACAAAAGAAATTGATGGGTTTGCGTATGGATATTATCTAGGCTAGGCTCAAAGTACTCATCAAGAAAAATCATATAAGACCAAAGTACTCGTCAATACGAATCAAGCAAGCCCAAACCCGATGGGGCTGTGTCGTTATATTGCGGAGTTCCTTTGGCTACCTTCCAGCTCCAGCATCAGACCCTGGTTACCATATAGGACCAAAGTACTCGTCAGTACGAATCAAACGAGCCCAAACTCGATGAGGTTGTGTCCTTTTATTACGGAGTTCCTATGGCTACCTTCCAGCTTCAGCATCAGACCCTGGTTACCACATAGGTCCAAAGTACTCGTCAATACGAATCAAACGAGCCCAAACTCGATGGGGTTGCGTTGTTTGATTGCGGAGTTCCTATGGCCACCTTCCAGTTCCAGGATCAGACCCTGGTTACCATATAGGACCAAAGTACTCATCAGTACGAATCAAACGAGCCCAAACTCGATGATGTTGCGTCGTTTTATTTCGGAGTTCCTTTGGTCACCTTCCAACTTCAGCATCAGACCCTGGTTACCATATAGGACCAAGGTACTCGTCAATACGAATCAAACGAGCCCAAACTCGATGGGGTTATGTCCTTTTATTGCGGAGTTCCTATGGCTACCTTCCAGCTCCAGCATCAGACCCTGGTTACCACATAGGTCCAAAGTACTCGTCAATACGAATCAAACGAGCCCAAACTCGATGGGGTTGCGTTGTTTGATTGCGGAGTTCCTATGGCCACCTTCCAGTTCCAGGATCAGACCCTGGTTACCATATAGGACCAAAGTACTCGTTAATACGAATCAAACGAGCCCAAACTCGACGGGGTTCTGTCGTTTTATTGCGGAGTTCCTTTGGCTACCTTTCAGCTCCAGCATCAGACCCTGATTACCACATAGGACCAAAGTACTCGTCAATACGAATCAAACGAGCCCAAACTCGATGGGGTTGCGTTGTTTGATTGCGGAGTTCCTATGGCCGCCTTCCAGCTTCAGCATCAGACCCTGGTTACCACATAGGTCCAAAGTACTCGTCAATATGAATCAAACGAGCCCAAACTCGATGGGGTTGTGTCCTTTTATTGCGGAGTTCCTATGGCTACCTTCCAGCTCCAGCATCAGACCCTGGTTACCACATAGGTCCAAAGTACTCGTCAATACGAATCAAACGAGCCCAAACTCGATGGGGTTGCATTGTTTGATTGCGGAGTTCCTATGGCAAACTTCCAGATCCAGCATCAGACCCTGGTTAGTGGTTACCATATAGGATCAAAGTTCTCGTCAATACGAATCAAACGAGCTCAAATTCGATGGGGCTATGTCGTTTTATTGCGGAGTTCCTATGGCCACCCTTCAGCTCCAACATCAGATCAGCTCCATGTCGTCATCATAATATATTTATACATATGCATGCAAAATTTCAGCTTAATCGGAAACCGGGAAGTGAGTCAAATTTAACTCGCAAGATTAGACCCGAACATGCAAAAGATAAATAAAAGCTTGTAAAAAGGTTGAAGGTTTTTCGTACGGCAGCCACAAATAACAAAATTGTTAGATCCACTGGAACGTCCGTGGGGACTATAGTCCCCAAAATCTCGATCTTCTCGCCCGACCTGGGTACTATGGTACCCAGTTCCCTTTGCGTAAAACCGCGCGGTGTGATAAAAAAATCGCGAAAAATAAAATATTTTCTCTATGGCTTTATTCCTTTGTCAATAGTCTCTTTCATAAGTTGACAGGTCATGTCCAATTTATTTTTAGTCTTAGATTGAAATAAATTTGTCATAGTCTGCGGTTTAACTTACTTGGCCGTATCCATACGTTTCTTACTCCATGACCGATGAGATTTATTGCGTACTTACTTAGTCTGTATTAGTATTTTCGTAGAGTGTTCTATATCAAAATAAACTAGAAGAATTGGGCTACATTATTATGTATGGTTTATGATAGTTTATAGTGTTATATTGCCACACTAAACGTTTTTTTCAAAAAGTGAGTATTTTTGAAATTTTAAGCACTTTAGTTACTATTCTCGTCATTATTCATTCAATTATGAATCCTTATCTAATTAACTATTATAAGTTCATTCCTTATTAAATTAGCTTTCCATACGTATTTTTTATTTAATTTTAGACACAATAATTTATTTTTTGCATTTTTTTTAAATTTGAGGTCGCGCGTGCGCATCTCGCGTATATAATTACGTAATTAATCGTTTTTATTATTTTTTTCTTTTTTCATTAATAATATTACCCAGAACTATTATATATCAAAATAATCTTCAAGAATAGGGCTATAATAATATATATGGTTATTTAAAGTTTTATAAAACAGTTTTTGTGCAAAAAATTTTTAAAAAAAATCGGGTCTTCCGCGACCTTCCGAACATTTTCGCGCTTCATTCATTTAATTATTAATCCTTATCTAATTAACTGTTATAAGTTCCTTCTATATTAAATTACCTTTCCATACGTATTTTTTGTTCTCTTGTAGACAGTATATGTCACTCTCCGCAATTTTTTGAACACTCCGTACGCGCCGGGGTGAGTCATTCCGCAATGGCGGCACCTTTGATATTTGAGATATACTACTTTTTGCTTTTGAAACCCACCACGCTTCGCGTGGCGAGCGTTCCAGTGGTTATCAACTTCTCCGACTACTCCGTAGGACTTCGCGTCGTATACATACACAAATAATTACGCGACCGGGAGCTAGCTCAAAGCGACGCACGGAGGGACACGCTCCATACAAGGGCGGTCATAAATAGTTAAAGTCCTGTTACTATCAATACATTGTATTATTTTAGTGACTTATAGTTGTAAAAGTGTTTTAGGAACATTAAAATGAAAGAAGTACATGTATTTACGGAATAAAAAACGTTTACTTCAGTAAAAAACAAATATAAACAATAACATACTTTTACCTAAATTTATCATGAACAAACACTTAAAAATTGGAATGTAAAACATATATTTTAAATAAAATAAGAGTCAAAACATTGATAACATTATTTAATTATAATAAAATAATAGAAATAAATAAATTAAAATTAATTAAATACAAAAAAAACAAAACAACTAACAAAATACAAATAAATTATTCTTATTCTAACAATATTAAACATGTAATAATTCTATTACACTTTGTGAGTATTTTTCTTTTTAGGGGGAAGTTTCCGAAGACTTGTAATATAAGGATCTGAATGTAATAATAGTCGTTGTATTAAATCTTGATTGGTAACTTCACGTGACATTTTTCGAGTGTGACTTCGTCTATAAATTTTGATATACTTATTTGTCGCTTCAGCAGCTTCTTCGGAAAGTTCTCCTATAGATAACAATGCATAACTTATAATATCTGATCCATGTACGAGCACCTTGTGGACAGAAGCAGGAAGACTATACCACGGATATTCCTCGACCAGGCTGTATGCTGTTTGTAATGCATAGTCTTTAAACTTGCATTCATTAATTTTATGTCCAGAAGATAACGTTTGTAATATTACACAACAACGATCTATGAGATCCTTATTCAAACCTGTAATTTCAGCAGATACAGCTGATTCCAAAAAAAACTTCCTGGCCGTGTTTCCGTCGTTAGACGTCCCGCTTCCACCACTACGCGGCTTGTCAACTATTAAACCTAATCGTTCCCTAAACTGGGACTGTACATATTGTTTTTTATTTGATAACAATTGTTTATCACTATCTAGCCTAACTTGCCATTTTTTTATGTCTAATCTATATGAAAGATGAATAAAATATTCGAAGAAACGTATCCAAGAATGTAGTGGTGATAATCCAAATTGGTATCTACTCTCTATTACAGGTTTTTGTAAACATTCGTCTATTTTATTCATCTCTTTAGGGGTAGCATTTCATATATAACATCTACTTGTAGATGTTTCACTTAAAGCACTACAAATTTTACCATCTACCATTGAAAGCTGCAACTTATGAGAAACGACCAATTCACGATTGTCGATCTGAATAAAAGTAGGTTGCAAACTTTCAATTTTATCCTTAAAATAAGCTTCCTCTTGCAAAGACACTGCTGTGCTTTCTTTCAAAAATTGAAATCGAATAGGACGGCAGTACCTAGTGGAAGAGGGTCGAGGATTTTTCCATAAAATTTTACAATTATCTTCAGCTAATTTTACAATAATTTGAAGGGGTACATAAGATGTTACAAACAAACTACTATCTTCTAAAGTTAAATCTGAAAAAAATTGTTTGTATTCACTATGTCCAGTGCTGCCATCGAATCCCCATTTCCCAAGTAAAGAGATATTAGACAAACAATCATCAGGAATCTGATCTAAGACCTCTTTTTGAGATTCAAGGATTCGAGAAGCTGTGTGATCAAAAACACTTTGTAATTCAACTTCAGCTGAAGACTCGGAAACAGTTATATTGGAAGGGTAACATCTCTGTTTCGCTTTAGTAATTTGTTGGTAACATGGTAATACATTAGGAGAAATCTTACTATTAACAAAGTTTTTAATTAATAAATACTGATGTTTTGTCAACTGAGCATCAGTCACAAGTGACAAGACATCATCAGTGCTAACTCTAGATATACTCACTCACTCACAGTAGAATCATCAGACTTTGACAAATCAGCTACTCTCCGACGTTTAGTCCTTTTACTACATTGCGTAAAAGGTTTTCGAGGACGACCACGTGAATGACACGGCGACGTTTCAGACGGAGTACATTGCTTATTGTTTTTCACAAGTTGAATTTTTTCAATAACATTAAACCAATCGGAATTCTTATATAAAAGCTTGGTTTTATCCCTATTACATTTTTTCCAGAATCGAGCAATAGCTTTACATAAATTATTAACAATTTTCTCTAAATAATGAATATCAATGTTCTCAGCATCGTCGTTCAGAGTAGTCAACAAACTTTGTAGGACTTGACGACACTTTTCCGAGTCATTATCGGTATTGACAGTTAGCCATATTTCAAGAATATGCATTCTTGAAAACGAGCATATATATAAATTACCTAAAACAAAAAAAAAACGGTTAAAATTCAGTCACAAAACCTACACAAAGCACTAAGACTAAATAAACTAATTTCGTAGCAAATGCTACGAGATAATCTGGCAACCGTAGCACCCTTGTCATCGCCAAAAGGGCAGATAAGGGCAGCCAAGTTTTAATTTTCCTAAGATAAGAAAGTCTAAAGATTATGGTGCAATATACCTCCATAGTCGGAGCGAGTGGGAACATATTTAAAAGTTTATTCAAACTTTGAATATTAAAATATAATACTCCAAGAAAAGTCGCCTCGTAGCAATGACATACTAAAGAAAATATATACTAAGATACAATTAAAATAAAAATATTAATTATTACATACCCTGTTCTTGGATATCCATTTCAGAAAAAACTCACACAGCACTCACAGGTCCCGCAATGACAACAAATGACGTCACGCTTTTTAATGACTCACTGATAACAGTATTTACGATTGGCGATGCGCTCTCTTTGAATGCACAATAGATAATGAAGGCGCACTCTAATTACTGACCTATTTATAGTTTCAGAAGGTACCGCAACTATCCAATGTAACGACAAGGAATAAAATGTAAAACAAGAAAGCAGGTTTTTAAGATTTATGACCTATGGATGTCCCACGACGTGCTCTCACTTCGAGTCTTGATTGCACACTGAATTTCGACGCGCCCGAGCCAAGTATTTGTAAGAACATCGATAAATGTATGTTAAAAAATTCAAATAAAAATCAATGTACGATAATTTAAAAAAATACCACGGTGTCAGTGTTTTGCTTACCTTTGTTCTATATATTTGTTAAACTAAAATATAATAGGGTTAATTAATGAAGCTAAAAATCACGAACAGTATGTGGGTGTAACCTAAATTTTAAGTAAAATTGATGCTATTTTTTAACGAAATGGTATGTAAATTTGATAAATGGTGACGGTGATTGTGTAGACACATAATTTAAGAATTTAAATTTATTTATTTCCGGTCAGTTAACTGGAACGTTAACGTAAAATATAAAAAACGCCAACGGCCTTTTTGCTATTTTTCGCGCCATGGGCCCTTAAGTAACATAGATAATACCATTTTATAGTTTCGTGTTCCGCTCGATAGGTAGTATTTTCTATAAATATTATACATTATACTTACTTTATCAAAAAAAAGGGATACCATCTTCAGAATTTTCCCCACATTATAAGGAAAATTTAATTTTTAGAATATTACGTCTTTTATAATTTGTATTTTTCACAATAAATTACATTGTTGTTTTTAAGTGTTGTCAGTCCAGTAAGTTTTTCCCAAGGTTCGGGAAACTTATGTATCTCAAATTTTTGTATTTTGATAATTACCATCCGCCCTACTTACTGTTCTTTTTTTTGCGGAAACAGCTTTGAAAAAAAAAATCCCACTTTGGGGAAATTTTTATTTTTTGTTTTTGATTATATTTTTTGAGAATACGCTGCAATGCCGTCAAAATCGCAAGCTGCGAGATTCCGCGAGTCCCTCAAATTTATTAACGCCTTACATGAAATAGCTATTGCACTACGAAATGGTGACAACTCTGAAATTAATAGAGCCAATTTCGAAGGAAGGTTCACCAAGCTTGATGAGGTGAAAACTAAATTAGATGGGGTTTTTTATGACATTCTCGACAGCTCGGATTTAGATGAGGAAACCCAAAAAAATTACACTCATAACCACGATATGGCTTGTGAGGCTTACAATACAATTTTGTCCGTTAAAGCAAGCCAAGGTTTCAGCTCGATACTTAGTGAGAGGTATTCAGATCATCAGCCCTCAACTTCTTCTTCGTCATCTTTTCTGCCCAAAATCGACTTGCCTAGATTTACCTCCATATTGGAAGATTGGCCATCTTTTATTAATATTTTTAAAAGTCTAACAACCAGCTCAAATTTGGAGGGGGCAGTAAAGCACCACTATCTTCTGTCATGCGTATCGGGAGAAGCCTTGAGCATGATAGCGCACTTGAAAATTACCGATGAAAATTATGAAGTCGCTCTTGACATTCTAACTAGGCGGTTCGAAAATAGGCGCGTTCTCATCGATCGGTTTGTGGATATTATATTTGAGTTACCCGCAATCGACATGCGCTCAGATATACGTCGGCTCTTCCTCACGCCCTTGATCACAGCTCAATCAGCCCTACAGAATTTAAAATTACCAGTGGAATCATGTGACTACGTATTTGTGTCAATCGCAGTACGTAAGTTGAAGGGTGAACTCCGCTCCCTTTTTGAGAGACAGTATGGGTCAACCGACTCTCTACCAACTCTCAAGGACTTAATCGAGTTCTTGGAAGACCATGCACGCTTTCACGAGACGGAGAAGTCTGCTCCAACTCACCAAGTCGCCCGCCCAACTCAAAAACCTGTGTATCCTACCCCTCGCCCACAGCTACCATTCCAAGGTCCACGTCCTCCATATCAGTTTCGGCCTATACAATCCCAACCACGTCCTTCCTACTCAGCCCAACACTTGCCACCAGTACGACAAAATGTAAACTTGTACTGTCCGTGGTGCAACAAAAAGGGTCACAAGTTGGTGGCCTGTACAGGTTACAATAATCAACCCCTCCGAGGCCGTTGGGACTTTATATCTGCAAAAAACCGTTGTCGCCGTTGCCTCGGCCCTCATTACGAAAATGAGTGTAAAACAACAGGTAGTTGCAAGGAGTGTGGTAGTGCTAATCACCACACCTCCCTCCACAACCCCGACTGTCCATCTCCCACTCATTCTTCTGCTCATCTTCTTCCCGAGGCATTACGAGCTAAACATTCTACCCGCCCAACTGATTTACACCAGCCCAGTTCATCGCATGCAAGTAGAGCGCATGACTCTTCTCCGTCACAACGCCAACCGCCTAACGCGGCTTCTCGCACATCGCCTTCCTATGGCTCAGCTCAATATAAACGCCAATCAAAATCGTGACTATCTAAACCAAAAACAGTCACTCAGCCCATACAAACTCTCAGCTCATGCAGTACTACAGAAACGTGTCACGGTAATAAAGAACTCCAAGAAGTACCTATAGTCAATAATTCAGCACCAATTCAGCTCGAGTGTACCACACATACGCCCGTCTTGTTGCCCACTGTTTCTCTTGAAATAGAAGACAACTATGGTCATTTCCACAAGGCAAGGGCTTTACTCGACTGTGGTTCAATGATAACCTTAATAACTCAGCACATGGCTCAAATTCTACATTTATCCATACAACGCTCGACCCTAAAAATAGCAGGAGTAGATGGTGAACATACCCATAATTCAAAAGTTTATGTTAAAATCAAATTCCGCCCAACGAATTGCCGTACACCTGTAATTACAGCCACAGTCCATATTTTGAGAGATGTAACTGGTTGTCTACCATTGACCAAAGTACCCAGTCTGCACGGTGAAGTAAACATACCTTTGGCTGATTATGCTTACAATATGCCAGCGCCAGTCGATTTACTTTTAGGATCTGACGTGTTTGGCTACGTATTGGATGGTAGTAGACTTTCTTTAGGCCCCGGGAGGCCTGTAGCCTTCGGCACGATTTTTGACTTCGCATTGATAGGTCCCGTTCACGGTCAACCATCGGCACCTGTTGCCCAAGTAAATTCAGCTCATAATATCAGCCCACAATTAAATACATCCGTTCAAGATATTCATGACGCTCTTCAAAAGTTCTGGGAGTCTGAAGAATTTCGACCTCACCCAGATGTCATTCCTTTACACGATCAATGTGAAGAAATTTTCCGCACTACCACAACTAGAGATTCTACGGGTCGTTACATGGTCACACTTCCGTTCTTGCCTGGCAAACCTGACTTGGGTGATACTCACGCCATTGCGCTAAGAAGATTTTTCAATTTAGAGAAGAAACTCCAAGCAAACCCATCGTTCGGCGAGAAATACGTAGACTTTATGACACAATACATTGAGTTAGGTCACATGACGCCATGCCACCCTTTTTTTTTTTTTTTCTTTTCTCGGGGGGAAATGCGTAACCGCACCGTACCCGCCGTTGGCTAGACGACGAGCGTGTGTGGGGCTCTCCCGGCAGCGTGCCAGGCCTACCCACTAAAACCCCCCGGTGTTCTCCCTGCCCTTAGGGGCGCGCTAGGTAAGGTCCACAATGCGACTCCACTACCCAACAACGCCATGCCACCCTAACACTTTTGTCGACAAGGCTCACTACTACATTCCTCATCATGGAATATTTAAACCTGGTACAGAGAAATTGCGCACACTTTTTGATGGCAGTTGCAAGAGTTCTAATGGTGTCAGCCTCAACGATTGTCTGCACACTGGGGCTCCTCTTCAGCAGGACATCATGGACATAATCATGAACTTCCGCACCCACGCTGTGGTTTTTAGCTCGGACATACGAATGATGTTCAGAAACGTTCTTGTCCATCCCGACCACAGACGTTTTCAGCTCATATTATGGCGATCATCACCAGATCAGCCCTTGCTCACCTACGCCCTCTCAACTGTAACATATGGTCTCCGCTCTAGCCCTTATCACGCAATCCGCACTCTTAAGCAACTAGCGGAAGATGAAGGTCATCGTTACCCGCGCGCCGCTCAAATTATCACTAAATCTATCTTTGTTGATGACATACTTACGGGATCTGACTCAGTTGCAGATGCCCAAGCACTGCAAACAGAGCTCATCGAGTTACTTGCTCTTGGTGGTTTTCACCTTAGTAAGTGGACCTCCAACTCCCGCGATCTGCTCGAACAATTCCCAGATGACCAATGTGATATGCCCAAGGACTTTGTTATTAGCCCAGATTCGGATTCAATAAAGGTTCTTGGCATTCAGTGGATCCCTCAGACTGATGAGTTTACATATCGCATCATATCGCCCAAAACAGATACAATTACGAAACGTTCAATTCTCAGCACTACTGCCTCTCTTTATGATCCAAATGGATGGATTACTCCCGTTATCTTTCGTGCCAAACTTCTCCTTCAACGCTTGTGGATGATTGACTTAGGCTGGGATAAACCAACGACCCCAGACATCCAAAGGAACTGGCAACAGATCGTTGAGGACCTTCCTCATCTCTCAAATATACGTTTACCACGACATATCTGCTCACGTAAACCCACTTCCACCTACACTCTGCACGGATTTTCAGATGCCTCAGAGGCAGGTTATGCTGCTGTAGTCTACCTCCGCGAACTGAGTGCTGATAATCAAGTAAATGTCCACCTTATCGTGGCCAAATCCAAGGTTTCTCCTCTCAAGAAGAAACTGACAATTCCCAAATTAGAGCTTACAGCAGCTTATCTTTTGTCCCAGCTCATGACTCGAGTCTCAGCCCAATTATCAGCCCACCTTCATATACAGCAGCATGTATGCTGGACAGATAGTACAATAGTACTTGCTTGGCTTAATACTCCACCACATTGCCTCCAGGTATTTGAAGCTAATCGTGTGTCTACCATCAAGGAAAATACATGTAACGTTGTGTGGAGACATGTTCCTTCAGCTCTCAACCCTGCTGATTGTGCAAGCAGAGGAATCTCAGCGCAAGACTTATCATCACATGAACTCTGGTGGTCTCCTAGTTGGCTCAAGGAACATCAAAATACCTGGCCAGCGATGCCGCCAGGTCTTGGTCATCATCTCCTTCCTGGTCTTAAACCAAAGAAGGTTCTCTCACACATAGCAATTCCAGATGTAGACACCGAGATGCTCACCCGTTTCAGCTCACTAGACAAGTTGGTGGGAGTAACTGCTTACATTAGACGTTTCGCCTCGAACTGTCGCAAATCTCATGATGCCAGACTCACTGGTCCATTATCGGTTGCTGAACGTCATGACGCCCTCATGCATTGGGTGCGTTCTGTGCAACAAAATACATTTGCCGAAGACATTCACCGCCTTCAGACAAACGGAAACTGTACTGTACGATTGAAGCGTCTTTCACCGTTTTTACGAGATAACCTCCTTCGAGTGGGTGGTCGTCTAGCTCATGCACCTCTCCGTTTTTCAGCTCAACATCCACTTCTTCTCCCCAGCTCTAGCCCATTAGTGGATCTAATAATTGATCATTATCACAAGGTATATTGCCATCCCGGGTCTGACACGTTACACGCTCTGTTAAGGCAGCAATTCTCCTCTCTGCACGCCGTGTTATTAGGCATCGCGTATACAAATGTATACGTTGCTTTAGATGTCGCGCTCAGACAAAGGCACCTTTTATGGCTGATTTACCAGCAGATCGGGTCAATCTACAACCAGTATTCTCTCAAATTTCGACAGACTTTGCCGGCCCCTTTTTAATTAAATCCAGCACATTGCGTAACGCTAAATTAGTCAAAGGGTATTTTTGTATTTTTGTGTGTCTCGCGACAAAGTCGGTACATTTAGAAGCAGTATCCGAATTATCTACCGAAGCGTTCATGGCGGCATTGCAACGTTTTGTTTCGCGTCGCGGTGTCCCTACACTTATCCGCTTAGATTGCGGCACTAATTATGTAGGTGCTAGGAATCAGCTCAAAGAAATTCAACAGTTTCTCTCGTCTAACAATGATAAATTAACATATACACTAGCAAGACAGCACATTAAATGGTGGCTTAATCCACCTTCAGCTCCATCATTTGGAGGATTGCACGAAACTGCGGTAAAATCTACAAAACAGCTTTTATTCCGTGTAATTGGTGAGCAACGCCTCACATTCGAGGAATTCTCAACTTTTTTGGCACGCATAGAAGCCGTGCTCAACTCACGTCCCCTCTGCCCTCTTTCCTCTGATCCCACAGATTTCGAGCCACTGACCGCGGGTCATATCTTAGTAGGCCGACCTCTTACAGCCCTACCTGAACACTCCGTTGACGGCAGGCCAATATCAGCTCTCAGACGGTTTCGGCTCGTACAAGCACTCTCCCAACGCTTCTGGACACAATGGGTCCGATCCTACCTTCACACTCTCCAAACTCGTTCTAAATGGTCCTCTCCAACCGCTTCACCCCAAGTCGGAGAACTTGTCCTCATCAAAGAAGACCACCTTCCCCCTCTTCACTGGAGATTGGGCCGAATCGCCCGCACACTACCTGGAAGAGATGGTGTCGTCCGCATTGTGGAAGTGGATACTGCCTATGGAAGAATGCAGAGGCCCGTACTGAGACTGGCGAGGTTGCCCGTAGATGAGTCCTTATCAGATGTGTGTCAGCTCGTCTCCGCCCATGCTTCAGCTCGCCCCCGGCAGGATGTTCACGCGATAGCATGACGTTCGGGGATGTTACGCGCGCGCGCCATCTGCCGGCACAGTAGCAAGGCGTCGCCAGAGTGGATCGCATGACTGTCGTCTTACGTTATCCCGCGCTCCGGAGCTCGCGTATTGCACAGTGAAGAAAGTGAAAAAATATAAAAATCTAGAAAACCTACTCAACTCATAGAAACGAAACATACTATTGTGCACTTGGTGAAGGATAGGACAATCAGCCCGTCGTGCAAGGTTAGTGCCCAATCTTCTCCTTACCCACCACCTGTAGTGAAGAAGTTTGGGAGACTTCGCTGTTCGAGGGCTTCTTGGAATTGGCGGGCTAGGACTTTGTGGCACGAAGGAAACCCCTTCAACCAATACTGGTGCAGCCCATCGCTTCCTGGAGTTTTTCAGTTCGGGGTAGTCTGGACTGCCGCCAATACGTCATCTGGTGTGATGGTAATGGGTTGCATCGGCTCGATCGTAGCACACGTTTCCCCAATGGCCGCCATCCATTCGCCCTCCGAATGCTCCGCGGGCTGCGACCAGATATTTCGACAAAAGGCAATGGTATCTGTTTCGCTAGGTTTTTGGCTCGTAGAGGATTCAGCCTTTGTCTCCCATGTGCGATAGAACTTCTTCTGGTCACTCCCAAGGAGGCGATTCTGGTGAAATCTTGCCACTCACTCCGAGTATCGCCGAATTCGTCTTCCCCAAGCAGCAATTTTCTGCTTCAGGTAATCAATGCGCTCAGTTACTTTTCGCACCAGGTTGCGATCCGAGAAACTGATTTCTGTTTCCGCCATTGCCCTATAAACGAATCGCATCACTCGTGGTCTTGTGTTGCCTGACCTGAAGCTGACTAGTTTGCCGATGAGGACCCTTGTCTCAGCAATACGTTTCTCAATCCTTCTTCGCCACGATGGGGTTTTGTTTCGCCATCCATGAGAAACGTCCCCTACACTCATTATGGGAACTTTAGCGCCAACCAGTCTACAGACGGCTATTGCGGCGGCAAAAAGGACTGAGTTGGTATCACTGAGACTGCCACTATCTTCCAAATAAGGAAGAAGCATCTGGCTAACGGCCTCAACGACGCCCCGATTCTTGCTGCTTAGAGGTATTCTAGGGATTTTCGGCCTCTCCTCGAGTGGAAGCTCACGAAATTCGAGAATCGCCTCATGCAAATACCCCTTGATCCGCTCTGCATTCTGGGTGACTGCGTCGTCCACTACTCCCGGTTCAGCAGCAACTTGAGCAGGGTTAGCCAATGTCACACCAAGGTCACAATTAGTGCTGCGTCTAGTGTTACTGCACCTTTCACTTCTTCCCTCCTGCCCTCTACTGGCAGGACTAGTGGACGACACAGACTCGAGTCGTAGTCGACGAGTTCAGCGGGAGTGAATAGTTCGCTCCTCAGAAAAAATCGAACTCGGTCTGCCAAATTTTGCGCGGTGTCGGACAGGGAAGGCTCCAGGGTTCGAAAAACCTCGAGCAGTCTTGTCCGATAACCCGTTCCTCCGATGCCCGTCTCCGTCGCCCTGTAGTACGCCCGCATGATATTTTCATTTTGAGGTTGAGTCCACCTCATGCGACGCACTATTCCACCAGTGGCGGGGGCTGATTGCTGGGCCTGCGAGGTCCCTGCCAGCCCTAAGCCAGCGGGTGGGCCGGCGAGGTGGTCGTGCCGGCCGTCGAGTTTGGCTGGCTCGCATTCTGCTCGACCCGGCGCCAGCTCCGTGCGAGCCCTGGCGACCCCCAGGAAGCGGTCCTAAGCGCACTTCATTAATCCCAACCATCAAGAATGAGAACTACCCAAATTGTAATTACCTAAATATCCCTAATGTAAACGTAATATTGGTTTAATAACTATTTTATGCATATATTGATAACATTTTTTAATTGTCAATTTTCTATGCAGACACGCTTCTACTCTATCGTTAACAGGGCATTAGACTGCAAACAATTACATTATTTCTGCATGCAGTTTGGCGCGAGACCAACGCTTGCATACACTCGTTCACACCACCTACTATTTTGAACAGTTATTATAAAGAATTCACGTTAGGTACAGTGAACTTATAACGTAAAAAATATGGCTTTATACTTTAAATCCTTCTAGGTTTGTCTTTGATTTGATTTTAATATTCTATCTGGATCTTTAATTCTCGTATTGTAGACTAAAATGTGTCTCAAATCAGATAACTGCCCCCCTAGACAAATGCCACACGCAAACTTTTCCGCAGTCGTTCCTCAGAAAAAATGTATGGAGATGACATTAGCTGCGGAAAAAATAGCGTGAGGTTGTCGTAAGCTAATGTCATTTCCATACATTTTTTCTGCGGCACAACTGCGGAAAAGTTAGCGTGTGGCATTTGTCTAGGGCCTCTGGTTCTAGGAAACAATTGCTTTTCGCAATTCATTATGATTAAGCTCTATTGATTCTTTTACAACAATAGTTTGCTTGGAAGCTGAAACTGAGGACGCAAAGCGAGTCTGCAAATAAATATATGTGTTTGCAGAGACGTACAAGGAAGTTGAGCGGAGCGGGGCTGCGTACCGGATACGGAGAGCAGGGTGCAGTGCTAGATGAAGCAGCACAAGACTTGTTCATTGCACCATTCAGCTGCCATACACATTCTTCACTCGTTTTTCATGAAAAGATTTCGCCCCGCTATGCACAGTTCTCCACCAGATCTTCGCTGCGTAAATGTAGAAAATGAAGCGATACTATGGCTATTTTTTAAGTTTCAGCTCATTAACTCATAATCAGTGTGATGTAGACCATTAAAAAGCAATAATTTCGAATGCAAAAATTTAAATATTTCATCTGATAGGCTGAAAAGAATAAGGAACATTTAAATGTAAATGAAAAGTAGTTACAAGTATATTACTTGCATAAATACTAAAATCCAACGACTTGAATAGCATATTGGATCTTATTTTAATACAAGTAAGGTATTTGTCACAGTTTGGCGGGGAACCAGCGCCCTTTATTCATTCAACACTATCTGCTTTACAACTATTCGTTTCAGTTTATGCTTCAACTTAGGAAACGGCGAATCGATACTGCAATAATGGTGTTCTGGAAATTGATAGTTTCAGTGGCGTAGATATTTTAAAATTTCAATTCTAGACCAGCGACAGGATGCATTCAGTGAAATACCAGTTCAGTGTTTTTAATTTGATTTTAATATACCTATGAGAATGTATGTATGTTGTCGTAATAATATCAATGGACGAAATGCTTTATTAGCTTAGGATACTCTCACGTGGCATGCTGTTGCATTTTTAAAAATTAAAGACAAAGAAGGATAGCATACTCCATTGGAGTTTCCTAAGTTAAGATAAGGTTGGTGAAATTGGCTTTTAGTTTTTTTAGGTAAGTATTCATTAATATTGAGCATGCAGTGTGGACTTAGAATAACCACTTCCGTTGTCTTGTGATTGTATCACTCGGTATCGATCTGGAGGTCCGAGGTTCGTTTCCCCACAGGGGCAAATGTTTTTCTGCTTGGTTAGTTGGTGAGTCCGCTTGCAAAACTTAGGAAAGACGTTCCTAAGTTTGTAGTATAAAAAAACATGTGTCGCCGCTTCCTTTCTAATCGTGAATATTACAGCTCTATGAACCGATGAAAAGCTCGAAGTACTATACTAACTGTCTAGCCTAGCCAATGGATATACAAAGGATAGCCAAACACGGTGTTTCAAAATAACCAATAAATAATAATTCTTTATAGAAAACACATTATTAAAATGTGTTTACACGTAATGTCATTCAACCCAAATTTTTCATGTAAATCATAGACATGATGATAATACTATGATTTACATGAAAATTATGGGTTGAATGACATTTCGTGTAAACACATTTTAATAATGAGTTTTCGATAAATATTGATTATTTATTGGTTATTTTGAAACACCGTGTATATTTTTAATTTTAACACGGTACCTTAATTCGAAAACTATTTCGAGGTTTTTCAATTTCCAACGTCTTAGGTAAGTATTTTATAGGATTTTTGAAATGGCTATTAACCAAAATATCCGAAAGAAAACTTGAGATATCAATATCGATATGGTGAATTTCCACCAGTTACATTTGCGTTGTTCATAAAAATAGCCAATTACGTCATTTTCACATAAACTTGTGAGTTTGAGTATGGTTTGAGTTTGAGTTGCTTTAGTTATTCTTCTGAGTTTGAGTCAAATTTATCTACATAATAAACGTCAACATTATAATTTTATTTAATTTCGTCAAAGGCACAATCCCTGTAAATCCTTCAAACGGCGCATGAACTCTTTTAGAATGACCAACGTTTCAAATTAGTTTTAAGAGGACTTAGAATAAAAAATAAAAATAGAAATAAAATTAATATGAAATATGAAAAAATAAAATTACGTGTCCCTTTTTATATTTTATTTAAAAATATGTAATAAAATTATACGAAAATAATTATATGAAAAAATCATGAAATTATATGAGACGAGGAGGAGGTTTTGGCTCACTATGCCAGGAGAATCCTGTCGTAGTGAGCCAATTCCTCGTCTATGGCGAGAGCTTTTTTTTTGTTTTTGTTTTAAAAAAACGTCGCCACATACTAGGATTTTCTCCTGTGTCGTGGGTGCAGTTACAAACATAGAATATCACATGCACATACGCTCAGACCGGAACAAATTTCTGTAGGCTACTGTGCTCAGCAGTGGGCAGGGTTGCCAACCGTACTCTAAATTCAAATTCAAAATATTTTAATCAAGTTGGATAACATAATCACTTTTTTACGTCAATGAAGCTATGCCATTGGTTCACAAGTCTACGGCGGGAGACCTTGTACTGGAAAGAACCAGCAAGAAAACCAGTAAGGGTTATTTTTTCTCCCTGTATTGTAACAGAGTCGTAAATTGAAAGCTGACCTCAAAGCAAAAATTTGAGCTCAACTTCCATTACAAGATTAGATGTCTCAGTTCTCTTCTTACTGTGTCATTACCAAATACAACAATATTTGTTTAAATAAATAGTTATACACAACAACACGATTCATTATCTTCAAATTAACACCAGGCATTGACATCATTCAAATAATTGTTGATTTTATAGTAACCTTTATCATAAGAGAGTATTGTACTCTTATTGTATAATATTGTACTCTTATAAAATAGAGTATTGTAATCTATAATCTGTAACACTAATATAGGGTGCAAAAATACTCCTTTTTACTTGGTATTCCCAAGTTGGGAATCCCTACTCCCCAAGCCACACTCGAACGTTTCTGAATGCAGCCACTAATGTCTATTTGTGATGTCAATGTCACAAGTAGTTTTGAGGTTATGTTTATTTTGTCGCAAGGAAAAGTGAATTATTTAATCTCGATTTTTCATTTTCCACTGTATTGTGACTCTGTTTTTTTTTGCAAAGCTTTTATCCAATTCCAAATGGATGACGTAATAAGAAGGAACAGGGCTTCAATGAAATTAATTAAAAAGGAGCTCCTGATATATGCAAACTTAGAGTTCGAATGTTTGGAGTCGTATAATTCTTTTGACAATGAAATTTGTCATGTGCTGCAAAAAGTAGCCAAAAAATACAATTTCAAAAATTTGAAATAAATTATATTCTTTTTTATAAGTCCGTACTCTTTATATATACCTCCTTTGAAATCAGATATAGGTATTTTTTCCAATAAAAGTTAGCAACCCTAGCAGTGGGTCGTATCTATAGGGTTGAAGTGATGAAGAATTTTCGCCGACACTTCAAATAAGTATATTAATTTTAAGCATTTACCAATTTTTTTTTAGTTTTACTGTTTGGTATTACATTTTTATATTTTTCTTCGAAGAATGTGCAAGCAAGGTTCCGATAAGTTGAGAAACGCAGCCCACCTTTATTGTACAAAATGAAAATGGCGGCCATGTTGTATCTAAAACAAAGAGATGTTGAAGAAGCGAAGGAAATAATTTAGTTCTTTGTCCTCGCAATATCGAGCAGAGAGCGGGCCGGCGGGCATGATGATATTAATCGACGCAAAGCTGATTATGCAGTTGTTTCTATGGTTGTCTTTCGAGTTTCAATTTAGGTCTGGGCCAGTTTAATTTTTCGCGCTATTGCGTTCGTTTTGCTTTGTTGAGTATCAGAATTACCAAATTTTACATTGATATAAAATGTACTATATTGACGAGGAATTTTGTTTTCATCGCGCCTAGTGTACTGTCGATTACGTTAGCGATAACGCAGTTTATAGCCACATGCGGGCTATCCCTTTGTAAGGTATTTTTTCGTAGCGTTCGTAACGTTACGACGTAGCGAGAGATGTTTCAGGTTCCGTAGTATGCAATATTAAAGGATTTGTGCACGTCTTTTAGTTAGTACTTTTACTGTACTGTGCTTTCGAGTAAGCCATAACGCAGTTTATAACCACATATCGATTTGTAACAATATTTTCGTAGTGTTTGTAAAGTTACGTTATAGCGAGAGGTGATACTGATTCTGTAGTGTGCAATATTAAAAGAAAATTGATTCACGCCTTTTAGTACTTTTACCAAAGGGAGACTTTGTACTATAGAGTCGTCTGTTGTTTGCCAACTTTAATTTAAATGTTTGTAATAAAAACGTATTAATTTGAAATATTATTTTGTTCTATATTAAAACAATGCGTATACCGCTTTGAATTAATAGTATATTTCGATACGAGTGCGGAAACTATATCATTTCTTCACGAGTCCTGGTTTGTTGACCCATGCCGAAGGTGCAGGTCGTCCTCCCCAAGCCGGGTAAGGACAGGCGCCTCCCGTCCAGCTACCGACCCATTACGCTGCTGTCTCACGTGGCCAAGCTGTTTGAGCGACTGCTGCTGCGGAGGATCCACCCGTTCATCCCACTCCGGGATGAGCAATTCGGATTCCGCAGCGGCCACTCCACCACGCTCCAGCTGGCGCGCGTGCTCCACCACCTCGCGGCCGCCATGAACCGGGACAACCACACCGTGGGGGTCTTCTTGGACATCGAGAAGGCCTTCGACCGTGTGTGGCATCCCGGTCTCCTCTACAAGCTGGCCGCCACCAGCATGCCGCCCGCCCACGTGAGACTGCTGGCGTCGTTTCTCCAGGGTCGGAGCTTCGTGGTCTCGGTTCCGCCACCTCCCAGCCACGCCCCATCCTCGCAGGAGTGCCCCAGGGCAGCTGCCTCTCGCCGTGCCTGTACGCCGCCTACACCGACGACATCCCCACCCTCCAAGACCAGCTCCAGGAGGGGCAGCGGGACGTGGTGTTGGCCCTATTTGCCGACGACAGCGCCTTCTTCGCCTCGTCGCGGAAGGTGAAATTCGCCTCCGCCCGGATGCAGCAACTTCTGGACCGCCTGCCAACATGGCTGGACAACTGGAGGATGGCCGTCAACGTGGGTAAGACGGCCGCCATCCTGGTCGGGTCGCAGCGCCGCATGCCACCGCCGCTGACACTCCGCGGACAGGACGTAGCTTGGCAGACCACAGTTGCGTACCTCGGATGCCGCATCGACCGCCAACTGCGCATGGTGCCCCAGGTTGACCACGTCGTCAACCAGGCCAAGATGGCCCGTGGCATCCTGCGCCCGGTGCTGGCATCCCGACTACCACTGCGTACGAAACTGATGGTCTACAAGAGCTACGTTCGTACGCGGCTCACCTACGCCGCCCCAGCATGGTATGCGTTGTGCTCCCCGACCCAGCGTTCCAGACTGCAGGTGGTCCAGAACGTCTCTCTCCGTGTCGTGACGAACGCGGGGCGCTACGTCAGGAATGACGTCATTGCCCGGGACGTTCGGATGCCGACGGTGGAGGAGTTCGTCGCCCGTCTGGCGCGTCGAATGTTCGACAGCGCCGACAACGGGCCCCACCTCCACAACATTGCTCCCTATGTTCCCAGGCCTCCAGACTCTTCCGGACGAGCGCTGCCCCGCGATTTGCTGTCGCCCAGGGCGGAGAGAGACCACGACCTACCATCGTCACCACCACCATCACCAGCTGCATCCCCACGACGAGGCGACCCACCCCGGCCAAGACTCCGCTTCGTCAGCGACTTCGCTGACGACGCCACCACCTGACCAGACCTCGTGTCGCTTATGGCTCGTAGTCTGCCGCGGGACCCCACCGCTCGCGCGCGTGACTCGCCTAAGCGACACCACCACCGGACATGACACCACTATCACCCATCAAGACCAATGGCCCCCTCCTCCCCCCACCGCTCCTCCGGGCGCAGAGTAAGCCGCGGCCTGCTCGCCGGCGCTCGCTGGGCTTGGGACAAGCCCCTCTAACCTGGTGTGCTTGACCGCGGAGGGCCGTGCCTCGATCCCGGAGTGGTAGCACAGGGGGGTGGCGAAGAGGGGCCCGTCACTACGTGACGTGCCCAACACCGGCGAGCTACTGCTCGCCGAGAAGATGCCCGGGCAATGGGCGACAAATGCCCGAAGCCCGCACCCGCCCATGGCGGATGAAACCCTGACTGAGGTGCAGGTCAACAATAGGGACGAGTGGAAATGACAATGCCGCATGTGCATCGGCCGACGTTTTTTAAAACGTTTGCGAAAAAATAAAATAACGAAGGGAAATTAATGAAAAACAATTTAATCCTTGGTCCAGTAATAATTAACATACATTAATTTTTTAATACATTTTGAGCAAATGTATTAAAAAAATATTTAAATTCACTACAGTTAAACCATTAATTAATATGTAGATAGAAACGTTATATTTTACATGAAAAATGGCTCTATTCCACAAAGTCTAACTGGAAGTCCAACTAGTTGAACTAATTGTACAAATTGAATATTTTTGTCCAATTAGTTCAACTACATACTTGAACTTTGTGGAATAGATGGAAAAATGCGATATGATCAATGCAAATTCGTTCACTTCTTCGGAATTTTAGTAGTTTTGATATTCAGATTTATAATATTGAAAAACACCCAAAAATGTACTAGAGCACCTGAAATAGACCGAACTAAGATTTGTGTAACTCGAAATTATCTGAAAATCTGAAAGGAATTAGTGCTGACGACATGTGACAGTTATTGCAGGATACGAGCGTTAATGGTGTGGCAGATTGGGGCAGTCGTAGCCCTCGAGGCCTACATAAGGGGCGGCTTAAGGCCCGCCGGACCGCACGGTGCGGCGGGCGATTTGCAAGATCCGCTCTATCGCACCTGAACACGCCCAAACAATTTTCACTGCTTTACAATACCGCACGAACATTTTCACAGATTGCATATACTTAGCTAGACTAGATTTATGATGTTTTGTTCAAATATTAGCCTGCATACTCTGCGTATAGTTGTATATAACAACGTTTATTGTAGAGCAATTCTTAGTTAACTTGAATGAATATATATTCTTAATGATTGCGAATATTAAATCAACTTTTCAATCGCAAAGTTTTTACATTTGAAGTAATTATTGATTTTACTGTTGCTCCAAAATATCGTTGTATCCACAGAAGTTATATCGACAATACGATTGCGACGTAAATGCCAATTGTCGAATTGTGATCCGAGTGGCGGCATTTATTGCATAGCACGTCTGTAATTTGCATACGTTTGAATACTAAGTATTGGCAACGTCATGGTTTGAAGCCACTTTAATTGAATAGTTCGATTTATGTTTATTGGTGCGACTTTGTATTTTATCGTTGGATTGTTTCGTAATTGAATGCCCGATAGGTGTGCGGCATATGTAAGTAAAATAAACTAAATTATTCATCGAGTGGAATGACTACACGAGAAATGAAATGATATTAAAATATTATTAGGTGTGAAGCCTACATTTGAAGAGACATACATCTATACGTGGAACGAAAGTCTTTTAAGTATTTCCGTAAGTCTTCGATCGCGTATAGCACTGCATTAAGTTTTGCTGAACCACCAGAATGAGGTCTGAATTTTCTTAGTATCAAAGATGATATGAAGTATCCTGTTGGGAAGTAAAATTGAAACTGGTGTCATTACTTAGTATGCATTGGGCGGCGCGACGCGTCGCGATCGCCCGCGACGGTATCGGGGCCCCGGTCACGTTTTACCAATTGTTTTCTGACGACCTGTATCATTCTTTTAAATCAGATTTCATGTTTTTTGTAGCATTGTACGGGCATGGCGTCAGACGTCGCGAGCCGTAATGACTTTCCTTGAGCCGAGTGATATATTGGTGTCATTTGCGCTAGAAATGTGCGGCTTAAATTTTTCGTAAGCGAATGATTTACAAATAGCATCCTTAGTATTCATAGGAAGGGTGATATACAGCACGACATTTGCAATTTTTGTTTCATTAAGAATTTAGGTGTCCGGGATCGAGGGGAATAATCTGTGTGTGGGAGACGTGTACGCGAAGGGCGCGTGTGTGCACGATTATAGCGTCTATCACTCACAGACCGGCCGGGAATGTTCACGTATTTAAAGAATTTGTCAAAACTCTGACACTTTTTAGGGTTCCGTATCTCAAAACGAAAAACAAAACCCTTATAGGATCACTTCGTTGTCTATCTGCTCATCTGTCAAGGCCCTTTTTCTCGGGAACGCGTTACCTCACACCCGTAACGAATGGAAAAAAACCTTCCCCTTTAATAACTAGTTACGAAACAGTGGAAAAAATCTTTTTAAGTTACGAGTTATCAAATAATTAGTTACGAATATGGCTGGGGACATATCGAACCGAAATTTATGTAAAACTAGCTTTTGCCCGCGGCTTCGCTCGCGTTAAATTCGGGGTAACACGGAAGATTACCAAAAAAGAATAAGGCAGGTATTTTTTGTTGGTATAACAATGTGTACCAATTTTTAGCTTCCTACCTTGAAAACTGCGAAAAGTCTCATATAAAATTTCACCCCCGCTTTTAAGGGGTTGGGGGCAGATTTCCAAAAAAAAAAATGATGCACGATTTTTTTTGTTAGTCACAAATAGTCCGCATACCAATTTTTAGCTTTCTACCTTGAAAATTGCGGAATGCTCCATACAAACTTCCACCCCCCATTTTAGGGAAGTGGGAGGTTAGAAAGAGACAAAAAGTAGCCTATTTTACTCTCCATCCCTTCAACTATCTCCACTTAAAAATTACGTCAATTCGTCGCTCCGTTTTGCCGTGAAAGACGGACAAACAAACAGACACACACATACACTTTCCCATTTATAATATTAGTATGGATACTCGTATATTCGGGTCTACGGTCTCTTTCAGTTGTAAAAAAATCAAAATTGTCAAAGATATGACTGTGTATGTTGCATGTTTTATCATATTTTGTGATTTTAGAAGGGTACTTTCCGTTGACCTGGAATTATATGCGTCGGTGGCGCTGTTCAATTCAATTGATTCAATTCAAAGGTATGTATGTGAAGTCAACCAATCCGCATGGGCCAGCTTGGTTTGATTAAGGCCTAATCGCCCTAACTAGATAGGGTAGGCTCGTGCCCCTCGGTGGGGACGTATATGAACTGTGACGATGATGATGATGATGGAATTATGAAAGCCAAGAAGCAAGGTCCATAGCACATGGTAAGGAAAACCGTAAATATGTACATAGTATGTATACTTAGATAAGTTTGTATGGAACCCTCGGTGCGCTAGTCCAACTCACACTTGACCGGTTTTCCATACCTCTAACATAACCTGTTAGAGATATGGAACACAAAGCCTAATTTATATATATCTCCCTTGAAGTGACCAATATTTATTCAATAATACAGTTTTTATTTTAACCTAGCTGTGCCCGCGACTTCGTCCGCGTGGAATAGTAACTTTTAGCAGCATTTTGATTTTTGTAGGCAATTTTTTTAAAGATCTTGATAAAAAGTAGCCTATATACCTTATATAATTAGCTATCTATTAGTGAAAGTCCCGTCAAAATCGGTCCAGCCGTTCCGGAGAAGGTAACAAACAGACAGATAGACAATTTTTTTCAAATTGTGTTTTTGATATTGATACCCGATTTACATTCATACCCATTTAGTAAAAACTTGTTATTTTGACATTACAAACAGACAGTTCAATTTTATTTATTTGTATAGATAATATTATAGCATCTACTACACCAACTACATTGGTTATTATACAAAAAATATCACGAATCAGTCAAGTAAGGTTAATCGACAAGGGGTCATAATTTATTAAGTTTAAAACATAGTTTTCACGTGCTATCCATCACCTCACACGTCAATTATAATTTCTATGAAGCGCCATGGAAAGTTGTGGGTATCGATCATAGTAACCTAATTGTTTGGTCGGTTTTTAGTAGCCACATGCTTGAAGTTTTGTTGTCGAATATAAAATTAGCCACCGATAGGTATCACACCCTACTTTTTTTTTTAAATTTCATCTAATACTATACAACTAATTTACGAAGTGTAGCTAGACAACCGTAACATGAACTTTAATGCCTAACATCTAATTTATTTAATGCCGAATGAAATCCGAATTCCCAAGTCGAGTTTAATCCACAGTGTGGTTTGTTCAACTTTCCTGTTTCTGTGTTTTAGTAGTTATAATGGCGCTCTTTGGCGGTCAGGGAATGGCGCTAATGCAGCCGTCTCTAAGCAGGCCACTTGTTTATCAACAGAATGCTTTGATTAACATGCTACTTTATCTCTCTCATAAAAGAGTTATTTATGTTTAATACAAACATATCACATAGAATATATTAATATACATTTTTTATGAAAAATAAATAGCAACTTCAAAAACACAAAAAAGTCAAAAATATAAAATAATATAAACATATACACAACATCCATCATATTTTTTTATTGAAGTTGGTGCCAAATCATGATCTCCTGGAAAGCCTTAAAATATGTAAACCTTACTAATGTACGTAGTTAGTTAAAATTTGGCATTTCAAAATACAAAAAGTGGTTTTGTGTCTATTCTTATATTATTTTTGACTTTTTAGTGTTATACGTCAATTTTTATAACGTTCATCGTGATCAGAAGCCTGGTGGATGACAAAAAATATTTTTCATTACTCATACTCTGAAAGTAGGTCTGAAATTGCCTGAGGAGCGGGTTGAAAGTAACTCTTTTCAACCCTAGGGAGAATCGCTTTCAACTGACAGCTGTCAATTGTCTTGTCAAAAAACGAAACTAGTTCTATTTTCACATTTCTATTGAAACATGTTAAGTATTAATTAAAGAATATATATTTTTTAAATGACTTTATTATAATTTATTTTCAACTATTTCTTTAAAATAACATAGATTTGTGCAAAATATTATCACTTTTTCAATGGTGAAAATGAAAAATAATGGCTAAATAGCTGTCCGGTCACAGAAAAAAAAACAAAATGGGCGAAAAAGCGGCAATCCGATCTTCACTTGTTTTGTCGAGTTGTTGTTTATACTGTTGAGCAGAGATTTGAGTTCATCTGATTCAGATATGGATTGACCGCCTGATTTCATAAGAGGCTGAAGCAGAAGATGTTGATTTTAAAAAATAAAATTCACTTATTTTTCTTTAGCCAATTTATGTTTTTATTTTTACTTTCCTTGTAATCGTAATGAAAAGCACAGTGTTTACCTCGGGTTAAAGACTTATTTAGTCCCTCGAACTATAGGCGCCCTCGCTACGCTCGTGCGCCAATCCCCGTCTCGGGACTAAATAAGTTACTTTCACCCCTAGGGTAACGATGTACTATTCCACAGCTCCTACATGCTTCTGAAGGCACATAGCAACAGGGGGAGATCAAGTGAATAAATAGTGCACTTGTGTCTGCGCAAACATGTGTGCAGTATGATATCATCCGCGCATATTGCTTGTCTCTCTTGAGATTGGCCGCCGTGATTGAATATTAATTAGGACTGTTTAAAGCAGCGGTCGTACGCAACGGTACAACATGAATAGCTTCAGTTTAAAGCTCATTAGATGCGCCTATGAAGTTTAAGGGATTCCCTTGATTTTCCACGGACCCCATCATCAGATCCCGACTTGTTGACGACACAATTAGCGCAGAGGTCGAGTGATCGCCTACTGCGCAACGGGTCGCGGGTTCGATTCCCGTACGGGACAAATATTTTGTATAGCCTACAATAATTTGTTCCGGTCTGGGCGTATGTGCATGTGATATTCTATGCTTGTAACTGCACCCACGACACAGGAGAAGATCCTAGTGTGGGGCGACGTTTATATTAAGAAAAAAAAAAGAAAAAAAGATTATAATGGGACCAATTGGAAAGTATATGCTGTCAAACAAAGAGTTTTCCAAATTGGAATCCAAATTTTCTAAATGACAGAGTTGTGAGTTTTTTTTTATTCTTAATTAAAGCCAAAAAGTTCAAGCCGGCTATTCTGAGTTTGTTGCGTACTCTTTTGTAGATATTGTATAGTTTTGTCTATGTTTTTATACTTCACTGTCAAAAGCCCAGAATTTCATCTAATATTGCCACTCATTTGCCATCAATCACACTGCTTGTACATATTTTCATAGTTATTTCGCAATATACATATTAACATCCACTTTCGGTCTCTTATTCACTAATCTCCGCAACATTTGGTCCATCGAGCTTAATGAAACCACCAATTCGTCCATCTCACCTAAAATTCTGCTATAGATTTATACACGTACATAAGTCACGTCTTAGTTTTCATTTTGTTTTCATACAGTCCATCGCTTATTTTCATTACCATGATTACTAGGTGGAAAGCAGCTTCACGTGCCGAAATAAGTACCACCACTAAACCCATCGCAGCGCTTCATCCATCTAATACTTTTCAAATATTCAGGTCCCATGCATCAACGTCTGCTACAATCAAAGTGCGTAAGATCACTACGGAAGCGCTCGCGAAACGACGTCAATACGAACGCGAAAAGCAGCCTGCTGAACTTCAAAAGGGGGTAGAGGAGTGTGAGTTGCAGGCGGAACTGGTGCTGATGGCGATCGAAGCCAATGCTAGCCGAAGTAGCCGACGTAGCAGCTACCACAGATCCAGTCGCTCGCACCGCTCGGATAAAACAGAGGCATGGGTACAAGATGCTGTTCGTAACACACCTTTTATTTTGAATGCTCCTGAAGCCACAAATTTGTCTGAGATATGTGCACATAACTGTCACTCTCATGGCATTGTCTAGGCATTGGAATCCCTGAGCAATTTCATCATCCTCCCAAGCCATCACAGTCCACTAATACGTCTGAGGCTGCTCATAGCCAGTCACAACGTCACATAGGCAACCTGTGTGAATCTCACATTCACAGTCTGATACAAGCAGTGGTAAATACAGTCGCTGTCAATCAAAACCATACGAAGAAATGTACCGATCTCTTATAATTATCTGGGGATACGTCTCAATGGTTGCATGTCAAAATATTGTTTGACACAACTAAAACGTCATTTTCTCCCCTAGAGAATGTCGGGAGATTGCAGCAAGCCGTACGCAGTCCAGCGCGTGAGGCCATGGCGGCCCTACTTGTCGTTACCGTCGATCATTTTCCCTAAGTAGAAATAAATTTATGGTATTTCAGACTTTGAACATAAGCGTATATCAATAGTATATTCCGTTAACAAAACGCAGATTTTATTGTTCTGCGAATTGTTCATTTCAGAACTGTAATAGCGTTGGAGTACCTATTATTATAATTGATAATTTTATGGTTAGATTAACTTTAATGTTTCGACGCCGATTTTATGGTTGTTTGATTAATACTATAGTTAACGTATTTTATTGGAGCATTAATTAAATTATATGGACTGGCTTTAACAGAGCTCATTATCACCGTTATGCTTAAGATCAATTTTTAGCTGAAGCTTTCCATTTTCGACCTTATCGTCACTTGCTATGAGGTGAGTTGACGATTAAGAGTTTCTCTTTTGTTTGCGAAAAATATAACTGCAAATAATATAACTTTTGTGAATAAAAGAGGAAAGTAAGTCGACAAAAAGGGATTCAGAACCGCTGCGGCACCGCACCGACAGGGCCCAACTTCCTGCTGCGAACTGTTATACCGACCACGGCCGTGCACCTGTCTCGACCACTGAGCAGGACGTCGGACAGTCTATACTGAAGAAGGTCAACTTCAATCATCTGAGCGCGCAGCCATTGGCGTAGCGTCACAACGCTAGTTTTAAAGCGTTTGTGGTGTGAGTTCCAAACTCTGCACTGGATGCCTACACGAAGGAAGACTTCTGGCCGAAGGGAGTAGTGTATAGTAGATTCCGTGGAAGGATTCCAAACACCATCAGAATGGCGCAGAAAACGCATATATTATTAAACTAGCATAGCCTATTAATCATGTACTAACCAAATTGTATTATATCTACTCGTATGAATTTTACTTTATATCTATATAAATAAATAAATAATACTATGTAATTTTGACGCTTCGTGCTTTAAACATTGTGTATAAGTAGCATGACAAAGAGTTTACTTTAAAATACTCGTAATCACATAACTGCACGGACGTCGGCTAGTAAAATTTTAAGCAACGGATATCAAGTTTGTGGTCAGAGTCACTTGCAATCCCTTCGGAATATGCAAGTGATTAAAAAGTCAATGCAGGTGTGCTTGCGCCGACATTTTTGCACTATGAAATTTCGAAAAGGAACATTGGAATATTTTTTAAATTGTACTAACATGACGATTAATATACTGATTTCACTAATTGCTATAATTATTATTTTAAATTATTTGTATTGAAAAACTGAAAACTAATAATATTATTTACTTTGAAATGTTGCACATAATAGTCATCCAATTATAAGTGGTTTTCCACTAATTGTTGTTGAAACAAAACATTTTAAAAAATTAAATAAGTTCTTTAAAATTTTGCATATAACGCAAGAGGATAAGCTTGTAGCCTTTGGCATAAGAATAACTAATATTAGTTCGCTTTATTCTGAATGCGCTTGAAAATATTTGTGTACAACACCACTAAATGTTTCAAAGTGAAATACTAATCTATATTTCTGATTTTGTAATTGAGACCACGAGGCGCCTTAAGGAATTGCTTTTGCTGTATTAATACACGTTTACGGTAAGACGGTCAGTGATAAGTACTTACAGGTAGAGCATGGGTTACTTACCTACCCAACATTCACGTAATTAGAGTGGAAGAAAGTATTTTATATTAATAATGATTATTGACCAATCTGTCAAAATAATATTTAGTAACGAAATTACTTTTTTCAGCTTTCCAAGATTGTGAAATATAATTGTGATAAGTAATATTATTCTGAATGTCTTATTGTACAGATTAAATATACAAATGCGTTGTAATATTTCGCTACGCCCGCCACGAGGACAAATGAATGTAAATTGCAATCCGCACATGGCTATAGTTAATCCCTTGTCAACACTCTTATTTCAGTCCATTTACACCATGCACACAATGTGGTGACTGCGCAGAGCAACCGTGCTATGTTTCAGGCTCATTACTGTGTTTAAGGTCAAAATAATTAGAGTTATCGTTTTACAGTGAAACTTTTTTTACATCGCCTCAAATTTTTTCGTTAATCTATCGCATGTGGCATTACACAAAAACATGAGATCTTTAATTACACGACTTCCTATAAGTCGAGATTGGTCTGTGCGTTAGATCACTGTTTTTGTTTTTCTATTATTTTGTTTTTGTTTTTTATTGCTTCTTTGTTTATATGTTTTTTTCTGATTACTTATTGTTTTTTATTAATAATTTTCTTTTAAGAAAAAAAGATTTAAGTTAAGATAATAAACGCAATTTTAATACTCGGAAATCGAATAATTTTTCGAAAGTTTACAGTTAAATGCCTACGTTCCGAAAAAAGTTACACTTGCATCTTGGTTTCATAAAACCACACAATGATTTTTTTCATCACTTATGCTCTGAAAGTGTGCCCAAACTTGCTCTGCACGTGTTACTCAACAATCATTTTAATTTCTTGGTTATCAGTCTATTTTAATAAAAGGCACACAAACAGTCTATATAGGCCAAGACATTGCAGTATGAACTTGAAAGATCCCTTAATTTGCTTCCCCATAATCAGTGTGGTCGCGTGTAAAAGATAATGCTGAGTAAAAGGTATCAAAAAAAAATTGTTTATCTTCAATTGCAGAAACTGTTTCCTATAAACGAATATCATTTACAACAAATTTACTTATTTTTTATTTATAAAAAACGTCGCACCACACTAGGATTTTCACCTGTGTCGTGGGTGCAGTTACAAACATAGAATATCACATGCACATACGCCCAGACCGGAACAAATTTCTGCAGGCCATACAAAACATTTGTCCCGTACGGGAATCGAACCCGCGACCCGTTGCGCAGTAGGCGATCACTCGACCTCTGCGCTAAACGTGTCGTTAACAACTTTTATATTTTCCTCGAATGAGTGATGAAAGAATATTCACCTCGGAAGTAGACAGTCAATTGCTTTTTTCTCCTGATGTATTATTGGCGCTCTCACACATCGGGTGTAATGGCTGTTTATAACAATCTCCTATATCATTGATTCTTTTTTATGAAAACACAATAAATAATTACCTACTATGAATTAAGCTTGGTGTGGAGTTTTGTTTTAAATTTTCCAACTTTTTCGTATGGGTATTATTGTGATAATACCCGTAACGACGCAGGGAGTAAAAAATTTATATTTTCAGTACCTACTCAATACTTACTCATTTGGTAATTTCAGTTTGCCATTTCTATGCCCTTTCCAATTCATTTGTTTGAAGTAGCGAATTCGTCGTAAAAAGGTTTGATGATATCGTGTTGATGTAGCAAAGAACGCTTTATTTTAATATTAAGACAGCTATAGAAATAAAAAAAACATTTAACATAAAATAAAATCCGACTTCAAAAAACAAGAAAATCACCACATCACATTTATTATTTTAAAGTCGTTGCGGATAATCGATGATTATGAGTTGAAATTTGGAAATTTCTAAAATCCGTTGGCATAGGTAAACACAATTATCTGAGTTCCCGCGACCTTGATGCTTGCAACCTTAACAGACATTTCTCCACGCCACCCACAGCTTTGGACAACAGCACCAAGGTGAAAACCTTAAAAGAATTATCTGAGCTTCCTTTGCCTTCTTGTACCCCTTTCCTATTTAAGCCTGTTTCATACGATGATGTTGAGAAGGCGATCTTGGCTATATTTTCTACTGCTTGTGGTGATGAAGCTCTAAAATGATAATCCATATTCTTTCTGAAATTTGCGTCGATCTCACACACATATTTAATTTTTCTTTTTCGAACAATGTTTTCCCTTCTGCTTGGAAATTAGCCCATGTTTTACCCTTACCCAAAACATCTAACCCCTCATCAGTCTCTCAATACCGCCCAATATCTATATTACCTTTCCTTTCTAAGGTCCTCGAGCACCTCTCCCATAAACAACTATCATCCTATTTGTCCTCTAATAATCTACTTGGACTAACTACAAGAGCGTCGGTGGCGCAGTGGACTCGGCAAAGAGCGTCGGTGGCGCAGTGGACTCGGCACTTGCCTTCCAATCGGGGGGTCGGGGTTCGAGACCCGCCATGTACCAATGTGTTTTTCGTTTCGAATTTCATATGTACATTTGTCTGACGCTCCTACGGTGAAGGAAAACATCGTGAGGCAACCTGCATACATCTGCGAAGAAATTCAATGATGTATGTGAAGTTGACCAATCCGCACTGGGCCAGCGTGGTTGACTAAGGCCTAATCACCCTAATATAGGGTAGGCTCGAGCCCTTCGGTGGGGACGTATATGGGCTGTGATGATGATGATGATGAATCTACTTGGCCCCTTCCAATCTGGTTTTCATCCTGGTCACAGTACCGTCACTGCATTGGTAAAAGTAACCGATGACATCAGGTTGGCCATGGAGAATAAGTCCCTGACTTTGCTATTGCTTTTAGATATCAGTAACGCTTTTAACTCGATTGATTTCGATATTCTCCTTGGTATTCTCTGTTCGCTCAGTTTATCACCCGAAGCCGTTAGCTGGTTCGATTCCTACCTCCGTGACCGATCCCAATGCATCAAAATTAATGACGAACTCTCTGACTGGTGTAAACTGTCAGCTGGTGTCCCACAAGGAGGAATCATTTCACCGCTTCTCTTCTCCTGTTTCATCAACACAGTTACTAAGGTGATTTCATCTAACTATCATCTCTATGCAGATGATTTGCAGCTATATCGTCACTTTACTGCAGTTGAAGCTGTTAACAACATCCTAGCGATTAAACAGGATCTAAGAAGTGTATCGGAAAGGGCTAAGGATTATGGGTTGCTGGTAAATCCCTTAAAGTCTAAAGCATTGATAATTGGCAGTAGGTACATGATAAACCAACTTGACTTAGATTCGTTGTCTTCTGTTATTATGGACGGAACTAAAATTCCTTTTGTTGATTCGGCTAAAAATCTTGGCGTGATATTTGATAAACATCTGAGCTGGAGGGATCAAGTGAATGAGGTCAGTCGGAAAGTGTTTCATTCTTTTCACACTCTTTAAGTCACTGCAGTACTATCTTCCAGTTCCGACAAGAATATCTCTGGCGCAGACGTTAATTCTTCCAATTTTAGATTACGCTGATGCTTGTTATTTGGATATTACAGAGGAATTATTAGATAAGCTTGAAAGACTTCAAAACCTCTGTATTCGTTTTATTTTTGGGTTGCATAAGTATGATCATATCTCCAAATTTCGTACACTACTCAAGTGGCTTCCTATCCGACTTCGTAGAAACTCTCGTATTTCTCTCTTTCTTCTTTTTAATATCATACACAACCCTACATATCCACCTTATCTTTGTGAGCGCTTTGAGTATGCTCGTTCCCCTCATACGCTCTGTAGACCTCATTTACGCACACTCCTAAAGTTTACCTGTCAGCCTTTTCAGACGAATTTTCTGAAATACTCTTTCACTGTTCACGCTGTTAGACTGTGGAACTCATTACCGTCTTGCGTGCGTGATGTGCAAACACTGATTTCGTTTAGAAGGCGTTTGAGGGAGCACTATCTGTCACAAATTTGAATCCGTTTATCCTGGTTATCCATAAGAAGTTATTTTATTCTGGTGTTATATAATATATATATATATATATATATATATATATATATATATATATATATATATATATATATATATATATATATTATTTATACATTATAATATTTAGGTATATATAAAGTTTATTTCATTACTAGTTTTTTTTTATATTGTACGCGGACATCTTATATATCTTGCACTTCACCCATTGCGGGTGAGTTGGAAGAGATTTCTATGTGAAATAAGCTCACCTTTTGTACTATCTTCACTTAGTAATATTTCTATATATATTTGTAGTGTACAATAAATTATTAAATAAATAAATAAAAAATGTGATGTTGGTATTCTTATCTTATTTTTGACTTTTTCGTGTTTTTGGAGTAGTTTTTTTTTGTGAAGTATCTTTAATTTCTATATTTCAGAGAATTTAATACCAGCTCACCGAAGTAACTTGAAAGTATGTACTATATTATATTCTGAAACCTAACTCCTAATAGATCCTTCTACCATCAGTTTTGCTCATGGTTACCAGGCGCAAATACCTAAATAGCTTCAGAAAATTTATGAAACACGTTGGACTTGCCTATAAAATTTGAGGGTTTCCCTCGATTTTCCTGAGATCTCATCATTCAATCCTGACTTTGGTGATAATAGGTTCAATTGGGAAGTATACCCTCTCAAACAAAAACGAACGTTTCTAAATCCGTTAATAAATTACAGAGTTATGACATCTATCAGAAACTAAACCAACCTGATTTTTAACAGTATCGGCTTCATGCCTAGTTCATGGGACTTGTTTTTCTGTTCGCAATAATATCGCCAAGCAATCACTTTTTGTACGAACCTTTGGTCTGGATCTATCTTCATATACTTCAGATTCAGGCGTTCCGCTGACGGAGAACTATTTGCTGTGATCCGGCTTTCTAAGGACAAACATCACTATACATTTCAGTTTTAAAAGCTGCAGTTGTCGGATTAAGCTGTTGTCGCACTAAGCAGGGATGCAATAGTGGGCGCACGACCTAACTTAATCAGTTTCCTTTTCACGTCATCATTGCTTTGAAAGAGGTGTTATTAGTTTGATCACATGTATCGTGATCGAGACGTCATGGAAATTGTCAGCGCGTACTTTAGTGTTCGCTTTTAAACAAGTAAGGGATTCCAAAAAATGTATATCTAACTTAACTATAGTGCTACTAGTTTTAACTAGAGACCTGAATGAAATATTGTTTTTAGGTTAAGATGTAGAAGTAAGGGCATATCTGCGGTGGGAAAGGTTATCACGGGTAGCTACGAATCGGTAAGTTTTAGTGCTTACATAAATTCAAATGAATTTTTTCCAAAATATTAAAAATTTATTAAAGTTGAATCAAAGTCGAATCAAAGTCGAATAAATGGTATTGCTGGTCGGTCTCCGAAAACGCGGCTCGAAATAGCGCACAGAAGAAAGTAAAATATGTTGTTTTCGTGCCCCTGATGCCATGAACATTGGCGTCCTTTTTCGTGAAATTACTAGGATGGTAAACTTTCTTGATATTAAAGAAATATTAGCGAAAAATAATAAAAAGTATTAGTTTACGTTGTGTGCAAGCAGCAAGTACCATCAATATCGAAAATTATGAAAACGAATTGCAGATGGTGAAGTAAAAAGAAATATTTCATCCAAAAGACTAGGTTTATAGTTTAATAATACCTTCTGTACCTTCCATACGAAAAGCGCTTTAAACTTTACGATATTATCGTTTCATTTAACCACATAAAAGTCAGAGTGATCTATTCTGGAACGCCGTTCGCGAAGTGTAGTGTTGATGGATTTTATGCAATTTTCAGTATCTATCACATCCAGGCTCGCGTCGGCTTTGCCCCACTGGGATTACCTCGATCTTTTCTCAATACTTACAGGGTAAATAACTAGAACCCGTTTTGAAATAACTATCGGAGGGGATAACTGAATAGCGTTGACAATATGAAGTAATACATCGTCGTATCCTGTAAAAGAGATAGTAAGCAGTATTAAGTTTAAGATGGGACGCATCAATATACACTACATTCACTTAAGAAATAACTGATTGAGATAAGTTTTACCAATCTTCGGGTGTACATTCTCTCTCACTTATTTATTTGGCTTCTATATGCATAATGCTTCTATATTTACTTGGATGCAACTGAGCTATATGGTCTATTAATTGAGTTATTCGTTTTATTTTTGGTTTCAGGAAACATAATCACGTTTCTTAATATTGTCAGCAGCTCAAAGCCTTCCTATACACAATTTCGCAGAGATATGTACCTTTTCTCTTTTGTTTGAAATTTTCAATTACTTACAATGTAATTTAATGCTATTACTTATACGAAATATCATACTCCAGTAGGCAAGTTCCGTCTTCGTGGGAGACCGCTACCTTGCATCCTGTGCCAAAGAAAGGCGATAGATCAGATTCATCGAATTACAGGCCTATTACTATAATCTCCCTTCTCTCCAAGGTGATGGAGCGGGTGATAAACCGTCAGCTCCTTAGGGTTACCTATTGAAAGGCATAACGTTTTTCGTCATAAACTAAAAATGCATAATGTTAATTGCCATAATCATCACTTGCCATAAGTCTTTATATCATAACTTCATAACGCATAATATTAGTAGGCCGAAATATGTAAGGCATAACCATGAAAAGGCATAATTTAAATAAGCATAAGTAACAAAAGGCATAATTTATGTTTGCCATAATATTTCAAAGGCATAATATGCAAATGATATACATTTGAAAAGCATAACTGACAAAATCCATAAACGCATTGCGACCTCATTCACCATAATTTCAAAAAACAAACACTTGCTATACATAATAGATTAAATTTATTGTCTTATATTTAAATTATTTATTAGAAATAGTTACAAATACTAAATAAAAAAGCTCTTATTGACGATTAATGTTAAGAAATCACGTAATAATATTAATATATTATATTATTTTGCATACATGCAGCATGCATGTAGCCGGCACGCAGCAGGCATGCAGCATGCATGCAGCAGGCATGCAGCATGCATGCAGACATGCAGAATGCATGCAGGCATGCAACATGCAAGACTTCTGCCATAGCTCCGGCACTGCGGGGTTCTGGCGGTCCCACGCATGCTAATCGTCGCAGATGGCTTTCGCTCACTACCGCAGCTTCGGCTTGATGGCCGGCTTCGCCGGCCAGCCTCAGCCGCGGCGGCTCGCTCATAGCCACCTGCTCCTCAGCATGCGGGCTGCCTCACCCCTCCGTGCCTTCGCGGTTCTGAATAACACTCTAGGGGTAGGGCAGACAAGACTACGTGGAGCGGGGTTGAATGAGTCGGTTTTAAATAGCACTAAGTTTTTTTAAAATAATTAGTAAACCTCGTATGGAGAAAAATACATTCCGGATTATGTCAAAGCAGATTTATGGATACCTATTTACAGTTATTATTCTTTATAAAACTATGTCTTATTCTTTATAAAACTATGTCTTTAGTGAGTTATGCATAGTTAAATTATGTCAAACTAAATTATTGCTAATTACAGTTATGCGTAGTAAAATTATGCGTTTTTAAGTATGCTTAATAAAATTATGGCAAACCAAATTATACCTTACAAAGATTATGATTTTCAATATTATGCCTTTCCACAATTCTGCAATATAATGTTTATGCCTATTGATGTGTTATGCCAAATATTATACTGCTTTTTGATTTTTATGCCATATGATGTATGCCAATCGAAATTATGACAATTTACAGTATGCGTTTCAAAGTGTCACCGCTCCTTAGATACCTAGGATTATGCAAATAGGTCGCTAACTTCCTATCTGGCAGGTGTATCAGAGCTGTTGTTGATGGCACTTCTTCTGATAGCATGCCCATTGATGCTGGCGTCCCGCAAGGCTCAGTGCTGTCTCCAACGCTCTTTTGCTGCATATCAATTGACTTACTGTTCATTGACGGAATTCATAGTTATGCGGATGACAGCCCTAGGGCGCTTATTATCCGGGCCATGCGAAAATCTCTCGGACTACATTGGAGGAAAATCGTCAACAGCCTGTGTCTAAGATCGAGAGCAGTCTCGCTAGAGTATCTGATTGCGGAAGACTAAATTTAGTCGAATTCAACTCGACCAAGACACAAGTTTGCGTGTTTACGGCAAAAAGCTCCATTCGCTGTAGCTCCACAGATCCTTAACATACCTCTCAAAATATCGAACAGTGTTGGGATCCTTGGTGTTGACATCTACTTTGACGTCCAGTTCCGCGGTCATCTGGAAAATAAGGTCCAACTGGCTCCCAAAAAGCTTGGTGTGCTCAACAGATTAAAGCGGTACTTTACATTGGCCTAAAGACTTTTATATACACTATAAGTTCCAAGTGCGGTCACATATGGAGTGTTACTGTCATCTGTGGGCGGGAGCATCAAAGTACCAGCTTGGACCTTTTGACGCGATCCGGAGATGTGCGGTACGGATTGTCGGCGATCCCAGTTTTTGTGTATACTTGATAGTCTGAGAACAGATCGTAGACTATTTTTTATACCCCTAGATGATAAGGGTGGCCCTCTCCAGAAATGTTTGTGTGTTGAGTTAAGCTTTATTAAAGCGAAACGTAGTTCGCGGGCATAACGAGTTTAAAGTAATTATGTTAATAGATTATCAAATGACATAAAGTAAACACGATAATATAAAAAAATCTTACTAAAATTGGCGAGATTTGTCTTAAGTTGAATAAGTCCATGGCATAATTCCATTTAACTAGCAAGTAGGTATTTTCAGCACTTTTTCCATTTTTCATTGTTCAAAATCCGAAAAAAGGTTGTAATCTGTCGGTAATGTCTGGGGAGTATGGTGATTGTCACTTCCACCGCTTCGCTTCAATGATTGCGATGAGTCGTCGCGTCGGCCATCCATGAAAATGTTGGAACCAAAAACGCACCGTGCTTTCTTGTACAGTACCTAGCTTCCCAATACACATCATTAATCCTTCGCGCTGTTTCTGCAATGCTGGTACCACCATGGAACTTATATTCTTTATTAACGCGATATTTTAAGTTTTCTATTTTGTGAACAGAATGATATCAAAGAAAAATCAAAATGTGCGAATACAAGTTAATCACTAAATTCGAAACATAAAACAGTCTTAATTTGAAATAAATTTGAAATTGGAACACTGAACCAAACGCCAGATAGGTATATTTACGTCGTAGTTATACGTCGAAATTTTTTATTTTGCGTGTGTACCTTCGTGTGCAACAAACATTGTTAGTGCTTTTCATTTAATTTTAATTCTAGCCAATAATATTTCAGTATTATTATTATTTATAGTGTCCCCGATTCCAGTCAATATTATAGTCATAATATCCCCCGTTCTTGCCAACTTACGTGCCGCCAACTTTTTATCAGCCATCGGATTCGCTACAAAAAAACATTCTTTCTAGCCATCGGATTCGCTACAAAAAAGCATTCCCCGCAGAAACCAGTTGTAGGATTGTGATAAAACAGACCATCATTAAAAGTTACCGTTCTTCTCCAGGTCACAAATAGGGAAATTTTGTCATTATCCGCTATGGCCTTGGTCATGAATCCTGGATATCAATAAAAAATGCATTAAAGGCCAATCAAACAATCGATATGAATTTTTAAAAGTAGCTTGAATCAATGTAAGAAGTGTAGTGTTCCTCTAAATTTGTCGCTGAGTGTATATTTGAGATAAAAGTGGCTTGTTCGACAAAACGCTAATTTTATATGTAACGACGTAATATTATTTCATTAATATAATAGTCTTTTAAGTTGAGAATTAGCAAAACGTTTTATCAAGTTAGTACAAAAAAACTAAAATTGTTAGAAGTGACGTCCTTATTACAGTGCTGGTCGGCCTTATTAAGTTTATTATGTTGAGTCATCAATGCAATACGGCACACACGATTCCGTAAATCTTATAAGGTTGCATCTGATCTGCCTAACATCATACACGCTTAGGCGTAGATATAGACAAATCTTCAAAGAATCATATTGATTGTAATATTCAATAATATTTCTGACAGGAATTTTAGTTCGAAGCAACGAATTTATCTAATCTTAGAGAGATAGGGTAGTAGAATACCTATTTATGTTTCTACCCATGTGCAGTGACAATGTTAAATCTAATAGTGTTTCTATTTTTCTAGTTAGAATAACTTTTTTTTTTCTCGGGGGGAAATGCGTAACCGCACCGTACCCGCCCTTGGCTAGACGGCGAGCGTGTGTGAGGCTCTCCCGTCAGAGTGCCAGGCCTACCCACTAGCGAGGTCGTGGAAGTATTCATTCGATGACCTCGTCAGGTAGTGACACGTCCCTCCTCGGCGTGTCTTCTTCATCTGATGATGGGGAAGATGCGGCGGTGATGGACGTGCTCGCGCCAAGGCATCTGTGAGGGGCATCGGTGGGTTTTAGTCGGTAGGCCGCGGTTTCTGGCTGGCACCAGGGACCGCGGAGAGTCCGACATAACCTTGCGTCTTCCCAGGCGCAAGGTATGCGTAAAGCATTTCCCACCGTTAAAAAAAAAGGCCTACCCACTAAAACCCCCCGGTGTTCTCCCTGCCCTTACGGGCGCGCTAGGTAAGGTCCACACTGCCACTCCACTACCCACTTGTTAGAATAACTTTTTTTTCTTGGGGAGAAATGCATAGTTAGAATAACCTAGAAAATTCATAAAAAATCGTTAATTTTAATAAATTAAAATCAATGGCAATTTTAAAGTAAATATTTGCTTGCTAGCTTTTTTTTAATTTGGAACGTAAACTTTCATGCTTAAGAGCAAGCTCTAGAATATTAACAAGATTATAATATTTAGAGTTTCAATTACACAGTGAGGTAAATTTTATTCACTTTGTATTTTTTTAAGCTCTATCCCTTCACCGCATCTGATGGTAAGGCAGTGCATTGAAAGGAGCTACACGTGGACTTCTTAACGACCGAGGTAAGTACTTACCTCTAATTGTCGGAACACTATGTTGTTTTTAACATTTTGATTATGGCGACAAGCGGTGGTAGCTAGCCAGGCCAGGTTTGAAGCTCTACCAACATCCATTCACCCTTAATTCTTATTAACGCTGAATTATTTAAGCATATCCATAAAATATGAAACGCAAAATGTTAATGGATGGAACGTTGCCGTCGATATACGGACCGCAGCCCCGGTCGTGACTAGACGTCATTGTGTTAGCTTCGTATTTAATTTTAAGTTATTTTTATATTTTCAACAAATTCCTGTAAATTAATGCATTTTTAAAATTAGTATTGTGTTGAAATGCAGTTGTATTGTTTGTGAAGCGATTCGCGGTGCTATTTTATGTTTGTCACGACAAATTTAAGACGACGTTAACACCAACTGTCACGGATTTGAACGAGCCAACGAAGATTTTCGAAGATTACGTTTTGGCAAAAACTTTAGATCCAAGACTTCAAGAGGAAATAAGTACATATATGGAAAAACTGAAATTGTGGAAAGTACCCGTGGTTCGCTAGCAAGAAATTCTTTAAGCTAGTGACGGCAGTTTTGGTGATTGACGGATTACCTACTTATACATAAACCGGGGGAGTATTGTATTTATCATTACCCATTCATTCTATGATTAGGCAAATCTTAGAACATAGGCACTTATGTTACTCTGCAACATAGCACACATATTATTAAAAAACTATTAGGATTTATCTAGTTTTACACATTGATTGTTTCACTTTACATACAGTGAAAGTAAAGTTCACCTTAAATTCAGACATATAGTGACATTGCCCTAGTACCCTACCCCATAACCAACTTTATTTGTTAGTTTAGTCCACCTATAATTCAAGGTTTTTTTGGTTTTTTTTTAAACACATCTGTGTTACACAATAACTAAAGCAATTTAAGCAATTGCAGGCCTGAATGCTAATTTATGTAGATATTACATTCAGATCTTACTACCTAAATAGAGGCTGCAGCTTATTTCTAAGTATATTATTTAACCTATTTGACATTGACTTATTAACCTATTATAGTTAGGTAATTAATGTTTTTTGCCTATAAGAAGTATTATTGTTGAGTTTCCCTGACTTAAATTAACTTCCCTAAATCACAATGATAACCCATACTATATCTTAACATAGACTGTTTCTTGATTTTTCACGGTGGCTGTGTCCTGCAATTGATATAAAATATTTTAAACATAGTGTTACATTGTGGAACATTGGGATGTAATGCTTACTGGAAGGTCTGCGTGGTGGTGGCGTTGTGCGTCGGGTCGTTACGTTCCCTAAAATATGGTTGAGCGAAGCGATGGCTGATTCATGCGTCAACCTGTGAACAGGTGCTGCCAACGGGGACTGGTCATTCATCCATATGTTTCTTTAAGATTATTTAGAATAAGAAATACATTTCTCTATTTACTTCGCAGTTGTATGGCGCAGTAGCTTGTGACATATTAAGAACTTATTTGCATTTTTATCTTAAATTTTACTGTAAATATAAATATATAGGAGACGTTTTTACAGTATAAACTGTTTCTTTACTTTTTTTTTTTTTTTGTTCTCTTTGCTATTTGTATATCACCTTTTCTGTTTTTGTTTGATAATATTATTCCTTGACAAGTTATTTTATTTTCTTTATTTTTCTACTTTTATTTTCTTTTTCAAAATATCCCTTTCTTATCAGTTGCCTTTAAATTCCTAGGTCTTGTTTCATTACCCAGTTTATACTTCCTATTAAAATAAAATTCAACTTTTTTAGGCAATTGATGAGCTAACAAAATGCTGACCCGCAAAGCTGCTGCCCAAAATACTGAGGCAAAACTCAGGCAAGCTGTCATTGAAATAAAGACATTGAAGGATTCCTGCGATCAACTTCTAAGGGAACGTGATGAAAGTGAGATCGAAATCAAAAAGATCATAGACAAAAACACCTTCCTTAAAAGTGAGCTCTCCGAATTGGATGTCAAATATAAGGAAGTACTTGAGGAGCGACACCAGCTGCAGCACACCATCACCGGTTTTACGCAGTGTAATGACACTTATGTGAAGGCATTGGATCGAATCACAGAACTTGAACGGGAATTGCGTGAGGCGAATAGGCAAATTTCTGAACTGGAACAATTTGAACAAAATCAAGAAAATGCTCACACACACAGCTTGTTCGATGAACTCATGCAGTCACCTGGTGGACAAAATTTAGCAGAATCCTCTTCGCCTACAGAGGGTAGGCCCTTATTGAACAATCATATGAGTAATAAAAAATTTAAAAAATATATTAAAATCAAGAAAATGCTAAAAAGGACTCAATACCAATTAAAAAAGTATAACTCATTTAGGAGTAATATTAAATTACGGAAAGAGCGTGCATGTCTAATAGATTCATTAGACATTTATGATAGCAAATTGAAAGAGAGCAGGGGTTTGTATGATAGGGACGTTGAAGAACTCAATAATACTATTAGAAATTTACAACACAAATTGTCAACTATCTCCGAAAATTATGACACGGCTCAAAATGATATTAAAATGCATATTCAATCTATCAGAGAACTAGCCACACTCTGTCAGCATAATGAGGACCGCTATCAGTCCCTTCTTGACAAACAAGTTTTGACTGCAAGTGAGAATATTTCAATAACAGAATGCAATGTCACAAATAATAACAATGCACCCAGTCATACATCCTCCGCTCATAGTATTGTATGTCAGTCACCAGTCAATGAGCAATCTAGTTTTCATTGTAAGATGTCTGTGTCTAAGCCTAAATGTATTATTTTTTGTGATGACATAGGCAAAGGTATGGGCCAGTTATTGACAAATCAGTTGGATTTTAGTGTCATTAATTATTGTATGCCTGGCTCAAGTTTCCATGATATTGCAAATAAAATTAATAGTTATAAGTTTGATATTAATGACAAACTGGTTATGATCTTGGGAAATAGGGGTAATTTGAACAAAAAAGTACTAAAACATTTTTGTTCTCATTTAAATAATTTACATGTTAATCAAATAATAATGTTTACCCTTCCCTACCATAATCGTTTGTCACAACATGAAAATAATATTAGATACAAACTTAATTTGACATTAGATTTAATGACAAATTATTCGAAAAAATTCCATATTATTGACTTCAACAAACTGACATGTATTAAAGCTTATTTGACAGAAGATAGATTATATCTATCAACATTCTATAAAAAACAATTAGCTATTTCGCTAAGATTTTATTTACAAACTTTAGCCAAAAACATGGCTATAAATTCTTTCTCTGACAATGCTTTTATTGAGCAGCCCACTCAAAGTACTGAAATTGCTCCTATTGAGCAATACTGTGGTAGTGAAACGACTGTCAGTAATGTTACTGATGATATTTTTAATAAATCTTTAAATTAAGTAATGAGACAAAAGAGACATCCTCTTGCTTATCATTAGGTAGAAAAGATACTGAAAACTTTGTAAATGTATTGCAAAACCCATTTGAAAACAAAAATAAAGTAAATCTTATCAACCTGGTGCACCAGAACATTCAAGGAATGTTAGGCAAGGATCTGGAAGTGGAATTATTCTTGAACTGTAGTAATGTAGACATCTTTTGTGTAACTGAACACTGGCTTAAAAGTTATCAGTTCATGTTTAATTTCAGCAATCATCTGGTTGGTAGTTCGTTCAGTCGAGAAAAATCAATTCGTGGTGGTTCTTTAATAATATTAGATAAAAAGCTGAAATTTAAGGATCGTAAGGATATTGTGAGTCTTTCGATTGAGCGAACAATAGAAATAGCCTGCGTGGAGCTGGACCAGATTATTGTATTAAGTATATACAGGCCTCCTTCAGGATTATATGACCTTTTTGAAGATACTATGGATGAAGTATTGAAAAAAGTGTGTAGTTCCACAAAACTAACCATTGTTTGTGGTGATTTTAATATTAATTTATTAGAAAATTCTAGTTTATCTATTAGGATTAAAAATCTGTTTTGGTCATATAACCTTGGAAATTTATTTTTGGAGCCAACAAGAACAACTCAATCGTCTGCCACATGCATTGACAATATTTATACAAATATTGTTCCTTTAGCAAGAAGAGTTTTTAATAATTTAGAATCTGACCATTCTGGACAAATTGTTACCATTCCACTTAAATGTAAAAGCATGGAAAAAAAGAATATCACTGTTGTACCAAAGACTGCTGGTCGCTTAGAACGGCTGAAAAATAATATTGGTATTAAATTAAATTATATAGGTTATGAAGAAAATCCAAATAAATTATATGAAAACTTTTTTCATACATTTTGTTCTGAATTTAAAAATATTTTTATTCCAAAGACTATATCGGTTGATGGCACTTTAGCTTTTAGTGAATGGGCTACACCAGGTATTCACAAAAGCAGAATAAAACTTTTTGAACTTTACAATGAACGCTCATTCAATACTAGTGATGAATTTAAACTTTATGTAAAAACTTATTCCAAAGTGTTCAAAAAAGTTTGCAAGCTTGCTAAATCTAATTATTTAAGTTCAAAAATAAAAAACAGTAGTAATAAAATTAAAATGACATGGAATATTATAAATAATGAAACTGGAAAAGCTAAAACTACTAATAATCAATATTGTTTGAATGTTGATGGTAAGAAGGTAACAGTTGACACAGAAGTAGCTGCAGAATTTGAAAAGTTCTTTACTGATATTCCAGTCTCAATCACAAAGTCTTTGGATTCATCCCCCGCTATTGCTGAATCTATAGTGAAGGATCATGTTAAAGTTTGTAATGATAAATTCAAATTTGTACACATTAGTGGAATTGATATAACAAAGTCATTTAAAACTTTAAATAAAAAGAAAACTGCGGATCTGTGGGGCAATTCCGTTGATGTTACTAAATCCGTAATTGAAACAATAGCTCCAATACTTGCTAACATTTTTAATGATTGCATTGACTGTGGTGTATTTCCTGATCTTATGAAGCTAAGTAAAATTATTCCTTTACATAAATCTGGTAGCACATCAGACCCCAGTAATTTTAGACCTATCTCTGTGCTACCTACTTTTAGCAAAATTTTTGAAAAAATAATGTTGGAGCAAATGCAAAGTTATTTTAATAGGAATAATCTTCTACACTGTAAACAATTTGGTTTTAGGAGGGGTCGCTCAACAACCGATGCTGGTGTTGAGTTAATACAACATATATTCGAAGCCTGGGAAGACTCACACGATGCGTTAGGCATTTTTTGTGACTTGTCCAAGGCATTTGATTGCGTTTATCACGAAATCTTGATCAGAAAATTACACCACTATGGGTTTCGTGACACTGCACTTGATCTTCTAATCTCTTATCTAAGTGGGAGGATTCAAAAAGTAGACATCAATGGAAAAAGGTCTCAAGGTTCTGCAGTTAAAATGGGAGTTCCGCAAGGTTCGATTCTTGGTCCTTTTCTATTTCTTATATATGTCAATGACCTCCCTGATTTTGTACAGGATAGACATGAGATGGTATTATTTGCAGATGATACTTCACTTTTATTTAAAATTAAAAGAGGTGTGCAAATTAATGACGATGTAAATAATTCTATCTCAAGAATTGTTCACTGGTTTAATGTGAACAACCTGTCACTTAATGAAGGGAAAACAAAATGTATAAAATTTGTTTTACCCAATGTCAAAGAGGTTCACACCACTGTAAAAATAAAGGATATAGGTGTTGACCCTGTGGACACCACAGTATTTCTTGGGATCACACTTGATTCTAAGCTGCAATGGGGCCCACATATCGATAAATTGTCAAAGAGACTTAGTTCTGCAGCTCACGCTGTATGGAAAATACGTCAACTGACTGATGTTGATACAGCAAGACTTGTATACTTTTCTTACTTTCATAGTGTGATGTCGTATGGTATTTTGTTGTGGGGAAATGCTGCCGACATTCAGATTGTTTTTGTACTGCAGAAAAGGGCTATTCGAGCAATCTATAACCTTAAAATGAGAGATTCTTTGCGAGAAAAGTTCAAAGAAATTGGTATTATGACAGTAGCGTCGCAATATATTTATGAGAATCTAATATATGTTCGTAAGAATATTCATGTGTTTTGTAAAAATAGTGATATTCATTCAGTTAATACTAGACAAAAGAATATGTTAGCTTTACCAAATACCAGGCTCCAAAAAATTAATAATTCTTTTAGAGGCCTGTGTATACGTTTCTACAATAAAATCCCAAGTTGTATACAAGAACTTAGCTTAAACAAATTTAAAGTTGCAATCAAAGATGTACTTATTAAAAAAGCATATTATAAAGTGTCTGATTACATGACGGACAAAAAAGCTTGGGTTTGAACTCTCAATTCTAATATTTAACAATGTATTGCGTTTTGTTTCAAAGAAACGTTCAGTGAGAGCAATTTATTTATAATCTAAGTTCACGCACTTCTCTCAGAGATAGCTTATATAATGTGAATTAACACATCTATTCTTGTAATGGAAGTTGAGCTCAAACTTTTGCTTTGAGGTCAGCTTCCAATTGACGACTCTGTAACAAACCAAAATTGTAAATGGCGATTTAAAAGAGGAGATAAAAAATTTAGACCTTTCGAGTTTCTTGCCTGTTCTTCTCGAGAAGGCTCTCCCAATTTCCGAACAGGTGTAGAATCAACTTTTTTTTTTTTCATTCCTACTTGTATTTGCAGACATCTTGAGTATATTTAGGATGTATGCACATACAAGGTTAATATAATTTCTTTAAATTAGATTGTTTTGCTTTGTTTTGACGTCAATAAGTGCCTGTAAAGGCCTATGTTGAATAAAGATTTTTGAATTTGAATTTGAATTTGAATTTGAGTTGGCCATATACACTTGTTAAGTACGAATCAAATCCATGTAGTGACGATATGCGGCGAACGTGCAGAGAATACATTTTTGGTCATAGAAACCATTTTCAATTTCACGGCTCAATCTTTGTGTGCTCGGGGTGAATATGTAAAAGGGCATTCGTTGGTGTCAACAAAGTGTAATGGTTTCGTGCGCCAGCACGCTTGATCTATGAGTTTGAGGTGAAGCCCAGATCTAGCCGTATAAAAACAGGATTTATAGTGCGTAGCCCTAGATGATTCCGTGGAGTTAATTAGTTTACTTAATAATTTAAAGAAATGGCAAGATTCCCTTAAAGCGCGATTGACGGTGAGTTTTATAGTTGAAAATATTCATGTTTTTCCAAGATCCCTTTAAAGGAATTATTTTACATGATATATTTTCCAAAGGGTGGAATCGAATCGTTTGTGTTTGTTGGTATTCACACAAAAACGAAGTAAAATGCAGCCAATGCTCGCCAAGAAAAATGGAATAAATGCTTGCTACAAAATATCCTTGATACTTATAAGCTCCCTTCGAGTTTTGACAAATTATTTAAGAACGTGTGTTAGGGGACGTGGCCTATTATTCGGATGATTGATAGTGCTGATAGCAAATGATGCCTTTTTAATATTTTTACTTAGTAGCTCTATATGAAAAGGCGATACGGTTACTCCTTATGAAGAATACTTTTATGTTTTGTATATTTGAATCTAGTGATAAGTTTCGTGCCTTAAATGTGTCAAAAATATTGTAATATTGATTAAGTGTACCTACTTAACAACAATTCTTTTGCCAATAGTTTCTGAAATATAAAGCATTAGAAAATTAATTTGGTTTCTAGTAAATATGGGGCACTCATTTGCAAGTAATTTTCTTTAAAGTTTTTATCTCTTACTTCAATAATTCTTATATTTATTTATTAGTTATTGTCGAGCCGTTATACTCTTTTGATAAATTATTATTGTTTTTGTACTTTTTTGTTATTTTCATTTTTATATTTATCTTTAAGTGTCTTTTCACCATTTTGTCTTATCATCCAGCTTAATGTGTTTCTTGTCAATAAGTATTATAGTTTGTAAAAAATTATCTACTATCCTTAGTCTTCTAATTCATTTTAAAACATTAAAAAACAGACATATTTCATTGCTCTACACTACTATGTTTCATTAGTATTTAATAATTCTTCATGTTTAGTGTGTACAAATACAGGCTGAATGTTGTAGGCATTCTCTACCAGCTAACCGTAGGGTGGTGAAGAGAGCAAGGGTGGTCGATGTTCCAAAATAGTAGCAGACAAATTTTGTATCATCAAGTTATATTTATATGAGTAGCCTATTTACATACTCTAACGGCCGGTTGCACCAAATTTACGTTATACGATTTCGTAAAAAGTAACAATTTAATACCTAAAAATGGGTCGTTTCACTATTAAATATAATGATTCGCGCCGTACATTTAACCTTTTTAGACGTAAAGGGTAAAATAAAACTACAATTGAAACTAGATTATGGTGTAATTCTTACGTTTTTATATTGTTACTTTTACGAACTCGCAAAACGTAAATTTGGTGCAACCGGTCGTATATATTGTGTAATTATACTTCGTGATATTGTGACATTATACTTTGTGATGAGCCTCGGTGGCGCTGTGGACTCGGCACTGGTCTTCTAATCGAGAGGTCCGGGGTTCATTCATGTACCAATGTGTCTTTAATTTTTCGAACTTTATAATAATATGTAAATTTGTCCACTCACTCTCACTCCAACGGTGAAGGAAAACCTCGTGAGGCAAGGCAAGTTCAAAGGTGAGCCAGCGTGGTTCTAAGGCCTAAACATCTTTATACAAAGGGTAGCCTTGAGCCCCACGGTGGGGACGTATACGAGCTGATAATGATGTTATGTGATGATATAAATAATGATGATACTTAATGAGACAGAAGAGGTAATTTATAACGCACTAGTGGGTCCGGCAGACGTTGTCCTGTCCGATTACAGGGTCACCTAGCGGGTCCAATTGTACGTTTAAGCCTTTCCTGGACCTATTCAAACACAGAACATTTTGTAGGAATCGGTCGAGCCATTGTAGATTTAGCGAGACTAACACACAGCGTTTCATTTTTATATATAAGAAAGACTAGTGGGCCCCGCAGACGTTGTCCTGCCCGATTACAGCGCCACCTATCGGGTCCAACTGTATGTATAAACCTTGCCTGGACCTACTCAAATACACAGAGAAAATTTCGTAAAAAATCATTCGTGCCTTTTCAGAGTTTTTGCGAGACTAACACATAGCGTTTTTGTTTTTTTTAATCGGGTGTCCCAGAAGCCGACGTCAAGCCGAAAGCAGGTGATAGACTAACTCATATATGTTATCAGAAAAATAAAAAAAAATCTTAGTCACCTATTTTAAAAAAAAGTAGCATTAAAAAAATGGATAAAATTTACACCCTGTGACGGTTTTTTTACTGTTGTTGCTACAATTCTTGACTTTTCTAAACCTTTTCTTTTGTTTTGTAATCCTGAATAATGTTTCTGTATACTTTAATCTAAAATTTAAAGCTAGCTGCTCCAAATTAGAAGAATATGCCATTTTTATCTAAATTAAATATTCAAAATTAATTTTTCGCATAGCTTTAACAAGCTGTACTGAAAAAAAATGTACTATGCGAGTTTGGCAAGTAACTGCAAAAGTTGGCGCATTTAATAAGGATTCCAAAATTTTATGATACTTGGTAGATAATTTCTACGATTGCAGACAATATTTTTTTTTCCAAAAACAGGCAGTTTTGAACAAATTTTTCTTACGTACTTAAAATTTATTCTAATGTACCCATGGTTTGCTATAAGGCCGTAACTTTAACATTCTAGTTTGAGTGAGACCTGGAGAGTCATTTTACGAAGTGTGAGAGAGACAGATAGTAACGCTAACGTGACAGAGACGGAGAGATTCGAAGTATGAGCGAGACAGATAGTGACGCTAACGTGACAGAGACGGCGAGTCTCACATCCACTTCGTAAAATGACTATTTTACGAAGTGGAAGTGAGACAGATAGTGACTCCAATTATTCGCTAACGCACAAACAATACACATCAGTACGTTTCGCTCCTTCGCTTACTGCGCATCTTTTTGTATTCGTTCGTGTTGATTTCGTGCTTACCACTTTCTGCTTCGTTTATTGAACTTGATTGCTTGTGATTTGGATTCGGACTGTTTAGTTTCTCTACCGACGACCTTTGCTTTGCTCCGGACTACTTATCGTTGATTGTGTAATTGTGTAGTGCCACCATGTCTGCGTACACGACATAAGTACGTAAGAAAAATTTGTTCAAAACTGCCTGTTTTGGAAAAAAAAAATATTGTCTGCAATCGTAGAAATTATCTACCAAGTATCATACCATTTTGGAATCCTTATTGAATGCGCCAACTTTTGCAGTTACTTGCCAAACTCGCATAGTACATTTTTTTCAGTACAGCTTGTTTTAAGCTATGCGAAAAATTAATTTTGAATATTTAATTTAGATAAAAATGGCATATTCTTCTAATTTTGAGCAGCTGGCTTTAAATTTTAGATTAGAGTATACAGAAACATTATTCAGGATTACAAAACAAAAGAAAATGTTTAGAAAAGTCAAGATTTGTAGCAACTAGAGTGAAAAAACCGTCACAGGGTGTAAATTATATCGATTTTTTTAAATGTTAGATTTTTTTTTAAATAGGTGACTTAGATTTTTTTTTATATTTTTCTGATAACATATATGAGTTTGTCTACCGCCTGCTTTCGGCTTGACGTCGGCTTCTGGGACAACCTGTATATATAAGACTAGTGGTCCCGGCAGACGTTGTCCTACCCGATTACAGCGCCACCTACCGGGTCCAACTTTGCGTTTAAACCTTCCTTGGACCTATTCAAACACATAGAGTAAATTTTGTAACAATCTGTCGAGCCGTTTTAGAGTTTTTGCGAGACAAACACACAGCGTTTCATTTTTATATACATATAAAGAAGAAGAAGAAAAATAGTGTATAGGAAAAAACATCTGACAGGATTAGCTAACGTCTACTGCCAGTTCACAAAATATGTAACTTTGTAACAATTTGAATACACATTTCGTTAATGAAGAATAATCAGAGATCGAATCTGAACTGTCTACTTAGTGCTGCGCTGTTATAATATACTAGCTGTGCTCGCGATCTACGTTCCGCCATACTATTTTTTCCCGTTTTTGAAACATTTTTCATTGATGCTCAGTTCCTATTCATCGTAGCGTGATGTTATATAGCCTAAAGCCTTCCTTGATAAATGGACTATCCAACACAAAAAGAATTTTTCAATTTGAATCAGTAGTTCCTGAGATTAGCGCGTTTAAGCAAATAAACAAACAAACAAACAAACTCTTCAGCTTTATAATATTAGTATAGATTAATACAGGGTAATGTTACAATAAAACTTTGAACCCAATTTATTGCCCTCTCAAACGACCACGTTAGCATAGAACTTGTTGTACGCACTCGTACAGCTTTTTTCATTTTATTTATACGAGGGAATCCATCATCTTTATATCGGACCCTGTTATGACAGCCGCGTAAAGGTTGTTATGGATATTAGGCGGAATTAACAGCAGTTACGTCACTTTTGACGTTAAATAATGTGTTTATGAACCGTTTAGCGTGAAAAGTTGGTATCAGTGGGCGGTATCGTCACACGATTGTTTACATCTGTTGAGTACCTTGGCAACACCACAGTTACGATTTCTTAATTTATTTACAACTATTTGTTGCCCACGACAGCCTAGAATTCGGTTATATTCCGCGTTCTTAGAGGAACTTATTAATATATAGAATAAAAAGTAGCAGTAGCAGTATGTCTTTCTTCAGGATTAAAGAGATGTCTACCGTGTGGATTGTATAGATTGAGCAGCATCTCATAGCTTCTAGGTGGCGCTGCCTCATTCCTATACAAATGCACGTTTATGCGTTCGATGCGTGTGCTCTAGTTAAGCTCGGTAAAACTCGCACTAAGCACTTTGCTCTCAGCGAAGAGCAGTGTTCAAATGTTCTTCTAAAGAAATTCTTTATTGGAAAAACCTAATCAATGACCCGGGATCGAACTCAATACCTTAGCAGTCGCAATTATAGACATAAGTGCGAAATTTGCCAAAAAATTACTCATGATCAACGTTACAATTATCTGCACCGACTTCAAAATAAAAAATGTTATGTGTGAATTCTTATACCTATTATTTACGTCTTCTTGTGTTTTGATTGATGCGTTTAATAGTAATTTATTAGTAACAAAAGTCTCCTCGAGATATAACGACATTCTTTTTTTTAATAAAACTATGGCATGCAAATTAACAAACTGCACCTTTTTTTTTTTTTGTGGGGGGGGGGATGCTTTTGCGCATTCCTCGTGGTCGAGCCAAACCAGGAGAATATGTGGGACTCCCCAGACCGTACTCGGCCCGGGCCTACCCACTAAAAACCCCCCAGCAGCTCTCCGTCCGTCACAAGACAGGGGAGTAAGTAATGAAATATGTAATTATTTAAAGTGACATATAGGTAATCCAATTTAATTTTTATTTTATTTTATTGTTAGTTTTAATGAATTTATAATTTTATTCAATGATTATTTAAATTTATTATTATATGACATTATTTTAATTTTGACCATTTGTACCTTTAATTTGACTTGATCTATCTCAGTATTAAATTTATTCAAATTATTTGATTCACTATTACTACATACATTTTATTGTTTGCTATGCCCTACCAGAGTGCATGTTTGGTACTGAAAATATATTTTTTACATCTTGTAAACCACATGTTTAATACACAATAAATACTTTGACTTTGAAAGGGGACTACAACCAGGCCTTGTTCCCGCTGACCCCCTGCCCGTGACATGTCCGTTGCCGGACTCCCCGTCGGCCTCTGCTGCAGTGTGTAGCGGCGCTAAATAGCGCCACTCTACACCCCGGATTGGTTTTTTATTGTGGTTGTCTTCCACGTGGCTCAACGCTCAGTGCGCCGGGCCCCCGGCCTGCTCAGTGCGGGTAACGGGTTGCCCGTCGGCAGATCCCACTGGATCCACCGCCGCGCGGGTGAGCCGAAGCTCGGGGAAATCCCCATCAAGCGCAAAGCGCCATGGCGAGAAACTCGCCTCCATCCTACTACCAGCCGCCGGGATCAGCTTCCAGCGAGAGCCACACCTCTTCTTAACATAAGAAGGGGGCGCCCTTCTCCGCATGAAACGGGTGGCCACACGAAGTGGCCCGCCGGGTTGAACCCGGCCATCCCACGCCCCACCCTCCATGGGGGTCCTCTCGTCAGATTATTAGCCCGCGGCAGAGAATCTGCCGGGTTGCCCAGGGTGCACCACAAGGAGGTTGTCTGACATCGCACCCCTAACAAACTGCACCTTTTTTTTTTTTTTTTTTTTTTTATAGTTGGGAAATGCGTTACGCATACCTCGCGCTTGGGAGGCGCGAGGTTATGTCGGACTCTCCACGGCCCCTGGCAGACGGGATGGTATGTCCACCAGGGAGTGCAATGCCGCGGCCTACCGACTAAAACCCAACTATGCCCCTCACATGCGCTTTGGCGCGAGCGCGACAACCGCCACCACATCCTCACCGTCATCAGACGAAGAGGATCCGGCGACGAGAGTCGTCTCGCTGCCGGACGAGGTCATGAGAACCCTTTCGGAAACTACCACAACCTCGTCGGCGCGCACTCGCCCAAGGCGAGTCCCTCTCACCCCCCCAGGTTGGGGGGGCCGGTGATCCCCCGGGGCATCCAGGGGATCAGCGACTGGCGGCAATCGATGCAATGCAGGGCCCGGGCCTCCCAAGCCTGGACCCCGCTGGTTGCCGTCAGGAGGAAGAAGGCGGGCGTAATTCCGCCTCCTCCGTCCCAGCCTTCTGCGGCGGCACGGGTCAGCAGAGGGATCTTCCTCCCTGCCCCTCTCCGCCGTCTCCTTCTGCGTCATCACATCCACGCAGAAGGAGTTCACCGCATCCCACGTAGTCTCCCCCTCCAGCATGGCACAGACCACGTTCTGGAGGGAGAGATCTTCGCCAATTATGGCGACCATCGCCCGGCGCTCCGAGGAGAAGGCGGGGCACACCGCCAAGGTGTGCTGCGCGGTGTCCTCGGGGGCGCCACAGTGGTGGCACCCAGGGGTCGGTTCGCGCCCAATATGGTGCAAATAGCGGCCAAAGCAACCATGGCCGCTGAGAATTTGCACCAAATGGTACGACAGCGACCCGTGGTGCCTGTTCGCCCATGTCGAGAGGAACGGGTGCATGGCCTGGACGGTCCTGGACAGAGTGTCCGATCCGGAGGCCGAACCCGTTAGCTCATCGAACCACAGGCGAAACATCTCCACTATGGCCTCCTCCAGGGCGGAGGCCCTCTCTCTAGGCGCCATGCGCCGGTCGCCATCCCGAGCGTCTACGCGGACGCGGTAGGCCGCAGCAAGGACGTGGGACGCCAATTCCCAAGGCGGGGTGCCCGCTATTAGGCAGGCCGCCGTGTGGGACACCGTGCGGTATCCCCTGATTGCCCTCAGCGCCATGACGCGCTGTGCCCTGTGCAGGCACGCGACAGCACGTGGGCTGAGGGCGTCGGCCCAAACGGGAGCCCCATACAGGGCCATACTTTTGATGACGCCTGCGTACAGGCATCGGACTGTAGGGCTCGGGCCCCCCACATTGGGGAGCAAACGCCCAAGGGCATCGGCGGCACCAAGGAGGCGGGGTTCGAGGCGGCGAAAATGCTCCTCAAACCCCCACCGCCCGTCAATGACGAGCCCAAGATATTTGATATGCCGCTTGAGCGGCACCCTCTCACCCGCGATCACGATCTCCGCACCCGCGGGGACACCTCGCCGAGGCCCGTGGAAAACCAGGGCCTCCGTTTTATGCAGCGCCACCCTGAGGCCCAGCGACTCAATCCGCCGAATAACTAAGGTGGTAGCCACCGAGGCCAGCCGCAAAAGGTCGTCGAGATCCCTCCCCCGGATGGTAACGAGTGTGTCGTCTGCATAGCAGATCAGACGCACTCGTGGGGGGAGGGCACAGCGGAGGATGTAGTTATATCCCACATTCCAAAGGAGGGGCCCTAATACGGACCCCTGTGGGACTCCGCGGGACATCCCGTGGCGGCCGGCCAACCCGCTACTTTCGGCGAAGAGAACCTCCCTGTTCTCCAGATAGCTCTGGATCACAAGGAGGAGGTACTGGGGGGCCCCATGGTAGCGCAGCCCCTCAATAATCACCGAAAACGGTAGACTATTGAAGGCATTGGCGATATCCAGGGACACCGCCAATACCCTCTCTCCCCGCTCACCATCCACCGCAATCTGGTGAGGGCGTCAATGGTCGACCGACCTGCTCGGAACCCGAACTGAGAGTCCGAGAGGTCGGGACCAGTCTCCGACAGGTGTTGGACGAGGCGGGAGGCAATGATTTTTTCAAAAACCTTCCCTACCTCGTCCAACAGCACGATAGGACGAAAAGCGGATGGGTCATCTGGAGGACGACCTTCCTTCCGTAATAGGCACAGTGTGCCATTTTTCCAAGGCTTCGGGAACCGTCCGATGCGGAAGCAAGCATCGAACAGTTCCCGAAGCCTGTCTTCGAAGTGATTGGCACACAGCGCCAACACTCTTCCAGGGACCCCATCAGGCCCCGGGGCCGTCTTCTTTCGCCTCAGTCGGGATATGGCGTTGTTAAACTCCTCGTCCGTAATGGGAGGAGGAGAAGTACCCACGACTGAGGGGAGCTCCACAGATGGTGCGACCATGCGTGGAGGGGAGAATTCCGGGTCTGTGGGAGGAAACAGGGCCTGCACCACAGACCGTAAGAGGACTGAGTCCATGGACTCCGTGAGAGGGGCGGCGCGCGTTCGTAATTTGTTACGCGCAGCTTTATAGGGCCGCCCCCACGGGTCCCGGTTCAAGCCCTGCAGCATCTCGTCCCTCGCCTCCTCCTTGGCGCGGGCGATAGCCAGCTGCAGGGCCTTTTTCGCCTCTCTGTACTCATTGTACAGGGAGGCCTCCGTCTCCGCGTTCCACACGCGCCGCCTGCGGTGGCGCGTGTAAGCCCTCCTCCTGGCAATACATGCCTCTCGCAGATCCGCGATTTCTTGGGACCACCAATAGACTTGACAATAGCGGTCCCTCGGAGGGTGCGCTCTGGGCATAGAAGCCTCGCACACCTCCGTAAGGCCATCGCGTAAGCGGACAGCGGCCTCGTCCACATCTTCGTCGTCCATGGGCCGGGAGAACCAGCCCTGGACGATGGAAGCCTCCTCGGCCTTCTCCTCGTCGAGGCGAGTCAGGGCCCATCGTCGGGCTCGATCGTTGCTCGGGGGCTGAGGGGGACGTTGGGTGGGAATCTCAAATCGGATGTAGCGGTGGTCTGAGAGACTCTCCACCCCCGTCACAACCCTCCAGTCCCTAACACTGCGTGCGAGGGCGGGGCTCGCGAACGAAACGTCCACGATCGAGCCGCCCTGATGGCGCACGCACGTGTGGGTGGCTCCCCGATTGAGCAACGAGAGCCCCGACGCAGCGGCCCATAACTCGACCGTCTGCCCGCGGATGTCCGTCCTTGGGTTACCCCACACAACGGACTTGGCGTTCAGGTCCCCCATAAAGAGGACCTGACGCGGGGCGGCTCGCCTGACAGCAGCCCCTACTACCACCAAGAAGGCCTCGAAATCGGCCAGAGGCCTATTGGGAGAGAAGTACACCCCGACAAGGGTGACCTTCTCCCAATTTGCCACCACGTAGCCCGCTCCTCTCTCAACTATTGAGAGGGGGCTGCTCCCGGGCGCTGAACGCCCTACTATCGCCACGGAGCTGTCCCTGTCTCCAGCCCAATTGGGCCGATCAGGGACATAGTACGGCTCCGCGACGATGCCCACATCAATGGACCACTCTGCCAGAACTTGCATGAGCAAGTCTTGAGCCCTGGCAGAGTGGTTCAAGTTTCCCTGGAGGAAGCTGCACGGACGACCTAAGTTCATTAGGACTCCATGGCAGCTCTCTCCACGGCCTCGCTCGGAGGCGCTGCCCGCCGGTCTACGGGGGGCTTTCCTCTGACAGGGGGGGCTTTACAATTCTTGCTCCCCAGAAGGTGATCGGCCGGTCTTTTGGCCGAGGCGCAAAGTATGCAGCTGGGCTCAGCGCTGCATGTCGAGCCTCTGTGGCCGGTCTTGCCACAACGGTAGCAGTGCCCACTCCGGTCCACTTCGGAGGGGCACGTTTGGCGGGTGTGACCCGCACCCAAACACCTGAAGCAGCGCCAAGGACGAGCTTCCAACGCTTTTATTTGGACCGAACTCCACCCGATGAGGAGCCGGCCCTGAACCACTACTTTGGCGGCAGCTACGGGGCACTGCACAATTGCAGCCCCCAGGCCGCCTCGTCCTTCCCGGATTTCGCTGACCACCACTTGGTCAGCGCTGCAGCCACCCTTGCTGGCAATAGCGGCCGCCACCTCGTCCTTATGGACAGAGTCGTCCAGCCCGGAGACCCTAAGGCCTACTCTTTTCACAGGCCGGACGACCTTGGCGACACCTGTTAGGGCCTCCTGGATTTTTTCAGCCAGGAGGTCTGCCTTCTCACTGGCTTGAGCGCCAGGGATCTCTATTATCCGTGCCCCCGTCGCCGTATGGCGGCAGGAAACACGGTCAATCTTCAGGTCGGCAACTAGTATTTGTTGCCGAGCCTTTGACAGGATGTCGGCATATGTGATGCCGTTCTCAGCCGCGGCCGGGTCAAGCGTGACGATGACCGCGGCCGATTTTGGCGGTACCAGCTTGGGCGCAGAATGCTTAGGCTTTGCCTTCGCTTTAGGCTTAGGCTGGGTCTCGGCGGCGTGTGGACGCGCCGTCTTTGCCCTTGCAGCCCCAGCGTAGCCAGCCTTTGGCATCGCCGCCGGCTGCTCCGCTCCCGCCTTCTTTTCCCTTTGGCGCCTTCTGCGCCTCTGGTTCCTTGACTCCACCGCTTTCCATTCTTGCTCACCTGGGGGCTCTACTGCTTTTGTGGCAGGAGCCTTCACCCGAGAGGTGGACGGCACGGGCGGTGGAGCGGACGTCCCTTTGGAGCTGGTTTGGACTGGCTCGGCAGCCGCCTTCTTTCCTCGGGGGGGTTTGTTCACCGGGTCCGAGTGGGCGGCAGATTTCTTGTCTGCGGCAAGAGGGGGCCTTAATCTCTCTTGGGGAGGGAGGCGTTTCTCGACCTCCCCCAGACGGGTGTTAAGAATGTCCCCGAATGTCCGAAGGATATCGGCCTTGAAGGCCTCCAAGGCTGGATCACTCCGGACGTCCGGGGCTTTTTTCTTGGCGCCCTTGGGAGGGCGAGCACTTTGGGCAGTCCTGGGAGTGGGAGCAGGGGGCAGGCAAGGAGACATCGTCCCCACATCTGCCTCTGGCTCAACCACGTCTATCCGGGTGCTGTCAGTAGCCGGGGGATCGACCCGCTGGGGTTCCCTTTGGCGCTTGACCGCATCCAACTCGGCCCTGAGGTCGGCGACCATGCGCCGCATCTCTACCATCTCCTTTTTGAGGGCCTCGTTCTCCGCCTTCAGTTTGCGAGTGTCCTCAGAAATGGACTTCCGGGACACCTCGCGAAAGGATTCCTCTAATGAAGCCACCGCATTCTTCAGGGACTTCTGATACGTCCCCTTCAGATGCGAAGACTTTTTGGAAACCTCCAATATTATGGCGCAGTCCGAGCGGACCAGCTCCTCAATGTCGAGGGCGGTTCTACTGGTCGGATCTGCTGGCACGTCGGCGTCGAGTCGGTCCGCATGATAGCGGGCGCGAAGTTCATACGCCCTTTTTTCTGCTTCGGCAATCTCCTTGTCGAGGCGGGCCTGAATCTCCTGTTGCTCAGCCGCGGCCAGCTCTCGCTTGGCCTGGGCGAGCCCCACATACTCCCCGGTGGTAGGGGGGCGTCCACGCCCGCGCCCTTTCCCTTTGGGAGCCACTCCTTCCGTCGAACCCTCTGTTTGGACGTCCATGTCTGAGTCAGGAGGGTTCGCCGGTCCACTCTTTTTCAATTTTTTATCTTTCCGACGCCGCGAGATGTTGTACGCCGCGTCAGAAGTGCCATCTGTTTGGATGACCGAGTCTGCGATAGAGATTACAGACTTGGCCGATCTTGAAGATGAATCGGATGTTGATCCATCTTTGCGTCTCTTTCTGGACCGAGACGTGATCGCTGTCTCGGTTTTCTTGAGCCAGTTCTTAACACTATTTGCATAGTTGCAGGACGACGCCGAGCCAGACCGCGATCGCGCGGCTCTAGGCACCTCCTCATCACTCCCACAACGGAGCACCACTCCTCTATTTACACTATCGCCTCGGTTGCGCATAGATTTTTCGAACGGGGGATCACCGGCAACCCCCGAACGCCCGCTCTCAACGGGTTCGCATGATATTGTCGCATTCGATGCAGAGGCGGAAAGTTGTTTAGCCGTCCCCAGATACGCACGGCTGCCCGCAGCCACCTTACGTGGTCCTACGGGGGGGACTGAAACCCCCTGGGGTTGTTTTGTTTTATCGCAACTTTCCATTTTTTGTCATTTAGGGATGACTCCCGGGGTGGGCCGCTTGGGACTGGACGCCCTCCAGCCATTCATCCCATCGGCACGGCCCGAACCTTAGGATTAGGGATTTTTAGAGTGGTTTACTCCACTTGGTCCGACGCTCCGTGCGCCGGACCCCCAGCCCCGCTCAGTGCGGAGTCCGGGTTGCCCGACAGGGGCCTGTTACACAGGATTCCCCGCCGCGCGGGTATCGAACACGACACCACTAAGGCGCAGAGCGCCGACGCGCTAAAGCGCGACCCACCGCCGAAGCGGCCATGCCACTGAGAAGTGGACGCCAGAAAACTCTGGCCAAACCACGACCCGAAAACGGGTCCACCGGCGACACTCACACCCCTGACAAGAAGGGGGGAGTTCACCCAGGGGGTAATTTTTTAGAGAGGTTTTCTTCCTCGCAGCCCGAAGACCCCCGGCCCCGCTCAATGCGGGGTTACGGGTTGTGTGACCGTGCAATGCCCGCCCTGAGAAGGGCAGGCGGCCACACACCAGTTTCTGTCCGCGCCGGCCAAAGCCGGTACCCCCCATATCTGGGGGGCGTTCCCCTATCCGCAACCCGGGGACGGGTCCGATGGCAGACTGGAAACTGCACACGGATAACAAACTGCACCTGATGGAATATCTGTAGTCACCTGTTGTAGTTACCTACATGTTGTTCCTGTAAGTTTTGCATACATGCAACTATTGTGTTTTGATGCGTTTAAATAGTAATTTATTAGTGACAAAAGTCTCCTTGAGATATAACAACATACTTTTTTTTATACAACTATGACATGAAAATCACAAACTGCACCTGATAGAATAGCCGTAGTCACCTGTTGTAAGAAAGAAAGAAAGAAAGTTTATTGACCTTTTGAGTAAATAACATAAGAACAAAACAAAACAGATAAGGAGGCCAAATGGTTCCAGCTCAGCTAAAAACTTTTGTTACATCACTGTAGCAAATGACGTTTGTACACGCGCCAATGCGTGGAATCTAGTAGGGCTGAGCGCGTGGCTATAAATCGAAATGACATCAGAAGTGCAGCGAGTGCCTTCTCTTTTACCCGCATAGCGCTATCTCTGTTATCGGTCGGTTAGCGATCGCGCACGCCCTTGTTTATGTGTCAATGATGTCTACAACGAAGTGTCGGGTGGGATGAAGTATTTGAAATGAGTGCGGGGAGGTGAGTGGCCGTTCTGTACGTAGTACTATTATATCTTCTGTGTCTATAGTCTAGTGGTTGAGACCACCGGTTGTTGATCGGGGGCAGAAGTTTTTAGCTAGATACTCGGACCACCGTCTTACATAAGAGTCATTACCGTATGTAAAAAAAAATGCTCCCGGTATTGTTTTATTATATAAAAAAATTGGCAACGTACACTGTGGTACGGTACGCACGAAGTAGTTGCATGTTTGCAAAACTTACAGGAACAACATGTAACTACCGCCGCCTACCGTAGATTTGCCGCAACTCGTTGTTGGAATGACATCCCGCCCCCAATGCGTGATCTTGAGACAAAAAATACTTTTAAACGACATTTCAGAAAATACCTCCTGCAATTGCAAAATGCAATAACTTGACCTGACGATTAGCTTTGATATTGTGATGATTCTAACGACACGACAGTGCGTGGAGGGCATTGTTCCTCAGATATTGCTATTTTTCTCTGTTCTTCTTCGCTTTGTTATTTAATTTTCGTACAGATTTAGCTTTCTTTGATTTGTATTTGTAAACAAAAAACACAACCTGCCCAATCTAACTTGCAGCCACAGACTAATAGAGATACTACGTATCTTGCAGCACAACACCACAGATTTTTTTTATTTAAATTTAACGGCTCTGGTATCACCCATTTGGCCAAACTTCAGTACAAAAAACAGTTACCACACAGACACAGAAGATATAATAGTACTACGTACAGAACAGCCACTCACTTCCCCGCACTCATTTCAAATACTTCACCCCACCCGGCACTTCGTTGTAGACATCACTGACACATAAACAAGGGCGCGCGCGATCGCTCGGGCGCGGCGACACTTCACGTTCATCGAGTAGACGCGAGCGCCGGCAGATAACAGAGATAGCGCTATGCGGGTAAAAGAGAAGGCACTCGCTGCACTTCTCGTGTCATTTCGATTTATAGCCACGCGCTCAGTCCTACTAGATTCCACGCACACATTGGCGCGTGTACAAACGTCATTTGCTTAAGTAGTAGTGATAGGTAATTGATTTGCGAACGTTGTATGGAGTGTCCGGGGTGTGACACAGATTAGTATCAACCAACGCCATTATACCACAGACGACTAATTATGTATCTACGACACGTCTACACACCACAAATTAAAATGAGCGATTAAAATGAGCGCGCTCCATAATTTCCTGTAAAAGTTGGAATTTTTATTTTTTAGACAGTAAGGTTTTTTTTCTTTTCTTTGTAATAACTTGTATTTAACTTTTTTTTTTCTTGTTCTTATCCACAACTGGTTCCAGCTGAAAACCAGCGCTTTTTTTTGGCTTTAGAAGTACGCCATATTGCATTAATAGTGACACCACTTTATTTTTCAAGTTATTCTTAGGAAGGCCTTTTATTTGATACCCATATTGTACCTAGGAGTGCATTTAAAATAATTGGTCCGCCATCTTGGGTATGCCGCCATCTTGGATTTAGAATGACGTCACACAGTTATTTATGCATTTTCATCCAAACTGTGTGTGTATACAAAATTTCAGCTCAATCGGTTAAAGATATCTACTTCAAAATAAATTTTCAAGCTTTAGAAGTCCGCCATATTGGATTAATAGTGACGTCACGTTAGTTTTAGAGTTACTCGTAGCAAGACCTTTTATTTGATACCCATATTGTAGGGGTGCATTAAAAATAATTGGTCCGCCATCTTGGGTATGCCGCCATCTTGGGTATGCCGCCATCTTGGATTTAGAATGACGTCACACAGTTAACCATGCATTGTCATCTAAACTAAACGTGTATACAAAATTTCAGCTCAATCGGTTAAAGATATCTGCTTCAAAATTGAGTTGCAAGATTCCACCCGAACATACATACATTGCAAGTTAAATAAAAGCTTGTAAAAAATAGTTTACAACCTATTCTCAGACCTACTGAACATACACAAAAATTTTTATAAAGATCGGTCAAGCCGTTTCGGAGGAGTTCGGTAACAAACACTGTGACACGAGAATTTTATATATTAGATAAGATATATCTACGAGTACCTATATAAATAAAAATCAATGTATTACTATGTTTGTTTGTCCTCTATTATATTGCATTTATGTGGCATTGCAACGCATGCTGGGTACAGCTAGTATTAGATAAAACCGCTCTAGTAAAGGTGTCCATTAAAGCCTACTTTAATAAAACTAATAAATAACAGCACAAAACTTGTAAATAATTCCCCTATAAGTATATGTAAACGTCAATTCGCAGCCTTCGCAAAACTAGAACGTCAGGGAAATCAATCTGAAGCAACTTAAAAGTTTGAAACATTCAAAAACAAGAAACGGAACCTCACAAGAGTATTATGGGTGTTCAGTGGTAGCTATTTTATGAATCATTGTTTAGATCGAGCCGGGCATTGCAGGCAGGTCAGAAGGCGGGCCGGGGAAAACTTGCGTCTCCCTCGGGAAATCAGCACAACAATTACATCTCAAATGCTACTTCCAATATCACCAAGCAAACCTTTAAAACACCTTTTACGATGTATTTTCCGATTAGTGGAGTTGTATTACGTAGCACAATTCGTCAATTATCACGAACAATAATAGTAACGGGCGTTAAGTAGGCACTCGTTTGTCGGCGAGAGGTATTATGTATTTACGACGTTGCTCAGTTGTAAGTCAGTTCGTGGTAATACTATGAATATTCAGAGGCCTCCATCCTCAGGGACGAGGATGGAACCCTTCCGAGCAGAAGAGAGGAAGCGCGGATGGTGAGTTTCGAAACAATGTGATATTATCGCGGCGTTTAAGCGGCCCTAATAAGATTTACCTCAATATTAATGCGCATCGCGGCGTCCATTATTTTGAGGTATTGTCTAAATACTAACGGAACACTCCCTCGATTCCATTTACAGCGTTTTGGATATAATACTTCGGCGATAAATGGCTGTGAGCGACGATACGGAAACTATTGTTATTTTACAGCTTTGTACAAAATGATTATAATACTGGTTTTTTTTTCGACAAAGGAACGGGCCCACTATTACAGAACAATCGTGTCCTTCCAACCTTTTGCCGTATAAAAGAACGGAATGATTAATTGTTTTCCCGACCTCTTCAAAACACCGTCTTATTCTTTTAAATACTTCCGTTATTTTCCGACTCGATGACGGCGAGAGGGTGATTTTCGACTATAAATTAATATTAAATTACGGATTACTGTTGAAAACATATTTTTGAGGCTATTTTCGTGAGCGCGGTATTTTTCTCGGGAAAGACAATGTTTATTCTCATTCTACAATAGATTTTAAGAAAACAGTTTTATGGAAGTACGCTAATGAAACTTTTATGTAAATATACGTACTTGATAGCCATATAGCTTACAATGTACCTACCTTCACACATAAAGCTATAAGTACCCTGACGAGTTAAATATGTATAACTCCTAAATTTGAATAACTTATTTTTAAGTTTATTAGACGAGTTGATGTAACAATATCTTGTAGAAAAATCTATTGTTATTCAATATCAAGTAGGTTTTTCAATGATATTTATTTTTAACTGCCATAAAACAATATTTAAGGTTTTCTTGGCCTTACAATGATAGCAGAACAATGTATATATGTGGAGTACCTAACGTAATATTTTTACACATATACGTAATATGGTTATCTATGGCTTCAAGTATAAGTATAGGATCGGATAGAAGCGAGCTTTATCTGGACTCTTCAGTAGCTAACTGAGATAGCTCACCTTTAAGGCGACTAGAGATCTGAAATTGTGGTTTTTGGAGGCGAACTACTCTTAAACTAGCCGTTAAAAAATTCTACAAAAATATATTTTACGCTTTGATATGTGCCCTATAAACTGTACATTTGAAAAGTTTGAAGTATATTAAATAGTATGCAAAAAAAATTTTTGAAATGTGTCTGTTTTCAAATTTAATTTCCGAACTGCTCCTAAACTACAAATGATATGTTTATGGTTGTTGATAGACCTAAATATAAATTAATTACTCTTGAAACTGTACATTTTTTATTTGAAAATAATTATTAGTTTTTACAAAAATATTGTTTTATCACTTGCACAGCAAACCGTCGTGAACGGGCGACGAGAATCAGTATAGCGCTGACATTCAAGGAGGAAGGCTGCGCGCTGCGCTGCCGCCATCCACTTGTTACGCGAAATCGTAAAATCGATTGCTAGGGTGCTTACACTTCTCACATGCGATAGTGAATACGATACGCGCTTCTTTAGTGCAAGACGTGTAAGTTACTTCTTGTGTGCGAAATGACGCTTTTTGTGATTATAAGAACAATTAGTCTAAGGCAGTCTAGAAGTATGCGAATTAGAGATCCTGAATATAATAGAATAAGCTATAAAAAAACAATAGTGATTTTACATCTGATTTCACAAATTGGCAACGTACACTGGTGGTTCTTGTGGGGGTTGCAGTTTTGCTGCGAATCTCACAGGAGCCACATGTATTATAGGTAACTGTTGCCACTTACCAACAGGTGGGCAGTTTGCTTGTTTGCTAACTTATCGCAATAAAAAAAAGTTGCGTCGAAGAGAAGGCACAATCAAGACGAAAATACACCTACTGAAAAAAAACAGGAAATGAGCAATAAAGCCACTGAAGAAATAAATAAACAAAAAACCGGCCAAGTGCGACTCGGACTCGCCCATGAAGGGTTCCGTAGCAGCAAGTAACATAATATAAAAGTTCTTGTAGTTCGTTGTAACTTTGATCGATGTTTTAATAATAGTGTATTTTGTTAAATTAAGTTATTGATAAGTAAACATTATAATTAGGTACCTAAATGATGGGATTTTTATTATTAGAAAATAATGGTTCACGGTTTATGCATAAGGTTTATGTTTATGAAATTAAATGTTTTTTTATTTTTTTATTTGAGTTGATTGAATAAAAGGTGAATTGCAATTTGCGATTTTTGACATATTAAAAAAAAATACTTACTAGATCTCGTTCAAACCAATTTTCGGTGGAAGTTTGCATGGTAATGTACATCGAATATTTTTTGTAGTTTTATCATTCTCTTATTTTAGAAGTTACGGGGGGGGGGGGGGGGACACATTTTACCACTTTGGAAGTGAAATGATGTTAGAAACCTCAATATTATTTTTGAAAACCTATCCATAAATACCCCACACGTATGGGTTTGATAAAAAAATTTTTGAGTTTCAGTTCTAAGTATGGGGAACCCTTAAAATTTATTGTTTTTTTTTTTATTTTTGTGTGAAAATCTTAATGCGGTTCACAGAATACATCTACTTACCAAGTTTTAGCAGTATAAATCTTATAGTTTTGGAAAAAAGTGGCTGTGACATACGGACGGGCAGACAGACAGACAGACATGACGAATCCATAAGGGTTCCGTTTTTTTCCATTTGGCTACGGAACCCTAAAAAGCGAAGAATGAAAACGAAGAGACAAAACGTCACAATACCGAATTTGTTAGTCCTTTACGTGAAAGGTTTTTCGGAATTTTAATATTTGTGGATAATTAAATGAATAAAGTATTTTTTTATTCTTGAATTTTTCTTTCATGGACATACAGAAAGACAGACATTTTCATTACTTTTATGAGAAAATCGTGAGTTGAGCCGAAACCTACCCGTGTTAACAAGGTCATAAAAAAATATGGCGGCATTGAAAAATCGAAATTGTAAAATTAATTTTGAAATCCCGCATACAAATAGGTCTACCTATACAATTTCGAATTTTCAATGACGCCATATCTTTACACGACTACGTTAACAAAGGTAGGTTTCGGGTTGATAGGGTATTTACCAAACACGGTGTATAATATAGTTGAAGCTCACGATTTTGTCATAAAACTAATGATGTTTGTCTGTCTGTCTCTTTGTATGTCAATGAACACTTGCTAAATATACATTTGACTGCCCCCTTGGCTAAGCTGGGTTCGATTCATCAGCATGACCATTTTATTATTCAAACTGACTGACTGAACAACTTGAATCAAGTTACATTTTTCATAACTATACCTGTAACACATCAATAATGTGCTATTTTTACTCAGGATTGTATACATATAAATAAAAAAACAAGATAACCTTGTATCTACATAGGTCACACTAAGTTTCCGAAATTGGTCACTTACATAAACATATATTTATTTCCCGTTTTTACAAAATTTTTCATTGATGCTCAGCTCCTATTAGTCATAGCGCGATGTTGTTAATGCCTTCCTCGATAAAAGGGCTATCCAACACAAAAATATTTTTTCAATTTGAATCAGTAGTTCTTGAGATTAGCGCGTTCAACTAAACAAACAAACTCTTCAGTTTTATAATATTAGTAAGTATAGATTTAAAAATTTATTACTACATTTGAAAATTGAACGCTTTAGCTGAAGAATACAATTTGCTTTATTTGACTGTCAATTGTTTTCACATTGTGGCGTCATTTTAAAAATTGCGTGATTACAATAAAATGGATTATCTCGGGAAATTGGCATGATTTTTTACGATTTTATGTGTAATTTGACAGCTCAGCAGAGCCTCGCTCGGCTTCAATCTGCTTTAGGTGAAGAAGCAACATGTAAGACGACTTTTAATAGCTGTTTGCAGAATTCAAACGCGTTCGGACTGGACTGGACTTCAAACTGGACACGTGACTACTGTTGCTTTAGAAAATTGTCGTACCGTGACTGGTACACGACCATTTGTTTACCGGAAATTATTTATAAGCTCCGTGAAAATAACGCTCAACGCCGTATCATCTTGCACCACGACAATGCAAGTTCCCACACGGCCAGACAGACAAATGAGTTTTTAAAGGCGAAAAACGTACAACTTATGATGAGTCATCCTGCACACGGTCCTGGGGCCAATCGCGCTACAGTTCTAACGGACCGCTGAGGTTCAACTCCAATCCAGTTCTAATTACAATTCAATTTTGGACAAAATTGGTAACACGCTAATTTCTACATGAGAGTTGAACCGCAAGCGAAGCTGGATCTAATTTGTAGCTCTAGAGACAACAGAGAGAAAGAGAACAGAAAAACACTCAACATTGATAAAAGCCAAACTTCAATCCAAAAAAGAAGCGCCGCATGAACTTTGTATTTTGACAGCAGTTTCGTACCAATATCAATCGGGTTGCGTTTCAATCTCCTGTCAAAACATTACCGCGATACGAACGATCATAAAAGTTGTAGTTTAGTCGTAGTTAAATTCCAATTCAACTACATTTATTTATCGCTATTAGTCTCCTGACCTGGCATCATGTGACTTTTTTCTGTTCCCAAAAATCAAGAACCAATTACGCAATCAACGATTTTCATCACCAGAAGAGGCTGTATTTAAAAAAAAACATGTTTGATCATTAGTAGTATTTTTTATTACTGATTCCGGAAACTTTTAGTACGCCCCACGTATTATTGCATTGCATAGTCCCAAAAAATATAACACCGACGTAGGGTGTACGAAGCGTGGGCGAAGCCGGCCATCAAGCCGAAGCTGCGGTGGTGAGCGAAAGCCATCTGCGACGATTAGCATGCGTGGGACCGCCAGAACCCCGCAGTGCCGGAGATATGGCAGAAGTCTTGCATGCTGCATGCCTGCTTGCATGCCAGCTTGCGTGCCTACATGCATTCTGCATGTCTGCATGCATGCTGTATGCCTGCTGCATGACTGCATGCTTGCATGCATGCTGCATGCCGGCTTGCGTGCCAGCTTGCGTGCTGCATGCATTCTGCATGTCTGCTGCATTACTGCATGCTTGCATGCATGCTTCATGCTGGCTGCATGCTTGCTTGCATGCCAGCTTGCGTGCCTGCATGCATTCTGCGTACCTGCTGCATGACTGCATGACTGTATGCAAACATGCAAAATGATATAATATATTAATATTATTACGTGATATCTTAACATTAATCGTAAATTAGAGCTTTTTTTATTTAGTATTTTTAAACTATTTCTTAATAAATAAGGTATTATATGTATCTGGAGAATTCACTTTTTATTTTGTTATTTTGTATTTTTTTTTCTAATATTGTATAAAAACACACGTACCTTGTTAAATTTAGCAATACATTTTATTTTTGTCATCAATTGGGAAGACACTGCCTTTCACAACACAGTCTTTTAGACTACAGCGAAAGGCAGAGTTTATATTTGTGTACAAATGATATTGAATTGAATAAAGATTATTATTATTATCAAAAAACCATAGTAAATAATTTAAACATAACATAATAAATTAAATATGCTATGTATAGCAAGTGTTTGCTTTTTGAAATTATGGTAAACTAGCTGTGCCCGCGAACTACGTTTCGCCATTAAAATGCTTAACACAGTGTTTAGTTTTTTCCTCCATTTTATTCCATAATGATTCAACCTTATTCTGCCTTTCCTGAGTAGCGGCCATTTTGAAATTAGGATAATTTTCGTAGGTTCGTAATGCTCTAGATACTCTTCAGGACTTTTGATTTAATACCCATATTGCTGGGTTTGAAAAGGAACTTTTATCCGCCTTTTTTGAGCGGCGGCCATGTTGAATTTACATTAATGTTGCTACGTTCATAGTGCTCTACTGATCAAGGCCTTTCATTTGATACCCATATTGCTGGGTTTGGAAACAAACTTTTATCCGTTTTTTTGAGCGGCGGCCATAATGAATTTTGTGCGATTTTCCTAGGTTCATAGTGCTCTACTCTTTAAGGCCTTTCATGTAATGCCCGTATTGGTGGGTTTGGAGACGAACTCTAATCCACCTTTTTTGAGCGGTGGCCATGTCGAATTAACGTCAATATTGCTAGGTTCATAGTACTCTACTCATCAAGGCCTTTCATTTGATATCCATATTGCTGGGTTTGGAAACGAACTTTATCCGCCTTTTTAGAGCGGCGGCGATGTTGAATTTCCATCAATGATGCTAGAATCCTAGTGCTCTACTTTTCAAGGCCTTTCATTTTATACCCATATTGCTGGGCTTGGAAACTAACTTTTATCCGTTTTTTTTAACAACGGCCATTATGAATTTAGGGCGATTTTCTAAAGTTCATAGTGCTCTACTCTTGAAGGCCTTTCATTTGATACCTATATTGGTAGGTTTGGAAACGAACTTTTATCCACCTTTTTTGAGCGGCGGCCATGTAGAATTTATGTCAGTGTTGCTACGTTCATAGTGCTCTACTCATCAAGGCCTTTCAATTGATACCCATATTGCTGGGCTTGGAAACGAACTGTTATCCATTTTATTGAGCGGCGGCCAGGTTCATAGTGCTCTACTCATCAAGGCCTTTCATTTGACACCCATATTGCTGGGTTTGAAAAAAAACTTTTAACCTTTTTTTGCGGCGGCCATGTTAAATTTAGTTCGATTTTCCTAGGCACCTAATGCTCTACTCTTCAAGACCTTTCATTTGATACCCATATTGCTAGGTTTGAAAATGAACTTTTGCCCATCTTTTTTGAACGGCGGCCATGTTGAATTTATGACAATGTTGCTAGGTACTCATCAAGGTCATTTATTTAATACCCATGTTGCTGGGTTTGAAAACGAACTTTTATCCATTTTTTGAGCGGCGGCCATGTTTAATTTAGGGCAATTTTGCTAGGTTCATAATGCTCTACTCTTTGAGGTCATTCATTTGATACCCATATTGCTAGGTTTGGAAACAAACTTTTATCCACCTTTTTTGAGCAGTGGCTTTGTTGAATTTATGTCAATGTTGCTAGGTTCATGTAGCAAATTTATCCCAATTGTTCGCGACATGACGCACAATTTCTTGACGAATATCCATTGAATGTTCTTGTGTTTGTGTGCCGTACAACAAATATGATAGTAAACGGAAAAGGCATACGCCATCACCCACTATTGGTACGGTTAAAAAGTTTGTTAATTTTCCATTAATATTAACCAACTCTGCTCCCATTTTTAAAAACAGACAAACACAAATAATTTACTTATAAATGTAAGAAAATGTTGGATAGCATCGGATTTTTGAATTGAGTTTTGAAGCATGTGTCAAAATAAAGTGTCAAAATAAATTGTCAATTATATCAAAAGCACTAAGGAGTATTGATATTAACTTCGAAGTAAATCATCTCCAAAATAACTTTCTACGCATGTTTTATCCCGTTAAGTGTTAATAAAATACAAAACACGTCTTCAAATTAGATTGGAAAATCATTTCTTACGAGTTCAATTTTAAATACGATTAACATAATTAATACAGAATCGCATCTCTGTTCGATTGAAACTATTTATATAATATGAAATATTTCATCCCCATTGCACCCCATCAAGGGATGATTTTGCGTCTGCAGAGTTGGTTAATATTAATGGAAAATTAACAAACTTTTTTGTTGAGTAGACGTTGGAGATCTATGCTCTCTACGCATTTTTATCCCGTTAGGGGGTGAATGTTAATAAAATACGACACACGTCTTCTATAAATTGTGTTAAAGAATGTTTATGCAAAATTTAAATTAGATTGGAAAATCATTTCTTATAAATTCAATTTTAAATACAATTAAGATAATTAATACAGAATCATATCTCTTCAACTCCATTGCACCCCATCAAGGGATGATGGTATTTAGCGTCCGCCATGTTGGATTTTGATATCGATGTTATTTTCGTAATCTACGACCCAAAAAACCATGAAAACGACAAATAATGTCGATATCACATTTTACCACCCCATTTCACCGGGCTAACATATTAGGGGGCAAAGGGGCTAACATATTAGGGGATGAATTTCAATAAAATACCAAACATGTTATCCATCGATTCTATTAACGAATGTTTATGCAAAATTAAAAGTAGATTGGACCAAGGAATATAGTTGTCCCATACAAACTTTGCCCCCCTTTTCACCCCCTTAGGGGTAGAATTTCGGAAAATTCTTTCTTATCGAATTTGATTAAGGTAATTAAATTATTATAGAATCGCATCTCTGTTTGATTGAAACTATTTATTTAATATGAACTACTTCAACCCCATTGCACCTCATCCAGGGATGATGGTATGTGGTATTGAAATCGATGTTATTTTCGTAATCTACGACCCGAAAAACCATGAAAACGGCATCAAAGTCGATTTTGACATTTTATCAGTTTATCACCCCATCTCACCCCGTTTGGGGATGAATTTCAATAAAATACGAAACGCGTCTTCCATTAATTCTGTTAAAGAAAGTTTATGCAAAATTTGAAGTAGATTCGAAAACGGAATCACGATGTCCCATACAAACTTTTCCCCCCATTTTCACCCCCTTAGGGATAGAATTTCGGAAAATCCTTTCTTAACGGACGCCTACGTCATACAAAGAACACACCCTCCAAGTTTCAAGTCTCTACGATCAGCGGTTTAGGCTGTGCGTTGATCCGTCAGTCAGTCAGTCATTCAGGACAAAGCATTTTATAGGTATAGATGACTTCTTGAAATCTGATGATGATCTTGTATAAAGGTTGATGAGTTCGCTATGGATTTATGGATTTTATCAGTTATGCTTTTCAAATGTATGTCTTTTGAATATTATGCCTTTGAAATATTATAGCAAACATAAATTATGCCTTTTGTTACTTATGCTTAATCAAATTATGCCTTTTCATGGTTATGCCTTACATATTTCGGCCTTATAATATTATGCGTTATTTTTATTTTATTTATTTATTTATTTAAACTTCCAGTACAATTTGTGTACAGAGGCGGACTTAATGCCAAAGGCATTATATTAGGCGTTATGAAGTTATGATATAAAGACTTATGGCAAGTGACGATTATGGCAATTAAAATTATGCATTTTTAGTTTATGACGAAAAACGTTATGCGTTTCAATAGGTAACCCCCCCAACTATGGTAGTCCAAAACAATATTAAAACCGCACTGAGAGCAGGATGGCGCTATACGCAGCAAGAGCAGAGTCTCTGTTTGAATATTGTTTTAACCTTGCTGTAAGCGATCATGGTAAGGCCCCTGTGTGGACCAGCCTTTGATTGTCGAAACACAACAATGTTATTATCCTTATGGATTCATATTATATACCTAGACCTTAACAAGCGCTTACCTAATGATATCAAAAAAGGAGATATTTTTAGTTTGAGGGAGCATTCTGACAAGGTTCCTACTCGGGGCAAGGGTTAAGGCTTATAGTGCTCCTAATGACAAGGTCATTAGGAGCACTATGCGCCCGCACTGATGACATTGGAGTGAGGGAGTGAGAGTGAGGGGGAGGACTTAAATATTTTAAGCAAACCTTTACGCGTAGGATGAATTATTTCAATTAAAAATTAATAAAGGCGAATAAGAAAAATTTAAAAAGACTATCCTCTACTATACTATCTAAGAATATTGTTCACTTTATTTATAGAAATCGAAAGTATATGATTAAACCTAATATTTACGACGCGATTAGGTTTAAAGTTTCAAAAAACGAGGCATGTTTGGGTCACATTTTAACCAAGTTTTGATTAATCTATCAAAAAATTAAAAAGAATGCATTGAATAATAACATATCTTTTTTAAAGATTTTTTTATTCAATATTTATGAAGAGAACCGGTTTTTTCTGCAGTGATTTTTTATGATTGACCCTACTATGCGCCTTAACATCACAAAATAAAGTAACCGCGCCTCGTGCCGCTAAGAGTTAAGTCGGAATTATGGAATTCCTGGTCTTTGGGGAGGGGGAGGGGGGGGGGGTATGGCCCCATGGACCCCCTTGGATCCGCCAATGTACGTTGTACATTCTGTATCAAACGACCAATCTATTACATGAGAATGATTCGTGATGTGCAATCATTCCCATACCACAGGATTCGAAAACCTACTGGAAGGGTCTCAGAAAAATGTTGTATTAAACTTAAGGCTATTGAAATAAAGAATTTAGAATTTTGTTCTTTTCTAACTTAGTTATCGTTTTGAATTGTAACAGTTGGTTTTACTAATTGCGTTGGTGGAGTAGTGCGCGCACGGACTCGTGTCGATTGTTCGCTTGGTCGCCCTCAACAGCGCCACTAAAAGCGAACCGTCGTAAACAAGAATTACTGCCAAACCTGCAGTGACCACTGCATCCTATTTTGGGTGACGCGATAAAGGTTTCCGTTTAGAGAGTTGTGAGATTACACTAAAATCTAACATGAATATAAACGCTATCTCGGTAGGTTAGGTATATTTTCGGGGTTCCATAAAAAGGAAGCAATGGAACCCTTACAGGATCATATCTTTGTCCGTCTGTCCGCTTATCCATCTATTCGTCAGTCCGTCTGATTGTCAAGACCTCTTAGGAACGCGTAGAGATATTAAGCTGAAAGGAGAATGAAAATGTTGGGCCCAAAATATAATAAGTTTGGGATTTGGTCTAATAATTATTTATATATTTTTATATTTTATAAAAAATCTGCATAAGATCAAACTTATGGCCAATTTCACTAACCTTAGCCAAGACAATCCTAAAAAGAATGCTGTCACTTCTTGTCTTTAAAGAAAAGAATGTGACTGCATGCCACTTAAGATCGTCCTAAGCTAAGACAGGGTTAGTGCAATTGGCCATTAGATTTTGACAACGACACAATAACTGAACTGAACACATATCTCTATATTGCGTTTACTACCTATCATATATGAATTAATGAAAGAAGTAATTTGGTAGCTTTTTGGACGCACCTTTTAAAATCCAGATATATTAAGTGCTAGCTGGCTAAGTCTACTTTATCATAATTTACCTCACTAGTTGATATTTTATTAAGCAAAATATAATTAGCTACTTCCGCTGCACTGGTGTCTTTACACCCTGTTAAACTCCCCTACGAAATCTCTTCGCTCCCGATGTAGTTCACGTTTAGGATCAGTACGTCTAGTATGAGTTTTGATAGTTTCTGATTCGAACGATCGAATAGTTTTGTTTCCATACATCTCACACCAGCGCCTCTATCGGAAACTATAATGAACTAGAATTGACAGTATGAGTTACAAAGTAATAAACTACTCGATCAATAAGTACGTATTCGAAATAGTGTGGCAGTATGAGTTACATGTTTGACATTTGTTTGATAGTTTACTCGAAAACTATTGAAGTTTAGGTTCTCACCTTACATTTTTATGTGAGTTTGGTACATAAATATGTTTTTTTGTGTTTCTAAACACTAAAATTATGTCTGCACGGTGGTACTTTGCATGGAGGGCCATGCAAGACGAAATAGCGCATGAAGAGAGCTGTGACAATCATTTTTAAGCCGTATCTTTGATACACACTTTACTCAGCGCTACCGCCTAAAATCACCATTCCTTAAAAAAGTGTCAATAAATACACATAATTTAACCGAGATTTTTAATTCTATTTTCATTCCTAAAGTGTTTAACACAATTTATTATCATTAAAATAAATTGCGACTAACTTGTCCGCGACATTATAAAATAATATAATTTAAAACAAATAAAAACTTAATGTATTTCTTTCATTCAACTCGCTTTTAAAATAATAAAAACGGCTAAGAAAACGTCACAGTGACAGAATCGCGTGTCTCTTTCCATTCACATGTGTGCAAGAGAGATATAAATATATAATGTGAAGTTCGTCTAATCGAGTAAAACTAACTCGCTATCGTTTAAACGTGAATTCGGAACGAGCAACTCATACTACCGTTTACATCGTAAACTGACAGTTTGGCGAGCTAACGAAAACTATTGTAGTTTACTCGATTTAAAAATTCGTACTACGTCTAGTATGAGTTTTGATAGTTTCTGATTCGAACGATCGAATAGTTTTATTTCCATACATTTCACACCAGCGCCTCTATCGGAAACTATAATGAACTAGAATTGACAGTATGAGTTACAAAGTAATAAACTACTCGATCAATAAGTACGTATTCGTATAGTTTTGAGTTTGTGGCAGTATGAGTTACATGTTTGACGTTTGTTGGACAGTTTACTCGAAAACTATCGTAGTTTAGGTTCTCACCTTACATTTTTATGTGAGTTTGGTACATAAATACGTTTTTTTGTGTTTCTAAACATTAAAATTACGTCTACACGGTGGTACTTTGCATGGAGGGCCATGCAAGGCGAAATAGCGCATGAAGAGAGACGGAAGAATTCTGCTGCGACAATCATTTTCTTTAAGCCGCATCTCCGACACACACTTTACTCAGTGCTACCGCCATAAATCACCATTCCTTATAAAAGTGTTAAAAAATACACATAATTTAACCGAGATTTTTAATTCTATTTTCATTCCTAAAGTGTTTAACACAATTTATTTTTTACCTTTCCATAAACTCTATCATTAAAATAAATTGCGACTGACTTGTCCGCGACATTATAAAACAATATAATTTACAACAAACAAAAACTTTAATGTTTTTCTTTCATTCAACTCTCTTTAAAAACAATAAAAACGGCTAAGAAAACGTCACAGTGACAGAAACGCGTGTCTCTTTCCATTCATATGTGTGTAAGAGAGATATAAATATATAATGTGAAGTTCGTCTAATCGAGTAAAACTAACTCGCTGTCGTTTAAACGTGAATTCGAAACGAGCAACTCATACTACCGTTTACATCGTAAACTGACAGTTTGGCGAACTAACGAAAACTATTGTAGTTTACTCGATTTAAAAACTCGTACTAGACGTACTGTAGTTCCGTCCACGAGTAATTTATTACGGCAAGTAGGAAGAAGATGGTAGTTAAGTACGAGTTTTTAAAACGAGTAAACTACAATAGTTTTCGTTAGCTCGCCAAACTGTCAGTTTACGATGTAAACGGTAGTATGAGTTGCTCGTTTCGAATTCACGTTTAAACGATAGCGAGCTAGTTTTACTCGATTAGACGAACTTCACATTATATATTTATATCTCTCTTACACACATGTGAATGGAAAGAGACACGCGATTCTGTCACTGTGGCGTTTTCTTTGCCGTTTTTATTATTTTTAAAGCGAGTTGAATGAAAGAAAAACATTAAAGTTTTTATTTGTTGTAAATTATATTATTTTATAATGTCGCGGACAAGTCAGTCGCAATTTATTTTAATGATAATAAATTGTGTTAAACACTTTAAGAATGACAATAGAATTAAAAAACACTTTTTTAAGGAATGGTGATTTAAGGCGGTAGCGCTGAGTAAAGTGTGTATCGGAGATACGGCTTAAAAATGATTGTCACAGGTCTCTTCATGCGCTATTTCGTCTTGCATGGCCCTCCGTGCAAAGTACCACTGTGCAGACAAAATTTTAGTGTTTAGAAACACAAAAAAACGTATTTATGTACCAAACTCACATAAAAATGTAAGGTGAGAACCAAAACTACAATAGTTTTCGAGTAAACTTTTAAACAAATGTCAAACATGTAACTCATACTGGCACACTATTCGAATACGTACTTATTGATCGAGTAGTTTGTTACTTTGTAACTCATACTGTCAATTCTAGTTCATTATAGTTTCCGATAGAGGCGCTGGTGTGAAATGTATGGAAACAAAACTATTCGATCGTTCGAATCAGAAACTATCAAAACTCATACTAGACGTACAGGAAATGCTCATCCATCGTACGTACGTATTCACCATACCTAACTTAAGTGACATACGAAATTATATTTAGTATTAAGAGGATTGTGAACTCGGGGCGTATTGGGGTGGACGAGACGTAGTAGCATACGTGCTTCTACGACGAAGCGATCCGAGTAGCCAGGCACTTCTTCTCATGCAACCGAGCGGGTGGGCAGGTTGCGGATAGCCTGCCGGTTGCGGGGCCGACTGGTTCTTTTTTCTGACGGTCGACCCCGCACCCGGAATGTCCCTAGCGGACCCCGGACAAGAGAAGCTCTCTGAAGTCAGATCCCAGACCAAGGGTGACCCATACCTCTATTTCCATGATCCTCTTTCCAAATTAAACTCCCTCCTTCCACTTTTTCTCCCTTCATTCCTTTCGGTCCAAGAGGAGGGGCAACCTCTTACTCTAAAAGCCCACAAACCGTCAATGATGAAGCAGAAAGAAAATTTATATCCCCAGGTGGGTCCCGGCCAAGCCGGGGAGTCCCGCACCGCAACGTAATCTGGGGGGGAGTACCTTACTGCCTACGACATCCGCGCCTAATGCGCGACCGGCAGCTAGCATGCTAGCGCCCGCGACACCGGCTGCGACAAACGCGCCTATGGACACACAACCGGCTGCGACGCACGCGCCCACTGGCACACAACCGGCTGCGATACACGCGCCAAGTGACAATAACACGACTACGACACACGCCCCCTCCACGAGCGTCTGGCAACAGAACCTCGTACGGAAGAGCACTACTCAAGACCCTGACAGAACTACGGGTAAGGAGGCCGGCCCAAGCAGTTCCAACTCTGCACCTGGCGGCAGAGTACGCAGGCGCGGAAAAGCCACTAGGGGTAGAGGAGTAAACGACCCGATGCGCAACACCCGCGAAGGCGCAAGCCAGCGCGATGCACAAAGGGTCGTTGAACAGACAGTACGGGACCAGTCGCAAGTACGCGAAGGGACCACCCAGCGCGAAAAACGACCGGACGCGGAAACGCTCCTGCAGGGAGAAGTACGCGAAGGGGAAACCCAGCGCGAAAAATCCTCGCAGGAGCCGGAACTAGCCAGGGGTGGCAGTCGACCTCGCGCACGGAAAAGGGGGAAGCGGGCTGGAGCCTTGCATAAGGCGTCTCTGGCCATAACACCCAGGCCAGACACCTCTGAACCGCAACCGGGCCCTAGTGGCACGGGAGCGATAAAGAGAGTGCGTCCGGATGAGACGGCTTCGCCGAGAACTCTCCAGGGCGACGTCAAGCGAGTGAGGATCCAACCTCCTCTAGGGGGGCAAAGAACCTACGCGCTTGCCACAAGGGATATCCCTGCGCGGCTTGCAGTAGCAATTTGCCTCTCCCCCCCTACCCGAGACATGACCACTGACGAGGCTGAATCCATAAAGAGAGGGCTCGAAGACCTGGTTATGGACGCTGACCCCAGCACACCTCTCCCGGCATTCCGCGGCTACCCACGGGTGGCGGATGGCACGGTGCAGATTTGGTGCGAGGATGACGGTGCCCTAACCTGGTTGACGGAGAACATCCCAAGGATTCAGCTTCCCAACACTGACGCACGACTGACAGTAATGCGACAGGCCGACATACCGACCCGTGTTAGAGCCGCGCTCTTCGTACCGAAGTACCAGGGCGACATAGCGCGGCTCCAGAGTGTTCTGACCCGTCAGAACACTTGGTATGACATTGGTCGGTGGTCGCTATACAGAGCGACATCCGTTGGTGGCGAAAACCCGGGGACATACTTGACCCTGGGGATCCCACCAGAGGATGTAGAGAGGATCTTGGCGCGGGAGCGGCGTGTATCGTACCTTCTTGGTTCCATATACGTCCGCTTCTACCCCAAGAACCTTCCCTCTGTAGCCCAGAGCATGACACCGACACCGACACTGACACCGACACTGACTGAGACTGAGCTCAGACCAGACCAGACCGACACTGACGACATGGCGCGACTAGAGGAGGAAATGGCGAGGGCGGCGATGAAAGATGCAGATGCTGACATCCCACCACCAACATCACCAAGGTGGACAGATCGGCTTCTTTCGTCCTCGCCGATCGATGGTAGGCATAGGATCGAGGAGGAGGACGATTCCAATGAATCGGACTAACTCCTCTCCCGTGCCACCATCGCTCACGCCTAACCCCCTCGAAATCGTACAAGCCAATCTCCAGCATAGCCAGACTGCCACGGCCAACTTGCGCAGGGCGCTGGAGACAAACCCCCGAACAATCGCACTGATCCAAGAGCCGTGGATCAGGAACAATAGAATATGCGGCCTTAATAACATCGGAGGTAAGCTAATCCTAAACACACACAGTACAGACAAGCCAAGAACCTGTGCATATATACCAAACGACATCCCGATCACGACACTCACGCAATTCTGTTCCAGAGATCTGACGGCTGTCAGACTACAGAACACTGAAGAAGTCCCTGGCATAGTACTAGCTTCAGTGTACATGCCAGGCGACGATGAAAACTGCCCACCGAAAGAGATGGCTGACCTTGTGGAATACTGCGAGGGCGCCAAACTGGATCTCATTATCTGCACCGATTCAAACGCTCATCACCAGCTCTGGGGATGCGACACTTCAAACACCAGAGGAGAGGTATTATCCACTTACTTATTCTCAACTAACCTTAATATAGTAAACCGGGGCTCGGAACTCACTTGGGTTACAGCCCGGGGACAATCCATTATTGATCTAACGCTTGGCACAGATAACGCAGTAAAACTCATATCTAACTGGCGAGTATCCAACGAACTCACTTGCTCAGATCACATGAGAATTCGTTTCACAATAACAGTAAACACAAAAAAACCCACCCCGAAACGAAATCCGCGTCGGACAGACATACCTGGCTACAAGCGTCTTCTCGATTCCCTGATAGCTAGAAATCTACCACGCACAACCATAACAGATCCCACACAAATAGAACACATAGTGACAAAATTGACACTATACATCAGAGAAGCTTATCACAAATGCTGTAAACAAAGAGTTCCGCACACCAAATGTAAAAACAACCGATGGTGGAATGCCGAACTTGAGAAACTCAGAATAGAACTACGTAAACAATTCAACCGAGCCAAGAACTCGAGGCAACCAGAGGATTGGGAACTATACAAAGAAACCCAATACATTTTCAAAAAACAAATCAGACATGCCAGGAGATTAGCCTGGAGAAAGTTCTGCGAATCTATCGAATCAAACAATGAAGCTGCCCGAGTGAGGAAAATCCTATCTAGCGACCAACATCGCAGCCTTGGTGCACTGAAAAAGCCCGATAACACTTTCACACAATCAGACCACGAAATCAGCAAGGTCTTTCTTGAGACGCACTTCCCAGACTGCTGCCTCTTAAAGGATAAGGTCTGGGCAGACGACATAAGAATGGAACCAACCAGAAACGACTGGACTATAGCCCACGAAATAGTGACAAGAGACCGAATAATGTGGGCTATCAAGTCTTTCCAACCATACAAATCCGCAGGCCTGGATGGCATTCTGCCAGCGCTTCTGCAGTGGGGCATCGACCCCTTAACCCCATGGCTGGAGAAAGTCTACCGAGCCTGTATCGCACATAGATATATTCCCCTCGCGTGGCGGGAAGTGAAAGTTATCTTCATTCCAAAGCCCGGAAAAACCGATTACACACAGCCCAAGGCCTATAGACCTATAAGCCTAACATCATTCCTACTAAAGACCCTCGAAAGACTATGCGATAGACACATCAGAGATGGACCTCTACGCATGGTACCGCTACACAAACAACAGCACGCGTACTCCATAGGAAAATCAACAGAATCCGCTTTACACAGCGTGACTTCCAGAATTGAATGCGCCATAGAACACAAAGGCTCTGCACTAGCTGCCTTCATCGATATTGAGGGCGCTTTCGATAAAACAATGTTTCACAGCATCGCCATAGCCCTTTAAAGACATGGTGTGGCCCCAACCTTGTGCGGTTGGATCACCAATATGCTCAGGCAGAGGGCCATACAAGTCACGGTGAATGACACCACGAGAGCCATCGTGGCGAAAGGATGCCCACAAGGAGGCGTCCTCTCGCCTCTACTGTGGAACCTCGTTGTGAACAGTCTTCTAGACCGTCTAAACGACAAAGGCTTCTTCACCGTAGGCTACGCCGACGACATAACCATTATAATAAATGGCACTCACGAAAACACACTGTGCAACCTCATGCGCCAAGCCTTGAAAATAGTAGAGGACTGGTGCAAGGAGCACAAACTAACAGTCAACCCCACAAAAACAGAGCTAGTCCTCTTCACCAAAAAGAGGAAACTAGCAAATCTACAATTACCAAAATTCTACGGATCCACCCTAAGCCTAACATCGGAGACCAAATACCTGGGCATCTATTTGGACAAACAACTGAACTGGGCTAAACACACTGACTACATCACCACAAAAGCTAGTATATCACTGTGGCAATGCAAGCGACTGCTTGGAAAAAACTGGGGCATTAGTCCCAAAGCCACTTACTGGCTATACACTACGGTTATTCGACCAATTATAATATATGGCTCCCTAGTCTGGTGGCCCAGGACAGACCAGGCAAACGGCCAAAGAGCACTAGAAAAACTACAGCGAAATGCCTGCGTGGCTTTCACTAGTAGTATGAGAACCGCACCCACAGCCGCATTGCAAGCTATGTTGGGGCTGCCACCTTTGCACCTAGTTGTTAAAGAGGAGGCAGCACTAGCAGCGTTCAGACTCCACAATGCTGGCACACTGGGAAAGGACCCCAGAATCAAACACATACGCATAAAAGAACAAGCGACCAAACATCACCCGATGATGACATCACCCAATGATAGGATTCTGAAGAGATTCAATTTCCAGAAGCACTATAATATACAGCTCGAAGAGGAATCACACGATTACTCAGGCCCAAAAGAGCTCAGAATATACACTGATGGCTCCAAGACCAACTCAGGAACCGGGGCAGGCGTATACTCAAATGAGCTTAACATCAAGATATCCAAACCGCTAGGTAATTTCAACACCGTATTCCAAGCGGAATGTGTAGGTATTATCCTGGCGGCCCTCGCCATAGAATCTAAAGGAATTATGGATTCTCACATCCGCATAGTCTCTGATAGTGCTTCGGTACTCAAATCCCTAAACAAAACCTATGTGACTTCGGAACTTGTATTGGAATGTCACAATGTGTTAGAACGAATTGTGATTTCCAACCGGAACACAGTGACACTACAATGGATAAAAGGACACAGCGGATCACTGGGCAATGACGCGGCCGACGAGCTGGCTAGGAGGGGATCCGACATAACGGCTTTCGGACCCGAGCCCATCGTACCAATTCCCTTCAGCCAGATTCGCGGATGGCTGCAAGAGCTCACCCACACACAAGCACAAGACCACTGGTTCTCGACTCCAGGGTGCAGACAGTCAAAGGAAGCCATGCCAATCCTAAATAACAAACTGACCAGACGCATATTGCGTCTGGACAGGAACAGTCTGCGGCTGGTGACGGGAACCATCACTGGACACTGCTCACTAAACAAACACTTCCACACCATAGGCATAACAGATAGCCCCCTATGCAGAGCATGCTTAGGGGCCGAGGAAACGGTGTCACATGTGCTCCTTGAGTGCACAGGTGTCACCGAAATACGGAAAAACACCCTTGGATCTCCCAATTCTGTTACAGAATCTCTGGACAGACTCGGAGATCTCATACGCTTCTGGAGGGAGGTGGGCTGGCTGGAGTGACGGCCGCCCTCACGTACAATGGTCCACCTTAAGGATTAAGAGCGGAAACCGACCCCGATAACATAGAACATAGAACATAGAGGATTGTGAAGCTGTAAATTTTCATACAAAAAGCGATAACGCTTTTCTCCCTCTAAACATAGTCCAATTTTCATAATTTTTGGAAATCTTGTAGATATAATGAAAAACTAGGTTTGTACGTTTTGATTTTGAAGAAATATTGCTCAGAATATTATGTTATTAGCATCTAAATATCTATATTTTCGACTTAAAAACTACCTTGAGCATTTTTGTCTTTTTTTGACTAAATTATACTGAATTACAAAAAAAGCACAAACGTACAAACATAGATTAAGGTATACTGAATCTAATGAGACCAAAAGCGTCTAATTTCATAAAGGTTTAGGGGGGTAAAACAGTTATCGCCCGAAACAATATTTCAAACAGGAATTGTAGGCAATTTCGATCATTTCTTGCAACTCTCTCTATCGCACGATACGGGTCGGGGGCAGGGGTACAATGTAGTGATAGTGATGTGACATAATGTTATCGTAGTTATTGTCGCCTAGGGAGGAGAAAGTAATATCGATATATCGATCAATAGTAAAAGTTATTACTCAAGTCGGAACTTCACAAATACCTTATACATGAAAAAGTAAATATCTTTTTGAATACGTTTATTGATTTTAGTGTTTTATTTTAAAGATTTTATTTCAATACAAATTTCCTTATTTAAGGGTTAGCAGCCTGTAACCTGTTAACTTTACTGTAAATTCCCAAAACCAAAAAAGGAAAAAAAATGTAAGTATGTAAGTAGTTGTTTGTTATAATAAATATGTGCCATAAAGAAACCAACTCAAAATAAATTCGTATTTTGTTTCTTGTGATAGGTATTTGTTATGCAATGTATGAAGTTGGAGCAGCTAAAAACGTGTAATAAACTATGCAAGTAGCGTAATTTTTAATATTATTTTATTTGAATTTTATTCCTCTAAAGCTGGGCTCTAAGGTTTTACTCGCGTTATGGAATCTACGATTGTATAAAAAATACAAACGAAAAAGTACCTAAATAATATACGAGTATGTAGGGTAGGCAGGGTAGGCTTATATGGGAAGAAGGCGCCCTTCGTACGGTTTTGAAGTTTTTTTTTCATTCTAACTATAAAATTTAAACTATATATAACTATAATAAAAGAAAGAAGATTTGTATTTTTGTTTGTAATGAATAAACTCAAAAACTAGGTTACTGGGAAGTCTCGGCGTAATTATTGTTAAAATGATTTTTAGAAATAAAGCTATTTTTATTTATTATATTTTTTATTTTTAAAAACTACTAGGCTGATTTAAAAAAAAATTTACTAATAGAATGCTACATTATCACCGAGTAATATAAGGTTATAAAATAAATTTTCATACGGGAAAACAAAATTGCCTCACGAAGGCAAAGTTGCGAGCGGAAAGGCAGTCAGGAATACCTAAGCAACGCAAAACATTACAAACGGTAAAATAATGATCTCGAGTTCTCGCGCCGAGATGTCGCGCGCTGCTGTCGTAGTGTGCGTGAGAATTTGCGCGTGTTGTATTTGTGGTGTAAACGCCAGACGGGAGGCCGAGCGGTGTGAAACAGATAGCATTTTAGAAAATACCTACTCGCGCCGCGCACGATTACTTCACAATCCTTTTAAAGGTCAAACAAAAATTATATAAACTCAACAATAGTGACATTGAAATTAGATAGATTGTTTTGGAAACCGACCAGCAACCATGCCAGCAACCATTAAAGTACTCTATACAGCAACATACCGTTTTTTGGCTCCCATTCTTTTTTAACCGACTTCAAAAAAGGAAGAGGTTCTCAATTCGATGCGTATGTTTTTTTTGTGTATGTAACGCCATTACGCCGCCAATTGTGGACCGATTTTCAAAATTCTTTTTGTTTTCGATAGAGTATACTTCAAGGGTGGTCCCAAGGTCACCAAAGTCAGGACCTGATGTTGGGATCCCATGAAAATCAAGTTGGTATTAAATTAGGGTTTTTTCACTAAAATGATTTCATTCATTAAAAAGTTAAAAATAAAAAATATTTTACAAAAAATAAAAACCGACTTCAAAAACACTGAAAAGTTAAAAATAATATTAGAATAGGTACAAACAATATCACACTTCTATATTGAAGTCGGTGACAAATTTTAAGACTTTCTAGAAGATCATCGTTTGGCACCGACTTCAATATAGAAGTGTGATGTTGTTTGTACCTATTCTTATATTATTTATAATTTTTCAGTGTTTTTTAAAGTCGGTTTTTATTTTTTGTAAAATGTTTTTTATTTTATTACAACTAAGTTGGCAAACTGACCACCTGATGGTAAGTGGTAACAGTCACCTATAATACATGTATGTGGCTCTTGTAAGATTCGCAGCGAAACTGCAACCCCCACAAGAACAACAGTGTACGTTGCCAACTTGTGACATCAGACGTAAAGTCACGGTATCCAGTAATTTCATTGCGATATCTTAAACTTCAAACCGGAACACAGGTATGCAAGCACAGCTGCTTTGCGGCAGAAAGAAGTAAGACGGATTCTTGAATATACATACTGCTTCCTTGCTGCTTCCGTTCATCATACTTACTAATATTATAAAGCTGAAGAATTTGTTTGTTTGAACGCGCTAATCTCAAGAACTACTGGTTCGAATTGAAAAATTCTATTTGTGTTGGATATTCCATTTATCGAGGAAGCCTTTAGACTATATAACGTCACGATATTGTTATTTTCGGACATCCACGCGAACGAAGTCGCGGGCACAGCTAGAGCTAGTTGAATATATGGCTTTCTGCTACGCTTGTCAAACGGATGGATGTAGTTTTGTTTCTAGTTTTTTATCCCTTCACAGGGGTGCAATTTCAATAAACTTCCTTAGTTGGCTCCACAGAACACAGAAAGAGGTTAGAAGGGCTATGTGGGCGGGGCACGCGTAGCCACAACTATGACTAAATGCTCATACTTGTGGCCCCGCAACGCGAACGCGTTGTTTAATCACTGACGGACAACTACAGTAAGCGCGGCGCTATAAATATAAAAAAATGCCTTCTTGTGCTATAATTACTTGTAAAACAAGAAGTCAGGTGTCAAGTGTAGCTAAAGAAGGAATTTCTTTTCATCGTTAAGTAGTAAATTAATCATAATGACCATATTCCATAGATCATAATGTCAAAATCCACCAAAACTGATCATAACGATAAGTTACATAATATTTTTCAAAAAAATATACATTACCGGCAATGTACGCCCGCGATTTTTGCCATATTACTTAGAGCGCGTAATGTAGTACACTGCTTTCGGTAGTGACGCATTTGGCTTAATGAGCATTAACGCAGTAGTCGCAGTACAAGGGATAGTGCCGTGCTAATCAAAAAACGCACGCATTACATTTTATCGATAAATGTATATTTTAAAATATTTGTATAAAGTAAAAATAACATATTATTTGTCACTTAAAATGCCATAATAATAATTATTACTTATCCATAATACAGAATGTTTGGCGAAGCTAACACCTACCCTTTCTAACATCCTATTCATATAAGTACGGCGATGTAATCAAAGATTAAAATTGTAAAATTAATTTCAATTTTCACGATACAATTAGTTCGATTAGTAAAAAAATTATGGGCAAATTCTAAACTAATTTTACAACTTAGAATTTTTAATATCACCATAATATTTATATGACTATTTTAGCATAGGTAGGTGGCCATGCAAGACATGAAGATTTGAGTACTTTAAAAAACACAAATTTACAGGTAAATATTTACTTTACAAATATTTACTTCTCCATCCAACTAAAATATCCTAACAACTAAACTACCGCACGTCCGTTTGTCAGATTATCCATTCTAGTTTATGCTTTCAGACCGGTGCATTATAGTATTATAGTTTTTCTTTTATTTTACGTCTAACCTACAACATTTTTGAGCTAAAAAGCTTTAATTTTGTTACATAGAAACAAAATATTACTTGAATATTATTATTTATAAACGTATAATGAATGTAATAATTATTTTTTGGTTTTCTAAATATTTCAAATGGTTAAATTGCTGGCAATATTTAATATCGATAGCTATTAATCGATGTCAATCACTAAAATAATGTTATTTGTACACGCGGCTCTGGACGTCAGTGAATTTCTGTGAATGAGGAGCCCAGTGAGCGTTGTGATTGGTTCAGCCCGATTTCGCGCGACTTTGCATGGGCGGTGCAAGGAAAAGAAGTGGGAGCAAAACTGGCGACAGCGGTTCCCGTACAAACGGTGCATGATTGCCTTTCTAACCTCTTTCTGTGTTCTGTGGTTGGCTCCTACGATATGTTCTAAATCCATCACCGCATGGTCAAGGTCCTTTCTGTATAGCTACAATTTTAAAAATTATCTTTGTATTTGTTAATAATGAGGCGGTACCACAGTACCACTACTATACCGTCATAAGAAATTCGTTCTGCATTTACATCAGGATTAAAGATTGAAAATTATTGCCCCCATATAAATGGCGTGGCTATATCGAATGGTCCCATCGACGCCATAAAGAAGAATTATCGTGCGATGTGTGCACCTATCACTAGACACCGTTTTATGTCACAGATGGCATTAGCACTTGGTTTAATGATAGTGACCTCTCACTTTTACCATTTTTTAGGTTGGCTTTGTTTTATTATTGTGTATCTTAATAGTCGCATTGCAGCTACAGAACAAAAATAAACAACGATCAAAATAATTTGTATTTACTTGGATATTTTTTCATATTTTGAGATATTAAAACAAGTTTTTAAAAATGCGGGAACTAGTCAATGCACATAATTAAAATATAATGTACTACATGTTATTTAATGTGTATTTAATATGTGTTCTGTTATATCAACTGGTATACTAATAACAATTCTATTCTATTCTTTGCGTGGTGGCGCTATCCGAAAGGAATCCGCCAATTTTAAGGTTAAGATTAGATTTTTTGTTGCCACAGTATATTAAATTCTGCCTTTCTTTCAGGCATCGTGAATTCACAATGTGTAACTTATCTCAATTATATGAAATACCTAATGTTGAACTGAACGCGAGATGGTTAAATTATCTGCAAAAAACATAAACACAACACAATTGCATAACATATAAATGTAACATTTAATGAGAGTAATATTTAGGAAAACAATAACAGTTTAATTTTATGGCAGGTAATATAATCTATTAGAATTTTTATAAATGGGGAATTAACAAATGATAAGAGTAGTTTAAAAATAGTGAGTCTGGCAATAAATGTGGGGAGAAGGTCGTAAAGGGAAGTTGGATATTTCGGAGAGTTGAAGAAATAATGTTCAGTAGTACCTTTGTCCAGACTACATTCACATAACGAAGAATCCCTATTCCTCATTTTGGCCAAAAACACCGGCGCACACACATAACCTAACCTCCGTCTGCAGATTGTCGACGTGCTTGAATTGGAAGCTTTTTTAAACTTAGAAATCAATCCGTGGTTTATGTGGAACTAGCTTTTTCCCGCGACTTTGTCCGCGTGGAAATCCTTTTTTATCGATTCCCTTTACACCCCCCCCCCCCCCTTTTTACACCTTTAAGGAATGATTTCGGGGATAAAAACTATTCTTTATCCTTTCCCACAACTCAAACTATCTCCATACCAAATCTCATCTAAATCGGTTTAGCGGTTATTGATTCCCCATACAAACTTCCACCCCCCTTTTCTAAGTATGGACTAGTATGGATTACTTGCTGGGTATGAGAGTAATGTTTTCCCACAGCACCACTTGATCTCTCAATGGTCATCCCAACTAGAAAGCATATCTCGGATTGAGATAATGATCGGATTGAGAGAAGGATTAAAATTTGTGGGAGCCATTAATTATAGCTTATTTTGCATGGAGGTCGACAGTTTCGATCCTTGTAATGCCACAATAACTGAGGATCCATGTTGTGGGGACTAAAGTAGGTACTTTTTTTATGGCACCTGAAACAAGCACTCCTGATAATAACAATTAAGAACCTTTTTTTTTAACGGTGGGATGTACTTTAAAAATATTTCACGACTCATTAACTATTTCTTTATCTACCCAGACACAATCTAAAATATTGGAGATTTCTGAAAAAAAGTCATTATAGGTACGCAACACAATTAAAATTTGTTCATTTTGGACCCAATAGATCAAGTAGTGTCGGATCTGACGTGGGTACTCACCTAACAAGAGGTTGTCGAGCCTGGCGAATGTTAAACACCACCCTCATTAACTAAGTTTTAGGGCTGTTTCACTTGTCCTTAATAAAGTGGAACATTTAGCTTGTCTTGTATATTAATTAACGCGGGGCAATTGGTATTATCAACTACGGCTTCGGGGAAACGGTTACGACATTAAAATTTTGATTACCTTTTAGATATTTAATCCAAATTTGTCTCCCCATATAAATTGTATTTTATGATATTTGCATTTAAACGTTAGTAAGAACGCGATAACGTATTGAACGTATGTATTATGTAACGTATGTATGTATAATGTTATTTAAACCCGCATTTTCAGTATTTATGTACGTCTCACAATCGACCTCTTCGGTCAGCATCCAAATGTCTTTTTACATGTCCATCTCATGGCTCTGAAATAATTCACTCTCCCTTTTTCGTACAATCCATTCTTCTCTGGAACGCGCTGCCTTTAAATATTAAGAAATCTATCAATAGGTTAAGTTTTAAAAATAAACTGCGGAAATATGTGCAACAGAACTGTATGTCATAACGTCGCTTATTTGTTGGCTATTATTGTTGGAATTTGTTAATGTTGTGGAATAATAATATGTATTAGTTTATTTTTGTTATAATATTTATGTATTAGGTTTGAAATATTTTTAAATGATTTCGATGTTAAATTGTTAATTTTGTTTTTGGTACATCTACCACAGTTGCTCTCTGCACCATCCAAAGGTCGACTCGACTGGTTGAAAATGCCTCAGGCATTAAGTCCGCCGTTATACACAATGTACATAAAGCATTAATAAATAAATAAATGAAGTAAAAGAAGAGTCGGGCGTGAAATTATCCTGTTTAATCTGTCATATCATTGTCACATAATATAACAATGGAAAATTACCATGGTAAGGCAAAAGAATCGAGTCCATACAACGAATCTATTTAGCATTTTTAAAGAAGATGCCGTCATAAACATAAGAAATCCATACCGCCCTTTAAGAATATTATTTCACATAAGTAAAAGTATAACATAAAATAAAACATAACCTTTCCTCTTTTTAGGTCACTAAACTCAACATGACCGTCGCTCAAAAATGATGGATAAAGTTTTAACAATTTCACAAATTCTGCTGTTATGTGTATGAATTCAGATATTAATCATTTTAAAAAGATAAAAAATATCTTCTTACTTACTTGAATAACTATTTTGTATAAAAAATGAACATTGCACTATTATACACCGTTAATTTTTGATGACCTGAGAAAATGTACTTTGATCCGTCCGTACTTTACCCCTTTCGCTCGGCCGTGACCTCAGTATTTCGAGAACAGCCGTAGTGAGCAGGAGCAACGTAAATTAGCTGGCAGGCAGTGCAGTGCGGGCGCGAAGTACTAAAGTATTGTGATAAAACTCAGTCACACGACGTGTCCCTTGACGAGTGTGAAGAAATTTTTATCACGTCAGTCGCTCTTAATACGCGCCACCGTGCTAATCTTTAAGACATAGAGATTATGTTACTGAAATTGTGAGATAATGCGTGACTCGAGTCCAGTCTTGGCAGCCCGTACTACGCCTGCAGGTTTTCACGCTGCAGCAATGATGCTAAAATAACTCTGTTTAAGTCATACTGCCAAACATTTTACACGCCCTATGGACCAGTCACAGTAAGAATTAAGTCAATGGACTGGCTTTAGAGTGTTATTGGGACTGAGACGCTTCTGTAGCGCATCCGCGATGTTCGCCGAAGCACGAACAGACGCATTTTTTGCATAATAAGAAAACGAATTGCGTCACTACTACACAGAATGCGGCTCAGTTCTAACAAGATTCTGAAAATGTTTAGTGCCAAGCTTGCCGAGCCCATGCTTCAGCACTTTGATGGTGAGCTGGTCAGGCAGGGTAGACTAAGCAAATAATAATGTTCTTCTGCTTCTTTTTCTTATTTTTATTTTGGTTATAAGTTACTATAAATAGTCGTTAAGATCGTCTGTTTACTGACAAGTGGACTGTAATTGTCTTAAATAAATAATAATAATAATAATATCATTTCCATGGGGGGGGGGGGGGGGGGGGGTCCGGATTAAAACAATTTGCCTAGTGTATACTGATACTTGGAAAGAAAGTCCATTCTATATTGTTGATTTTCAATGCGCCGTTTATAGGATATTTTGAAAACTTAATAAATCAATATTTTTGTATGGGGGTAATACCTATAGTATTCAAAACACCCTAAGTAAATTATAAATGAGAAATAACATTTGCCTGTCTGTTGATTTGTAACATAAATTTCAATAAAATACATAGTTGTGATAATAGTACAAGTATGAAGAAAATTACGGAATAAAAATATTAATCCGTAATATTTAATGCTTAGGAACAAGGGTGTATTGTTTGAAAAAATGCGATAAACTTTGGTTTAGTTACGTTTACTGCAAGCCTCACGAGGCCGACGACAAGCAACTTTCGAAACGTCATGATTCGCTGAACGCAGTAGAGGCTTTGATGTGTTGTGTGAGCAACAACGACTCCGCTTTGCAAACAGGTAAAAAAATATTATCCTTTGACACGCTTGCAGCACGGTTATAAAAAGTCACAGGGATTGGATCCTACCAAGAAAAATGTATGATCCAGCAACGAAAGGGGGAAAAATAGGAAAAATATAAAACTATAACATTTTCCATTTTACTGTTTTGTTTAAATGTCATTTTAATTGTTGTTGAACCGCCCGACTACAATTTTGGGATTAGCAGCCCCCTAACCATGATCGCTCACAATAATAATAGAACACTGAGAGCGAGATGGCGCTATACGCAGCAAGAGCGGTGTCCCTGTTTCACTATTGTTTTAACCTTGCTATAAGCGATCATGGTAGGGCCCTGTAGGCTTACTCTTGGACTAATTCCGAGGGATCGACATCGGAATTGTGATTTTCCGTACGCGTCAGGAGCATTACCAGCGCCAATTTGGCCCGTATCTCGAGAAAATGAAATAGCATTGGGCGGTAGAAGGCGAGCTTTTGTAGCCCACCATCCATAACCACCCTAGTTGTGGCGCCACCCTAGTAGTAGTCCTGATGCGCGCAATTAAAGGCGTCCCGTCTGGGTATTACCCCCATGTTCAGGGTAATAACCCCAAAGGCGTAAACACCCGGCCCGTAGCTGGCCGGGCTGTCCCGGGGAGGTTCGGAGAATTGGGGTTACCCAGACCCCGGATAACCCTGACTATGTACAAGGTGGACATCGAGGCTGGTTTAGTGGGTATGCCCTGCACTGATCAGGGAAAGTCCCACACACGCCTGTCGATTAGCCATCGGCAGGTAATGTGCGCATCAAATTCAAATTCAAATTCAATATCCTTTATTCAATTGGGATTTTACAATCACTTTTGAACGTCAAAGAAGCTACGCCATTGGTTCACAAGTGTTCGGCGGGAGACCTTGTACTGGAAAGAACCAGCAAGAAAACCAGCAAGGGCTATTTTTTTCTCCCTGTATAGTTACAGAGTCGTCAATTGGAAGCAGAACTCAAAAGTAAAGATTGTGTTCAACTTCCATTACAAGATTAGATGTGTCAGTGTACATTATACATTTAAATCTATAAATTAAGTCTACAATTAAGACCAAGCATTGACATCATAATAGAGCGTCGGTGGCGCAGTGGACTCGGCACTTGCCTTCCAATCGGGAGGTCGGGGTTCGAGACCCGCCATGTTTTTCGTTTGGAATTTCATATGTACATTTGTCTGACACTCCTACGGTGAAGGAAAACATCGTGAGGCAACCTGCATACATCTGCGAAGAAATTCAATGGTGTATGTGAAGTCGACCACTCCGCACTGGGCCAGCGTGGTTGACTAAGGCCTAATCACCCTAACATAGGGTAGGCTCGAACCCTCGGTGGGGACGTATATGGGCTGTGATGAATGAAAAAAAAAATTGACATCATTCAGATAATCAGCATTCCACCTCGTTAAAAAAAGACACCTTGAACTAATTCCGATGGATCGACATCGGAACTGTGATTTTCCGTACGCGTCAGGAGCATTATCAGCGCCAAATTAGATAGATAGATAGAGAAAATCTTTATTTACACCCATCTTCATCACACACAAACATAATTTCACAAAAAAAAAAATACTAAACAAACTTAAGAATATAGTAGGTAGGTACCTAATCTAAAATTACATTGTGTGCGCTGCAGAAGTGTAAAAGGGTTGCAACTCAGTGACTGGTTATACTTACATCAGGATGTGAGCAAAGCACTGGTATTCTGCTACAACCCGAGGGCTTCTTGTTAATTAAAATACTAAGAAATTTTTACAGTAAATGGCAAAGTTATGTGTATCTTATGTTATTATATATATATGTTATTATATATATTATTATTATTATTATGTGTATACATTGTGTATAAATATTAGGTCCTTACATATGAAATTGGCGTTTTGCCGTACTGGCCACATTGATCTCAAATATATTGAGGAAACAAGTTAATTATAATTTTCGAAACACAAATACATGAGTAAATAGCTGTATAAATTTCAATTTGGAATTCCTAACAATAGAAGAGATATTTGAGATCAAAGTGACCAGTTCGGCAAAACGCCAATTTCATAGGTAAGGACCTAATATATGTATTGTCAATATTGCAAAATATCTGGAAACTGTAAAAGGAGAAGCAGAAAAATAAATTCAAAATTATTGTTTTATATTATGATGATATACTCGTATTATTATGTGAGTAAATATGGAATATTATGTGCATTTGTAAATCATTACCTATCCACATCCTGTCCATTCAAATGGCAAAATCCGCTACCGAGTACCCCTTTGGAACATCCAGAAGTTATTTTTGTAAAAGAAATAGTTTAATATGTTTTTTGAAAGAAAATTTAGAAGATAATTGTCTCAAAGGTTCCAACATTTGGTAGCTAGGTAGCGAAAACCACCCGTGAAGGCCAGGTTCAGATCTTCATTTAGTTTAGAGATAAGCATACCAGTGTCATTTGGATTGGTGGATAAATATAATTGTATATCATCAGCATATAGCTGATAGTTTGAATGTTTGATGACTCTGACAACATCAGCACTGTATATAATAGAAATAAAGGGTCAATTATAGAATTATAGAGCCCTGGGGGACACCACGCCGCTGGAGGAGTTTAGGTAGAGACACTGTGAAAGTGCCATCTTCTTTAGGAAGCTTAACTGATTGCCAACGGTTTTTTAAATAGCTATCAAACCAGGACAGAAATGCAGAATCGACACCGTAATAGTAAATTGGCCCGTATCTCGAGAAAATGAAATAGCACTGAGTTTGGTTCACTCAAAATCCGCGCAATACGGGTCCAATTTGGCGCCAATGTGTCAACTCAAGCGTACGAAAAATCACAATCTCAATGACGGTCGATCGGAATTGGTTCAAGAGTAACCCCACTGGGCCTTGTACAGTTAGCAACACGCCAAGCTTTGCATTTGCACTATAAAAATCGCTACTAACACGAGCGTCATAAGGGTGGCCTCAAGGTCAACTTGTAACGTCTGACGTGTTGGCGTGTGTACATGCCAGCACGTAGTGATCAGTTAGTAACAGTAACCACAGTCGAGGTGGTAGTACATAATTATTTAGACATACGCCATGTATTTGCCTTGAAAGTAGTTCATATTTTAAGTTGTGGTATTTTCAGTCATACGAGTATTTTAAGCATTCTTTTCGAAGGAAGGAGTGGATAAGGAGCGTTATGAATGAATGTAATTTTTCATCAGTAGGAGGTATACACACAAATGGGTGTAGAAACTTTGTTGTACAAACTTCGAAGTAGGTATATTTCTTTATTATAGTTTTTAAGTACATGTTTAAATATACGAGGAGGATGTTGTTATAACCATTTGGACGGTCGATTGAAAATTTCACAAATAAATTCTTCCGATAAAATATTTTGCTTCCAAATATATGGCTGAGTGCGTCACTCGACCGCCACCGCTGTCGGCGCCACTCTGAGTCGTCATACTTTTCTTCCTGTCATCCGATGGTGCCGCTCTGTAGCGAACAGCTTGACATCTAGGTTCGGTCGTCTAGATTCGGTTTATACAAATTTTTCGCCTCTCTAAGCTGCCACTCATATTATGGCCATGTAGTCATGGGTTGATAGAAGAAACAGATCATAAAGGTAAAGATAAGAAAACAGAGCGGCTACGTGAATTCTGCCCTCATTAACCCTACCGAATAGAACGATTTTTTCAACGATGTCATCTAGGTTCTGTATATACAAACATATACAAAATTTACTCAGCTGGCTGAGTTATCGACATTTATGCTGCTATTGTATTAAATGATAAATATTAAAAAATCCACATAAAATAATTTCTCGGTAAAACCAAACCACTTTGAAAATTTAATATTATTAAGATTATACCTTTTATGTATAGCATTGATAGTTGTACTGAAAACAAAGGAATCCAAAAAACAAGCTGCTTGAAAGCTCGAAAGACAGTAGCAAGATTTTTCATAGGAAATAATTAAGTACCATAATTAAGTTTCTTTGCGTTCTATCGAAAACGATTTATTACTTAAAGTTGAAGCACAGCGAATCGCAACCGTTCTGAGTGAAAGCTTAAAGTTTCAGTGAGGCAGTTACGCTCCCCTTCCGGACGATCAACGTAAATTATTCCCCCAGAAGAAATCTCTAAGGGATGAATGACGGATAAGGGACGAGCAGTTTTATTGCCCGCACCGGTCCGCGTTTGTAACCAACTTAAAAATCGACCCTAGAATGTTAATTGAGGGATAATGTAATTCAATACTGTGCTCCTTTTGATTTAATTACGGATGAAAAGAGGCAGATGTCAACAAACGTGATGGAATTACGGCCCAGCTGATATTTTGTAATAAACTTAATGAATTTTCGAAAATTTGTTCTCCAGAGGAATTCGACGGTGGATATCTAATAATTCGGTATCTTTAAGCATTTAGCAATTCTGTTTCCAAATGGTTTATGGTAGTAATTTCCCGCGGCTGAAAGGCGTTGTAAGTGATAATTAAAAGGCTCTTACTGCAGCTGTTGCTGGCGTCATTTCGAGTTTTAATATTATGCTACTACAATAATACAATGAAAAAGCAATCAGCTGCTCAGGATGTGGAGAAACGACCATGAAAATTCCATTAACTGTATTAGAATTTGCCTGAGTGAATGAAATATACACCACAGGTAAATATAAGTACGAAACTTGTGCTTCGTGAAATCTTGATTTATTCTGCGTAGTCTAATTTATTATTTGTACTCTAACTACTAATAAAACAACTAATAAAATAATAATATTTAATGAAATTGGAAAATAAAATTTATTAAACAATTTTTTTTTAATATATTTAGTTATTTTTTTACTGTATTTGTACCGACGAATACAGTAAAAAATAACGAATAGCACACAATGTGTTTTAACTGGAACAGTATGAGATAATACCTACTAAGCCGTAAAAGATATAGGATTATCTTAGGAACTATTAATTGTTTTTTTAAGAAAACAACTTTGATAAAATCATTCTTTGGTCAAGCGTGAGTTGTCCATAACATTAGAAAAACTGAAAAAAAAATATTGTGCATTGACTCAATTTTATGTAAGGATCATTTCATTATACAAGGTTAACTGTAAAAGACATGCAGCCTTGTAGGATTAGATAGCTAATATCATTAACTACAAAGTTTGTTTTACGACTTTTAAAATAACTTAAAAAATACAAGAAAAATAAATTTTCAAGTTTTTATTGCACTGTCGTCACATCGATGTCTATGTTTCATTTATAAATGACGACGGAAGACGTCACTACGCTCGCGCGCTGTGCGCGTAGAGTTACAAACATTCTAGATGTATAATAAATTAATATTTATTTTTGTATGAAAGTGAAATCTAGTGAATTGTCAAAAGTCGTAGAATAAACGTTGTTGTTTATGATGTAAGCAATCTAATCCTGCGAGGTTGCAGGTGTTTTACAAATAATCCTGTATAGATGAAAAAAATCACAGCAGAAACTAGTCAAATTGAATAAAATGTTTTATCATACAACAGGCGAGTGCAGAGTCCATTCCACCTAGTGAATCGTAGATAGATACTTAAGACAAAAAAAAGTGTATCATAATCATAACACGAACTTTAAATATGGAACATGTGCAGTGAACATTTTTTAAATAGATCCACAAACTATACATGCTTTTAAGCTTTTTTAATAAGCTGTTTTAAAAACTTTGTATTGAAAAAATGTATGTAGTTGGAACGACTGTCTAAAGTTTTACAGAAACGTTACAATACTTATTTTGTATTATGCTATTTACATATTCTGTTGTGTTGATTGTAGTTATTTTTTTTCTTTCCATATAAAATTGTATAAATAGGGTTTCGAAGACGGGATATTTCAAACCAACGCATGTTGTATTAATTAGGGACACGATATATTTTAGTCCATATAATATAAGAGGAAAAGTCTTTGTTCAGTCGCGCTAGACGGCACGGCACCACTCCCGCCGTCTGTCACTTCCTGTAGCGAGCTTTTCTTCATGCAAAACTGTACCGCCGTATCATTACGCAAAAATAAGCCTTTATACCGTGATTCAGATATAATAATCTCCGAGAATCGTATATAATCCTCTTACCAAAGGGGACTCAAAAACTCGTTCGCTCGACATAATCGACACGAATTTTTCACGTATATTTCTTTCACTCACAAATCCAATTTAATTAAGGCGAGGAACTCGCGGTTAAAATCCTATTTAAGCCGTTTTTATTACCGCCCGTCCGTGAAAGACGGTTCACCACAGCGCTCCTGGAATTTGAGCACGACTGAGGATAACCCGGGGTTTATTTTCCAAGCATAATGGTAAGTGATACCAGTGGTGGTTATTTCAAATTGGCATTTAATTGCAGCCGTCAATTAAGTGCCCATCATCTCTCACTCTTTTGAAAAAAGGATAAATATAAGACTGTGCTATTGAAAATTCATTGTTCGCTTATGAAAAACGGGCCTAGTGTCAAGCTATTGTAAGGGGCAAGAAAATTATTTAGTTTCATTTGCTAACTCAATAATATAATATTGCATCACTATCTATTCTTAACCGACTTCAAAAAAGAGTAGGCTATCAATTCGATGCGTATTTTTTGTGTGTATGTTACGCGGTTACGCCGCCAATTGTGGACCGATTTTCAAAATTCTTTTCTATTCGTTAGAGTATACTCCTGCGGTAGTCCCATTGTCACTAAATTCAGGATCTGATGATAGGATCTCAGGAAAATCGAGGGAAACTCTTAAATTTTATAGGTACTTCCAGCGTGTTTCATGTTTCTTCCGAAGCTATTCAGGTATTTACGTCTGATAGTCATGAACCTAGCTGATGACGGAAGGATCCTTAACTTTAGGAGTGAGAGGTTTTTCAAATACAACAAGCACGTTTTTTAACCGACTTCAAAAAAGGAGGAGGTTCTCAATTCGATGCATATGTTTTTTTTGTGTGTTTGTTACGCGATAACGCCGCCAGTTGTGGACCGATTTTCAAAATTCTTTTTGTATTCGATAGAGTATACTCCAAGGGTGGTCCCATGGTCACCAAAGTCAGGATCTGATGATGGGATCCCATGAAAATCGAGGAAAACCCTTAAATTTTAGGGTGATTCCAACGTATTTTGTGTGTATGTTACGCGATTACTCCGCCAATTGTAGACCGATTTTCAAAATTCTTTTTGTATTCGATAGAGTATACTCCCAGGGTGGTTCCAAGATCACCAAAGTCAGGATCTGATAATGGAATCTTATCAAAATCGAGGGAAACGCTTTCGGTGAGCTGGCATTAAATTAGGGTTTCTTTCACTAAAAAGTTAAAAATAAAAAATATTTTACAAAAAATAAAAACCGACTTCAAAAACACTGATAAGTTAAAAATAATATAAGAATAGGTACAGACAACATCACACAAGTCGGTGCCAAATTTTAAGACTTTCTAGATCATCGTTTGGCACCGACTTCAATATAGAAGTGTGATGTTGTCTGTACCTATTCTTATATTATTTTTAACTTCTCAGTGTTTTTGAAGTCGGTTTTATTTTTTAAATGCAATATTTACGTATTGACACTGGTATTAAATCACTAAAAAGATAAAAACATTCTTTACAAAAAATAAAAACCGACTTAAAAAACACTGAAAAGTTGTGATGTTGTCTGTACCTATTCTTATATTATTTTTAACTTTTCAGTGTCTTTGAAGTCGGTTTTTATTTTTTGTAAAAAAATAGTAGATTTTACAACAAGTGCACAAAACGAACCATTTTGATCCGAGACTTTTAGCAGATAGTAATGTCGAGGATGAAATGGTTTTGTGGACGAGTTATAAACTCTGCTTTTCACTTCGATTGCAAGGAAATAAAACAGCAGTATAACATAACATTTATTTAATTAAAATTCAAAGTAAAATTAGTACAGTTTTGAATACTGAAGGAAATTGTTTTTATGTCTTAAGAAACACATAAGGCAAATAAATTAAAGTAAATATAATAAAATAACAAGTTCTATCTATGAACTTCTTATTGTGTTTGGCTGTATGGCTCATTTTCTTTGCCTTAATATAGATACATTTATGTATGAGTAGATACATTAATGCACTTATGCACAAAATTCGATTTTTTCGTGCAGTGAAAAATATTTTACTCGTATGTGTTTAACTGAAGAACATCATCTCTATATATAATAAAATCGTAGGGGTACAAAAATCTGTAATTGCGAAATATTAAGAAAAAAAATACACAGGTCGCCTTAAAATCATTAGCAGAACACGATAGAATAGTTTTTAAAAAAATTGTTTGTTTGTTGGTTTGTTTGTTTGTTTGTTTGTTTGTTTGTTTGTTTGTTTGTCTGTTTGTCCGGAAAGATCTCCGAAACTACTGGACAGAATTTGATATGGCTTACACCACAATGCTTAGAATTTTCCGGAAGAACATTTAGGCATAATTTCGTTTGTTTAAATTCACTTTTTATTTTTAGTGAAAAAATACCATATAAAATTTTCGAATTGGCTTTAGGTAGAAAAACAACATGGCGCACGTGAAATTATTTTGACAAGTCTGTCACATAGTACAGAGAGAAGGTATTTTCTTCCTCGAAGGAAAGGCAATGGAACTACGCCATACAGCCTGATCTTAAGTAATTGGATTTCGAAAATTAAGGCAGGAATGAAGTGTTTTACATAGTACAAATAAAATTTAATATTTTCTGTTAATGGCTGTGCCCAACTGGATTTCGCCAACCAAATTGTCTTTTTCTTATGTCGTACCGTGGTGGTAAGGCAAAAAGATCAAGCCATACAACCAATGTATAAAGCATTTTTTATGATAATACTTATCGAGTGACCATAAAATTTGTAGATTGGTTTAATTCTTGACTAATTTTCACAAAATCGGTACAATTTTTGAAATATTTGAAATGTTGAAAAATTAAGATACTCTTTTCAAGGTATTTTGAAAGGTGTTATATGTTTTTACATTAGGACTAAGGAATCAAACTCTTTCATTCATTTAAAACTATTAAAAGTAATAGATTAATATTGATAATTAAAAAAAATAGCTGACTGCAATGTTCTGGGTTACGCGTAGAGGGACGGGACGGGACTCTTGACCCTAATGTCTAAAATGACGGATTACATTTTTTGGATCCACCCAAGGAACATGGATATCGAACGAAGAACCTAAAGAGTAGAACACATTGAACCTAGCCACGTTGACTTAATTTGACATGACTGCCGATAAAGTTCGTTTCCAAACCCAGCAATATGGGTATCAAATGAAAGGCATTGATGAGTAGAGCACTATGAACCTAGCAACATTGATATAAATTCAACATGGCCGCCGCTCAAAAAAGGTGGATAAAAGTTAGTTTCCAAACCTAGCAATATAGGTATCAAATGAAAGGCCTTGAAGAGTAGAGCATTAGGTACCTAGGAAAATCGACCTAAATTCAAAATGGCCGCCGTTCAAAAAAAAAAGGATAAAAGTTCGTTTTCAAACCCAGTAATATGGGTATCAAATGAAAGGCCCTGATGAGTAGAGCACTATAAACCTAGCAACATTGACATAAATTCAACATAGCCGCCGCTCTAAAAAGAAGAATAATAGTTCGTTTCCAAATCTAGCAATATGGGTATCAACTGAAAGGCCTAAAAGAGTAGAGCATTATGAACTAAGGAAAATTGCCCTAAATTAAACATGGCCGCCGCTCAAAAAATGGATAAAAGTTCGTTTTCAAACCCAGCAATATGGGTATCAAATAAAAGGCTTTGATAAGTAGAGCACTATGAACCTAGCAACATTGACATAAATTCAACATGGCCGCCGCTCAAAAAAAAGGATAAAAGTTCGTTTCCAAACCTAGCAATATGGGTATCAAATGAAAAGCCTAAAAGAGTAGAGCATTGTGAACTTAGGAAAATTGCTATAAATTCAACATGGCCGCCGCTCAAAAAATGGATAATAGTTCGTTTCCAAACCCAGCAATATGGGTCTCAAATGAAAGGCCTTGATGAGTAGAGCACTATGAACCTAGCAACATTTACATAAATTCAACATGGCCGCCACTCAAAAAAGGTGGATAAAAGTTAGTTTCCAAACCTAGCAATATGGGTATCAAATGAAAGGCCTTGAAGAGTAGAGCATTAGGTACCTACGAAAATCTACCTAAATTCAACATGGCCGCCGCTCAAAAAAAGGATATATGTTCGTTTTCAAACCGAGCAATGTGGGCACCAAATGAAAGGCCTTGATGAGTAGAGCACTATAAATCTAGCAACACATAAATAAATTCAACATGGCCGCCGCTCAATAAAGGTGGATAAAAGTTCGTTTTCTAATCTAGCAATATAGGTATCAAATGAAAGGTCTTCAAGAGTAGAGCAATATTGACGTAAATTCGACATGGCCACCGCTCAAAAAAGGTGGATAAAAGTTCGTTTCCAAACCTAGCAATATAGGTATCAAATGAAAGGCCTTGAAGAGTAGAGCACTATGAACCTAGGAAAATAGCACAAAATTCAATATGGCCGCTGCTCAAAAAAAACTGATAAAAGTTCGTTTCTAAGCCCAGCTATATGGGTATCATATGAAAGGCCTTGACCAGTAGAGCACTATGAACGTAGCAACATTGACGTAAATTCGACATGGCCGCCGCACAAAAAAGACGGATAACAGTTGCTTTTCAAACCCAGCAATAGGGGTATTAAATGAAAGTAGGCCCTGAAGGGTACCTAGAGCAGCCATGCTCTAAGTGTGTTCCGCGGAACCCTAGGGCTCCACACTACCCCTATAAGGGGTTCCGCAATAATTTAGAAAAATCAAAACACCCTCTCTGGTCGTACTTTTATTATGCTTATTAATAAAGAATACACTTTTAAAAACTATTGTTTTATTTTAGGGTTCCGTCAAGTATTTCGCTTTCCAAACGGGTTCCGTCACCAAAAAAGTTTGAGAACCGCTTCGGGGCCTATTGGATGTTCGATGTTACCTGTGTTTAGTGTCCTTCGAGACCGTGATAATGCAACGATCGTGAACTAACTAACGATAACTCCAAGTTTGTGTGTTGGATGTTAGTCATCACGGCGAGTTTGCTAACCGAACTATGCCAGCAACACTATATCGCACAGTACACGTTACAAAAACGGAAGCCTCAATACATTTTAAGGCTAACCGCATAAATACGTTTTTTCGCATTCGTTTTTTGAATGCGGGCATCCAAATGCATCAAATCTATACAAAATACTCATTGACTGCTTCACACGTTCGTTTTTATTACGAACGGAACACGTTCTGTACGTACGTTTAGGTAGAATGGTAGAAATCCCGAATGAGAAGAAACGAACGTCTGCGCTACGTTCACGAAACTCCGTGTCTGTATTCCGTGATCGGATATCGAATACGGAAAACGTATTTGTATAGCAACCCCCCCATTCATGCTATACATTAACTCTACGAAAACCGCCAGTATTACGAGCGGCATAAGAACGGTTCAAAGGTCAAACAGTATAGCTTGACAAGGAGCTTACTGTACAACCAGTAAAAATTGGCCAAGTTGTCATATCCAAAAAATATATTTTGTTGGTGTTACCAACACCCATTATAAAATCTAAACTTTATTCGTATACAGTTCTAATTTATAAACAATTGTTTATTTTAATTCGAAACATGAATACGATAAAGATTATTCTTGCAACTGTGTAGTTCTTTCTACTGAAGAAGAATTTATTAATATCAATAATGTCTCTAAAACAATAATAATACTTATTGTTTATAGCATTGATTTACTACCAAACGTTTGGTAGTAAATCAATGGTTTATAGTAATATGTAATGTATTTAATTTTGTGGACTGATAGAAAAAGAGCATTACGAACCTACGAAAATTGTCCTAATTTCGAAATGGCCGATGCTCAAGAAAGGCAGAATAAAGTTGAATCATTATGGAATAAAATGGAGGAAAAAGCTAAACACTGTGTTAAGTATTTTGATGGCGAAACGAAGTTCGCGGGCACAGCTAGTTCCTAAATAAAAATCTTTACATTATTTGTATTCATCGTCGTCGATGACGTCGTCGTCTCAGCTAACCATTCCACATAGAAACTGCTTGCAGCAAGCAACTCCCCGTGACTTTCTAACGTCTGTCCGCTTGAGGTCTGCCGGCACTTCGCTTACGGTGCGTGGCTGCTATGCTGAATAGAAAATGTCTTCGGTTCTACGACTATTTTGCTGACACCATTTTCGTACTCACATAGGTGTTCTGTCAAACGAATTGAATCCAAAGTCGGTCTATTAAAGTATTGTTGAACCGTATTTAGATTTCCAGATTATTATTTTGATTTTCAGATTATTTAGATAAACAAATTTAGTTTAAGTTTTATTGCCTTCGCCGTATAGTTTTCTTTTCTACGAATTTTGTAATACTATCTACGTGAAGACACACAATGATTGTGACAACACTAGTCAGAACTTTCATTTCAATGTTGCAACTGTTGAATTAAATACTACAGTACATTTGCTTAGGCATAATGAACATTTCCGTGTAGACTGTCAGTTGTATTCGCCAGTAAGCGATTAAGTAGTAATAGGATTGTATGCAGCATACAGTCGTTCTCCGGATCCCGCGGGACTTCTGCTCAGATGTTGCCCTCGATCCGGTAACAGCGAATTAACCCACTCGTCTTGATACGCTATTTCAGTGTGTTACGAAATATGTTAGTTTGTTCGCAGTGGGGAATATGCATAGACTTAGAACTTACTTAGAATATACTTAGAATATACTGACGCATAGGTGTAGGTACTGACAGCTTATTAAAATGCGACCAATTTTGATTTGTTCAATAGTTGACACATAAAAAAATTAAATCCAAGATGGCCACCATCACAACATAAAGAAATATTGAATAAATTAATAGTAAAAAATATTTTAAAACAAGCTTTTATTTTAATGCTCTAAAAAGACGAAATAAATTTTAATTGATTACTTGACACAATATTTGTAATAATATAAGAGCGAGAATATTATGTATTGGAAGCAAACTCAGACTAAAGTACGTAATTATAGATTCAATTTGTACTTCTCCGAAGAATTTGAAAGGGGCTAGCTTAGGTAATGATCCGAGAGTGTATGCATAATTTACCCACAAACAGCTTGTTTCATAATGTTGTTAGTTGGTAATCTCGCCGGAAAACAGCTAGCAGCATTATTTCGCGCCGGCTTAAATATTAAAATAATTTATTTTCAACGCGAGCTAAGTAGGGAGGTTCGCTAGAATTCAAATACAAATTAAATTTTGAAATACACTATATTCAGAATACGAAGCCATCTTTTCAAGGTATTTGGATTAATTTCTGTAATTATTTTCTTGCTTTGCTCACTTACTTATTTGACAGGTTTATTAATAGCAATGTCTACGTAGGCTTTTTTAGATGTTTGATATTATGTAAAGCAGTATTTTATTACTTAATATTAGTCTGTGTACTAATATTAAGTTCTTATTAAGTCGATAATTTACTTTAACCCAGCTATGTCTGTAAACTTAGGTACCTACTTAATAAAGTTATTATTATCATGTCAGCCTGTTAGGCATAGGCGTCCCCCAAGAAGGGGTATTTTTCGCCACGCGCTGGCCCAATTCAGGATCGGGGTATATAACATGAGGTTGAGGTACAATTGAGGTATTGGCCTGAATCCTGTCCCTTCCCGTCAGAGTTAATGCCAGGGTTCCCAGACGAAGTAGGTAATTTTTTCTCCTATCAAACAATCCTCAAATGTCTTATCTAACATATTTAAAGTACTTTCCCTTCATGTCGCATAGCCTTGGGATGCCTTGTATATTCATAATGGTCATCATCAGTAAAATGTATTACGCAGCAACACCCTATTATGGGTATTGAAATATTTTTTTTTGTATTGAATATTTTTTTGTATTGAAATCAAGTTGTTTAAATACAGTCTTCTTCTTTCTTCTTTGTTTAACCCTCTTCCCAGTTCAGCTAGGGTCGGGTCTCCTTGTACGACTTCGCCAGAGAGCTGCTCTGTTCTGGGTTGTCCGGGCACTCAGGTTGTCCTTCTGGATATCTCTCTGCATACTTGAACACCAGGTGGCGAGCGGTCTTTCTCTGCCTCGTGGACGATCAGGGATACTTAGGGCCTTTTTAACAGGGTGGTCATCTCCACGCCTTTTGATATGGCCGTACCAGCGTAATCGGCTTTCTTAATTTTTTTCAGCAATCGGTGCTACCTTGAACGATCCCCTGATGTACTAATTTCGCACCTTGTCCTTTCCTTAGTTACTCCTCTTGCCCATCTAAAGTTGTTTAAATACAGTGATGTCACAAATTCTGTTATTTTGTGTATTGACTGAAGAAAATACCTACATACTGTAGTAGTTGTTTTGTACATTATTATTATTATTATGTCTATTATGGTCACATACACTTCTCCTACGATGACGGACGGTAATATTCGCGCCATTCTGATTTGCGGCGTGCGATGGATGGTAAACTGAAAGTGAGTTAAACAAGCTTCCTAAATACGTTTAACGCTAAATGTGTTAATACAATTTTATTTAGACAACCCGAGACCGACCCGTTTTTGCCATTTGTTTGAAGTTGATAGAGACAGAAATATGTTTTCTAAGCGCCCTAAGTAAAAATTATAAATGACAACTTACAGTGTCTGTTACTCAATTTGTTTGTTTGTTTGTCAAATAGGTTTTAAAACTAACAACAGTGTTACGATTAAAGCGAAACGTAGTTCGCAGGCACAGCTAATTAATGAATAAATGAATAATTCGTCCATAATGTTGCACTAAAATTTGAATTTCTATAAAAAAACATTAAATAGTACAAATACTATTTTAAAAAGGATGTGTATAACTTTACGTTTGAAGCATTTCTGATGTTTTATTCCAATAAATTTGCGTTGTACTTCCATTAGTAAACAAAGGGGTCGTTGTTTGAATAACAATTAGGCAGCAATTTCACGATCCATTTGCGAGAATTTTACTATAGGATTATGGCTAGCAGACGACGGGACGTTTCGTAAGACTGGATCAATTCCTTTACAGGCTACCTTTAAGTAATAAAGACGCCGTTTCATATCGCGATTAAATTATCATTGCAAAGTCCGACAGCTGCAGTTAAGTGATAGCTCCCTTGGAATTATTTTATCATCTCATCGTTTCAATTTGGATTAATTCGGTAATAAAACGCCAAAAATCTTTTATTTCCATACAATCTCGCGTTTTTTTATAATCTGCAACAGATCTCTTAGTCTTGGAATAATCATAAATTTGAGTGAATTATGATGCGTTTTGTGAGCACGCACTATACATTTACTCTTAGACATTTCACGTTAAGATAATGGAATAGTTATTTCTTTGACGAGAGAGAAAATATTTTTTTTTGCGAATGCTAATTTTAAGTAACGATCTAGCGCGGACTACTGAGCGCAGTGACTGATTAAAGGACACCAGACCTAAAAATGCTCTCTTGTGAAACATGCAAGTTTTCAGCTCTATTAATGGCAAAAGCAACATACGAGTACTCTCTACCAGTAAAGTAGAAAAATAGGTGATGGCGGCCATTTTAGATTTCCAATGATACTGAACATGCACAAAGTGTATCTTTCAGATCAATCGGTCAATAGGAAGAGGGTAAAATTTTAATAAATTTTGCTTTGACCCAACAACAAAAACAATGAAGGACCGTTTAAAAAAATCAAAATACGATATTCAACGATTTCGTCGCACATATACAGTTACAAAATCTTTGGAATCGGAGGCTCAACACTCGCCAAACAGTCATAAAGTACATGGTTAACACGGACCGAGTAATCACGCGCCTAACTGATGCCGCCGTGTCAACACGCGGGGAGCGCCGGTATTCACAGCCACGGAGCGCAACTGTCGTGTGTTTGGTCAGGCTGCACGGGGCTTGGAAACGTGGTTGCGCTTTGAGAATGTAGGTACCCCAGATGACATTGGCTCTTAGTTTATTCACCTCTTTTGCCAGTTTAACTAACCACATGATTGCATTGAAAAATAAATTGTGTGTTTGTCATAGAACTTCTCCGAAACGGCTTGACTTTCTCCGAAGGGCTACTTTTATCCCGAACTTTAATAAGTCCCTAGGTATGCAGACGAAGTCGCGAGCAGTAGCTAGTAAATAAAAGAAAACATTAGATTCGGGAAAATATCTTCATAATTGATTTTTGAAGCATGCTTTAATTTAAAACGATCTCTTTTTAGGGGGTAAGTTATTCCACAAACGTGTAGCGGAAAGTGTGACGGAGTACAAAAACGTACTATGGATATGGGAGTATTTCTTGAAACAATTACAGGGTTTGGATATTATTTGTCAATTATGCTTTTCTAGTATAAGATTATTAATATTAAAAAAATCTTATTTCCCAATCATATGGGGGCCTAGACAATGTCACAATTCAAAAACGATAACGAAGTTCGATAAGAACAAAACGTATGGGATTGACATAATATGCCGTCGCTAAATAATGGCAAATCGATCAACGTTATCGATATCTAAGTTGGTAGACCAATTGATTCGTAACGAATCGATGAAGTAGCGAATTTTTTTTCGTAACTTTCATATAGTATGTACTCAAAACAACTCATTTTTCATTAAAATAAAATAAAAATATTAATTTTAATAATTTATTTCTTTTGGATTTCTCAGTTTTGAGCACTTAGATAACCAATCATTATGTTGTTTTCTTTTCGACACAGTGATCGCTAATCCTTACGTTGGCTAGGAATTTGTATTGGTTATCTCAGAGACGATGACGAATTTAGTTATCATTTCACTATGAAACGATTGCCACTTGTCTAAGCCCCTTGAAGAGAAAACTTAAGGCGCATAGTGCTCCCAATGACCTTGCGTCGATCGTCCCGCACTGATTACATAGGAGTGAATGAGTGAGAGTGAGGGGAATATTCAAGCAAACCTTTACGCGTAAGATGAATTATTTCAATAAAAAATTAATAAAGGCGAATAAGAAAAATCTAAAAAGACCATCCCCTAGAATATTGTTCACTTTATTTATTGAAATCGAAAGTATGTGATTTAACCTAATATTTACGAAGCGATTAGGTTTCTAGTTTAAAAATCGAGGCATGTTTGGGTCACATTTTAACCAAGTTTTAATTAATTTATCAAAAAATTAAAAAGACCATCCTCTAAAGAATGCGTTGAATAATAACATATCTTTTTTAAAGATTTTTTTATTCATATTTATGAAGAGAACCGGTTTTTTCTGCAGTGATTTTTTATGTTTGACCTTACTATGCGCCTTAATGCAATTATTGGTCTTGGCGGTGCCAACAGGCATACAGCGCCTAAGACGCCGAATTTAAAAGCAAAAAGACTAAAATTACAAATATAGTCAAGAGGGCGGCAATATACTATTTTTATGAAATAAATCTCCTTTACACAGCTTTTTTTTAATTATACGTAGATAGGGCCCCGAATCTTATTTATTTTCGAGCAATTCTTTCCTCGAGCAATCGTAATGCTAAAGTACACTATTACAGAGTTCCGTAAATTCAAGTTTACGCTAGGGTTGTCTAAATTCTGAGCATTCTGACGTTCACGTTTACAATGTGTGATTGCTTCTGGGCCAAACAGAATCACTAACTCACAGGTACGGTTATATAATGATATGCCTAAGCACATGACGCGTTCTCCGCGTACTATGCACTGCCATGCATCACAGCATTCGTCCAAAACTGCACTGCATTTCGCATGGTAAAGCCAAATCGCTTCCATTTGCTTTTTGGTTCAGATATGTTTAGATAGCGGTATTATTTTGCGGATTACTCGTAGGTGATTTAAAATTGCATATAGTGTTTTATTGCTAAATAAGTTTTTGTGAAGCTATATTAAAATACAATGTTCTATGTTTGATTAGGTAATGTATATATACATAGCTTAATGAAGTTCACCGATTGTTCCGTCAACTGTGGTGTTATTTTCGTTCTATTCAAAACCTATGCTATAAGTATGATTCGAAACATACTCTTGAGGTGGTCCAATTGAGGCCAAGTCAACATCCGTTGAAGTTTTCAATATTTTTTTAAAACAATTAAGGTATTTGTCATCTGGTAGTCATCATTAGGTAATGTCGCTGAGATGATGTTGGTAGTGTCCTTGAGAGTTAGAAATTAGTGGATAGCATTCTAACTATTATGAGTATACGTACTGAATCCTAGTTGTATTGTTTTTAGGGGCTGTGATAATTAGGGCTTAAGTTTCAGCTGCGTGTCACATAACAACATCTTGGAATTACGAGTAGGTTAGATACTCTGTTGCCATTGAATGGTTGACAAACTCTCTAAGTGAGTGTTGAGTGCATGAAACGTTGAATCCACGTTTCAATATAACTTAACTTATTCTAACTTGACTTATTTTAAAGGTAAGGTTTATGTTTACTTATGTGAAATAATTTTCATAAATGGCTGTATGTATAGATTTTTTTATATGACAAAAAATGCTGAATAGATTGGTCGTATGGACATGATTTTTTTGTTTAACATGGCCTTTACATATTTAAAAAAAACATTAACAATTTACATGATTTTTTTCCGGAATTTTCAATTGTTATGATATGCGACTATGATGTAACAGATTTGATGGGAGAATTTCCCGTCCGCCATGTTCTTTTACTTCATTCGCAACGTTCAAAAATTTAGAAAAATATTATTTTCACAAAAAATTGAGATTTTTTTAAACAAATTATTCTAAAAAAGTAATCTATATTTTGACATTTTCAACTATATGGTATTCCGGAAAATTTTGAGTAGGTATTTTGGTTAAAACCGCATCAAAACCTGTCTAGTAGTTTCGAATATCTTACGGACAGACAGACAAACAAAAATTATTTTCTAAAATTATTCCATCGTGTTCTTCTATTGGAAATTTAATAATAATGTATTAAAGCTTTTTGTATACCAAATTTGTTTTCTAGTTATCTCGCTATTACATTTTTTTTCACCCCTATGATTTATTTGCATACATATGTTACGATAGAAATAATTTATTCTTAATAAAATTATTTTTTTTTTTCCTTTTCAAAGTTACCTTTTCAAAGTTTTTCCGATTTTTTAAAGAAAATAACATTAATAGACGAGTTAAAAGCTGTCTCCAGGATTCCCTCACAATATTGGATTTTATTAAATATTGGAATCATAGCATGAAATAAATTTGGAACTGTTTTTACCAAAAAACTATTGGCTAACCGTCACTGCAGCTGCTGTCATTACATATTACGAAATGAATATTTTCAGCTATATTCCAAAGATGAAATAACTCGATAAGTATTAATTCTTAAACACAAATTTTGTTACGGAAAACCTTCATCTCGTCGTGCTCTACGTCTTTCTACATTCCGCAGAGCGTGTAGGGCTCTCCAACACTCTAACAGCATCCCTGCTCGCTGCTCAGAACGTCAACTGAAAATTGTCAACAGTGCCGAAATTCTAGTGCCTTTTCATTGTGTAACCTTTACAATTTCGTGTTCCTTACCCTGTTTATAATGTATTTGTATTAAGCCATAAAAAAAGGTAATTTTTTCAAGAATTTTGATGTCCAATCCTGGCTGCTCCCAGCCGATATTTCTACGATGCGAGCAGTGTACTGACGGGAAATTCTTTAAATGTAAGAGAGGTTTACATGTTCACATTTCCCGCTGCCACAATGCCGCTTCCCAAACTCAACCAACTCCCCACTTAGACAATAATGCCGCCTCTCCTACTAGCTAAAACTTCGAAAAACTTCTTGGACAGCTAAACAAGACAAAACCAGTAATTAAACGAATTCCACGTGGGGCAAGAATAGCTTTAGCCAGGTCTCTGTCCAATACAATTAAAGAAAGCCTCGCTAACACCAATGACAAATGGCAAAATCTGTTTACCTTTGCATATCAATATCTTCATGTCGAACACAGTCATCGTTCCTTAACAGCAGAACTAAAATACAAAGCTTCTATAACGAACAACATCCCACTTGATGTTTTCGTTAATAACCGCACAACAGACCACAAAATTTACAACGTTAAAAAAATTTGTGAAAAGTAAAATAATGGACGGAGACTTGCGCAATGCTTCGCGAATTCTTTTCTCTGAAGACGTTCTTGCCCCAGATACTGCTGAGACACATGCAAGCCTCCGAAGCAAGCATCCCTCACCTAATAGTCCTCCTCAGCTGCCAGATCCGCAAGCTAATCAGTCACCATCTCTCCAATTTAAAGAAAAAGATACACTCTCGGCTATCATGTCATTTCCCAATGGCTCTGCAGGTGGCATCGACGCAACGCCTAAAAGATCTGGTGAGTGTGTCCGCTGGTGACGCAGGCAGAGAACTTCTCCACAATATTACTAAGCTCTGCAACCTCATGATCTCTGATAACATCATCGAACCTTTTATCCCATTCATTTATGGAGCTAGGCTCTCCGCCTTTAGAAAAAAGATAGTGGGATTCGTCCAATCGCCACTGGCAACACATTTCGCCGACTAACTTCAAAATTAGCATGTAAGATTATTTCTCCTACCCGTTCATCCATTTTACAACCGCATCAATTAGGTTTTGGCAGCAAAGGTGGATGCGAAGCAGCGGTACATTCTATCCGTACCGCCCTAAAAAGTGGCAAGACGGATGTTCTTTTGAAAGTTGACTTGAGGAATGCTTTCAACTCCCTTGATCGGAGCACCCTGTTACGCGAAGTCAATAATCACATACCACAAATTTTCCCCTTTGTCCGCCAATGTTATACTTCACCGTCAAATTTATTTTATAATGATGACATAATTCTTTCGGAGACAGGTGTACAACAGGGAGATCCTCTTGGTCCAGCGCTTTTTAGCTTGGCAATACACCCCACCCTTATATCACTACAATCGGAATTAAACGTATGGTACCTTGACGACGGGACCCTAGGAGGCACAGCTAACACCATTCGACCTTAAATCGATTATTAATAAATTCAGAAAACTAAATTTGAACCTTAATTTTTCAAAATGCGAACTCTTTGTCTCGCAACATATCACATATCTCGGCCCTATACAGACATGAAATTATCAACAAATTTTGTGAAATTGCCCCTTACATTAATATCATTACTAAAGAATCGCTGTGCCTCCTAGGTGCACCTCTATTTGATGACAGTGTGGAACCAATTTTATCAAAAAAGTTAAAAAACTTTAACGATTCAGTTTCGAAATTGCTTATTCTAAATTCCCAAATTGCTTACTCCATACTCAAATATTGCCTTTTTGTACCCAAATTTACATATCTGCTCCGTTCAAGCCCAATTTGACTACCCTTATGGATAAATTCGATACCTGCCTCTATCAAGCTTTAGAAAAAATCCTAAATCTGACTCTAAATAATACATCCTGGACCCAAGCATGCTTGCCTATTCGCAATGGAGGCATTGCTATCCGTAAAATTTCCAGTATTGCACTGCCTGCCTTCCTTGCCTCCATTCATAGTGTGGAGTCATTGTGCAGCAAAATTCTTAAAAGCGACACTTCCCTAGACCTTCAAACAGAGGCTAAAGATTTGTGGACTGCTTTCTGCCCCAACGCTGACCTTCCGTTGGAAATACATCTGCAGAAACAATGGGACGATCCGTTGATTCAGGGAGCAGTCCAAAATCTTACGATTAATTTGGCCAACTCTACGGATCAAGCTCGATTCCTTGCAGTGTCTCAGCAGGAGCCCGGTCACTGGCTAGTTTTCAGACTGCTGTGGGTATCCGCCTGGGAGCACCGGTCTGTCAGCCCCACCTCTGCCCATGCGGCAAAGACGTCGACCAGTTTGGACTCCATGGGCTCTCTTGTCAAAAAAGTGCCGGTCGACTGGCCCGCCACAGCTCTCTAAACGACATCATCAGAAGGGCTCTTGCCGCCATCAATGTCCCGGCTACTCTTGAACCACGGGGCATAATTAGAGATGACGGCAAGAGGCCGGACGGTATGTCGTTAGTGCCTTGGGAACACGGAAGGGCGTTGGTGTGGGACGCAACCTGCGTTGACACATTAGCACCCTCACACCTCAGGGCAACAGTTTCGAGGGCTGGGGCTGCAGCCGAAACGGCTGAAAGAAATAAGCGGCACAAATATGTATCTATAGCACAGGACTACATATTTGTGCCGTTTGGAGTAGAAACCCTGGGTCCATGGGGTCCAAACGCCAAGAAATTTCTAAAAGAAATTTCTCCGCGGCTGACTGAGGACTCTGGAGACAGGAAGGCTGGCGCTTACCTCGCGCAAAGAATCAGCATGGCGATTCAGCGAGGTAACGCAGCCAGCATTCTTGCCTCCATGCCGCCCGATTCAGGGTTGGACCTTAGTTTATTTTAATTAGTTTTTATTTTTTAGTTAGGTTTTTTTAGAATTAATTTATACTATTTTTTAGATTGAAGGAGTTCTTTGTATAATATTTTAGTATTAAGTTGGTATATTAGTTTTACATTAGTTTTGTATAGGTATATTATAGTTTAGTTTAGAATATCTTATTTAATAAATTATGATGACTTAAAAAATAAATAATAGTAGTGTTAAATTATTAAATAAATTAATGAATAAATTATTTATTAATTTATTCCCTATACATTATGTTTATTTAAACGATAATCTGATTTCTATTTCCAACAGAAAAAAATGTACACTATTCCACGTTTCTTTTGTCTTTCTTCCTTTTATTATCCCTTTTCTATGATTGCCTGGAAGAGATTGCTGTGCAGCAATAAGGCCGCCTACTGCTTTTGTTTCTATGTTATTCATTGTGTTATGTAATGTTTTATGCAATAAAATGTTGTGTATACAATGTGTAAATAATAATTCCCCCGATAAGGGCAAGGCCAAGTGTGGGTATGTGGCATCTAAGTTAACCCGTGTAAGACTTATGCAATACAAAAAATAATGAATTCTGTTTCAATATAAAGTTAAAATATCCCGAAGTGTATTAGTCACGAGACAATTGGTTTAAACCAGCTACCAACTTCCCGCTGGCGTTGTACCAATTAAATATCACTACCATTAACCAGTTACTATCGCACAATTTACGGTTTCTCCGGCACTGGCTTTATTGATAGCCCATTTTAAGATATTCAACCCTTGAACTGTGCTGCTGAACAATCGGCCACGGTTAACTGGGTTATTCTGTCTGGGTCATTTAAATGAACAAGGGATGGATTAAATTTTGGTGACTCTATCTGTTGGTCAATTGAGGGGTAGAAATTCGGGTGATTTGAACTGATAATTTGTCTCTATTGTAGTATTATGATAGTTGATTAAATTTACCTTTTAAATGGAATTTAGTACGTAATTTATGTTTTTGTTTAACAGTTTCTGCATATACAAACAAAACGCAAAAATTAAAAAGCTAAAAGTCTTAAAATAACAGTCCCATAGCAAAATTAACATTTCTGACATTACATTTCTACAGAATGAACTGAGTATGAGGTACAACAAATCATAATCACGGGGATGTCTCAGTACGTGTTCTATCTTGGGCAGCTGATTCACCACATTATTACGGCGTAGATTTACACGTTTGTTTTCATTCCAGTGGTCGTGACAGGCCTTGGAAGGAAGCGGGGCTCGCGGGGCCGTCGTGTGCAGGTGATAAATCGCATACACCTGTCAGTTTTTACTAACGAGACATGTGTCTCGGTGTCTCTGTTTCTAAACATATTCAAGCAACGATTCTACGACGACGCTCCGCCGAGTTTTTGTCACGGAATATTTCTACTGACTCTTTTGGGAGTTGAGGTTTTTGTTCGCGGATTATGATAACGGTCGTGCGTGGAACGAGATCCGTAGTGGTTACGATACTGCATAGAAATTCAATATCGTAATCACTACCTATTCGCTGACGTAATCTTCAGGTTTTTCGAACTTTTGGCAATACGAATTCGTGTTAAAGTAAAGATTTGATGATATTCATCGAATAGCAGGAGCGTTAGCATTATGTACATATGAAATTCGAAAAACGCAAAACACATTGGTACATGACAGAATCGAACCACAGATCTCCCGATTAGAAGGCCAGTTCCGAGTCCACAGCGCCACCGACGACGCCTAAATGGTTGTAAATTAAGAGCCTTGCTAAAATTTAGAATCAAAGGTATGCATCAAACTGTTCACCTGTGTTAGCAGCGCTAATATTTTTTGCGTCAACCGAATCTTTTAGAGAAATTTGACGCTCGATCCAGCGGACAGTCGGAATGTTTTCGTCCGATTTCGGGAATAGAGATTTTTGAACGCGGTTCAGTAAGCGCCGCCGTGTCGTACAACTGCACCGATGACAATAAATATCGGAGGCGGCGAGCCGTGAAATCGAATAGGCTCCGTCTGTGAGCGCTTTACAATCAGCCGCCGCTGTCGCACGCACCCCCGCCCCCATGTAACTTACTACTCTTGCATCGCATAAAAATTTGGTTCCAGTTGTTACCGACAGTTTGTTTCTGTATCAAGCGCTCATTAATTAGTGCTGTAAGAGTTTATCCAGGATAAGTGATCTGATAGGATTACCTAATCTCTGAAAATCTGTTATTGCTATTCCAGTACCTACTATTAACTTCTTAACATTTTTTTCATACTCGTTTAACCTAATATCTTACGATATAACAAGGATGAGCTTATCAATCAAATTATCGGGAATAAATATCCCATCTCATCCATTAATCACTTACAGTGAATAATTAAAATCAACGAGCATTATTCGGGACACATTAAGAATGTATCCCAATAATACATTTTAAACATTCGCACGTAGAGCGCCAGAGTAATTTGCGGTTGTGACACTCCCCCCGCCGCCCGCGCGTCCCCTGACGCGTGTTCGATTAGAGTACAAGTAATTCCGGAAAGGAAATTGAAATCTTAATGTAAAAAGCAATGCCCTAAGGACTTTGTACTCGAACAAATGTACAGATGAAAAACAAGCTAGGTCCCGGCTGGCGGTGGCGCTAGCAAATTAATCAACCTCTCAAAAGTTGGCGTGGTGAATATTGTAACTTTAGCTAATTTATTTAAGTAATAACTTAAAATATATATAAACTGGTTGCTTAAAGCAGAATTTTTGAAGTTATAGTGATCGTTTTAGCTATCCGTACGAGTAATCATCTCTTTTTGTTGTGCCATTTGTGATAAGCAAAGTAAGAGTCATAATTACAAAATTTTTTTTGTTCCAAATAATTCAGTAAGAAATAACAGCAGAAAGCTAGTCTGAATATTACTAGATAACACGATTTACAAAATTTTTGTTCAATACAAATTCAAATAATTATGGCATATACAATAATATTAAAAATGACTCGCCTATTTGTTTACAACTTTAATTGAGAGCAGCAACTGAGAGACTCGTGAGGTTTCAGGGCTCTTTTAATGCACAAAGTTTAGTAAAACGAGCATTGCGAAAGCGAAACAAGAGCTAAAGTAGCTCAATTTCGTGGTTTTAATCAAGCATTTATATTGTCAAAGAAAATATTACAGTTTCTAATTCCCCAGATACAGTGCACGTTGCATTATTTAACGCGAGGCTACTATTCAAAAGCCTTGTGCCTTCCTGATGCTCGTTGCTCATCGCTCTTGCACAAACAATATGACTTACGTATAGGTATTTGCTTTATTTAAATATTTATTGTTATAACTGTTTTATCTTCGCTTATAAATTATAATTTGTAAAAACTATCAGTATTAAAAAAAAGAAATTCAAAGGTGTATGCGAAGTCGACCAATCCGCACTGGGCCAGCGTGGTTGACTAAGGCCTAATCACCCTAACATAGGGTAGGCACGAGGCCCTCGGTGGGGACGTATATGAGCTGTGATGATGATGATGATGATTAAAAAAAACTCTATATAGAAATATACTTTTTTTATTTACAAAGTTAACTCTCCACAGACTCGCGGTTCGTACCTTTTTAACCGACTTCAAAAAAGGAGGAGGTTATCAATTCGGTTGTATTTTTTTAATGTTTGTTACCTTATAACTCCGTCATTTTTAAACCGATTTCCAAAATTCTTTTTGTATTCGATAGAGTATACTGCAAGGTTGGTCCCATGGTCACCAAAGTCAGGATCTGATGATGGTAACCCATAGAAAAAAGAGGAAAACACTAATTTAATACCAGCTCACCGAAGGTGACAAATTTTAACACTTTCTAGGAGATCATCGTTTGGCGCCGACTTCAATATAGAAGTGTGATGTTGTCTGTACCTATTCTTATATTATTTCTAAGTTTTTAGTGTTTTTGAAGTCGGTTTTATTTTTTGTAAAAAATTTTCACTCCTATTCTAAGGTGAGTTGCGCAACTCAATCAAATTAGCTGAAATATCTATTCTTAGATTACATTTTATATATTATACTGTAATACTTAGTTTTTTGAGTTCGCTTTAATTCAGGTTGATTAATATAAAGTGATTAATAAAACGAGTGAAATGTCAAAATATGCGGTTTAATCCGGCAAAGCCGACAAAAGGATTTCTTTCTTATCCAAGGGAACACAATATCAGTGGGCGCACTGATTGCAGCCTACGGCTGCCAATCAGTGGTGAGGATTTGTATCACTAATATTATTAAACTAGTATATGGTACAGGTTCTTTGCACGATTTGATCGATAACGCACTCGGTAATTTACTCGCTAAAAGCCTTTACCTAAGGACGGTCGAATAATGTTTTATAATTCACTTATTTGTATGGAGTGGACTCAGCTGTAATATTCGGGGAGATCCCGCTCCGGAGACACCACAGGCTCCGGGCCACCGGACACTGGTGGTAGAAGAGAAGTCGGGGCAACCGGGTTCAGTAGTTGAGTCTGACTCCGGGGTATTCAATAATCACGGGGTAAGGGAATTCCTCCTATCGGAGGAAAGTGGGTCTGCCTGGCTGCGCTGGCAGACTGCTGGCTGGTGTCTATCTTAATGACGCTACACTATGTCGTGCGTGCTCCAAAATCATATGAACGAACGGGTAAAATGGGTTAGAGGCCCTTATATGAAATTGAGTAAATCCAACTGTGTGGAAGATTAGGTGTTCGCTTATCGATGCTTGAGATTTGTTTTAATAAAATAATTTAGGCTATCTAGCCAACAGACACAAGCGTTCGACCGTCAACGTCAAAACAGAAAATATGGCTGTCTCGGCTCAGCCAGTCCACACTCCACAGACTAACTATTCCGAGATAACATAGACTAATAAACATAGATAAAAAACCAAGTAAACTATCGATATTTATTGAATTAAAAGTTCCTGAACTAAATTTGAAAATAATCAAAGACATAAAACTATTATAACCCAAGGCGCGTTCAATGTTTTCTGAATTTAGATAAAAAAAAGGTAACTAATACATGGAAATGTCACTAGATGGCAGTAGGAACCTGATTAGAAATTTCCTGTAGGGAAATTTATGTTACAATACCCCCTCAACCAGGGAGAATTTTACGATGGAAGTATACTGAAAGAGTAAAATTCTAGCTCGTCCTCGAGCTGACACCAAATCATAACACCGAACTCATATCACCTCCACTGCAAACTCACCGCTAGTACTTGCTGTCCTGCCAGACGAACTATTCGACAAAATAGGTTCTCCTTCCTCTTCGTATTGAAGGTACCTCCTTAAGGGGGGTACGGAACTCAACCACCCTAGGTAGTCGTCAAGGTGACCTATGCAATGAAAGTATATCCGGAGCGATATTAAATTCGCGCCAAAAATTAATTCCAAACAACAGTTTTGTAGACACCCCTGGTATAACATAAAACTTAATAATCGACGTCTTGTTCTGTACAGTTACTGGCAGGAACACATAACCGGTAACGGGTGAAGAAGAACCGTTAGCCGTTACCACATGATCAACATCAAGTGATTTATGAACCGTCGCCAAGTCCGTAAAATATTTACAAGTATCGCTACCAATTATAGAAATCTCCGATCCTGAATCGAGAAGACCGTTGCATTGTAATCCGTAAATGCTTACCGACAAGTATGGTCGTAAATCATGACCATAAAAAAGACTGACAGGTTTAGTTGTAGAACCTGTGTGAGAGAACTCTCTTATTGTCGACAGCCAGGATTGCCAATCTTTCATATCGGTGTTACCTGTCGTTAATGCCGATTCAGTTTTCTTAAAATAAGCGTTCCTGTTTGACTTAGTAGATTGTCTCTTCAGTGAAGGAATGGGTAAGTTACACTTTGGTAGTTTAGAATTGTAATAAGTTTTAGTTCTATAGCTAGTTATTCTATGCGATGTCTTTGTACTTAAATTCCGATTTTGGAGGGATTTGGATGACAAGAGGACATTCCTGTTAGTAGTTGCGTTAGGGTAAGTATTGGGTAAAGGCTTAGTAACACAATTCTGTCGATCAGTGTTGTGTCATAGTACCTGGTAATGTAGAAGGCAAATGTTGGTCAGCATTTGGTTCAGGTGAATACTGGTTAACATTTGTAATGGGTGAATGGTGGGTAACGGTACGTTGGTAAGCGGTGTTAGTAGGGTAAGTCAGGTTAGTAGCGTAAGCGTTAGTAGGGTAAGTAGAGTTAGTAGCGTAAGCGTTAGTAGGGTAAGTAGGGTTAGTAGGGTAAGCAATGTTAGACGAACAATGCCTATTTGAATAGTAAGTATGGTTTTGAGGATAAGTAGGAAAGTTATGGTAAACGGAATAATATGCAGGAAATGTAAATGCGGGTGAAGCATTGTGGGTTCCGTTAGTAGTAGTAGTAGTGGTGGTGGTGGTGGTAGTAGTAGTAGTAGTAGTAGTAGTAGTCACATCCGGTATTGTATGGGTTTTTGAAATCGTATAGCAGGTAGGTAGTAATATAGAAGGAGACTTATCATTTCGAGTAGCACTCGAATCGGCCATACTCCGATCCGAGCAAGTTAGTTTTTTGTAGGATTACACTTAGGGCACGTACGGGCAGTGACGTCCTTCTCGCCGCAACGGTAACAGATAATAATAGATGGAGCTCTGCACGCACTTAGTTTATGACCATATACGCGGCAGCGTACGCAGAAGTCAGAGGTACTATCCGTTTGTACTACTGACACAATTTTACGCTGGTTACCCTTGAATACCAGGTCCGTGGCTAAAGATTTACTGACATCTTTGCTGGGTTCTATAAACAGTTTAGCGCGTTGGCTGGCAGCCTCCAGCTGTCGACAACAAGACCTTAAATCATCAATACTGTTTATCGTAGTTAAAGCCAGCTGTTTAGAGTAAAATGGCCGTATATTATGTAAAATAATACTAAGCTGCTCTTCTTTCGGTAGGGGTCGTTCTAACCGAGAGAAATAACACAACATGACACTAATGTAAATAACTATGTTTTCGTCTACACCTCGGGTTCTCGATCTAATCTCGTTGAGTAGGCGCTCATTATAATCGATAGGTAAAAAATCGCGAATCAGCAAAGCCTGTAGTTCGGCCCATGAATAGACGTCATGACCAATTCCTTCAAACCACAGTAAAGCGTCGCCAGTAAATAGTTCACTGGCAGAACTGAACAGTCTACTCTCAGAGATTTCTCGCGATACCCTGAGTTGTTCGAGTCTTCTTAAAAAGTTTTTTCGCAAGATTTTCCGTCATATTTTTAGATTTAATTTAGTAACAGCCTGGTAATTTTCGGCGGAACATTTAATAGAAGTTGTTGATTGAGGGTCAACTTGGGTAGTAGTAGAAGTATAAACTGCAGTTAAAGAGCTACGGAATACGACTAGTATGTTGTCGATCTTAACCAAGAGCTTGTTAAGCTCATCGAACAACTCACTGTGCAGTTTGGACTCTGATTCGGATGGAGATATTCGAGTTAGCCTATGGTATAAATGATGGCCGACGGCTTGGACACGGTTCAAAACGTTCAACGCCTTGCGTTTCTCGGTCTTCTGTAATAACTCTGCTAGGCTAGCAAGCTTGTTTTTAATATCCGCGAGTTCCTTTGTCACGTCTCCGTCGAATGTGGTTATCTCATCAGTTGGTAAGTCCTTGCACAGCTTCCTGATTTGAGCACGTAAGTCCGCTACACTGGAAGCAGGAGTTTCGAACCTAATCCTTACCTCATGCTCGAGCTCGTCCTTTTGTAAAAGGTTAAAGGCGATTGGACGTTCCTCCATTGTAATCAAACGAAAAAGCAAAAAAAATATCCAACAAGGCTGAACAAACAACAAAGAAGAAAAAAACAATTGTCAAATTGCAAAGCCAAACTGGTTAAATATGTTTATTAGTAGAGGTAGAAAGTTTTACCCTCGGTCGCTAAGTTGCAATATTTTTAAAAAATGTAAGTAATGTTTGGGTATGGATTGACTGGAAGAAATTTATTTCGGGGATAAGTCCATGGTGGTGCCCCAAGTAGACTCCACCACGTCGGCGTTTCACCGAGTAAGGAATTTGGGTTGATTGCTGATGCCCTACTACCCGCTCATAAAAAGCATTGTGGCTTACCCCGATTCCCGTTGTCTCCGTCCGTCTCCTCCGTAGCCGGTGGACTTCCTGAGCTAGCTCGAAGGAAGTCGCGGCTCCCGAAGTTCTGCAGTGGATCCACCGGTGGAGACCGGAGCACTACAAAGGCCTATTAGGCCACCACGACTCACACACGCGATTTTGACACACAAACACAAAGCGGGCTTTCGCACCCCGATATTAGGTGCGCCGCGCAAATCACTATTTGCTTGAATATTGTGTATTATATTTTATGGATGCCCGGACATCATCCTAACCACAAATTATGACATTTCGACTCGACTCAACTGACATGTCACATGCGGCCGGCCGCCAAAAAAGCTGTCACTGCACAGACTAGAATGCAGTGCCGCCACTCGCTCTTCCTCGAGCGTGAACATCCCCCCGCTCCGGACAGTCCCGGACTGTCCGCCAAATCAGTCTAAGGGGAGGCGAGAAAGAGTAGCGACCGCGCGCTTCAAAACAGAATCCCCAACTAGGACCTCGGCAAACCTGGGCACACCATCAGACCCTAGAGTAAGTTGGACAATGCGTCCGCGACGCCAACGTAAGGGTGGCAGGTTTGGGTCCTTCACTAACACGAGGTCTCCAACCCTCGGTGGGTTTGTCTTATCTGACCACTTAACGCGCTGTTGCAAAATGTGTAAATATTCAAGGTGCCAGCGGCGCCAGAAACTCTGGGTAAGCTGCTGGAGCAACTCAAACCGCGAAAGGCGTCCGGGATTGATATCTCTATAAGGACACTCGGGCAGGGCGTTAAGTGGTCTGCCTATCAAGAAATGGCCCGGCGTGAGGGCCTGCAAATCGTTCGCGTCGGTAGACAACGGACATAACGGACGCGAGTTGAGAACCGCCTCAATCTTATGAAACACCGTCGCGAGTTCCTCAAACGTGAGAATAGTCTCCCCAATAACGCGGCGAAGGTGAGTCTTGGCGGCCTTTACAACAGATTCAAAAATCCCTCCCCAGTGAGGGCAAGACGGCGGGGAGTATCGCCATGTTACCCCCCTACGGGAGAGTGTGGATCCGATCTCAATATTATTTTTATCTAAAAATTCACAAACTTCTCTTATATGTCTATCAGTGCCCTTGAAGTTCGTCCCACAATCGGACCGAATTAGAGAAGGCAGTCCCCGGCGGGAGACAAATCTGCCTAACGCTGCTAAGAAAGCGTCCATGGTGAGCGCACTCACCACCTCCAAATGAACGGCTTTAGTGGCCAAACAAACAAACACACACAAATAAGCCTTTTCAGTCTTAGCATTACGGAGTCGCGACGTTTTTATAGTGAACGGTCCCGCGAAATCAGTTCCAACTCCTAAGAAGGTCATCGATTCATTCACACGATCAGCAGGCAAATCACCCATTTGGGGCTGCATCGTCTCGGGGCGTAAACGATAGCAGGGCAGACATCGAAAGATAACAGATCGGATTATTCTTCGCGCTGACAAAATCCAAAACTCCCGTTGGAGGAGCGCGGTCAATGCATTACATCCGGCATGAGCATTCTTCACATGGCGATCAATGATCAACAATCGCACCAATGGTCCGTCCTTGGGGAGCAACAGGGGATGACGTGATCTATAAGGCAAGTTAGCGTGCCTCAATCGGCCTCCTACACGCAACAATCCCTTATCATCCAGAAAGGGAGTCAAACGCACCAAGGGTCCCTTCAATTTGGACGTCCCGGTACGGAAAATCTTAAGTTCCGGTTCAAACGCTCTAGACTGGGTCATACGCACCCAATGCAGAAGAGCATCTTGGCGCTCCTGCGGTGAGAGGACCGGACACAAATCTTTGTCCTGAGGCCGTCGACAATTTCGAATAAATCTTCTTATCCAAGCGGTCACGCCGAGCAACTTGTCCAGAGAACTGTAGCGGTCTAATAAAAATTCCCGCTCTGGAGCCGCCATAGTCTCGACAGCGTGAACACGCAAGCCCGGATTTGGTACCTTCACCACAGCTGGTGTGGAAGGCCAAGACGGTTGTAACAACCAGTCGGGACCCCACCACAGAGTGTGGTCAATAAGCTGAGGGGCTTCGCTGCCACGTGATGCACAGTCAGCAGGGTTTATTTCACCTGGCACGTGGCGCCAAATCAACGTGGCCTTCGAGGCCTGTATTTGGGATACCCGATTGGCCACAAATACTTCCAGGGAGTGGACGGAGTTCTTAATCCAACACAGGACAACCTGACTGTCGGACCAAGCAAAGAGCGACTCAAAGTCCACACTACGTCCCAGGGTGTCAACAACGTGGTTCATCAACCGAACCAGAAGAGTAGCTCCAGACAATTCTAACTTCGGAATCGTTAATCGAGTCCGAAGTGGAGCAACCTTACTCTTAGCAATTAGCAAGTGGAGCTTAACAGCTCCTCTATCATAAACCGTCCGGATATATACGACGGCTGCGTATCCACTCTCAGACGCGTCACAAAAGCCATGAAGGCTGGCCGTAAACCGTCCCTTAGGCAGTATATGTCTAGGGATACTAACACGGTTAATGTCGGGGAGAGACGACATGAAGGACTCCCAATCTCGCAGCAAACGGCCCGAGAGGGGCTCATCCCACGACACTTCGGCTGACCAAAGTTCCTGTAGGAAGCACTTCATCCAAAACACTACGGGACTAATCCAGCCATTTGGGTCAAAGGTACGAGCTACTGTAGACAAAACCAACCGTTTCGTCCAGACCTTGGGGCTTGGCAGCTCCAATCGATAGGTGAACGTGTCCTGGACAGGTCTGTATTGCACTCCCAAAACAGACAGTAAATCTGGAGTGTTGGCATTCTCAAAAATATGAGGCTCCTGCTGGTGGTCGTCTGGCAAGTCACACAAAAGCTGAGGTGAGTTGGACATCCACTTCCTCAGTTCATAACCACCAGCCCCGAGAAGAGCAATTAGTTCATCTCGCAAAATCAAGGCTTCCTCGACACTAGAGGAGCCCGTACAAATATCATCCACAAATGCATCCTCCTTGAGAACCAAGGATGCGCGAGGGTATCGTAACCGCTCACGTTCAGCGAGTTCCACAAGTGAGCGAATTGCCACAAAGGGGCTCGAACGCAAACCGTATGTATTGGTGTTCAGCTCGTAGACCAGCATGGGATCCCTGGGATCCTCCCTCCATAATATGAGCTGATATCGTCTATCGTCCGGGTGAATCACAGTCTGCCGAAACATCATCCGGATATCGGTCACAAAGACGACGGCATGGCGACGGAAGTTGGTCAATACATCACCCACCTCGTGGTGCAACTTCGGTCCAGTATGCAGACATTGATTCAGCGAAACTCCGGTAGACGTAGGAGCTGACCCATCAAAAACAACGCGTATCTTCCCAGTGGAAGGTTTCAAAACCGCGTGGTGAGGAAGAAAATTATGTTCCTCGTTTCGCCAGTCCAGTCGCGAGACCGACATGTGCCCCAGTTGCTCATATTCTCGCATGAAGTCGACATACTTCTGTTTGAGGTCGGAGTTCCTACTCATACGACGCTCCATGGACAGCAGTCGCTTCTCGGCCAACGGCCGGGAGCTGCCAAGTGAGAGGCGAACTGACAAAAAGGGCAAACGAGTGATCAGCCGTCCCGAGTGAAGGCGACCTGTATTGTTCTGGTAGAACAACTCACACTCCTCGTCCAAGGGGTTCACTCGCTTCACGGTAGGTGGCTCTTCCACCTCCCAAAACCGTTGAAGGACATCCGATAAGGTGGAGCTAACAGTTATGTAACTGTCCACCGATGGAGATGGTGGGTTATGCCTAACTGGTCCCATCACTACAAACCCAAGCGATGTAGATAAGGCTACCAGCCCACCCTTCTGTAACTCTCTCCTCTTCCCACAATACACGCGGCCTAGAACATCGGCACCGAGCAATAAGTGAATCGGACCGGTTCGGTGGAAGGAAGGGTCAGCCAAGGTCAATCCTGATGTCGCATCAACGACAGCGCGCGAAACGTGCTGTTGTGGAAGCTGACCAACAACCTTCTCATAAACAATCGCGGTAGCGCCAATTTTGGGCGCTGAAGAGAAGTGGGGGGAGAAGGAGAACAAAACCTGACCGATCGGATCCGGGATCCGCAGGTCTCCGATTCCTCGTACCGATTCAAGGTATGTGTTCAAACTCAACTGCCGGACCAGCCAGCTGGAGGCAATGCAACCCTGAGCTCCCGTATCCAAAAGGGCGCGAACTAAAACAAAGGTGCCCCTCGGGCCCCACACCTGTACGCAGGCTGTTGGTAACAGCACCTGCTCCTGTGGGGGGGTTGCAGCCGACAGTTGGTTTAATGAAAATCCCCCCGCATTCCCCGCAACGGGGGGGAAGGGGGGTCCGAAGAAAAATGCGTGCGCGGCGGAGGAATAGGGCGCTCAAGGCGCTCGAGCGGGTCCCAATCCGGCACGTACACACCCCGACCAAAGCTGCATCGGGGGGCCGGGCGGTGCCCATGATGGGCGAAAGTTGGGGGAGCCCGTGACAAACGAGGTCTCTCCATCATAGGGGGAGAGAAGCGTATCGGCTCCCGACGTGGCTCCCTAATAACCGCGGCCCAATCCCGTGGTGGCGCCTCATAAGCGGCGCGTCGATCCCCCCCGCCCGTAGGGGGGGTGGGGCGCCCAATCCTCTCACTGGAGGGGGGGCGCCTGTCCAATCTCCGCGGAGGGGTGGCACGCCCCTCCGATCTCCTCGGAGATGTGGGTGACCTACGAGGGCCCCCGCCCGTGTGCGAGTCCCTCTCTCTCTCACCACCTCACGAGTGTCTCTATTGTTGAAGCACAAAAGGGGGTGATGGGCCCCTCCACAACAGTGGCAATCTCGTGGGTGGGGGCAAGCCGATGCCATATGGGCCCCCAGGCAGCGGTAGCACCAATTCCGCTGCTTGGCCATATTCCTACGCCCCTCGGTGCGTAGGCCAACAAATTTGGGACAGGCCGGCAAACGATGGCCATCCCGCTTGCAACACTTGCAAGGCATCGGCCTCTCCCTGTGTGGAGAGTTCTGCCGCACTGCAGTATACTGCTTGTACGGGCGGCGCTCTCTCCGTGGCGCTGCCCGGGTCGCCTCAAAGCGGCCTGTACTCGGTCCCGGTATAGGAACCAGATCCAAGTGGTCGGTCATCCGACACTCATCCTCCAAAAATCTGAGGAGATCCGAGAAGGGGGGGAGGTACGAGGCACTATTGCCCCCATACCTTTGTTCAAAGCGCCCCTTCATCTCCATGGGAAGCTTATCGAGGATGAGGTGGAGCAAAATAAAGGACCACTGGTCCACCGGTAGATCAAGTCGTTTGAGCGCGTTAATGGCGCTTAGCAGCGGGTTCAAAATCTCCTTCCTCAATGAGGAGACCCGCGATACTCGTGGCAGCCCTAAAATGGCAGCCACATGTGTGTCCGCTAGCAAGCGAACATTCTGATACCGGGCGGTCAACAACGCCCTTGCAATCTCATAACTGTCATCGTTGACAGGTAGATGCTGGACAAGCACACCAGCCTCTCCACGTAAGGCAGAGAGCAAATAGGCCAATTTCTGGCTAGGGAACAGGTCCTCCCTCGAGTGGACCAGGCTATCAAAGAGGTTAATGAACCCCATCCAAGCAGCCAAGTTCCCATCAAAGGTTGGGATGTCCAAAGTGGGCAGTCTGCCCAGCAAGCCGGCCGGGGTAGGCTTGACCTCCCCGGGCATGCACGACTCACCCCTCCGGGCGAATAGGATAGCCTGAGCCTTGTTTATGATCACATCCGCCTGTTCAAAACACTGATCATAATCGGCATTAAATTGGTCGACTGCCCGCAACTCAGCGGCACCCTCGGCTGGGTGGTCGAGCAAATATTGTTGATGAACAACAAAAAGCTGCTCCAATTCCTTCAAGCGAGCAGGTACTCCCTCATGCCGAATTAACAAGGCCTGTTCTCGGTCTGGTCGGTCTACCAAAGCGACGGCACTAGCAAACCATCTCAAAATCTTTTGTGCACCCGCGCGTGCACCACTAAGCGGGCTGACTGGCGGGACCATTTTGCACCAAAATTAAGATACACTAAAATAATACACAGACAAACAGACCGACAACCGCAGACAACAAAACAGATCGGGAGGAACTTCAAAGGCAGAACAAAATATATAAACAAACCAAAATCAAGTGTAAATGCTAGAACTTAACTAGAACAACAAAGGCATTTAACAACAGGATTTTTCAAACAAATTAAAATCAAGTATTAAGTCAATAACTTAACAAACATAATATTCAAAGGCAAACAAAACAAAATCAAATGTAAATGCTAAAACTTAACACAGCAATATAGTGTATTACAACAACAGCAAAGTTATTTAGCAGCAAAATCTGTTAAACAAATTAAATTCAAGTATAAGTTTACAACTTAACAAACAAAATATTCAAGGGCAAAACAAAGATATGAAAAAACAAACCAAAATCAAATATAGGTAAATGCTAGAACTTAACTAGAACAACAAAAGACATTTAACCTCAATTTTTCATATACAATGACAATTAGTTAAGGAGATCGGTCCACAAATGAGCTGGTAGTCGGTTTAAAATCAGCAATCAAAACCAATTAATATGTATTGCCCGTTTGGACAACCAACAAGATTACAATATTAATTGTACAATACTAATCAACCACTCAAATCTAAAAACCACGCTCTGCTACCAAGAGATGGTGGTGCCCCAAGTAGACTCCACCACGTCGGCGTTTCACCGAGTAAGGAATTTGGGTTGATTGCTGATGCCCTACTACCCGCTCATAAAAAGCATTGTGGCTTACCCCGATTCCCGTTGTCTCCGTCCGTCTCCTCCGTAGCCGGTGGACTTCCTGAGCTAGCTCGAAGGAAGTCGCGGCTCCCGAAGTTCTGCAGTGGATCCACCGGTGGAGACCGGAGCACTACAAAGGCCTATTAGGCCACCACGACTCACACACGCGATTTTGACACACAAACACAAAGCGGGCTTTCGCACCCCGATATTAGGTGCGCCGCGCAAATCACTATTTGCTTGAATATTGTGTATTATATTTTATGGATGCCCGGACATCATCCTAACCACAAATTATGACATTTCGACTCGACTCAACTGACATGTCACATGCGGCCGGCCGCCAAAAAAGCTGTCACTGCACAGACTAGAATGCAGTGCCGCCACTCGCTCTTCCTCGAGCGTGAACAGTCCACCTTGCTAACAATATACTATATTTACTCTAAGTCGCCAAGTCTTCAAACAAAAAAAATGTTTGGGTATAGCTTGACTGGAAGAAATTTATTTCGGGGATAAGTCCACCTTTGTAAGAATTATCCGTTACTGAGTCTCAAGTATGCAACGTTTTCCTGCCAGAAAGATTGTAGCGTGATCGATCAATTACAAAAAAATACAATTATAGGTAAAATATTTAAGATTGTTTAAGTAGTAGTAAAAAAATATAAGTACAGTTGACAAATCTCAAGCACCAAGCTATTGTTAATATCAGGTAAAAGTATTCAGGTGGCTAGTTGTAGCAATTAGGTATCATTCAATATTGGGTTTAAACTTAAAATAATGTAACAGTATCCGAGTAATAAAAGGTAACACCTAGATATTAAAAAATTCTATGCGTCTTACAAAAAACGTTCTAAGATAATACCTAACTGATATAAGAAACAGAGTCATGCAATCTCCACTTTACAAAGCACAGAACATTTATACTTATATATATTTTATGTAATAAGATCATGTAAAAAAAACATCAATAACCTTCCACACTAATTAATAAAACATAGGTTTTACTATTCAAATACGGTCAAAATAATTGAGTTAAAGTTTAAAATAAACTGAAAAAATCTTGGCCTATACTATATTATGCAATGAGAATATATTATTATTATACCAGAAGTTATGTTAAAGAAGACTTGTAGTTAAACCAAATAAAACTATCAATCTATTGTTCTGAGAGAGTTATAACACAGTTATTATGTTTAGTTACTGAATACCTAATGTTAATTATGGCATATGATTATCTATTAGTTATATTATTGAGAATTTTTTTTAAAGAAAATTGACAATCTGGTTTGTGAGTAACCTCAGGGATATGATAAACAAAGTATAACACCAACACAACAAGTTTCAAATTTTAAAAGTTGTAACCGAACAGTGTCCAAGAAGAAAAAAAATGTTACCAATCAATATTGTTCCTAAGCATTGTAATGAGCATAGGATCATTCAAATCGTGCAAATCTTCATATGTTCGGGCGTTATGTAATACTTAGTTTTTTGAGTTCGCTTTAATTCAGGTTGATTAATATAAAGTGATTAATAAAACGAGTGAAATGTCAAAATATGCGGTTTAATCCGGCAAAGCCGACAAAAGGATTTCTTTCTTATCCAAGGGAACACAATATCAGTGGGCGCACTGATTCAGCCTACGGCTGCCAATCAGTGGTGAGGATTTGTATCACTAATATTATTAAACTAGTATATAATCATATAAAATGGGTTAGAGGCCCTTATATGAAATTGAATAAATCCAACTGTGTGGATGATTAGGTGTTCGCTTATCGATGCTTGAGATTTGTTTTAATAAAATAATTTAGGCTATCTAGCCAACAGACACAAGCGTTCGACCGTCAACGTCAAAACAGAAAATATGGCTGTCTCGGCTCAGCCAGTCCACACTCCACAGACTAACTATTCCGAGATAACATAGACTAATAAACATAGATAAAAAACCAAGTAAACTATCGATATTTATTGAATTAAAAGTTCCTGAACTAAATTTGAAAATAATCAAAGACATAAAACTATTATAACCTAAGGCGCGTTCAATGTTTTCTGAATTTAGATAAAAAAAAGGTAACTAATACATGGAAATGTCACTAGATGGCAGTAGGAACCTGATTAGAAATTTCCTGTAGGGAAATTTATGTTACAATACTAGTTGTGCCGGCGAACTACATTTCGCCATAATAAGAAATACTTTACGACCTATTCTCAGACCTACTGAATATACACAAAAAATTTGATAAAGATCGGTCAGACCGTTTCCGAGGAGTTTGGTAACAAACACTGTGACACGAGAATTTTATATATTAGAAAGAAAGATATACACACATATACACATCATAGATATATTAATCATACATTGTTATATCTGTGAACAATTTTTTTATCATCGCAATATTCTTATTGTAATAGTACTCATAAGCAACTTATGCTAACATTTCCGTGTTTATGCCTATATATCCACTTCGGGTTCCAGAGTTATTGTTTGTTATTACACCAAGGTTGCTGCGTTTGATAGGCCTCTGAGCATTATTTTTTCATTATATTCTATGACCTCATCATCTGTTGCTGTACTGGGATGGGCAATGAGACGTATAGTAGCGTCGTCCTCCTTCAGCTCCCGGTAGAAGTAGGTGCAGGATACTGTGTATCTCGTTATGGCAACCACCGCGTGAAGAACACTATCATGGCAATAGTTCTTACTTTCCCCCTCACGACCGCCCCGGATCGAGTGGTCACTTTGACCAACAGTTCTTTTGCCGTCTCGAGTGTGCTAGCGATTATCATGTCTTCCTTCATTTGGAAGTTGTTGAGGAGTCATGTAGTGTACCCGCACCCCGGCACACCGTCCATCCATCTGATCGCCAGTTTACCCCATGGTTCGGTGACCCAAGTTTCGCTCACGGGTTCCGCCATTTCTAGAATTCGGTCCTCCAACATGAAACGGGTGCACCTGGTAATTATCACTATTGCGTCCTCGATCAGTGTGCAGAATGTGAGGACTCTCCTTTCCTCAGTCGCTGCATGATCCACCAGCACCATGCCCGACGTGCCACTGTACGACACCATTTGCCTTTTATCTATAGGGTGAGTTCCCTCGTACACGATTATTTTGTGTTTTCGGGAGGCCTCTAGTAAGAGTGTGTAATCGGATACTTTCCCTTTCTCGAGATCCGCCTTCGTGATATCCACGCTGATGACTCTCGGGTCTCCAACCAGGCTTAACAGTAGTAACCCCGCCCTGGTGAAAGACTTATCAATATCCCAGACCAGGAGTAGGATTGACTTGTTCCTGGAGAAATATTCATTTCGGAACATCGAAATTATTTAAGGGCATGCTGCAGAAGTGGAGATTCTGTAGGAAAAATATTGGGCTATTTTTCTTTCCATACAAATTAAATAAATTATTTTTTCATCCTAAGTGTCGATAGCCCTACATCAGCGTACATTGTTTCTTCATTCTGTGTTAACATTTTTTTGTGTTAGTTCCATTATCAGCTGGACTATAGTTGATATTTAACCTATAAGCCCCTTAAATATTATTTCGACTTTCAGTCACACCCGGTATTAGTATTGTTAATAACGTCAATCCTTATCTCTATCTAAAATAATCTATTAATCTATCTAAGTAAGAAATCGTATAAGGTAGACTTGACTTGAAATCTGATAAATAGGTATATGATGTCAGTTTTTTCGTATTAACACATTTATTGTTATGAAAGAATGTATAAAATAGTATTTTTTATAATTTTCTCTTGTTTCATTAGAGATGTTTTATTACAAAACTAAATTTGCAATATATCAGCCTTAACGCTGCATTCAAAAGCGGGCGGGGAGTAATCGGGTGTGGAGTAATGAGTACAAGCCTCCGGCCCAGAGGTTTAATTTTCCTCTTCCGCTACGGCCGGCCGCCTCATTAATAGAGCGACAATACCTCGCCGTCATTTGCGACGGTGGCGGCTCGCGCCTCCGCGACGTCACTTCGACGACTAAACAATACCTACCATTGTCCCGGCGCAATGTTGCTCTAATAAACGTGTAGCGTATAAAATACGCAATGATTCAACCCCTTCACTTGCTCGGAGTTATGCGGAGTCCCGTTGTACGAGTATATTACGAACACTGAATACGATTGCGAAATGAGGGCTAGATAAAAATGATGGCACATTTTCAAAACTGACATTTTATTTTATGAACTTAGCAAACCTACCATTTGAGTAATGTATGAGTTAGAAATAAACACTTACTTTCATACATTAAGTGTTCTGTCATATACTTATTATAAATGTATTTCGAGGAGAAATTGGCGGCCATTATTACCTACACTATTACCGTCTCAATATTGGGCACAATAATGTCTAGTGCCTCAATTGGAGTGTAACGTGGTCTCATGAATGAATCATTGCTATCGTGTCCCCAGACCCCGGCGGTCGTATTCGATTAGCACGAATAATTCCGAAAGGGAAATTGAAAAGCTAAGCGATGCCCTGAGGACTTGCTCTTTCTGTTATTTGCGGGCGGCCGCCAGATGCGGAGGGCGCGGGCTGAATACACAACTAGACTAACACTATTGGCTTAAGTGGACTCACAGTAGACTCACTCCGTGCCGCCATAAAAGACTACCGTCATAATTTAACTGTCACTTAGGGAGTACTAATTAAGTTTCTTACTTAAAGAATACTAGTCTTTTAAGCAAGAGTTATTAGCATGCTAGCCTACTAACATTAGCTTGTTAACTTTCATCGAAAAACTGATGTCTTCTGGGTCTTAGATAGTTGAGCACTCCAAATTACCGCCTTGTCTTTCGGCACGTCAACCATGATTTCAAAGACTCACTGACTGGGACTCATGAAAACGAAACTCTGTAAGGCCAATTCGATGAGTCCAACTTTCAGAAAGATATCGGCTGGCTTGCGAAAGAACTTGCAAGGTCACCCAAAGGATATTAGAAAGGGCTATGGGTAGGTACTTGGAGTTTTTACACATCACTTCAGAAATGAATAAATCCATAGGCGAACTAAAACTTCCAATATATCTCAAACAACTACGAATCTAAAGTGGCAGAGAGAAGGGCGCCTTGCTGGGAGTTTCGATGTCTGTAGAGATAGAAAAGTTCTCGGGTGGCAGCCATGAACCGGGAGACACAGCGTTCGTAGGTTTCCCGCAAAAAGTAAACCAAGGATCTGGTGAAGGTCTTAAGAAATCGCTGGATGCGAACAACGCAGAACTTTACCATTTTGGAGACCCTTAGGAAAATCTATGTTCATCAGGAAACTAGTGCCCATAGGCTGTAGTAGCCGCTTACCATGAAGTGGGCCGTACGCTTGTTTGCCTCCTTAGTGGTAAAAAAAAATATTACAACTTATATGCCGAATTCATATGCACCATCAGCTTGATTTGGTTTAGTATGGTGTTTTATATAATCAGTGGTATAGTGTATAATAATGACACTGATTTCACGAAGAAGAAAAAGGTTTTCAGCTATAACTTTCGTAAATTTCAGTAAACACGCATTACAAGATTAATTTAGTTACTAGGATTTACGCACGATACAATGAGATGACTGTCGATGGATGATGCTATAGAGGGTAGGCAAAAAGGTTTTTTAATAAAAGACACGTCATGTTAATTAGCCACAAATAAAAACTGTCTTCTGCTTTGAGTAAATTGACAGGAAGACCATATTCACTGTGTTGAAAAATTTACGGGGGCTGTGTTTAAAAATTAAATTCAGTGGTACCTCATTCAAACGCCTCCGTGGTCTAGTGGTTGAGGCCACACAGTGTTGATCTGTCCAGGGTTCGTTTCCCCATGGGAGCAGAGTTTTTCTGCTTGGTTTGGTTAGTGGTAGGGGTTCTAAGCCCGACTGGCTAGCTATCAACGTCTAATCTAAGTATGCCGCAATAATAACAGCGCTAATTCTATTGTTATGTTTCAAAAATTTGAGGCGACATAGCCAGTTCCTCAGTAATTGAACAGTACAGATCAAGCTCCCTTCCATCCAATCTCGGTGAGATGAAGGCCAAGAGCTTCCCTGTTGTGGGTTAAAAAAACATAATGAATGTAGTTTTATGCTTATCAATTGATATTATTTTCAAATGTGGACTAGTTTGTTTATAGTTATTGAAAAAAAGGTATACGTGAGGTTATACTTTTGATATAACATTTTTGCTAACTTTATACACTGTATTAATTTAACTGTGTCACCTTCGTTATTGTTATCGGCCTGTTACTTTGATTGTTTAGCCCTTGTACCTTAGAAAAAGGTTGCTTACGAATGAATTACCAGTTAATTTTATCGTAATGAATTAGAAATAATTTATTTGAAAATATATCATTTAATTTGTTCAAATAATTTTGAAATACTGGTTAGTTCAGTTTTTGATAGATGTCTACTTTTGTAATCTCTATAGTTGTCTTTAATTTAAAATAAAGCATTCCTTACTATGTCAATACCATGACAACAAGCCTTTTTATTTTAACACGTTATCAGCACGAAAATAGTAAGGAATCGCTTTTTAAAACTCAGTTTAAAGCATATTAAAAAGTGTTACAACAAATATTGATAACAAATTCAGAAGTTCGGATTTCAATATTTTGAGTTGGTGAATTTTGTCTGCCTATAATTTGTAACTTGAAGAATAAAGAAACGATTCGTATCGATTACAATGGCTACTGGACAAGGAGATTCAGGTAACATTTTTAAGAGATGTCTGAGTGTGAACGGAATAAGCCCGTTGTGTGGTCGAGAAGGTTACTCGACATGGAAATTTAAAATGCGAATGCATCTAATGCACGAGGACCTGTTGGAATGCATAGATGGGTATACTAATGACGAAGCTCCACTTAGCGTCAAAATTAAACGTGACCGACTAGCTTTATCGACAATCTGTCTTACTCTTGATGGCCCCGCTATCACTCATGTTAGAAGGGCTTCGAGTGCTAAAGAAGCTTGGGATGCCTTAGCAGCGGCATATGAGGATAAAGGTATGGGACGGAGGTTAGCCCTAGAGCGTCGTTTGTATAGATACTCGCTAGATGATTTTGAGAATATCGAAAGCTATATAAATGCAATACTATGTACAGCTCAAGATCTGCTTGATATTGGCAAGGTCATAGATGATGCTTCGATAGCAGCAATTCTATTAGGAGGCCTGACATCTAGGTATGATCCTCTTGTAATGGCCTTGGAAAATTCCAATATTGAGATTACCTCAGAGATTGTTAAGAGCAAGTTATTAAACGAATTTGCTAAGAGCTCTACTGGTTCTGAAACAGCCTTACGTAGTAATTTCAGACAGAAAAAGTCGTCGACTTCAAAAAGGAAGAAGAATGTTGTCTGTAATAATTGTAAAGAGCCAGGGCATAAACGCCCGGATTGTCCACATATCAAGGACAAGAAAGCTCAAAGCACATCCAGTCGTGACACTACTCTATTGAGTGCATTGAACGTAAGTTCGACCAACACTTTTAACAAAAGATGGATAGTGGACTCGGGAGCGACAACACATATGACTTCGAGGTTGGATTGGCTTGGTAATGCTCAGCCATTTGAATCTGGTAAGGTGACTTTTGCTAATGGTGAAATAGCTAGTAGCAAACTTATTGGTGACGTTCAATTGTGTAATCAAAATATCCGATGTATCAAAGATGTCATTTATGTACCAGATTTAAGAGCGAATTTAATATCTGTTAGGAAAGCTGTTAATAAGAATCTTATAGTTGTTTTTGATAAACAGGGTTGTAATTTTTATAATAATATTGACTTTTCTTGTACAGGAACTCCTGTGTTACATGCTTCGGAGTGTGGTGGATTGTACGCATTAGACGGTACGGTAGTTGATCTACAAGGTGAAATATCAGCTCATAATGTGCACCTTGACTTGTCGCAGTACCAACTTTGGCATAAAAGGATGGGACATCTATGTCGTATAGGTATGCAAAAGTTAAAAGATTATACAGTAGGTGTAGTTTTTGATAAAGTTGACACGGATCCATGCATAGCCTGTGTCGAAGGCAAGCAAGCTAAAAAGCCTTTTAAATCAATATTGTATAAAAAGGCGACAGCACCGTTGGAGTTAATTCATTCTGATATTGCTGGTCCAATGTCAGTTTCATCTTTTAATGGAAACAAATACGTTCTTTATTTGATAGATGATTTTACAAGAATGTGTTTTACTTATTTCATAGATGCAAAGAGTAAGGTTAAAAGTAAAATTTGCGATTTTATGAATTTTATTGAAAGACATACGAACAAGAAAATAAAAATCTTTAGAACCGACAATGGCACTGAATTCGTTAATAAAGAGTTATCAGACATTTTCATATCTAAAGGCATTTTACATCAAACGTGTGTTCCATATAATCCACAACAAAACGGTGTTGCGGAGCGCACTGGTCGTTCTGTAATGGAGAAAGTTCGTTCTATGCTTTCAGAAAGTTCTCTACCTAAAGTTTATTGGGAAGATGCTGTAAAGTGACTTAAAAAATCGATCTCCTCATTGTGCATTGGACGGGGTAATGCCGTTTGAAAGATGGTTTAATAAGAAACCTGATCTGTCCCATGTGCGTATATTTGGGTGCAGAGCACTAGTACATGTGCCATCCTGCCTGAGAGATAAGCTTGATGTGAAAGCCACAGAGCACATTTTTGTAGGATATACAGACGATCCAAATAGTTATTTCTTCCGTAACGTACATAACGCAAGGCGTTTGGTTAAAGGTAGAGATGTAAGCTTTTTTGAAAATAACTTTAGTACTTTAAGACCTTCAAAAGCAGTCGAAACAGTAAAGGTCAGTAGTAATGACATAATACCTCTTGCATCATGTAATTATAGACGAGACATGACGACTGAAGACTTGGGAGAACAGCATGAAGGTGATGAGAGCTTACCGTCTGCTGAAGATGTTGTTACTGAAAACACAGCTGTTGAGTGTGAGGATATTCCTGAAAGAAGATATCCAGAGAGAGTACGAAATAAACCAAAATACTTTGGTATGGATTTTACGTCCTGGATTGCTACTTCGGTTGAAGATGTTTGTGAAGAGCCTACAACTTTCGCTGAAGCTATAAATGCTGATGACAAACGCAGCTGGCTTTCAGCAATGGAAGAAGAATATAAATCTTTACAGAACATGAAAACTTGGACGTTGTTTGATAGACCTGACAAGAAGGTCATACATTGTAAATGGGTATATAAGTTGAAGAAGGACGCACAAGGTAATGTGAAGAAATATAAGGCACGCTTAGTTGCGAAAGGATATACTCAAGAAGCCGGAGTTGATTACCATGAAACCTTTTCGCCGGTCGTACGCCATTCTTCATTACGTACTTTGTTGGCGTTAGCTGCAGAGCTGGATCTTCATGTACATCATTTAGATGTGGGTACCGCTTTCTTATATGGAGATTTAGAAGAGGAGGTGTACATGGAACAACCACAAGGGTTTGTTTGCAGCGGAGATGAAAGTAAAGTGTGTCTCTTAAAAAGGTCATTATACGGCCTGAAGCAGGCACCGAGAGCATGGAACACAAAGTTAAATAGTACTTTGTCTTTAATTGGATTTTCGCGAACACCTTCAGAACCGTGTGTTTACATAAAAAAGTTTGGTAGTAACTTTGTCATTTTGGCTGTCTATGTCGATGACATTCTTATATTTTATAAAGACCAAGGACATTTTGAAGTTGTCAAAAATGACTTAAGCAAATATTTTTCTTTGAAAAATCTAGGAAAATTAAGTTATTACCTAGGTCTGAATATACGTAAAACTAATAATGAAATTACGGTTAATCAGAAAACATTTATAAACACGATGTTGAAAAAGTTTAACATGCAAGATTGCAAAAGTGCTAATACACCACTTGCATTGGACAAACAAGAGACGAAGATTGAGCGACTTCATGATAGTCGCTTATATATGAGTTTGATTGGTTCTCTGTTTTACGTGGCAATGAATAGCAGACCCGACATTGCGTATACATTAAGCTATCTGAGCTCATTTAATGCTGATCCTACTATTGGAAATTGGGAAGCTGCGAAGCGCGTATTACGATACTTGAAAGGTACGTTGGATTACAATATAACGTACAAGAAAACTGGGCGATATTTGAATGGTTTTGTTGACGCTGATTGGGCAAACGATAGTATTGACCGCCGTTCCTATACTGGTTTTGTTTTTCAATTAGCAGGAGGGCCAGTATCTTGGGAATCTAAAAAGCAGCCAACGGTAGCGCTTTCATCGACCGAGGCGGAGTATATGGCACTGTGTTCTGCTGCCAAGGAAGCCGTATTTTTAAGACGTTTCCTTTACGAGGTAAGTGGAATAATAGATATTGTCTCATTGTACGGTGACAGTCAAAGTGCACAAAAAATCGCTACAAATCCTATCCACCACGGCCGAACGAAACACATAGATACAAAATATCATTTTATACGCGAAAAAGTTGCTGACAATGTTATTAAATTACTGTTTGTATCTACTAATGAGTTGGTAGCTGATCTGTTAACAAAATCTTTAAGACGTATCCCACATAAGAAATGTGTAACAATGTTAGGGTTGCCAACATAGGGTTGACACCGATATAATTTATTTTGTTGCATTTTTATTTTTACGTTAGCTTTATTTTGTCCAACTATATAGATTAAGGGGGCATGTTGAAATACTGGTTAGTTCAGTTTTTGATAGATGTCTACTTTTGTAATCTCTATAGTTGTCTTTAATTTAAAATAAAGCTTTCCTTACTATGTCAATACCATGACAACAAGCCTTTTTATTTTAACAAATAAGTTGGGCATCTTTAACAAGTTTCACACCAGGAGAGCTTCTAACACTATACAAAGTGCATGTTCGATCGCTATGGAGAACTGCGGTCATCTTTGGGATGGCTCAGCTAAATACCACCATACTGCACTAGACTCAGTGAAATGCAGTGCCAAGAGATCTATGGGTGCAAAAAGCTGGTAGAAACCAAGTTTCACAGTTTGGCTCACCGGGCATAGTGTTACCTATTTGTCTTCTACAGATTACTTCGGGGAGTGCGTTCAAAGGCTGCATAAGCTGATCTTGCTTTTATATTTCTGCCATCGGGAAACCAGACGCACGGTTGGATATTATTCTTATCTGGGTGATGTTCCCGCTGGTCTTACAAAGCGTTACTCCTCTTCTTTTATAGTGCACACAATTACATACAACTACCGAGTACATACAACCCGAATCTCTATAAAGCGAGAGTGAACAGGTACCTTTCGGGCAAGCTCGTTCCATCGTAGATCTTATCCTGTCTTCAAATTAGGATTGAGATCTCTAGTAAGCCCATTTAAAGTAAACAGGTGTCACTTTCTTAAGCTATAGGTATTTAGTAGAGACTCATGCTCAATGTCATATTATATCCCAGACTCCACCGTTTTTTGTACACTATACCACTAGTCGAAGAGATTTTGGTCAAAGCTTACGATGAAAAAATGCAGTGGCGTCAAATTATTTTTTTACATATATATTTTATTAGTTTCAATTTATTTCTTCAGTGGTCACACCGGTGTTTTTCTCCGTAGTCAATAATTGTGTATTTAATAATCAGTATCGAATAAAATCTTATTATACCTCACCAACACAAAAACCTTTGCACATGATCTAACATTTCATGGCACATAACACAATACGATTTACCTTTGAACTATAGTTGATAACTAACAAAGAAAAGTGCTTTTTCAGATATATTTGTCGGCGCCAGCGATGGGTTAGCAACATCATCGCCAACATCGGAGTCTCTTGGTACAGAGTTCATGGCGTAGGTCTCAGGCGAATAAATCCACACGCGTATAAAATAACGAACTTGATTTATTATGAGATGCATGTAATTAAATAACAGTGGCTTTTAACTTCAGAAGTAAGTAAATCAACGGTCTCGTGTTAGTCCGCCTCGGTCGATCGCTCGAAAGTAAGTGGCGTCCAAAACCTCTACCATTAAAACGTGTACACGATTTCCCACCAACACGATTCCGTTCTCGCTAAGTCACTCGTTTCGTTAAGTCAGTCGTTTGACTCGTTCGTATCATTCGTGCGATTCAACGGCGTTCACTTCCTTCCGGTACAATTGATATTACGTATAGCTTATTATTAAAATCGCCGACACTGCCAGAACTGACATAACACGTCCTCGTGGTCTACTGCGTACCTGGCAACAAAAGAAATCTATGTGGAGTAATTTTCAACTCAGTCAACCTGACCACATGTTTAGTTTAGAAAAGTAGGTATCAAAAGATCTTATGAAAACAAAAAAATAAATCACACTAGAAAGAATGCCATACTCATAGTTTAAGTATCAAAATTATCTTTAATCACAAATTTCTAAAAATATCATCAATTCAGACATTAATGTACCAAGGGCGAACTAAGATAATTAGGTTCCTGTCCTTCTCACAGGATATGACTAAAGAGAAGGTATCAGTCCTTCTTACTGACACCAAAATTCAGAAGATCAGCCCTTCGCGCTGATCGAGTCATTAGCAATAAGTAATCCAGTTCTTCTCACTGGAAGCTAATGCTTCTTCAAAGTTAATATCAGTCCTTCTCACTGATACGCAAAAATGAGTTAGTCATACTTGGTACATTAATTAGATTTTGAAGACGTACCTTCGCCAGAGTTATTAACTTCCAAGTCTTCGCTAATTAAATCTAATTTAGATGGAATCTCAGCTTGTGGCATCTTTCTATTGCGATCATGGGCGTATTTGTAAGTTCTGTTGCCAGTCAAAGATTTCAAAGCGATCGCCTTCAAGTAACTCGATAACTCGAAACGGCCCTTTGAACTTGGGATCGAGCTTAACTTGATTGCGCTCTTCATTTTTTTATTAAAACTAAGTCACCAACATGGAATTTAACTAATTTAGCTTTATTTTTATCAAAACGTGATTTTTCGTAGTCCGCACTTATCTGAATATTCCGTACCGCGTGCTGTCTCACATCAGCAATATCAACTTCAATTTCGGTATCGTCAAATGTTAAAAGGTTAAGGGGTCTTGCGACACGACCTATCAAGAGTTCTAAGGGGCTACATTTAGTGACGCGATTAACTGTACAGTTTAATGCTAGTTGTACATCTTCTAGAGCATCTTGCCACGATCTGTCTGAAGTCTCAACTGACGTCAACATACCCTTCAACGTACCCATAACCCTTTCTACCTGCCCGTTGGCGCGGCTAGAACCCGTGGCAATGAGATGCAGAGCAATCCCGTATGAATCGCAAAACTCCTTAAAGTCTCTGCTCGTAAAACAACGCCCCTGATCGGCTATCACGCGACCTGGAGAACCAAAGAGAGAAATGCAAGATTTGAGAGCTTTGATTTCGTTGGGTGTATCAATTCACAAAGTGTGGAACATTAAAACGAATTTAGTAAATGCATCTTTGAAAACGATGACATATTCTTTGCGATCATTTTTCCCGCTCAGTTTACCGGTTATGTCCACATGCACAGTGTGCCATGGTACGCTCACCTTAGGAATTGGGTGAAGCTCAGCTTGCACCTTTCCAGAACTAGACTTCGATATTTTGCACGTAATGCAATTGTCAACAAATTTTCGCACATATTTTGACATATGATCGAACCAGTAGTGCTCATAAAGCTTATCGAGTGTCTTTTCCCAGCCTAGGTGCATAACAGCCTCATGGACATGATTAACCACAGACCAGCGGAATGCTCGTGGTACAATAGGTAAACAACGAGTACGGTGATTTCTCATGATCTTACGATATAGGATACCAGAACGAATTTCATAAGTCTTCATGTCATCGGGTGAAAATTGACCATCTTTAAATATTGAGACAAGGGACTGAATTTCGGAATCACGTAATTGTTCAGCTAAAAGCCAGTTTTCAGATAAATTAGTGAGATTAACACGTTTTTGTTCTACCATTTGTGAAACAACCATTTTGGGCACAGGAAGCGGATTGCGGGACAAGAAATCTACGTGATTCATGAGTTTACCAGGTCGGTAAGCGATTTCAAAATCAAATGCCTGAAGGAAGGCCCACCATCGGTGAACTCTAGGGGTCAAGTCAATTTTATTGTGGGACGATTTTAACGAATTGCAGTCAGTTACGACGGTAAAGTGACGACCCTGCAAATAATGTCGGAAGTGTTTTACAGCGTTTACCACCGCCAGAGTTTCTAACTCATACGAGTGGTACTTTGACTCGGCGTTCGTGGTTCGTTTGCTGAAATACTCGACTACATGCAGCTGGTTGTCAACCTTTTGAAACAAGATACCGCCATAACCGTCTGCACTCGCATCTGTATGCAGTTCGGTAGGAAGGTCAGGGTTGAAAATCATGAGTACCGGCTTACTAGTAATTACTGAAATTATTTGCTGCCTGATTTTCTCATGCTCAGCTTTCCAAACAAAATTTTTTGAGGAAATGAGAATATAGAGTGGCGTCATGATTTGAGAAAAACTAGAAACAAATTTTCTAAAATAAGAGGCAAGGCCAATAAATTGCCTAAGTTGGTGGGCGCTCTCGGGGGGTTGTAACTTGGCGAGGGCCTCCACATTGCGTGGATTTGGCCTAACTTCACCAGCAGTAATTTCATATCCTAAGAACTCGACTCGGCGCTTTAAGAATGAACACTTAGAAAGATTTAACGAGAATCCAGCTTTAGTGAGCGCGTCTAAAACCTCACGTAACCTCTCTAAACCCTCGATCTCGTCATGGGCTGGCACCAAAATATCGTCCATATACAGAACCGCATAAGAATATGCAAGGTGACCTAAGGCGTTAGATGCCGCACGCTGGAAAACACTAGGAGCGTTACGTAAACCGAAGGGCATGGCTAAATATTCGAACTGCCCATCAGGTGTAACGAAGGCAGTACGTTCTATACTGTCAGTATTGACAGGTATTTGATTAAAGCCACTAGCGCAATCAAGGCAGGTATAAAAATTGGCTCCAGAGAGCCTCGCAATCTGGTCAGATATCAACGGCAAAGGGAAGTGATCGGGAATTGTATTTCGATTTAGTTCGCGGTAGTCCACGCACATACGATCACTTCCATCACGCTTTTTAACCAATAGAATCGGGCTCGCAACTGGGACGAATAATACCTACACTTAGCAACTCTTGGATTTTATCGCGTACAATTTGTCTTTCATCCGGTGAAAGACGGTAGGGACGACGCTGGACAGTAAGATTCGGATCTATCAAACGAATATTCAACTCCCCGGTATTGACACGTTTTCTCGGAAGACCGTCGGCAAATGAATCGGAATATTCATTTAGTAACGAGATCAAAGTTTGTTTATTTTGCGTGGAAATATCAGAATCAATATTGTCAAAATCATTTTTCGAAGGTAGTTCACAAAAATTTACATCACATACTTTTGATACTCTTAACACAGAATTAGTCATTTTAACACACAGACCGAGTTTTAATATTTCACGCCCGATCATGATGCTTTGTTTCAGGGAGTTGTCAGGAACAACGTGAAAGAGAATTGACAAAGTATTGCCGTCAATAACAACATCACAACGTATTTGCTTTGTGCAGCAAACGTTTGAATTACCTATACCAGTTATATGAACCGCGCAATAAAAATGTGTACCAGAAAATTTCCTAACTAAACTTTGCTTAAGGAGAGAACACTCGGCACCAGAATCAAAACAAAATGAGTACGACTCACCATTATGTTCCAATTGGCCCAGTATACCTTGAATTTCGCAGGAGTCTACGCGACGTAGCTGTTGGCCGCTGCTTGTGCCCACACTACTACCAGTTGCTCCGTTCGCGCCACTGCTGGCATTGGAGCCGCGCCGCATGCTATTCTTCGGACAGTGCGTCGCGATGTGTCCCTTTTCTCCACAGGTAAAGCAGATGACACTTTTCTTCGTTACAGGATTCGCCGAAGCCGATGGAGCGGTAGTGGAGTTCTGCATCTTGTACTTTCTTTTGCGACAGTCAGTCATCTTGTGACCCACTTTCCTGCAGTAATTACATGTTTCAGGCGTAGAAAACTTAAAGCGCTTAGTGTCCGATGGCGATTCTCGGTCGTTCTTTCGTTTTAAAGTAGAAAATGACTTCATTTCTTATAACAACCTACTGCGAGTAGTAACCTCCGTCGTATATGCTAAATGATGCAATCGAGTGTCGAACTGAGAAGTATGGGCCTTCAGTCATGTTCTTCCATTTTGCAACAACTGTAGTCATCAATCTACTCGCATAAGCAGCCAAACATTCTCCTTCTTTTGGTCGACCGTTGTTAATACTTATGAGGGTAGCAGCAACTGTTTCAGCACTATCGTAGCGACTCAATAAAAGGTCCTTGAAAAATGGCCACGTCATGCCCGGATGGGCAATTTGTGATAGCCAAGTAGAGGCACTACCCTTGAGGGACTTACTGAGTGCATTATCAACGCTCCACCTTCCAGCGGTCTCTCTGCCATGCAGATGTCGACAGTTGAGCACTAAGCACGTGCGTCAGCGTCCAAATCCGGGTTGAACTCGGGTAGCGTAATAAGTGGTAAGAAGGCTTCATAGCTGAGATGAGTTGCATCATATTGCGCTGCTGAAGTTCGAACATCATTCGCCAGTGCTCTTCATTATTGTTCTGATTTTGTGGTGTTGAAGATGCCTGAGTGAATCCCAATTCTGATGTCGGCGCCAGCGATGGGTTAGCAACATCATCGCCAACATCGGAGGCTCTTGGTACAGAGTTCATGGCGTAGGTCTCAGGCGAATAAATCCACACGCGTATAAAATAACGAACTTGATTTATTATGAGATGCACGTAATTAAATAACAGTGGCTTTTAACTTCAGAAGTAAGTGAACCAACGGTCTCGTGTTAGTCCGCCTCGGTCGATCGCTCGAAAGTGGCGTCCAAAACCTCTATCATTATAACGTGCACACGATTTCCCGCCAACACGATTCCGTTCTCGCTCAGTCACTCGTTTGACTCGTTCGTATCATTCGTGCGACTCAACGGCGTTCACTTCCTTCCGGTACAATTGATATTACGTATAGCTTATTATTAAAATCGCCGACATATTTATATATATAGCCGAAGATTGTTAAAATAATATTGTTTAAGTATGTTTAATAAAAAGATTTCAGTTACAAGTATCTCTATAGAAAATGCGCTTCGATATCTATAAGCCTTATGCTTGTTAAGGTTGGACAAAATAATTACTCCCCACGGCTTTCGACTCAAAACTCATTCACGAACTATCCTTATTTGCAGTTAATGGAAGGAATCCGGCATTATTTGCTGTCTTCGGTCCGGTGTAAACAGTAAGTAGTGGCGGACAGTAGGTCCGGTAATCCACCGTTAATTAGCAGTTGACTGAGCGTGGGCCTGACACACAGCTGTACCGTTTATCAAACGCGATGGTTGCAAAAGAACGTTTAGTTTTACACCATAGGTACTACGAAATTTATTTAAGGTAAGTCCTGTTTTAGAAATCATAATAAAAAGGAAGATGTTGGAGTTTCCAGCGTAAAAATTATGTTTATCGAAAAATGACTTGGGCTTTCCTAATTTTGTTCAAAATGCTTTATATTTTCATAAAAAATTAATTTCATATTTACAATTTCGCATTGATATTATATTTTTATAACAAGAATAGTTTGTTGTTCTAACACATCAACGGTAAGATTTGTAATAAATTATCGAATATTCCAAAAGTCTATTGAAATATACTAAACAGTATTTTAATGCTTTTATTCGCGAATCTGGTGAAGCGGTGTAAATCTACTGTTGCATAGCTTTATTTAATTTTGTCAATCAACTGGGTCAAAATCACCAAGGTGGCTTCGGTTCGAAAACCATTTGTATTTTTTTACTTATTTATTTGTACCAGTTTTACTTTATTTTATCTAAACCCTTAGGACGCTTGCGCAATTATACGTATTCGATTCGTGTTCGATACGTGAAAACGCGAACGGGAAATTTACGTCCTACCGTTTGCGCACTTATCCGTATTCGATTCGTGTTTGAGACGGTTGTACGATAAACGTAAAGATGACAGGATTACTTCTTGTTTTTAAAACCCACTGGAATTTAGTACTCATTTGGTACTATTTGATACCAAACATTATAATTTTGGTACCTGCTTAGTTAAGACAAAATCCGGCTTTGATTATCAAAATGGCGGGATCATGCCCTAACATTAAAGTTATTAAGTTACTAACTACTATTTAATGTAACAAATTAAACCACAAATCAGTTCCTTCAGAAATTAAAAGCAGTTTGGGACACCGGCGGTTCGGTCCCGGCGCTTTCTTTTTGCGCCGGAACCGTTCCGTCACCGTGTCGAACGTGGAATTCGAATGGCGACAGCCACTTCCACCGGTGGAGTGTCCGGGGGACCATTCTGGGAGGCAGGAATGGACCGGGATCGGGAAATAGAGTCCCCAGCACCCGATCCAGCAGCCCTGTGTCCATAGTGGAGGTAGGGGGAGCGGAAGATTTAAAGTTCCCCTTCTCCATCCGGGACGGACGCCCCCACGGATCATCGTCCAGGAGCCGTATATTGCTCCCTGGACTGCTCCTTGGCTCTGCAGATTTCGTTCCGCAAGGATTTAGGTATACCTTAGATTATTTCATGGGTATGCGCCTATTGTCGGGAAAAGTCTCACAGAACCACAAAGAACCCAACTTCTTTGTAATAGATTAGCAATCTCTTTTCCAAATTAAGAGGTTGCCAGAGCAAACTTGCAGTGTGTTGCAGCTCCCTGTTGTAATGTAACGGGTTAACGTGCGCCGCATACACGCCAGCTTTTATCACGCTGTTACTGTCCGCCGCCGGCCTGTACCGCGAATTCATAATTACCTACAAATTATACGGCCAGATTAACATAGCGATGCAAAAGGTGTAACGCTTTTTTAATTACATGGGAAACATAATTTTGTAACGTTAATAGGATCTCCAACAATGTAGTTGAAGTGTTTTTAATAGTTATTAAGAATCGACATAGATTTCTAATAACAATTTACCCAAACACAAAAAAGGTGCCACAAAATAATAAAAAAATGCGCGATCTTGGTATTAAAAAACAATCTCGGATAAGGAAATTATTAAAATAATGCGAGAGGATACAGAAATAGCAATAAAGAATGTTGGTGTAATAGAGAATGGAATTGAATGGTACACTATGTATTATTTTATGTAAGGTCTATGATGAATGACTACGGTGGATGACTCAAAACTCCCAACGTCAGTTTTTGTAGGTTATAGACCATCAACCCCAGCGCGACACACTAGCCCTCGCGCTTGGCCTAGGTAGGGGTGCGCTCGTCGCGCTCGCCAGCGTAGTACGCGAGATGCTGACCGGCGCGACGGCGTGGGAGGCTATCGCCTCCTTCTGCGAGGATGTGATCTCGCAGAAGAAGGCAGCGGAGCGGGCGCGAGAGGTCGACCCTCTCGCCACACCGCTCTTATGCAGGCGGTTGGGTAGGAGGCGCACGTGCCTGGACGCGCGCCACCAACTCCCTTAAGCAAGCTGTGGATGAATTGGCCCGGCCGGCGGACAACCGGTTGGGACGTTGTTACGTTTCAATCCCTGGCCTGCCTGTCTGGGGGGTCGTATTATGGCACTTGGCGACCCTTCTGTAGAGTAGCCCCGGCGCTTGGGTCAGCGATGCTGGCTCACCGTCGGGCCTGTCTCCAGAGGGCGCACTCGGGGAATGGCAAGCGCCGATCCCGATCTTGCCTCTATGGGGGTAAAATATGATGGAGGGTGGTTTAGCCAGGTATGGGGTTTACACCCGAGTCCAATGGCATATCCTCGGGGCGGCCTTGTCAGCTTTTCAGTCCCTTGTTGAATCGTAAAGAGATTCCCCCTTCCCAAAAAAAAAAGGTTATACACAGTCAATTATGCCGCTTGACGACGAGCGTTGTCGTGAAGGAGCAGCGGGGATGAGTGATTAATCAAGTCTGGCCAGAGATTTGCGAGCTTCTCCATCATCGTGTCTCACTCCTCACACTATACATCTACAGTATTGCTTGTGCCATTTGAAAGTAGTGGGAAGAAACTGTGATAAATTGCAGTGACCATCATTTTTCTAGAGGTAAGTTTTCGTTTAGGGTATTTGTCTAGGTGCTAAGCCAGGGTTTACCTAACGTGATGATGACCGCTTATGATTGCCTAAAAGAATCCATTTTACATCGCAAGTGACAATACAATTCAAAATTCCCTCGTTTTTGTGTCTGTTAAGCAATGCAAGGCATACCTGAACGCATTCGTCGTGCTGGGGACCGTTCAGTTCGTGTGCACCCACTTATCAAGCTTTTGTAACTTGCTAATTTGTGACGCAAGCAAGTAGATCGATATTGTTTTGATTAGTTTAGATCGATATTGATCGATATTGTTTTGTTTTGATTTGATTAACATCGAACGCTGCTACTAACTCGTATGGTAGATTGAGAATTGTCAGCTTCCACTTTCGTCTTAATCATTGTTGTCAGCCATACATAAATTACATTTTAAATTGTGTATTAGTACAAAATAGAAATGGCACTTTTATATTAGTATACTATTTTACTATTTATTAAAACTGTTTCTGCTGGAATTTGTATCATTGATTACAACCAAAAAGTCTCAACAAGTAAACAATTGTAGTTAAGTAACTGGTCAGGGATAGTACCTCGACTTGATAGATAACCGTAGTCAACGTTGTTTCTGCAGAAATATGAATACTGATAAAGTAAAACGGAGAATTTTAAACTTAACTAGTAGACAAGTTTCTAAATTTTCTAGTGTATAAAATGGAACATTATCTATCCATAGCTATCTTTCTTAATATGTATTTGTTATTAGATTAACGTGTCTAATAAGTCTTAACTTAAAAAGTCCCAAATACTTACAATTTTAATAGGTCTTTCTCACTTAAAACTTTTAGCAAAACCTGTTTAATATATCGTAGTAAAAAAATATTACTCTAGAAAATATATCTGAGAATATCCATGTCCTCAAAACAATTCTAATCAAAATTTCTCGTTAAAAAATGCCAAAGACACCCATCAAAAACAGCTTCCAAAAGAAATGATTATCAAGGAATTTACTCGTTACACTTAAGGGGGCACAGTTAGTCCACTAGCGCCGCCATCATAATTTTTATTAATTATGATGAATTAAAGACGTTTCTACAAGAAATAGTACAGTCAGGAACTCAGGCCCCTCTTTGCCATTGGGCACAATGGGCACGTGCCCAGGGCCCCGCGATGGACTGGGGCCCCCTACTCGATTACCAAGCGACAATCGATAGTTACTCTATTTTCGCATTATACATACTATATAATTACTTACTACTCAAAACAAAATAAGAGCCACCTGTAAAATTGTATGATAAACACAAATATACAAACTAACATTAGGTACTCAGTTCGTTTTTGACGACAAATAAATTAAGTGCGTACCTAATATTAATAAGCAATAAGATTCTATTGAAAATCAATAAAAGTAATAGGTGGCTCTTTTGAAGACATATATGTTACTGGTAAAAGTCCGTATATTGGTCCTAAATCTTAGGTTTTGCCAGTAAAGAACATTGGCCACTTTGGCCCTGATGATTTTTAGAAATGAAACTTATTTTAAAATCAATGGGTTTTATAGTGTATCTGTTACTGTAAGCGCCCGTATATCAGTAAATCTTGGGTACATTAGTAAATGTTAAGATTTTAAAAAGAATATAATTAATTGTAATTACTTTTATTTATTTTTTAGTAACTTATAAAACATAATTTTAAAACACCTTTAAAAAACAAAACAAATCGAAAACGAAAATTATTTTCTTACAAATGCCTACGTTGGCCTGTGGTAACTAAATCATTATTTATCTTATTATTTGGTATTTTATAAATTAATTAAAATATTTGACAAATCTAGAAAGTCCCGCGTTTTATGCGTCTTAAGAGAAAACACTAAGGTCAGGATAATTCAAAAATAGGATTTTTTAAAATGCAAGTATTGCTGTCGTGCTGTGTCCTCAAACAAACGAGCGCGATAGAGACAACTGAAAATTACACAAAATAGATGTTTCGTAGTCCCCTGTTTTCTCCTCTAAAACTTGAATGATTTAATTACTTTTTGCATTAAAGGAAAGATTTTGGTTATGTTTCTGTGTTTCATCTTTTTTCATATAATCTCTGTTTGCTGGACGTTTGAATACAGCAGAAAATTGGCCAATTTTTAGGTAATTTCAAGAATTAAGTAAATCGCCTTTAATAATTAATGTAATAAAAAAAGGAGAACGTAACATGTCCATAACTTTTTTTGTAAAAATAGAGCATCCATTGCCACTATCGAGGAAGGAAACAGGGGACTAAGTTTGTATGGCCGATTTCCTCTTAAGAATATTTTCAATATTGACCGCGTCTTGGTGGTAAGTTTGTAACGTGGTGAGCAGCAGGTGACACAGTGGGTATGTAGGGCCAGATAAATTAAGCACCAGGATTGTGTCACTGTTATATATATTCTTCGTTACAATTAGTAGAAATAAAAAGGAAAAGGCACTACATAAGTGCCTTGAATGTTATTGAATAGAACATGTCGACTGCATTATTTAGTTTTATTAACAATTTTTAGTTAAGTATTATTTTAATAATATTTATATTAAATTAAATTGTGGCATCGCGACTTTTATGCGCCTTGATGCCCGCAATTGAGTGACGGGAAAACATAATGTCATTGAGACAAAAACATTAAGTTTAAAGGCTTTTACAGTAACATAATTATACACAAAACACGTTGATTATGCCTATAAAATTTAAGGGTTTCCCTCAATTTTTATGGAATCCCATCGTCAGATCCTAACTTTGGTTACCTGGGACCACCCCAGGAATACTCTATCGAATACAAGCAGAATTTTGAAAATCGGCCCACAATTGGCGGCGTCATCGCGCCATACACAAAAAAAAAACAACATACGGGTCGAATTGATAACCTCCTCCTTTTTTGAAGACGGTTAAATAGTGCTATAATATGGTCATAGGGGGCCCATTATCCTAATGTGCCCAGGGCCTCTAGTAGGTGAAAGACGGCCCTGCAGGAACTCAATATAGATACTTCAGATTTATATTTACGTATTTTGTACACATTAACCGTATAGAATAGTTGAAATCATAATTATTGCTTAAAGTGGCCACTTTTAGCAATAATTCCGATTATGATTATTCATATACTTTTAATCTATGCCTGAATAGCTCTCAAAAATCTAAAATATCTAATTGATAATATTGATGTTTCATATCTTCAAATAAGTTACTAGTTTCTTTAAAATAAATTTATTTTGATTTATTCACTCAATTTCAATAATGTACCGTGCCCGTAATCCAGTAGAAACGCATTTCTCAATGTCGTTGTCGTTACTCAGCCTCTTCAATTTTTTCTACCCGCTGCGGTACACACCTTGACCAAAAGCATAATACTCGTAAACACGACCTTGTTGCAAAACGATACCTAGGGCATAACTTCACATGCGTAAGAAAACAATAAAATTTTTGCATTTTTAAAAAAAATTCTTTGCATTCTGTATCTGTGTAATATAATATTCTATGTATTTTTTAAACACAAACAGAACATTTTTACAATTTAAAGATAAAAGAATAATCATATGTTTTCTGAAATAATTTACTTCCGTGTTAAAATAATCAACTGTCTACTTACTCTAGGTTGATCTGGTTGTTCTAGTTACCGTACCGCTAATCCACCACTAATTAGTGGCCAGAAGATTATTGGAGTTGAAACAGCAAAGCCCAATGCAATTACTGCGACAATGGATTAGCTCACGATTAAATGTAGGTATAAAGTTCATTGAATGGGATTTAGATATTTTTAAGAAATTATTTGTGGCTCTTGTAAGTGTATAGAATTATCTGTTTGTATTGATTATATATACTTTATAATAAAAAAACAACGGTTATATTTTCATTTTCGGAAGACTACTCTTTGAATTAATAATAACGAACAAAAAAGTGCTATACTTGCCAAAACCAAAGTTAGAAAGAATCAATGACACGATCGAAAAGTAATATTTCAAACGTATTACTTGCCACAGAAAAGAAAACCTACTATTAGAAGACAATGTAACCTTAAGCAAAGTCGTCGTTGAGATGAAAGAAACACATTGAAATTCTTAAGGGGAAATATTACTTTGCAATCGCGAAATTCTTCGCAGAAACAACTCGCGGGGAGGTAACGTTCATTTCGATAAAAGACGAGCAATATTCCGTGCACAAAGGAAAGCAGCCGATATATTCAATGCAGTGACACAAGAAATGCCGGCACAAAGCGGTAACAAAGCTCATATGAGAGTTACATCGTCGTATTGAGCCGCCGCGCCGCCCGCTCGCGGAGTCGACTGTTCAAAACTATTTATTATTACAACTTTTAAACTGTTGATTTCTTGAGAAATTGCGGAATAGATGGAATTATGACAACGGTCGATATATTGCGATTTAGGCTTGGTGGCGCAAAGGTGATACTTACAATCTTTAAAGCAAAGCAAATTTCGCATAGTCACCTCCCAAATGGGTAAGTAACCTAATTTACAAATACTTTTCGCTTATCTAGATTTTTAATACGACTGTTTAGTTGATAATGGATAATTTGGACTATTATGTAGTATTTTTTTACTACGTTGATTTAGAAACCCACATTCATCCACGTTAGTAAAAAAATCGTCCATATGACACATAAACTTTCTATGAAATTATTTCAAAATAATGTTGTGTTTATTTTCCCATAAATTTAACATATTCCAACAAAATGCAAAGAGACATATTACAGTATACTGATTTGTATTGAGCTTTATTGAGCATTATGTGAAGCATTTCAACACATCAATGAAACAATAGTATCAATTTACTGAACTGGATATGGGAATAAATTAATTTATTTGTTGAATCGTATAAATTCTGTCTATTTTGCAGTCAGTACGTGGTTGATTTATATGATTATACAATTATGTTTTTTCTATTTGGGAATTAGCAACGAGATTTTTCAACAACAAGTTATCAAATTCGAGTGTTTTTTAAAGTTATCTAATTCAGTTTGTGGTGTCATAAAAAGAGATAAAGATTTACTTGACGTTTTGCTTCGAGAAAGAAATATTGTTGATGGAGGGATATTTTTTTCACATTAAATGGTATATGTCCTAACAAATCTCTGATGCTAATTAGTTCGGAATCGGAATAGTTCAGGAGTTTGTCAAATTATTCAGGAGATGTATATACGCATGCGTCTGTTTTACGCGCCACCCCCTAAGCCTTACGACCGCCTCCCTAACTAAGACTTACCTGAAATTTGAACTCTCTGATCCTCAACATAGAGATCTTCGTTTTGGAGACTCATCATGTGACGAAAATTTAGAGGCCTTCGTCATCTTCAGTTGTAAAGCCGTCATTATGTTCGTGTAGGAAGAATTAGATTTTGGTAACGTATTCGCAGATTCCTCACTCCACCGAACAAGCAATGTTCATTATTAAAGCAGATTAAAAATGAATCTTAACGGTACAGAAGTAGGGTAGAATTTTATTTGTGCGATGGCAGTCCGTACCTAGCTGAGCAAAGCTAAGAATAAAGTCCTCAGTCGGCTACGAGCCTCGTAGACGAGCGGACGGGACGTGCCTCTCAGTTGGCCGGCGGCGATACGCGTTTCAACTTATTTCGTAGCAACTCTCGTAGCGTTAAGAGTAGAAACTTTGTAGTGCCAGTTTTAATAAAAAAAAGTAATGAAATAACTTAATTTAACTAAATTTATTCAAAAAATATAAGATGTTTATGAATACGTTTCACAATGATAGAAATACGTTTATTTGATTATTTTTATAAAATTATTTTGTTTTTCCTATTTATTATTGTTGTCACTTATTGATTTAAATAAGAATATGGTTAAAGGACCTTTGCGTGGATAGTTATAATTTTGTTTTTATCAATTTCTTTAAGCAAGCAAGCTTAAAGCAAGCAAAGAAGGTTGATTTTATTTTTATTTTGTGAGAAATCATTTCAGTGTAATTCTTCGGCCGGCAAAGAAATTAAATTGTGTTTCTGAATCTTGTAAATAAATAAAGAGCAAATGTAAATCGTAGTTAGCGTAGCCGAGGTGCAGGCGGGGGAGTGCCGGGCGATCCAGGCATATTTGCCGTTTCGCCGACATTCCCCAGTTAATTAAAGCCCATTTGTACACTGTCTTGCTAAATATAATTTATGAAATGAGAAAACGTTTGCGAAATATTTGACATAAATAATTCAGAGCCGTGGTGATTTGTTTCTTCGTAATTTTCGTTGTGGAATGTGAATTTAATTACATTCCGTTTTTCCTGTGGTTGTGGACAGTTGAAGCTGGCCCGCATATATGTCTATTTGGCACAGCATGGAAGTTTTTATAAATCATGTGTATATAGGCTGAGCACGTATTGATAAACAAGTGCCTCCTCCTTGTCGATTCCAAATAAGCCCGCCTCGAGACAGGCCCCGCCTACTGGAGGTAAATATTCTTATGTAAACACTCTTATATACTTGCCGTTACACAGACCTTTTTATCAACCATGAACACGTTCATGTGAAAGTTAAAGTCACATAAGACATTCAGATGACACGACTTTATTCTCTATACTTCATACTCATATTAACGTAAAGTTTTCATGGTGCTGCTCAGACACATTCATTCATATAACTTGAAGCCTTAAACATTAATAGTTACTATGTTGCTTCGAGCTAGTCTCATAATCGCGACTTAGATTGTTGGATATTATCATAGTCCAGTATTCGATTCCAGGAAAACGACTTTATTTTGCAACTTAAAATTGACCCCGAGAAATTAAGCATTAGAAAAACGGGGCACTGCAGCTCGTCGTAATTTAATCTTGGAAGCGACTGGACAAAAAGGTTTAGCTCTACAGGACAATGTTAACAAACAAAATCAACAGACCGGACAAAACTTTCTCGCAGCTAAGGAGTCGAAACTGTGTGCACAGTGTCGGAGAGAACACTAACAAGCAGACCGCCCAAAGTTACTGAAGGCACTGAAAATTATTCTACCGGACAGTATCTAAGCAGACAGTTTGATGCCATCGCCAACCAACGACTCAGTTTAACCATAACAAGCATATTAAATGTAGACAGCTACCTAAGATCAGATAAAACATGTGACCAACTAGTAGAAGTGAACGTAATTAATTAAAGATAATATTTAAAATAAATCATCAAAATGATCGACACAAACTCACTGGGGAGGACTCACCAGGCTCCGGCTGCAAGAAACCACATCGTTTATACGGACCACAAAGGAAGAAAGTGAGTATTACAGTTCATTTTTTTCATTTTAACCCTTAAGTATGGACGTCATTTTTTCATAACACTATCCTGGACGTGTAGTCTCACAGGCTCCTATATTAATTAGTGTTTTTTTAACAAAATTATTTTAAATAGCTTGAATACCATATTTAACTTAAAGTATGGTTTAGTTATAGTAAAAATACGTGAATATATAAGCCACTTTTTTATAATATTTCTAGAAACATTCAAAATTAAAATATAATGGCACATTTTGGGTAATTTTAAGTACAACTACGTTTTCAGCCGTAAAATCAACTAGAAATTATAAAAAAACTAATATTTACCATACTCTCTTTTATTTTTTTTTACTATTCCAACATAATTAAGTCAAAGTTTACAAGAAAATCTAAAAAGAGAACAAAGCTGCTTACAAATATTTTTATAACATAACTATGGACGTGTAGCCTGACAGGCTCCAAAAGATTTTTAGATAAGTATTACTCACGTATTTTTCATTGAATGACGTAATTTCCTCCTTCGCTGGTCGTTTTGATATTAAAACTGAAGCTACTGAGCTACTCAAGTGTGGGGAGCGGGGGGAAGTACACAAAACATAGAAACTAACATTCACCCGGAGCCTGTGAGGCTACACGTCCATACTTAAAGGTTAAAATGACGAGTAAGATACATGTAGTCATTTGAAAAGGGGAATAACTTCTAACTGATAGAAGACGAATTGTTGAAATAAAGAGCATTTTGCAGAACGATTCATTTATACATTTATCAAAAATACTTCATGGGTGAAGACCCCACAGTTGAAACAAAAAAATAATTAAATGGGCGAAATACCCCCACATTATTTAATGCTTTAAAAGTATATTAACCTTTTAACTTATTAAATGAGACACGAAAACATAAAATATGAATGTAAAAATAGACATGGTTAAATTTAAAGGATGATTGCAAAAACGCATATGATTTTAGTATATTCTCTCCAATCCTTTTTTTCCACGCTCTCTTGTGTAGAGCTTAAGAAGAAGGAACAGTGATAAACTGTATCACTCGTCAGTGTGTTTTGTAACTTAAGAATAGAATTAATTATTAAAATCTTCTAAGTCACGACACATTACATAGGTTGACAAAAAGCTCTCATATTCTTTTTACACGCTAAACAGTGATACCATGTAAAACATTAAGTGAAGAAATACCACTTCAAAAAAAAAACAAATGATAATTGGTGCTACTATTTCTAACTCAGAAAAAAAGTATCAATATCGCCATAGTACTTTAGTTGTATAAAAAAGTTATTTAAGTTATGTATAACAAAATAACACAGATGTGTAGTTACCGAAAATCTACTACATGATATTAAGTAATTGTTGCTACTTTTTTCTTGTAAAACGAAACTGTATTTCATACATTTAACATGTAAGAAAATGATCAATATTTAATATAATTCAATATAATAATATATTTGCATAAAACCGAATTTTATTCATCGATTTTAGCTTTTGAATTCCACATCCTCGTAAGATCGCGCTTAAGTTTCATTACCATCTATTGAAGGTTCAGGAATGGTTTGGGCATAAAATTAAATACAAAATCTGCATTTTTATTTATATAGATAACAACTAGTAACACTTATAACACTTGTGGTATATTAAAACACGTAAACTAATTAACTTGATCACAATCATTAGATATATTGCACATATTATGTAGTTCGTTTTACAAAGCTAATGAAACACCAGTTAGTGTTACTAGTTCAACGTTATCAAAAACAATTATTCGAGAACGTTTTGATTGCGGAGAATTATATCCGTCGGGCAAATTCAAAACCTTAAACCCAAACAAATGAGTCCTATTATTACTCTCAATTTAGTCTAACAAGCAACTTAGAGTCAAAGGTTCGACGAAGCGGCAGCTAAATGGGCACGAATTTTGTAATCTTCATTAATTTTCAACGGAAAGTTCATTTAGTACTTCTCGATGTTGCTTTTATTGATATTATTTCCGTTTCGTTATGAACAAATACGATATAAAGATGTGTTAAGAATTTGATACTATTGTTGTGTACGGGTGATTTGTATTTAAAAAATCAATATCAAAATTATTACAAAACACGCTTCTAATGAGTAACAAAACAACGTAAACGATCTATTAAATCTTGTAAGATACTTATAACACTTTACGAATCTTCGCGTTGGTTTATTCGACTTTTGGTATATACATAATATAAAAGCATAGTATGCTAGTAATGTATGTACACATATACAGAAATGTGTTTTTAATTAATCGGCACTATTTATAACATTCCTCATCCTATCCCTAAGCATATAATACTTAGTACCTATAATCTACTATCATGCTTATTAAGTTTCTGGATGAGTAAAATATACGACCAATAATGACACACCTACACAGAGATCGACGTAGCATAAAAGTTTCGAGTTTATAATGAAATGCGCACCCTAAGTGTACGCTATACATACTATAGCGAGACGGAAAAGTACGGTTCACAAGACATCGGACTTGCATTTCGAGGACAACTACACATTCGTGTCGCCATAAAAGTTCCGAATAAATTTCGTCTACACTGTAAAAGAAAAGTAAGCGGACAGTTATAATAAAGAAATTTGAATAGAAATAGTCCCAGGGCGTTGTAGGCGGGCGGCGGGTCGCCGAGAGCGAATGTGCGCGGAAGGACAGCCGAGTTAGTTGCACAGTTTCCGTTAGTCACATTTTCGCAACAAGGTATTCACATTTCGAGGACTGGAAAGTTGGCGTTATCGCGTTTAAAATAGAACGGCAAACACATCTAGCTTTGTGATGCAAAATGGACACGAGAAGCAGACAAACTGTTTCGTCTATGCATTTTATTTTGGCCCGGCCGCCACAACTAACTCGGCTTTAAGTGTTTCAAAGAGGATTATGATGTTATGATTGTTGTACGACTATGCTGTTTCACGGAACTCTGGTTTAAGAGGTTAATTTAGTTGCGTTTTTGCACTGGTTTTTTTTTTGAGAGTCCGTGTATAATAATTCTTGTTAGATATATAGTTTTATAATTATAAGATTTTATCACTTTCTATAATTTGTCAGTTTCCTAATGTACTAGTTTCCTTACGATTTTTGTTCGACGAATGTTTTGTAAAAGTGGTTAATTAAGTCGCGTTTTCACACGGGTATTATTCAAAAGTCCATATGTATTGCATTTCTTGATATATAAAAAGCTTTCATCAATTTTGTATGTTGCCAGTTTTCTTATACATCGTCAGTTACGTTACTGTCAGTCGGTGCTCAGTTTTATACTTTGCGAGTTTTGTCTTAACCTAACAAATACCCTGCTTTAGTTATTGTTCTGAGCAAATACCTTAGAATCATTGACGTATCTTAGAACTACTAAATATTCACCTGTTTATCAGTTTTCTTTTTTCGATAGCTAGGTTGTCATATCTGGTCAATATCTCTTTTCTTTAGAAACATTTAAAAATAAACAAAAAATAACTCTTATTTTTATCAAAAAAAAACTAATAAAAAGTTAAATTGACCCACTAAAAATCTGACTAATCATTCTCAGTAAAACTGACGAATAAGAAAAATTGTGGGGTTGTATAATTAGTTATACGATATAACAAAAAAATCTTATTATGATTAGCACAAAACTACTAATAATATTATATTCATTTTAATAAAAGATATATTTTTACGATTATACAAAGCACACCAGAAACCGAATAAAATTCTTTTGGTGAGACAGGGCAGTCACTAGTAAATGATATGTACCCTGATATGTACGCCTTCATTATAGTAGCAGAAGCTTCTATAATGAAGGCGTTTTATCACCGAACAGTGATATAATAGGCCTATAATAGTAATCATTGTGACTGCGTGTACTATAAAGGTTTTTAACATAGCGTTTTTATTCTATAAGATTAAAGAACATTTAGGTTCTATAACTGAGCTCTTAGAACGCTTTCAGGACCATACAAAAGAATCTTTAAAGTGTTGAATTTTAATAGATTAGAAAAAGTGATTATAGTACTATTTAGTACTAAAGACGACCCATCTAACACATTAATGTATTTATTTGGCACTAATAATGTGTAAAAATAACTTTTACAGTACTAGTATTGTAACAATATCGAAAACACAGTATGATTCTGCAATATACAAGAACCTTGCCCAACCATTACGTAATGTTTTAGCTTCTTAAAAGCTCCCTTAACATCGCTATGGGCTAGTTCTTTAAAAGTCATAAAAACTCTTCTATAGTATTATATAGTACCAAAGCGACTCCTGGTTCAGTTGCTAAATAATTTAAAGTGAAAATGGCTGCTGTTTTCTGCCGTGATTGCACATTAACAGCACGACTGAAGCGAATTTGTACTATAGCAGCCATAGTCGGGACAAGTCCTTATTTTATTTATTTAAATTTAATTAAAACACGAAAATTATGAGGGCGCATTGTCAAAATTAAAATCAGCATAATGATTTTATCGACACAATTATTTTCGCAAGTGCACTGACACGACAGAGTCAGAGACGGTCCTTGAATATTTTGTAGTATGTCATTTTTACTAAAAGTTATGTTAAGCAACAATGACGAATAACATAAAGCATCATAATTAAAGTTAAGTATATTTGTTTTCTTGAGGAACATTAAATGGAGTGATAAAAATGATCACTGGAATTATTTATGGTGCAAAATAGCACTATAAGTATGTGTTGGTTACTTTTAAAGCTTTGTGACATAAGCGTTGCAGGGAGCACTATTGTAGTAGTAAAAAGCGTTTCTTGACACTTTACCATTTCAACTACAGAGCTAATTTATCACCATGAGAGCCTCTATGTAATGTTTATAGATTAAATCAGTGATAAAACTAGGGCCTTTTCGGGGTTCTGTAAAAGTTTACAAGACCATTATAGTGCTAATCACAAACACCAATTAGAGGCTCCAAAATGTTCTCAGGACCTTTATAGTATCAAATTTTGCTACTTGGGCAGTTCTTTAAATATTATTTCGTTTTTGTCAAATCTAGTTACAACTCATTGATTTTTGGGATGAAAATATTATCAAAAGAAGAAGACAAGATTCACATAGGTACTGTTACTGGGAGCCGCGGAGTATTGGAGCGAAAAAAGAACGTTTGTAGTTCCTACACCGTCAAGAAACTAACTTAGATACTTCGACTATGGGATGACCCCAGTAATAAAATGGATTGTAATGGATGTTAACAGGACGAATTAATGTTCTCACGACATTACCAGAAATAATCTCAATTATAAACAAGGCAGACGAAAGGAAGTATATAGAAAATTTCGCCCCGGTATCATTTGATTACAATAATTCTCAAGAACCGGAAATTTCACTTGGAATATATAAATTTCAGCGCATTCCGTATTCTGACGGAATTTATCACGTGCGAAACTGTGCTCGATAAGAACATTATAAGTACGGGTAAATGTACAAATTGATTTATTGAAGTTGAGTGGGTTCCAGAGTTGCGTCTGAGTATTTGCAGTCCTTTGCGTTACACAGATAAAGTGGAAATAAAAAAGAAACTTCACAAACAGAAATCCCCTTGTCGCAAGATTTACGAGGCGACGCACCTCCGGCGCAAATAAGTTATATGTAAATTTTATGTGCCGTTGAGATACTGTGCCTTAATACAAGTAAACTTGTGGTTTCACCAAGATATTCAAAATTATATCTGTATAGAGGACATTGCAAAATAATTGATTCCATTTTGTGAAGGAATCATTGGTTATACGGAAACGTTTCACACTAGGCTGACTTCTTTTCTGCCTCGAGGCAGCAAGTGTTGGGCATAAAATTAGTTATTTACTGTAGTTCTGTTTATTTTTTAATCAACTTCAAAAAAGGAGGAGGTTCTTAATTCGATGCGTATGTTTTTTTTGTATGTATGTTATACGCGATTACAACGCCAATTGTAGACCGATTTTCAAAATTATTTTTGTTTTCGATAGAGTGAACTCCAAGGGTGGTTCCATGGTCACCAAAGTTAGGATCTGATGATGGGATCCCAAGAAAATCGAACCCTTAAATTTTAAGGTGTGTCCAACTTGTTTTGTATATATGTTACGCGATTACTTCGCCAATACTGGATCGATTTTCAAAATTCTTTTTGTATTCGATAGACTATACTCCTTGGGTGGTCCCAAGATCACCAAAGTCAGGATCTAATCATGGGATCCCATGAAAATCGAAAAAAGATTGCATTCACTAAAAAACATTTTACAAAAAATTAAAACCGACTTCAAAAACACTGAAAACTTAAAAATAATATAAGAATAGGTACAGACATCACACTTCTATATTGAAGTCAAATTTTAAAACTTTCTAGGAGATCATCGTTTGGCACCGACTTCAATATAGAAGTGTGATGTTGTCTGTACCTATTCTTATATTATTTTTAACTTTTCAGTGTTTTTGAAGTCGGTTTTTATTTTTTATAAAATATTTTTTTTGTTTTTGTTTATATGTCAAAAAATTTAAAAAAGAATAAAATCAATAAGAAAAATTCTCGTCTCGGGCGGGATTTGAACCCCCGTCTCCAACATACCGTGTTGACGCCTAGCCTCTCGCCCACCGAGCTCTTACCAGCCCTGACTGACAAAATCTTTAACCTATTGCTCTCTCTTGAACTTTGTTAAGTCAAAGTATATTTTTTATACTATTAAGTTGGTAAGCAAGCAAACTGCCCACCAGTGGTGGTCAGTGGTAACAGTCACCTATAATACATGTGGCTCCACACCACACAACCACAGTGTACTTTGCCAACTTGTGACACCAGATGTAAAGTAGGGTACCTAGTAATTTTACTGCCATATCTTACCCTTCAAACTGGAACACAGCTATGCGAGCATTGCTGCTTTGCGGCAGAAATAGGTAAGACGGGGGTACCCAAGCAGACGACCCCGGTACAGAGTCTCACTATTAATAACTACGTATCTACATCCAATTTAGAAATCTTAAAAGATTCGAGATGAGCTCAGCGGCCGAGAACCTAGGCATTAACACGGTATGTTGGAGACGCGGGTTCAAATCCCGCCCGAGGCGAGATTTTTTCTGAATTGATTTTATTCACTTTTCAATCTATTTAGCATTTTTAAGGATATTGTAAAGTTAGGAACATAGATGAGTTTCTACGGAACCCTCAGTGATCGAGGCCAACTCGCACTTTGCCTGTTTTTTTTATACCACAAAGGTGGCAAACAAGCATATGGTGTTGGTCACCTGATGGTAAGCATTCACCATCGCCTATAGACACTTGCAACACCAGTGGCATACCTCTTCACGCCTGTTTAAGTTCAAGTTCATTTATTGGTAGCTCAATATCTCTCTTCACTCAAAACAATAATATCATAGCATAGAAAAAAAAACATGAAAAATTTATAAATTGTTTCAACCGAAACATTAATTCAGTCATATTTTGTCATAATTATGATTCTTACGACTAGCACATGAATTCGTCAATCCTCGTACTCTTGTTCAACAAGCCATTTCTTTAGTTTATGTTTAAAGGACCGCGTCGTCTCAGCACTTGTGATTGCATTCGCCAGGCGGTTATAGACTGACACATGAATTAACTTGGAGGTTTTCGTAAGACGTCCAGGTACAATTTCGTTTTTCTCTAAATATCATGTAGTTGTGGCTATGACCTTCAATATTCGCCAAGGTAATTCGCGCATATAAAAGAACCCCATCCTGTAGTCCTTATTAAAAATCTCAGAAGCTCATTCGAGTCGCGGTACAATTTACATTAAAATGAGAAAATGTCTCGAAAACCGTACCGCACGTGACCATTTTGGTTCTAGGGTGTGATGATAGACTTACCGATAGCGAGCGGTGCTTTTTAGCATCATATCGGTAAAACATGCACGATGAGGCAGTCTTTTTTCAGACTTAAAGGTTTGATATCGTCTGTTATACTGACAATTCGCACAGCACATCTCTGGACTGCGCTAAAAGGTCCCGAGCTAGTACTTTGGTGCTCCTGCCCACAGATGACAGCAGTAGGTACTCCATGTGGCTGTACTTAGGATTTATGGAATACAAGTCCTTTGGCGAGTGTAAAGTACAGCTTTGATCTGTTAAGTACACTAAGCTTTTTGGAAGTCACTTGGACCTTATTTTCCAGTTAACCCGAGACTGGATGCCACTCGAGATGTCGACACTAAGGATCCCAATGCTATTAGATATTTTGAGGGGTGTGTTAGGGAACTGCGGAGCTACAGTGAATGGAGTTTTTTTACGGTGAACGCGCAAACTTGTGTCTTGGACGAATTCAATGGCATCTGCATATAAATGAATTCCGTCAATTGACATTAAATCATTTTTTTTTAAAAACGTTGCCCCACACTAGGATTTTTCTCCTGTGTCGTGGGTACAGTTACAAACATAGAATCTCACATGCACATACGCCCAGACCGGAACAAATTTCTGTAGGCCATACAAAATATTTGTCCCGTACGGGAATCGAACCCGCGACTCGTTGCGCAGTAGGCGATCACTCAACCTCTGCGCTAACCGTGTCGTCATTGAATTGCAGCAAAGACAGCCTTGGAGGCAGCACCGAAACTTGCCGGACGCCAGCACCAATAGACAATATGGGCATGCTATCAATACACGTGCCATCAACAATAGATCTCATACGCCTACTAGATAGGAAGCTATAGCGGCCCATTTGTACAATACTCCAGGTAGTCCGCATGCCGGGAGTTTTATAAGTAGACCTCTGTACTAGACCCGACCGAACGCCTTCACTATATCCGGGCCAACAGCTAATTCCTCCCCTTGTCCCTCAATCGCAAGTGCCCTCCTTTGTGTGAGCTAGAAGATCACCAGTCGCACGGCCACGGCGGAAATCGTATTGACAATAGCTCATCAGATGCATTCGAAAAAATAATTATGAGATCAATACCAATGTTTGCTATATCCGATCCATTAGTAATAGATAGTACTGTTATGTTTCTGTAGTTCCACAACTTCGATTAGAGGTTTTAGTTAACATATTGTCTTCAATAACGCACCTCCTGGCCCGATAAAGGTTAATGATGAAAAAGTTGGAACCACATTAGCGATCAATTTCGAACTAATACAAATTGAATGAAACTTTTAGTAAACTAACAATTTGCTTTATGAAATCTGAATGAACAAAATCCTTCTGGTGGTGGGTTTCCCTTTGATTATAATTATGAGGAGTCACGCGAACAGTGTTTTAGGCTTTTTGATTTTCTAAATACAATTTCTTTGGTAAGTTACGATGATACAGAATAAAATATGATCAAATAATGCAAAAGTTTGTTGTCGGGTGTAATGTAAAAAAAGCTGTACACCTTTACTTTTTTGTTAAAGTCAAATGTTACCTCTTTAACTGTTGTCGGTGGAGCACTAGCCACTCTTACCAGCATTATGCCTTTTAAGCTTTCAGATATGAAACGAGGCCTATTTCCTCCATCACTTTTTTCTCACTTTATTTAATTACTTTTAATAAAGTGTTATAAGATTGACATATTATTATTATCGTGTCAGGGTCGATTTTTACTTATCAGCGGCTATTGTATACCTCGATAATTTTGTTTGATTTAAATACAGAATTAATGTATTTTATTAGTATTAGTATTTATTAATGAAATAAATCGACAAATACTTATAGTTAATGACCATAATTCCATTTTTCTTCATCAAGTTATCCAATTCGATTACGATGACCGATCAATCGACGAGTTACAAAATTATCACACCGATAGCGTTTTGAACTAACTTCAAAAAAGGAAAAGGTTCTATATTCGATTGTATCCATTTTTAGGGTTCGATACCTTAAAAGGAAATAAACGGAACCCTTATAGGATCCAATCTTTCTCCGTCTGTCTGTCTGTCCTTTCAGAACTTTTTTCTCTGGAATGCGTAAAGAGATCAGACTGAATGATATTATTATAGATACTCGGGTCGATTTCAGCTGGGAAAAAATCAGACTCGTAAGCATTGTGATCAAAGAAAGTGACCATTTATGTGCCATATTTTCACAAATTTTGCGATTCCACAAGGAAATCAAAACCTATAGCGTAGGTACTTCCAGTTGACCTAGTATTTTGAAAGCAGAATGACCAAAAGTGGACTAAATTCTGTTTTTGCCGGTTTTTAGGGTTCTGTAGTAAACAAGAAACCAATATAGTTTCGCCATATCTGTCTTTCTGTCTGTCCGCGGTTTTACTCAGAGACTATTAGTATTAGAAAGCTGTAATTTGGTATGAGTATGTATATTAATCATGCCAAAAAAGTGGTGGAAAAAAAACAGATTTTTTTTTAATTCAGTCATTCTCCTTTTAGAGTGGAAGTAATTTTTTTTTCTCAACTAACCCATCGTGTGGGTTATTGTTGAATAGGTCTTTAAAAAATAATGTAAGGTTCAGAACATCATTTTTCGATTTAGGGATCCGTTTCTGAAATATTTGGTTTTAAAGTGCAAATTTTTGTTAGAGGTATAAGTGTCCCCCCCTCTATCTGGTAAACGGTTACATATGGATACGTGAAAAAAATTATAACAGTAGTATATATAACGAAGTTTCTAAGGAAAACTATCAGAGTTGAGTACTAAGTACAAACTAAAAAGTTGTAGACGACTAGCTTATAAAATGTACTCGGAAAAGTACAATTTCATGAAAATTTTATTAGTACTGAATATACGATATATTTACGAACCACGTGTAGTTAAGGAAATATAAAATCATTGCAGTTTTAATAATAATAATAATGTCTAATTTAATAGCAACGTGTTGAGGTGTGAGTGTGAACTCAAAGTTGGCATTTGCAACTACGGAACCCTACACTGCGCGTGGCCCGACACGCACTTGGCCGGTTTTTATATCTCGAAAGAGCAGACTTCTGATTGGATCCTAGGAAATTTGAGAGAAAGCCTTAAACTTTATAGGCACATCCAATCCAACGTGTTTCATGTTATTTTCTGATCCTATTTAGGTAAAAACCGACCAAAGGTTCAATGTCGATCAGTTTCGGTCAAAAAATTGGTGTGTTCGATACCGTTAAATTGTTCAAATAACATAAATCAGTCATTATTTTTGTTACCAATTTTAATTTGATGTAGTTTTTTTGTAAAAGCGTCGTGAAAATCGTCACATTCACACACTTCTTCAACCTTTATACATACAATGAAATATAATGTAGAAATAATATGAAAAATTTGTTTTGCTTTCAAAGAGGAAATAAAGTGTATACTTAAATTGTTAAAAAAACACAAAAACAAGTTAGGGTGAGGTCTTTGATCGGGTCAGTTACCCTTCTAAAGATTTTATGTCAAATTCTCTCGGGACCTTTTCTGCTTGAAACGTGGTTCCGCTTTTGAAGAGCTTCATACCTTTAGTTAAACGTTGATTTTATTCCTTGAAATAATCTGCTTTCATGTTATTGGAATTTGGTCTATCGTACCTCTATAATATACATTTGATATTGGTGTCGATTCAGACACACAACCTAATTAAACTGAACTAATTTGACAGGATTAAAACTATTGCCACCTCTGTTTTTCTCGAAAGGATTAAAAGTGATGGCTTTATTTTTAGTGCTATCAAATTAGTTTAGTTTAAGTAAGTTGTGTGTCTGAATCGACACTATTGTTTGCTTATTGAAAAGATTTCTGGTCTTTGACTTGAGATTTCTAGATTTGTTTTGATTATCAACTCTTTTTCTAAATGTTGTATTATTTGGATTCAACTGGCACTTTTAACAAGTGACAAGCATTTATTTTACGAAGAATGTTATTTTAGGAATAAAATGCCTGTTAGCGACGTGCTCACATTTTGAGATATATTATTTGGTTTTATTTTGCACCTTCTAATTATTATAATAAATTGTTTTCAACCATCTTATATTAAATAATTATACATTGTTAATGTGGGTAAATAAGTTATAAATAACTTTATAAAATATTTAAGGATAATCTGTTAATAAATTGTGTTTTCTTTGGAGGTTAGGTACATGTGTGTCATACTAACCACATAAATAAGGCCTTATTATTTTATCGGATCAGTCGTTTCGTACTATCCGCGCGACACATGCGTACTTCGTCGCCCCTGATTTTGCTCGTTTTTCGAACGTATGTGTTATATTTTCCGCGATAATTAGTAGTAATTAAAAGCTTCTCAGTTCCTACATTTTGTTTTCACTGTACAATGCTTCGGGGCGCCTATAATGCCGTCAAAATTAGTATCTTAATAACTTAGCCTTTAATAAACTACCATAGCCGAAAATGGAAACGCTTTTCCATTTCGAGCTAGCCAACAAGCCGAAATTCACGCCAAGTGAAGCACGGGGAAAAAGTAATAAGTGGATTTTGATGTTGCCCCGACGTGATATTTATTCATTGAGTTAACATCCGCAAATGCAAGCACAATTTAAGCGCTATTTTCCGGTCAAATTTCTGTTTGTCAATTAAAATATTTTGAATCACCGAAATGATTTCAGTGGCGGTTAATTTGATTACTGGCGAAACTGTACAAAAGATAACGAAATATTGGGGCGATGTCCAGAGCTATTTTGCTTTAATGGTATTTTTCACCGGTGGTAAGAATTTATTTGTTGTTTTGTAAGGGTATTCTTTAAAGCGTGTAAGTACTATGAATATTTACAACGTTACGTTTGCTTAAGAAATAATGATGTGAGACGTGATGCATATCATAGGGCTATATTAAAAATAGAGCGAATGTGATGAAAGTTAGAGCTTTTATTTCTAGTTTTGCAAATAAGTTATTATAAAAGAGACGTTTGTGTTTGTTAGTTCTAGTTGCGGGAAGCTGCTGGATGCGAGCAGTGCATCAGTGATCGGCTTAGAGATCCTTCGAGGAGGCTTATGTCCAACAGTGTAGGTCTTTCGACCGAAAATGTAATAATTATATTTTTTAAATTACACAACAACTTAAAAATGTTTAGTTAAAAGAAAAACTTTGCAAGTCCACACATGTGGGAGTGTTGACGTTCCGCACTCTGGCGCGGGACACTTTGACTTCGCAGTGTGGCGCGGGACATTTTGACTTGCGCGTCACGTCGTATGCGGCTGCTGTTTGCGTGGCCACAAAATCAACAGTGCCTCAGATTATTTCCGACTTATAAGATTGGTCACGTTTTATTTTTGATAAGGCAATGCCGATTTCATTGTAATACGTATTTGTATTCTTTTATAACTTGAACATTCAATTTAAAATTGTACTAATCTTATTTGGCGATAGTAGTATTTTTTATAAGAAATTAGTTAGCGCAATAAGTCGTTTTACTTGGATTTTCATATAATTTGGAAACGAAAACACATCTTCAAAAACTTAATTCAATGTTTTATAAATAATAAAAAAAAATGTGTTTTATTTCAGTAAATCTTTTACAAATAAATTGCCGGGGCTTCCCAGAAAGTAATCAGAAGATACTTGTGTTGGGTAAGCCTCGCTCTTCCTACATAATTATAACTTAACTTAACTTAAACCCATACACTAAAGTTTCTAAATAATACTCTTTTTGATATTTATTAGTGTTTTTCATTTCTTTTTCTTATTTTCAATACAAAAAATAATATTAAGATTAAAAAATTTAGAAATATATATCTACACGTTACAATTTCTACAAAATGAGATACTTAAAAAAAATTAATAAAAATTGCAATTTGAGTCGTGGGTTATTTTAATTTAATTTTTATTTCATACTTTTTAAACCCTCTGGCTATATACTCTTTCTTAGTTAGAGTAGGCTCCAGCCCCTCGGTCTGTGAGGACTTATTATGAGCTGTGTTGGCTTTTTAAATTAGGCACACCACGTTATAATATCATAATGCACCATTGAAAGTAAATACGGAACTACAAGTCTATATCTACAGATCGAGAGAATGTAGTGGGATTCTCTCACCAAACCACATTCCTGATCCATCTATTTAATACAATTGATCAGATCAAGGACTGCTGATCAGGTCAATGTGCAGGTCAGATGTTGCAGTCAATGTAACCTGCCTTAGCAATAGGAGTATCATCAAAGTAACAGTAAACTTCCACTCCGTATCAATCATCAGTAAGTTGCTGAGGACTTGGTTATCCCGCAGACTACTTGATGCTCAAATCATCCTAGCTGTGAAAGTTAGTGAGATCCCTTTATCAACTAAGAAATTAAAGCTAATGATCTTCAAACGCCTGAACAAATTATAGCTAAGAACCACCTTGATCATGTCAGCTTTAAAAAACCGCATCAAAATTGGTCCATTCCATTGAGAGCTATATATGAAGCTACAGCCAGACACAGAGACAGATACACATGTTAAGTTTATAACACCCCTATTTTTCCGTCAGGGGTTAAAAAATATAACAAATTTAACTTATACAACTCGAAAAATAAATTGACTAGCTGACCCGGCGTACTTTGTATCGCCATGTTTTTTAACAAAATTATTGTAATTTTTATATTACATAAACCTTGTCCGAACAATAACGAATACATAAAAACAAGAATCATCCAATTTGGTGCAGTCGTTCGAAAGATATGGGCGTACATACATTTCGAAGATCCATTTTTATTTATATGGATTTGCAATATTTTTTAGTCATTTTTGCCTCGTATTTTGTCCATATAAATCTTACTGAGCAAGAAATCACAGCATAATCATAAAGGCGTACTCTGAACGCGTAATACGTACGACAGAATAAACTTGTTTTCTCCTACACTTGAGAAATATTAATGTAAACACCTATTCATATTACGAATAATATACACGTTCGCCTTTAGATGTGCCGACTTATCGTGCGCAATCACAGATCAGATGTTGGTATTCCGGCCAAAGCCCCTGAGAGCAAGCTCCGTATCGACTGAATTATTTACATGCACGTTACCCTACGACTGCGCCGAGCGCGACTACGGAACACGGAACACATAATTCTTATATCGCCCGCCAATCTTTTGGATGTCTGATGGAATTGAAATATTGTATAAGCGGATGAGTTAACGTCGAATCGTTTGTGTGGGCTGTTTGCGCGTCTTAACTGTGAAGCTAAACTAACTCGGCTATCGAGTAGTGTCGCTTCATTGACTAAATCGGTACAGTTAGCGGTTTAAGGCCCCCGAGCATCCCCCGAGTGACAGTTTGACGCACTGTAGTTCAAGCGCGGATCCAGCCCTCGAAATAGGTTGTGGTCACAGACACCCGAAAATACATAAAATACATACAAAACCATTGCCCTGACAAAGATTAATTGTTTCTTTTTGTATTAGATATAGTGTCATCAGCCTATAGTTCCTAAAAGACCTTAAAAGTGTGATGTCACAAGTATTTTTCTTTTCTGTTTTCTTGTGGGTTAAGTGATTCGCGAATGAAAGGGAGATAAAGCTCAAATGCGATTTGATACATTCATGCTCTATCTCCCAAAGTGTAAAATTGGGAAGTGGGATGATGGCAAGGGTGCGCTGGGTGTTATGATGAACAGAAGTGTTGTTAGGAAGGATGGAAGGAAGAAAGGAAGCAAAAAGAAGGGAGAGAGGGTTTCTGACGAACATCACAAGTATATTAGGGCTGTGGGCATGCCCATCGTGCCCACAACGGTGGATCCGCGCTTGCTGTAGTTGGGGCTCGGAACAACCACTGTTACATTTGCGACTAAGCAGTTGGTCTGACGTAACTTTACAAAAACACAAATGTATTTTCCACTTCTCATGTTCGTAAAGTAGTTCTTTATACATGCAATGTTGTCCTTTAAACCGGCATAAAATGGCTTAAATTCGTTTTAAAGTTATTTTTATTTTAAGGCGTTAGCCGCGGTAGACTAACGCAATTAGGCTTTAAAGCTACACACACAATACGCCTTCATTTTTTAGATATGTTTTTATGAGAGTTAGCTTATATATTAATTTAATTACGACAATTGTATTACTATCTTAATACAAATTTAAGATTAACACGCGCGTGCATTTAAAAACAAATAATGTTAATTTTTATAGTATGGCATTAAGCAACTGACTATAGTCGAGTGTCACAAGTTGGAAATTAAACAAAAGAAAATTGTGTGCCGAGAAAGAAATTACTTGTTGAAACGAGCCAAAGGAGGATGCCCGATTTTGCCCCACTATCAAGGTCGATGTCCAATAAAGCGGTATTTCTAATTAAATTTAGTTTATAAAAACATTATTTTTCAGTGTAATAGTAGAACAGATAGAAGGTACGGTTTATTTCGGCAAAAACTTACATGCGTTTCCAGTTACAAAATGGCAACTGCATATATTTTTATGCATATTTTCGTTGTATCTGCAATAACCCTTTTTGAATGTTATTCATTACTTCTTTCAGAACATTTCTAAATATTTATTTCTAATAAATTATAAAATATATTACATTTCATCATTTCAATTAAAAAGCATTTATTTACAATGACAAAAGGTTGACAGATCGCATAGAATATAAAACCCCGTCTTCCACCTAAGTAAGCAAGCTCTGACGATGGTCAAAAACCTTAGAGCATTTACCTTATAAAAAACTAATGAATCGCATGATGATGTTGAATATACGTTACTGCAAATCTGTACTTAGGTGGAACGCGCCTAAAATAACTCGCAGTTCCCTTTGTTGCTTGTCACGTTGCATTCTTTGCGATTTTTGTAACACATTTGATTCCTTATTGTTGATAATACTGGATATCAATAGGTAAGTATATTGATAGCATAATTTAACTGACTTTTAATGATCGAAAGTACAGCTTAACTAGTTTGACGTCTTGCAACTACTATATGAGTCGCTTAGGTTAGATTAGGAACATTTTTTATGAATATCTGCGAAACTGCAGCTTTAATTAAATAAACAATACTTGTTTTCTACGCAATGACAAAACACGTATAAAATAAACCTAAAGTTGTTTCTGTTCATGGAAATTTGTAAGTGGGGCAAGTGTCCATACAAAAGTGGGCATCGTCCTTTGATAATTTGATGTATGTGATAAAGTGATAAGACGTTTATTGTCTGTATTAGTTGGAGTTTAATAACATTTTAATTGTTGGATATTCCGTTCAGATTTGCATTTTGTGCGGGCATTGGTCGGCGACCTTTTTAGTAATTTACTAATTTCTATAGTGTTGCGCCCGAAACAGAAAAATAAGAGCTGTGAGACATATCAAAACGACTTTATTACTACATCAAAGCGAGATGAAGGGCTTGACGTATGTGTAAGTACCTACTACATAATTGTTCATTGTATCTACACACAAAAAAAAATCTTTAGAAGGGTCGAATATTTTCTTAGAAATATCTCGTCTTTTTTTGTCATATTAGTGTGACTTTTATACCACAATTACATTTTGGATCGAAATTGACTTTATCAAAACCGTTCCCGTAACTTTAAGATCTAATGAAAAGAGTTTCTTTTTGTAGACTTTTTGAGTTAATCTATTTAATATTTGCTATCATCTATTTAATATTTGCTATTGTTATAGTAGGATTTTATATTTTAATTTAAAGATATACAAATCAGAACATAAAACTTACATGAATTCTGTTGGGATATCGATTGTGTAGGTTATAAGCAGTACCGGGATATATTAGTTGCTTATATAAAAAATCTATATATTACTATATTCGTACATGCATTATTATACTATGTATTATAACTATATAATACTATTTATATCTATATTACAATATATTATTAACAATTGTTTGTCTTTTTTACAATCTACTGATAAGACTAGTTCCGGATGGGGTTCGGAACTATCTTTATTGGTGGCTGGTCTTGCACCTAGATTGCTGCCCGTGTAAGTGCTCTGAACGCCATCATTACTAAACAATATTTGTGTAACGCTAAAAGAAAGATTAAGTTAGCGGTTAAGGGTTGAAATAATGCATAAATTCCATTTAATCGTACCAAGTCTTAAGCTTAAAGCGAGCAAAATGATTAAGTAACGACGCAGTATGTATGAGTGGTCCCGGACTGAGCAAGTTCCCCTAAAACTAACTTCAAGTGCTGTAAGACGTCTGCGGCGTCTCGCCTCCGCGAATTACTTCCAAGCGATTTCGCGATGTCTGAATGATCAGTTAAACTTTCACATCTGTGGCCCGTCACAAAAACAGTTGAGGGATTATATTCTATAGACTTAGGGACATTATAATTAGTTATTTATCAGTTTGATTAAGTTAACAAACTGGTCAGAATTAGATGAAGCAATAAAAGCACTTTTATTCTCAGTGATAATAGTCTCTCATTTAAACACACGGAAACCACGCTTAAAATGAAGTATTCCCATACCTCATTTAAAGCGCTGCGAATACGTAGCAGAACAGCGAAATTTCGACGCGTAAACTGTCGATAAGTTTTGATTGTATAAAATTTACCAATAATGATTTTATAAATACAGTTTTTTATTATTTGCTATAATAATAGCTCGTTTTTAAGTGGTTAAAGTTTGATTACGCTAAAGGGTGATTTCTTATAGAAAAAATGATATTTTAAAAGTGGTGAAATTCATAAAATTTGAACAATTTAAACCACCTTAAATAAGGAAACTAAAACATTTCGAAAAAAAGTTACCAGTTAATATCATTGTTGAAGATTTGTGATAAATATAATGTGATAAATATATACCGAATATATTTCATGTTTTGATCATATTTTTTACGTGACGAGTGCATGAATATGTCATTAAACGCGTGGAATGTAAATATGGGTATGTTTAAAGCCTTAAAAATACATTAAAAATAGCATTTAAGTAAATAGTAAAATGTGTTATGGAAACTTCAAGACCTACACTCTAAATTAACGTAAAAAGTATTCATCCTTCATTGCATTTTTAATAACAAAAAAAATTGTGTTCGTAATTTGTTTCGAATTGATAGTCATACTTTAATTGCGGGAAAAGTTTTTCACAGCACACACTAATTCGATTAGGTAATGCTTAAAACGAATTTAGTGTTGTGAAAATCTTTTTCACAACAGTGCTTGTCCCTTCCCTTAGATATTTTTTGTCAAATTTTAGTACTCGGTGTATAGTGTTTAGTATTTATTTTATACACGGTGTTTCATAATAACCAATAAATATTTTATCGTTATCTAAAACTAATTATTAAATTGTGTTTACCCGTAATGTCATTCAACCCAAAATTTTCATGTATATCATAGTATCATCATCATGTCTATGATTAGTTTTAGATAACGATAAAATATTTATTGGTTAATATGAAACACCGTGTATAGTCGTATATGTGTACAGAATACGCCAGTTATAACAGCTGCTAACTAGCTAGCTGCTGACAGCTGCCAGAGCGTACCAATTTGTGAATATGCAGGACGAATCACAGATTTTAATACTACCGTAGGGAGGAATAGAATGGAAAATGGTGGAAATAGTTTTTTGTCGGATCATTTGACCAGAAAGAGCTAGTCACAAAAATTTTGTAGACTTTATTCAGGTGGAGAGTTGCGGAAACTACGTATCAACACCCAATTTAGAAATCTCAGGTTTCTTGGAAATTGAAGAAAATGCAAAGTCACAAAATTTGTAAGTTTCTTTATTCTTAATCAATTTTCAAGAAATCTGTAAAGATGCCTAAATTAGATGTTGATACGTAGTTATCAAAAGTAAATAAAGAAAACTTTGGCTTTACAAAGTAAAAAAAAACAACAACATACGCATCGAATTGATAACCTTCTCCTTTTTTGAAGTCGGTTAAAAAGGAATCAGTACAGTTGACAATTTCGTCGTGGGTGGCAAGTGCTCGCATGGCCCAGTGGTTAAAGCGTCAACGCGGTATATTGGAGACGTGGGTTCAAGACCCGCTCGAGAGGAAATTTTTTCTTGTATTTCATTTATTTTCATTATTTTTTCAAATTGTTTTAGACGATCAAGGCAGAAGGCTCTCCCAATTTACTACAGGTGGTAGAGTCAACTTCTTTCGATTTTGTTTTACATCAATATATTTTTTTTATTGCAACTAAGTTGGCAAACAATCAAACTGCCCACCTAAGTGGTAACAGTCACCTATAATACATGTGGCTCCTGTGAGATTCGCAGCTGCCATTCGATAATGCCTGTAACGGTGTGTGTTCAATTCATATTTTTCATTTGAATGTAATTTATTGTGGTTTTGTACAATTTGCCAACATCTTGTGTCTTTCCAATGTACCTACAAAAATAATAGTCGTGAGAGCACCAGGTACCAGGACGGAGACTCTGTACCAGGGTCGTCTGCATTGGTACCTCCGTCTTACCTATTTCTGTCGCAAAGCAGCAGTGCTTGCATTGCTGTGTTCTGGTTTGAAGGGTAAGATATGGCAGTAAAATTACTGGGTATCGTGACTTTACATCTGATGTCACAAGTTGGCAACGTACACTATGGTTCTTGTGGGGGTTGCAGTTTTGCTGCGAATCTCACTGAAGCCACATGGATGACTGTTACCACTTACCATCAGGTGGGCAGTTTGCTTGTTTGCCAACTTATCGCAATAAAAAAAGAGTAGAACATAACGCAATAAAACAGTATTATTCTAAAAAGCTTTCTTTTAAGTAATATTTGAATAATTATTATTTTGATTTTGATTACCATAATGCAAATAGGCTATGATAGGCCGCATAATATTCAATACTCTGTTTGCTAACTTAAGAGTTTTTAAGCCTCAGTGATTAAACAACTTCAAGTACGTAGTGTTTATAACGTGCTAGTAACAAATACCTAATAAAGAATATAACGTATGACATGCTAAAAGCCCTTCTCTAAACTTTAATATTGTTATGTTTTTTCTGCGCAGATATTAATGATTCAATTCCGGCCGAATCGCAATTTCAAGTGTAAGCAGGCGCAGTTAATACGAGTCGTTGTCTAAATTGAAAGCGCGGGCGCGAGTCGTCGTATCCCCAGCGATGTAAGCATTGTTTTATGGTCGTCGTGCCGCCAACAAAGTTCGGCAACTGCTTTATGATCCTAATTTATAAGTAAGCGGCGTCGGGACTATTTACGACTCTTTCTGCCAGTCCCCCGCGAGTGCGTTCAGCGGCTACGAGCCAACATAAGCTGGGATACGTTGACACCGAAACAATGCCACTTTTTGATTGGAATGGTCGCGGATAGTCGGAAACCAGATTTGTCTGCGATTATTCTAGACAAAACTGATAAAAAAATTGGTGTAACAAATGGTTCTGGATTCTTGAATGTCTGACAGTTTTGAATTACTGTTTCTAAGTTGTTATCTGTTTTTAAAGGAGTTTTATGAAAAGGCAAAACATTACTTGTTCGAATAAAATATCTCAACGATACAGACTGCCTAGCTTATATATTATTTTGGCACTGACCTGGTCATGTATCAATGTTATAGATTTGTGACTTTGCATTTTCCTTATAAATTGAAAAATGATTTACCAGTTTTCAAGAAATCTGTATAGATTTCTAAATTGTATGTTGATACGTAGTTATTAACAGTGAACAAAGATTATTTTGGCTTAACAAAGAATTAAGGAGACCAATATAGTAAAGCATTTCCTCAGGTCTGGTAGCCTAGTTGGTGAAGGCGTCAACACGGTATGTTGGTGACGCGGGTTCAAATCCCGCTCGAGACGATTTTTTTATCTTTATCGATGTATTCGTCATTTTTCAATGTATCAATGCGTTATTCGTTTTTTAGAATTTCATATGTATATTATCCCACGCTCATAAGGTGAAGGAAAACATCGTGAGGCAACCTGCATACATCTGCGACGAAATTCAAAGGTGTACGTGAAGTCGACCAATCCGCACTGGACCAGGGTAGTTGACTTAGGCCTAAACACCCTAACTAAGGGTAGGCTCGAGCCCCTCGGTGGGGACGTATATGAGCTGTGATGATGATGACTTTTCTTAAGTACAGATGGGTAATAGGTTTTTATTTTTTTAAACCCTTAACTATATTTCGCTGCCTATTTTAAAGCCGAGTAAAAAAAAAACATTTGAGGTAAAATTACACTGTGGCTACTGGGATGAAGTGTCAGAAACTGTCCTTGACACTTGCTTTTTTTTTCAATCTGCCAATAAAATAGTACTTATTGTTTTATATTAATAACTATTATACAGGCGTACCCTTAGCCCCAGGCTGGCTATAAGTCTCGTGTGAACGATATGCAATCTCTGAAAGCTCTGTGTGTGAAATTTAGGAGCATAAATTAATTTTCAATTTCCCTTTGACATTTCGCTGAGCCGGCCGACATGTCTCACAGGCAAGGTATTAACACGAACATGACACCCCTGTGCCTATTTGTTGCATCTGTAGGCACACTACCAACCTTGCCTTATAGGTTGTTTTGAACGATCAAATATGTATTGAATTGTCTATTTTGTACTTACTCGTTAACATTTACAGAAACCTACATATACTTTTAAAATACTTTTTTTGAATATGAATTAATTCGAGCGCCAGGTCTCGTAAGTTACGCCTGGAATAAGAGCATAATAAAACGTTTCAATTAAATTAAAAGTTTTTAAAGCCTTATTAATTCCTTATAAACATTTAGTGCAGGATTTCTAGAGAGGTCAACCTTCACCCATCTGCTTACTTGATGAAACATATTTTTTTATTAAATCTCGAATACATTTAGAAACAATTTCCTATTAAAATATAGTCATAGCTATTTTTAATTAAAGTTATTTTACTTTTTTTCGATGCTTCAGCTACTTAGTCACAGAACAAATATTATGTTAACCGAGAATTTGACCCTTAAGAATATGTATAAGAAGATGTTTAGGAAGTATTGCCTGCTCGTTTCTGCTCATGACTACCTGGCAAGCAGGTATAAACAGGTAAGTTGACTGCACCTACTGAACGAAATACACATCTAAACAAAGATAATTTAATTATAAACACGATGGTATAGTACTGCCTATCATAATAAGTTTGCGAATATTTTATTGTTCATTCTATTTGAAATAAAAAGTAGAGTTTTATTCGGTTACCTATTGACACGCATAACGTTTTTCGTCATAAAGTAAAAATGTATAATGATAATAGCCATAATCTTCACTTGCCATAAGTCTTTATATCATAACTTCATAACGCATAACTAATATTATAAGGCCAAAACATGTATGGCATAACCATGAAAAGGCGTAATAAGTAACAAAAGGCATAATTTAAGTTTGCCATAAAATTTAATTTTCATAATATGACTGAGTCGGTTTTAAATAGCACCAGCTTTTTTTAATCATTAGTAATCCTCGTATGGAGAGAAATACATTACAAAATATGTCAAAGAAGATATATGGATAACTATTTACAGTTTTTCTTCTTTATAAAACTATGTATTTAGTGAGTTATGCATAGTTAAATTATGTAAAACAAAATTATGGATATTAACAGTTATGCTTAGTAAAATTATGCGTTTTAAAGTATGCTTAATAAAATTATGCCAAACCAAATTATACCTTTTAAACATTATGATTTTTAATATTATGCCTTTCGACAATTCTGCGTTATAATGATTATGCCTATTGATATGTTATGCCAAGTATTAGTACGCTTTTTGATTTTAATGCCATATGATGTATGCCAATCGAAATTATGGTAATCAACAGTATGCGTTTCAAAGTTTCATCGTTTTATTCGGGTAAACACACCCATTTCAGTCTCGAATTATTAACGAAAATATCTCGACTGCAATGGGGTGCCGGTCAACCCTTAAATCTACCTACTATTAGGTAAATCGTTGCATGATCATTTGATAACTGTTATAATCGAATAAACAGCTTTAGATATGTACAGTACAGGAATATGCTAGATATTTATAGGTTGAAACTGCTGAATGCAACATGCAAAAGCCATTGAGTAACATAGACTGAATGGATGTTCCCTTAACCTCGCCGCCTAGACCGACTATTGTATTCAGCCGAAACATGAATATGACATTGCTTCGACTCTGCTATTGAAGTCTACTTTATAATGTGCCCGTCGATGATGAATACATAAATATTGGAAGTGTCAAAATTGATAAACAGGCATTTCGACATATATAATTTTGATTTGTAGCATTAAATTGTAAATCAACAACGAGTCGTTACTTTGTAGTAGAAATTTGCAGCTAAAAATTACTAGTAGGTACTTAAGTACATTTAATTAGAAGTACTCTCATCTATTGACGCTCATATCAGAGAATTTATTGCAATCTACTACAACGATTTTCATTTCCCATATATATAACTGTTCGCAGTTCTTTGCGTTCAATATAAAACAACTCCTTCAATTAAGTATCGCAAATAAATTTTCTCGAACAATTCTTATAAACAAACTAAAAAACTCATCGATATTCTAAATTTTGTAAATTTTGTTTCTGGTAGTTACGTCAAATCTAGACACGCAGTAGCGTGTCAAATCAAGTTCAAGTAAAGAGAAAAGTGACTTCAAATGGTTTATTTTAAAATAGTTCAATACACACGGTGCTGCCCGCCAGCCGCCGTACAAATACAAATAACTTTATTCGTCATAAATAAGATTAATAAATTTTGGTGTTTTTCAATTTAAAATGTCAACTTAACCTATTTTGCTGTTTATTGCAGCATACAAATATTAGGATCACTTTTTTATGAATTTAATTCGGCATCTCAAAACATTGTACCGTAATAAAATTAATTAACATTATTTATTATGTCAAAACTAAAAATAGCAAAAAAACTTTAAAATGTCAAAGAATACAATAATGAACAACAAATAATAAATTTCAAATAAATAACACAGCACATGTAGGTTAATATTCTGTGCCGTAGCATGACCACCAAAACACGATATTATAAATCGGTTTATCACGGTGAATTGTCAAATAAAATATGTTTTATCGTATTTTGACTGTTCACTGCAATAAATCGATTTATTATGTCGTGTTTTGTTGGGCATGCTACGGGGGCTGGCGTGTGTATTGAACCATTTTCAAATAAACCATTTGAAGCCACTTTTGAACTTTTCATAGCTCAAGATTCATCTAACATAAACACATCAGGAGTCACTTTTGACTCATCTTAAGACATCTTTTATACCTAATTTCATAAGCACAGTTCAAACTGTTGTTTAAAAGATATTTACGCCCGAAAATCGGAACTTTTATGATTGATTGATATATACAGAGCGTCCCAAGACTATGGGACATGAAGGGAAAGTACCTTAAATATCGTTGTTAGGATATTTTGCTCAAAGAGAATGCTCAAAATGTGATCCTTCTTGTCTTATGCAAATCGTCAATCTTTTAACAAGTTCACTGCCTGTTGATTTTCTTATCATATTATGGTGAAATACTCGACATGATATGTCTCAATTCTGTTTGTCTCAGAAAAGTATTTAGAAATACTTCAAATTTTAAGAGACGAGATAAGAAATCTCTCCCTGGCGGAACAACAAAATTTAATTTTCCAACAAGATGGAGCTCCGGCTCATAATAGTCGGAGAGCAGCAGTTCCTGGAGGAATGTTTTCCTACTTGGATTGGTACAAATGGACCGATCAGATTGCCGGCAAGATCACCAGTTGTAACTCCGTTAAATTACTTACTTACTTAATATGTGAAAAAATTTCTATACAAAAAGCAATACGACAACGTGGGCGAATTACATATAGAATTGACCCATATCATGTCGAATATACACCAAAATATGATAAGAAAATCAACAGGCAGTAAACTTGTTAAAAGATTGACGATTTGCATAAGACAAGAAGGATCACATTTTGAGCATTTAATTAATCAATTTACAAAAAATAGGTGCTCAGTTGACTTCGGCGGTTTCAAGTACCTATGTTTTTGATTTGATTAAAATGTTTAATAAAACATTATTCCTTTCTTTTAAGATACTATGTTACTTAAGAAGACTTATTATTTTTGTCCATTCTTTCGATTGGCATCATAAAAGTACTGGTGATTTTTTTTTTCACATTTGAGTCGGTTCGATTCCCTGATGAAGCAAGTAATTTTTAGAAAATCTTTGAATGCAGTATTAATAACTTTTAAAAATAAGATAAAGTCTTCTTTCAGCAAAATATCCTAACAATGATATTTAAGGTACTTTCCCTTCATGACCCATAGTCTTGGGACGCCCTGTAGAATTGTAATGGGCCATAATCTTATTTACTTTGTGAAAATTATTCCTATAAATAAATTTCATTTCAGGATTGTCTACAGAACTTGGCACCCATTTAGATCTCAATTCTTTTGTCAGAGAAGTCGACAACTACATAATATTATAATATTAAAATTGTCTCCCATCGTGCATTTTTGTTTTTGAAAGGATGTTGGATGTTACATCGACTCTTAAAAACGCTGCGAACGATTTTACAATCTACCTAATAAAATCTTGTTTGTAATTATTTGCTTACGTGTTTTCTTGCATGTTTGATTAAATTCTGTATTGTTTTATTTGACATAACATTATTAGCAATAATAATGTTCAGTCATAATCGCTATTTTAATAATCGGTCATGTTAATTTTTTGCACTTATTGCTTGTTTGTGCTATTCATTTATCTATACTAAAAACGCATGACATGACATTCATTCGCCGTTTTAGGTGTACAATAATATTTAAATACGTTTACGTAATATCAAATTTAATGTCGATTATATTTCATATAAACGACATTTGATATTACTTTTTAACTAACTTCAAAAAAGGAGGAAGTTCTTAATTCGACGCGTTTTTTTGTGTGTTTATGTTACGTAATTTTTGTAATCGAATGAGTACTCCTTAGGTGGTCCCATTGTCACCAAAGTCATTGAAACCCCTAAAATGTTATAGGCACGTCCAACGTGTTGTGTTTTATGTTTATTCTGAAGCTATTCAGGTAGGTATTTGCGTCTGGTTAACATGCATTTTTGACGGCGTTGGTGTATAAAAAGGACGAAGGCGACCCCGACTTTAGGTAGGTAGCTGTGTCTGTCCTATTTCTTTTAGTGTAACTTACTTGTAGATTCTCGCAGCACCGACGCTGTGCAGCTGTAATAGAAGCCACGCAGCCTGCTGTCTGCTTGTTTGCTGTGTGCCTGCTTGCATACTGCATATTCTTGCTTGCATGCTACATACTTGCTTGAATGCTAACTGCTTGCTGACATACGATGGATCGATATTCGGGTAAACAAAAAAAAATTAAAACGTTCTTTATGAAACTTCATTAAATTGTTTTAAATAGCCATGTTTGGTTATTAAGTTATTCAAGAAAAATATGTAAAAAATTTACAAAAATTACTGTGAAATGAAATTCGATAATTAATAAGAGACGTGTTTTAATAGATACCCTCATATTATTAAAGAGACCATACTGATACGAGTAGTTTAAATACTTACCTTTTAAAGAACCTACATTTACGATATCTTTTAAAGAACCTACTAAGGAACTCACGGTATTTCGAATTTAAGTGACCCATTGTTGACTTCACCCTTATAAGTAGTGGTACGGTAAATGATTGATGAAGAATAATTAAAATTACCTAAAACGATTTTTAAAAGGAGACTGACACAAAATGTGTGCCTCTGAGACAAAGTTATTGATCCAATGTTGACCGATCCAGTATTGATAAGACAAGTAAAGTTATCGACACATTTTATGCGTAAGTTCAAAAACGCACTTCCTTTCATTCTTTAAAACGTTTTTCAAGATACAAAAGTAGGCGGTGCTTCCAAAACAAACATACAAATAAAAGGACTAGTTGTTGGCAAGTTTTGAACATTCTAATCTTGTGACTTTATGATATATATTTGTATTGAAACAAAATGATGTTGGCCGAGTGCGGTTGCACGCTAGTTCAACGCAACGCCCCATTACGTGGCCCATAAATCAGGCGCATTGAAACCTCCTTCCTCCTTCGTGTCGGTGAAACATCGCCGCGAGCGACGGATATTTGAACCAATGCACCGCTGAATCGATCTACATAACCTCCGATAACATAATTTATGTCTGCATCACATCACTCACACCGTAGGTGTTTGTGCTTTCGAGTATGAGTGTTATGCGATATCACAAAATATAAGTATGTAGGATGTTGCTAACATTATCTCTCGGTGAATTTATTGCTCTATTGCTCTACGATTCGTTGTGAACGAATAGATGTTTATTTAAAATAGATACTATTTTAGGACAATTCGAGTTTCTGACAAATATTTTTTAAACAAGATTTTATTTTTACCATATAGGATCAAAGTACTCATCAATACAAATTAAACGGGCTCAAACTCGATGGGGTTGTGTCATTTTATTAAGGAGTTCCTATGGCCACCTCCCAACTCCAGCATCAGATCAGCTCCATTTCATCATAATATTGCATTGTCACGCGATATACATATGCATGTTTTATTAAGGAGTTCCTATGGCTACCTCCCAGCTCCAGCATCAGACCAGCTCCATGTCATCATAATATTACATTGCCACGCGATATACATATGCATGCAAAATTTTAGCTCAATCGGTAACCGGGAAGTGGGTCAAATTTAACTTACAAGATTTCATTACAGGGACAGGTCAAAGTAAATAAAAGCTTGTAAAAACTTTTTTAAATACAAGCTTTTAGTACACGTCAATACGAATCAAACGAGTCTAAACTCGATCGGTCTTATTACAAAACCTGGACTAAACCTGGTCTAAAGTTAGTCTTGGTTTAAGCCTAGTGCGCGTTCACCTGTGTTCATACACATAGATAGAGACAGCGTAGTCCTGGTTTAAACCAGGACTAAATTTAGTCCATGTTTTGTAATGACGGGATAGGGTTGTGTCATTTTATTGGGGAGTTCTTATGACCACCTTCCAGCTCCAGAATTAGAACAGCTCCATATCATCATAATATTGCATTGTCACGCGATATCATATGCATGCAAAATTTCAGCTCAATAGGGATACGGGAAGTGGGTCAAATTTAACTTATAAGATTTCATTACAGACACTGGACAGTTGAAAGTAAATAAACGCTTGAAAAATAAAGAGAAACGCACGGTTTGATTCTATAATACGCAGATGTTAAATAAAGCAGTTCTTTCTAATTATCGATATCGAAGGGAGAGAAAGGTTCGTAGTATCTTAGCGATACGTCATTGGCAAATTGAAAAGTTAATTTATGGCTCTCCATCTCTTGAGCTTACGCAGCTTACCCGAGTTGACATCCGAATACTTGGAAAATCTTACCCTCACCCGTTTTCCTTGAAATTGAACTTGTTGTTTCCTTATATTATATTGCAAAACAATGGATCAAACATTGAAAATCATACTAACGTACGATAAATTAGGGTCATTTTAATTCTCATTTTTGGGATAAGGCAGTTGACTTGATTTGACTCACGTTCTTGTTATTTTTCTTTTCAAACCATCCCTGTATTATGGCGACCAAATGACAAAAATAAATTTTGAAATGGGTCAAAGCCGTTTTTGAGTTTTGCCGAGACTAACGAAAGGCGATTCATTTTTTATAAATGAACTAGTGGGCCCGGCAGGCGTTGTCCTGCCCGATTCCAGCGCCAACTATCGGGTCCAATTTTACGTTTAAACCTTCCTTGGACCTATCCAAATACCCACAGAAAATTTCGTAAGAATCGGTCGAGCCGTTTAAGAGTTTTTGCGAGACTAAAAGAAGAAACTGACTGACATATCAACGCACAGTCCAAACCACTGGGCCTAGAGATTCCAAATTTGGCACGTAGGTTCCTTATGAGGTGAAGGGGTGCACTAAGAAAGGATTTTTTAAAATTCACCCTCTAAAGGGTTGAAAAAGGGCTCCAAAGTTTGTATGGGGAAACCAGATTACTTGCTCTATTTTAATCGAAACTTCACATGAGTACTTTAATCGATAAATAAGTTAAAACCTGTTTCAGGATTTTCCAAATTTCAACCCCTAAAAGGGGGATATGGGGTGTCAAAGTGTGAAAATTGATAATATCAACGCACAGCCCAAACCACTGGGCCTAGAGATTCCAAATTTGGCACGTAGGTTCCTCGTGAGGTGTAGGGGTGCACTAAGAAAGAATTTTTGGAAATTCCACCCCTGAGGGGGTAAAATGGAGATGAAAGTTTGTATGAAAGTCCGTTAGTTTTGAAGTTAGGATTTCCAAATTTTGGATATAGGCTGGAGATTTATGCAAGTGCAAAAAGAATGGATTTTTCAAAAACCGCCCTCTACGGGGTTGAAACGGAGATCTAAAATTTGTACAAAATTAGACTATCTATATAAACGACACACCAAAAAACCAAATTGGCAAAGCAAAGGCAAACACCCTTTCTTCTGTTCCAGTCGATTCTTTCAAAAAGCACCGGACCGCTAGTATCTAAATGGGGCCATCGCCGCGATATCACAGAAATCGGCTCTCAATCAACGAAGTTCCACAGTAGTGAACATAACTGAATTGACAGCCCCTCCTTGCTGAAGTCGGTTAAAAATGCAATGCAGCCAATGCCAGAAGGAAAAATATATGAATTTTCTTATCAAACTCACACTTCACCGTTTTTCATATGTACATTAGATTCCTCCGATTTATCTCTTGGGTATCAAAGGGATCCAAAATTTCGTTATTTTTTAAGCTCCGACGCATACTTTGGAGATATTTGTAAAATCTCTAAATTTCTCTACATAATAGGGCTCGGGATGAAAATTGATTTATTAAATTTAGATCTCGACTACATATTACTTTTTTTTCCATTTATTTTGGCATCAAACAGTCATTTACAATAACAGAATGTAATAAAAACAGTTTTTATATTATACAGACCTTAATAGTGCCTAAATGTAATACATAAAATATATGTTTTATTAGAGCTAACATGAAACGGACGTCACCAAATTATACATTATTATCAATACATAAGATTAAACTGATACTATGGTTACAGCAAGTATATCATCCATAAGTGAAGTGACTATATTCCTTTACATAAAATTCTCTTCAACGATTGTTTTATCCCATTAAGAGAAATGTGGAAGAAATCGATTTCGGTAAATTCCTTATTATAAATGTTGGTGGAACGGTACAGAAATGAGTTTCGTGTATATACTTTTTTTCGTTGTGGAGGAACAAATAGAGGTAAAGTACGTGAGGAGCGCACCGGTAGACGAACTCGGCCTACGAAATGTATTTTAGCTAAAAGTTCAGAAGAATCCATCAAAGAATTTATGATTTTATATAAATAAATTATATCAAACATTTTTCGCCTACTAGAAAGAGTCAACAATTTGTATCTACATAGGGCATCGTGATAAGTTTCGTCTTTTATATTCATCCGGTAATTTAGTGACTTGATAAACTTTTTTTGAATTTTTTCAATTCTATTAATATGTAATTTATAATAGGGATTCCATACAGGGCAACAAAAATCTAAAATAGAACGTACAAATGAGAAGTATAAAATTTTGAGTGTGATGGGTTGTTTAAAAGGCTTAGTGATTCCGAGTATAAATCCTAGTTTACGTAAAGCTGCCGCAATTATGTTATCTATATGGAGATTGAAAGATAATTTAGAATCCATGATTACTCCCAAGTCCCTGACACTAGATACCCTCTATAATTTGTTACAGTCGATACTATAATCAAATTCAATTGGTGTTTGTTTACGAGTATAAGTTATAATGTTACATTTATCAATATTAAGAAAAAGCTGATTAGAAGAACAATAATCTCGAAGCGCAGATACGTCGTTTTGCAGTTTATTACAGTCGTCAATGGATTTAATCACTTTATATATTTTAGTGTCGTCGGCATAAAGCAAATAATCTTCTATCGATATCTGTATATATAAAAGAGGAAACCGGCTGACTGACATATCAACGCACAGGCTAACCACGGGGTATAGAGATTTAAAATTTGGCACGTAGGTTCCTTATGAGATGTACTAAGAAAGGATTTTCTAAAATTCACGCCCTAAGGGGTTGAAATGGGGCTCCAAATTTTGTATGGGGGAACAAGATTAGTTGGACTATTTTATTCGAAACTTCACAGGAGTACTCCTATCGATAAATGAGTCAACACTTGTTTTAGTTTTTTTTCAGAATTCACCCATTTAAATGGGGGATATGGGGTGTCGAAGGCTGAAAATTAATATGGGTATCCTTTGTATGGTTTATCGGGTCGCTGGTTACAAAAACAATAACGATTTCTAAATACAACCTGGCGGTCGTGAACTACCATCATCGTTTTCTATCTTCTTATTAATATGGAAAAGAAGAAACTGACTCACATATCAACGTACAGCCCAAACCTTCGGGTCTAAAGATGCAAAATTTAACAAGTAGGTTTCTTATGAGGTCTAAGGGCTGTTAGCACTAAGAATGGATTTTTCAAAAACCCTCTAAGGATTTGAAACGGAGGTCCAACATTTGTATGAGGAAACAAAATCAGACTATTTTATTCGAAATTTCACAGGAGTACTGTTATCAATAAATGAGTAAACACGTGTTTTAAGTTTTTACAGAATGCAACCCCTAAAAAAGGGAAATGGGATGAGAAAGTCTAAAAATCAACATGGGTATTCTTTTTGCGATTTATCGAGTCGCTGATTACGAAAACAGCAACAATTTTAAAATCTAACGTGGCAGACGTGAAATATCATCACCCATATAAGGGTTCTATATATTTTTTCATTTTAGGTATGTCATATCGATCGTTGTCAATCGGGCCTTTGGGTACCTAGGCGAGCGCGGGCGGCGCGGCGAGACGAGAGGAGTAGTTATCAGGAACAAGGATACTTCGTCTATGTCAGGAATAATTCTGCATCTATAATTAGTACAGTTTAAGGTGCTGCTGGAAGGTGGTTGCCTTACCCCGAATTTGACGCGAGCGAAGCCGCGGGCAAAAGCTAGTTTTTATATATAAGAAGAAGATGAAAGAGATGAAGTAACACAAAACATTATTGTTTTTCAAATTAAGCTGCTTATGAATGTCAGATGCACTGTGTACTGCGTTCGGAGTGCAAAGTGCTACGTTATTCAACTTAATAGCCATTAGTTTGGTTCGTTAGTGGAATATTGCTAACGAATGTGCGGCCGCGCGCATTCCAGTCGACGTGCGGTGAAACGCTCAATTAGCACACATTGGTGGGCTACCGACGTTTAAAAGTAATTCAGCACAACATATGAGACACACGAATGGCGAGTTTTGCGCCGAGTCGATGCGACTGAATCTGATATCTACTCATTCTTTTGCTCGTAGCTCAGTCCATATTATAACGGGTGTAAAAAAAACCAATCACAAAGCCGAAGCCCACGTATTGAACCCATCGTCAATATCATTTTTGTCTTCTAGACCATACCTGGGAAATTAATAGTTACCGAGATATTTAAGTTCAAAGTGACAATTATATCTTCGGGGTTTTTATACGAAAGTGTTTGGAACATTATTTGTTAATGTTCATCCAAAGAAACATCAAAGAAAAAAACAGTATTTATAAACAAATAAATGTTTTTAATTTACAACGCGCAATGTATTTACAACAGACGCTGTCTATTGTCGCCGCGAGCCGCTGACTCTCGCAGAGACGATATCCGTAGCACGCTACCGCGCGTTACATTGCGTAGTACTTTTAGCAGTTGTTTTTTAAAACCTAAAAATTAATTTCGTTGCCCATCAATTTTTTTATATAAGTTAATTTTAATGGTCTGAATGCGAAGACGCGGGCTTTGTGATTGGTTTTTTACACCGTGTATCTATAAACACTTGAAGCGACAAATTGGGTAGGTATATCTAGACAAAAGTTAATCACTCTTTCATAGAATTGAGGTGTAAAAGGTTTCTTCATAATGTTTTAGAAATGTATTTTTTTCAATTGAAATCTCTTTTTACCCCTTTCAAGGCCCTACTGAAATAATATAGTATTATTTCCTAACGCTTTTGCAATCAATAAAAAGCAATGTCAATGTGTTAAACTGCGTCAATGTTCTTGGAATCTGTAAAATATGCGATAAGTACGTAAAAGGCACCTTTCTTTTCGCATAATGTTGACTGTCATAAAGACGCTTGGCATAAATCACTAGACATAAACACCAAATAGCATAACATTAACGTCTTATAATTTTTTCTATGCATCTAATGCATTTTTATGAAGCATAGTTTTTATTGAAATCCAGGTATTTACACAGGTATCAGTGACAAAATCGAATTGTAGAAAAACCGACACCACGTAGTCTTGTGTGCCCTACTCCTAGAGTACAATTTAGAGAAGGCGCGGTGGGGCGAGGTGACCCGCATGCTGAGGAGCATGTATGTGGCTTTAAGGCATTCCACCGTGGCTGACGCTAGTCAGCTCAGCCGGCCAGTAAGCCGGAGCTGCGGTGGTGAGCTTTAAAAACATCTGCGATGAAAAGCACGCGAGGGGCCCACCGGAGCCCCGCAGCGCCGGAGCCGTGACGGAACCACGCATGCCTACTTGCTTGCATGCTTACTTGAATTCATGCTCGCATGTTTGCTTGCATGCTTCCTTGCTTTCGTGACTGCTTGCATGTTTGCTTGCACGCTAGAAAATAACTTACATGCATCAAACTGTTAATTTATTATGCTTTGAGAAATTCTGCGTTAGCGTATTATTCGTTGTGTTTAAAATGCTATACATTAATTATGCTTTGAAAAGTATGCGCTAAGTTGTTCAGTGTTTCAAGTTTATGGTTTTTAATACTTATGACGAAACATTTTCTGCCACACAATATTATAATTATTAACATTCTGCTTTCTGATTATTATGCGTCGTCGTGACGTTTATTTTAATCGAAATTATGGATTTTATATTGAATTCACAAGGGCGGCAATGTTTACGGTTAGTTATAGAATTAGCTATGGAGTGGGAACCTAAATACTCGTAGACACATATTTAGGTAAGTTAAGGTAGATTTAGGATAGTCGATGGGCTTTCTTATCGTATTAGGATAATTCCTGTAATGATAGGTATAAGTATAGAAATAAATAAATGACGAGGTAGCGAGGTTGTTGCAAATGTTTTTCGGCTTCAAAATCGAAAAATTCGCAACCAAATTTCTCCCATTTTGTTAGGGGATTTGGGTTCCTGAGAAAACATTGTTGTGCCTTGAAGATTATATATAATAATAATTGTAACTGGTGAAAAAATACTCGTATAAAGGATTTTCTACAACCTTTCGATTTAGAATTAGTAAATTAAGACTTTTCTATTTTATTATTTCTTTTCTAATTTTAATAATGTAGAAAACAATTAAAGAAATAAATATATAAAGAGACACTTTTCTAATAAATTACACTTTCTATTGATAGCGTGGACTTTATGATTTCCATTGAAAATCAGACGCGTTCTTTATTTTGAAATTATTCTCAGCTACTTATTTCATAAAAATATGTATACATAAAAGAATCAGTGCCGAGTTGCCAAGGAGAAGAATCCGAGTTTCCGTGATGAGGATGATTAATATAGCTCATTTGTGGCCAACCTCTGTAGCCCAGGAGACCGAGATACTAAATAATATACGTTTATTTTTACGTAACTTATGGTACTTGTATTAGTCAATAATATTTTAAATGAAGCTTATTTAATATAAAGCCATTACGCAGAACTTTATTAGGCATATAAAGGTAATTTGTAAATATTATAGTGTAAAATAGGAAATTTTTCGTTTGTCTTAGCTGACGCTACAACCAACGCTCATGCTGCAAGCATAATAAGAAAGATGAAAGATGTAAGGTTGTTGGGTTGAACATGGAACTCTATTCAATCCCGTTTTCTGTTTTCTGTTCTAGGGCGTGAAATTACCACAATTTTTTTCTGAGCCTTTCTAGCGCTAGCCCTTCTTGTTTTCTATGTAGGACTATTCCTACTGAGTGCCGGAATACCATAAAATAAAGCCAACATCAATGTTGCCCATATTCGGAGCGATCTAGGCTCTGAGGAAACCTATTTTATAGTCGCCAGCATCAAGGCAATTGCCAAAAACTCTAAATATATTATACTATGTGAACCTATCTAAAAGCCCTTCGTACACTAGCCCTTTTTATTTTCTGTATAGGGCTATTCCTGCCGAGTGCCAGAATACCATAAAGTAAAGCCAACATTAATTTTGTCCATATTCGAAGCGACCTAGGATCTGAGGAAACCTGTTTCAAAGTCACCAGCGTCAAGGCAATTGCCAAAAACTCTATAAAATCTATAAAAATATACTATAATATGTACTATATGTAGATAGGTTTATCTACAATAATAAAATTGTGATTCTAGGTTCAACTATTTTGGCAATGCCTATTTGGGTCAATACGCAGTAAGTTACGCCTTTTTCTTATAAATAGCCTTTAAGTTTTAAAAAGAACATTAAAACCAGTTTAAAAATGAACAGTGTCGTAATAATAACGTGGTAGATACCTCCAGAAACTATACTGTACATTGATTGTATATTGTAGGTATATAAAAATCGATTTAAAACGCATTAACAGAAAGTGTGCTCCAAGACCACGGCAAGCGAGCTACGCGACTACGCGTAGCTGCTACGCCGTGCCGCTACGTGCTCGTCTCGTACATCGTTTACGCTTCCGCAGCCAAAATTTATTAGATTCCACCCCATTTATACCTTTTATCACTTGGTGTTTAATATAATAACACAATTTCTTACGTCGTTTGCATTCATTATTTTGTGATCATACATACTGTGGAGATCCATAGCACATTTTTCCAATGTGAATTTGTATTACATCTTATTTTCGTGATCGTTATGTACTTTTTGGTAAGATTGTAGGTATTTATTCCTATTCTTTTATTTGCTTGTATTGGTTTTTGGATTATTTATTATTATCAATAATTTCATCGAAAATTATTTGTTGAATTGTTGTTTTTAGTATTGTTAGTGATAAAGTATCTTTACATTTTGTATTTTTATCTTGATATCCTGTCCATATTATTTTAAGTTAAAGCTTTTAAGCGATTGAAAGAATGTCTTATGCTTTATGTCCAATTATACAAATCTTCACCAAAACACTAACGCTTAGAGAGTACTTATGATATTATCTATGATTGAACAAAAAGGGGAATATCAAAAGAGTAGACGAATGATTTCGTACTTCTTAATTAATCATTGCTATTGTTGAGTTAAAGTATATTCTTAGAAAAGATATTCATTTTCTGTCTTTAATCTAAATTTATTGCTAGCTATACATGCATTCATGTAGCAATTTCGCAAAGTAAAATACAATTTTGTCCGCCTCCATATCTAAGCAGTTAAAACAAACAGATTCGCGGACGCCAAGTATTACCACTGTAATTGGTTTCTAATGCCGCGTAAAACCCCCAAACGTGTTGGGCGAGTGGACCGGGAGATAACTGCACGAATCCCCGACCAGATTTCGCTCCAATTTTATATTTCTTTTTTTTTTCAGCACCTATTTTAGGCTTACTTAGAAGTTTGTTCTCTTTATCCGGGCTGTAACAATCCGCGGACTTCGAAATAATTCATTATAATTAAAAATTTTACTTCATGTTTTTTTATTAATATAGCTTTACGTACGTTTGGCTACTGACTACCAACTTTGATAATCCTTTAATTATAACAGTAACAAAAATGTTGTTGATAAATTCAAATGGCGTAACCCTACATTGCCCGGGCCTGATAAAAACAATAATAAAGTAATGAAAATGAGTAAAATATTTTAAGACTAGATATTTTTTATATAACATTATTAAAATTTAGTTTTAATTATATGTATATTTATGGAAATATCGATTTATTTCCATAAATATCAATTCAATCTACAAAATAACCTTATAATATAATTCCTTACAATACCTATTCTAAACTATGTAAACTTATATTAGTATAAATTGATATTAGTTTTTAACTAAATCTAAACATTTAATTATAATTATAAGTTTATTTTTATAAAACAACAGATAATAATATTTTATCTGTATAATGCTTAATTTTCAAGAGATCTAAAGTGAAATTGTGAGCTTAACCGTTCAATCCTATTTCAAATAAGCAACTTGTATGTCATTTAATTATTTTAGTTTTTTGTTTACATGTATGTACACATACTCAGCTTACGTATACACACTTGAATTTTCTGATTTGTGCCAAGCTAGTTATAGATAATTTGTTTGTTCCGTAAACATGCGCCAGGCTGGAGGGTTAAGTTCGGAAGAATTGGGCTGTGGAATAAGAGGAGAGACCTCTTATTGTATCGGGATTAAGCTAAAGCCTGCGTGCGACACTCGCTCCAATGCGCGGCTCCCTCTGTGCTTGCATTTTAAGAGGCACTTCGACTGGAAAACAAAATCTGAACAGACAACCATGACACTTTTATGTAGCAGCTAAAAGTCAAGTAGAAAATTGTGTTCGATGTTCTGTTTCACTTGAACCAATTGATTCTCTTTACTCCTTATCTTGATTACACTTGAATTAAAAATGCTTTTAGGTTCTTAGGAATATTATATCATGTGTAATATAAAAAAAATATCTAAAGATTGCGTAAGCGAGTGTAAAATTTACGAAAAAACTGGCCAACTGGCTTTTCTGAGATGGACTCGCACACCGAGGATACCGTACAAACTTATCTAAATATTTAAGTTCGTAACTGAGTACATATTTTTTATCAGATTTTCAGATTTTTTCTTTATTATTGCTTCTTGCCAAATTTTATCATTCCAAGTCGACGGGAAGTACCCTATAGGTTTTGATTCCCTTATGAAATCGAAAAATATGCGACATAAACGAACATTCTCTTGATCGCGTTAACTCATAAATTTGATTTTTTACAGCTGAAAGAGACTGTAGGCCCGACTGCAGACCCGATTTGATTTCATATGATATCTCTATGCGATCCGGAAAAAAGGTTCTTGACCGACAAACAGACGGACAATGAACAATGAAGTGACTCTATAAATGTTCCGTTTTTTCATTTTTAAGCGCGTAACCCTAAAAAGGCGTAAATCCCACTTCATCACCACTCTTCGACTATAAGTCCAATGGAAAATCATGTATATATCCTATATTATGTAGCTTTATTTCCTATATTACAGTTATTTTTATCTACGTTTTTGGAAAAATATAATTGTGTATTGTCCCTGATAAGGGTAAAAGCCTCCTCCATCTTCTTCCACTGTTCTCTGTTTTGAGCTTTGTCCATCCAATTCCTTCCAACCACCTCTGCAATATCGTCCACCCATCTCTTTCTCTGTCTTCCCACACTTCGCTTTCCCAAGGGGCCAGGCCATTCTGTAGCTATTCTGGTCCACCTCTTATTGTGATATCTTGAAACATGCCCATGCCCATTTCCACTTTAGTTTTGGAGCATGTTTGATGCTATCTATCATCTTTGTTTTCCTCCTTATCTCTTCATTTCTTGTTTCTTGTATTTTTCTAAGTTTCGGAATGCTCCTCTCCATGATATGTTGGCAGGACATCATTTTGTTTTTTATTTTATTTGTGTATATCAACGTTTGACTTGAGTATGTTAATATAGGTAGAATGCAGGAGTCCATTATTTTTTTTTTTCATTTTTAAGTAAGAGTCGGTTTTCAAAATTTCTTTCTGAGCACAGTACATTTTTACTCATTTGCTCTAACTCGTCTTCATTGCTGTTAGCCTTCATGAAGTCCAATGGAAAGTCATGTACAATATCGCTATTATCTATAATTCCCTTGTAACGAAAACAAATAATACAAAGAGCTGTTAATATTCTAATTGTTACTTAATTTTATAACCCTTTACTGTTACATAGTTATACGTTCTTCAAATTCAATATGAATGTGCCAAAACCGACATGTAATGTATGATGATACATGTATTCCCGAAGCCACGTAATGCAAGCAGCACGTATCCCTTACACGGCGGTACGGACGGCCACTGGAATTTTTCAACGTACACCCTGTCGTGCGAGTATCCTGCTAAATTTATAGCCATCGCTGACAGTGGCCATTTTTACAAATACTAGATGCTGAAGTGTATGAATTTATTTTTGGGATTTTCACATTATATTTGAAAATTTGTTTTAAATGTAGTTTATATACGAGTATAACTAAATGACCATATGCAACTTTGTTTGCATTATAACTAACTTTGCCCGTAGGAAAAACTTTTCCCGTCAGATTTTTCCCGTAGGAAAATTATGTCCTTCCCCTGGTCTCGAACTATCCCTATACCAACTTTATAGATAATTCTCAATAAATGTAAATTTTATTAATTTATCCATTTCTTTAAGGTGATAATTGTAACGCCTGGCAACCTTAGCCTAGCAAATCCTTATAAATTTCACATTTCTAATTCGATTTTGGTAGTATATTGGTTGTGTGTATTTTTCTGTTACCAAAAATACATTATATTATAAATAAAACATTAATCTTAACATATAAATATATAATAAACTTAATACTAATTCTTAAAGAAGTAATTTGAATCTAATTTTTATTTAAAATCTGCATTCTAACGAAACTAGTGTAACGAAACGCGCTTACTGAGTGACGTACGCATTGATTTACTACCAAACGTAGATAACGCATGAACGTTCGAAAAGTGGGCCGGTAAAGAACTGCCCAATCGGGCCTCGTGCAGTTCTTTTCCATGCGTTGGAGCGACAACGCGATAAGCAATTTTGAGCATTATGTTTAAAAGTATAAAGTTGATATTTTCTTGTAGCAATTACTAAAACTTCAAGTTAATCGGTGCTAGGTATGAAATGATGTAACTGCACATGGTACGGTTGTACTTCAAATAGTTGCCGTAATAATAAAGAATAAGGTTGAATTCGATAAATACGGTACTTTCTTTATGGTAATTTTAATTTGGGTGTGCATATTCAACTACGAGTACCTATTTAACAGCGTACAAATGTATAGTCGATTAGGTGACAGATTTCAAGCGCGTTTTTGTATGAAGTGCTCTATCTACGTTTGGTAGTAAATCAATGGACGTACGTCTCATTCAAGCAGTGGAGACTACGATGACGTTTCTCACTTTTGCCGCCGAGCCGAAGGTGAAAGCCTGCGCTAAGTTAATAAAACGATTTTGGAATTAAATACTGCAATAATTCAAATTGAATTTACTTTATTCATTAGTAAAGAATACTACTTGCAATTAAATACTCAGTGTGTGGTGTTATTCCCCAATTCGGGTGAGTGTTGCAAATATCTATTTGGCTTTAATAGTACTGCTATCCGGCTATTGTAATTTTATTTTGAAATATTGTAATATAGATTATTTTAGTATGCAATTCTTGTTTATAATTGTAATTCAGAATTCAATATTATAATCATTCTGTTCGTAGTCCTATTTATTTGTTGTTTCTTAGCCGAATTTAATTTTCTAAATCTATAATTTTCACATCCACCTTACTATAAGTTATAAATAAATTTTAGCTTCATTATTGTTGTAAATGATTTTGCCTAAGACTGCCACATCATAATATCTATATATGCTTTATTCCACCCTGCTTTGGCATTGCATATAATTTCCGGAAGATATGGTGTTGCAGTCACTTATGCGAAATCGGACTTTTTCAAAATGCCCAGTTTCCGGGATTCCAGGGATCAAGCACCGGAGTGTCGTACGCGACTAGATCGCGATTCGACAAGTAGTACCTACCTTCATCTACACTACCTGCTGTCCCTGCCTGACCGAGCAGAGCACACATCCCGCCGGGTACCAGACGGAGCGCAGAGGAGCTGCCACTGCCACTGCAGGGAAGTGGTATTTTGTAAGGAGGCAGGAACGTACATCCAACGCCCAATCCACGACCCACTACAACTACTACTACTATGTTCAAAGCAACCAGCGATTTTTATAATTATTAAATTATTTTTTCTAAATTTAATTCTAACTTTTTTTGTAACTTTCTTACCACTACTATCTACCCCTAACTAAAAACGTTACATAATATTACATCGTTACAAATTGGGATATTGTGTCACGTAACATAAAATACATTGAGGTAGGTAATATAAAAATATTGTTAGAAATGGACAGTTCATGATAAACGCAACTGACATGAGCTAGAGGCGACACACTCGCATTCTGATTGCGGCAGCCTAAGTGGTGACACGACAAAGAAGGCCAGTACGGAGTGTGATGTAGCTAAATCTGTAATTGCAATCATATATTAAATAACGAACAAAAAAAACTGACAAAATTTTTCCATTCTACCTCAATAAACTTTATTATCCGTAAACAGTTTTAAAACTACGTATAAAAAATTTACGACACGTCAAAATACACACCAACGAAAAGCACATGAACAAGCCCACAATAATTTAACAACTATAAAAACGACTTTAATAAGCCAGTAAAATAAATTGGTCGGTTTTGAAGAGATTTTATTGCATGTTCAGTGAAATTTGCGTGTTTTCCTGAGGCATGAAAGGTTTGCAAAAGCATTTCATTAAAACATATTATCAAAATTTACTGTACAAAAATCAATAAAAATTTGATTGAAGTTCCAATCACTTTATAGCTTAAAATCGAGCAGATATATTCTTAAATTAGCATTTGTAAGACACCACATAGGTATACGATATTATTAGAGAAACATCATAGCATACATACCTAGCTGATCGTAGACGCTTGCTTGATCTCTCATTCTTATTTAAACTGGCCAATGGTATAATTGATTCACCTGAACTTCTCTCGTCACTTGACTTCTCATTACCACTTAAATTGCCTAGATCCTCTACATTTAACTTGCCCAAAACGTCAGGCACCAATTCCAATCTAGGTCACAATGCACCACAACAGAATGATTCGTCAATTCCTATATCAAAGCATGAATCTGTTGATCTCTTTGCTTGCAATATTAATAAATTTAAGAATTCTATCAACTCACTGTGATATGTAATAACTTTATTATGTAATCATCTAATTTTGTTTTAATTTTTAATCAATTGTATTTACTAAATTTTTTATCAATTATTATCAATTCAAATCGACATTTTAATGAGAGATACTGTATGTTTGTCCATTTTTTTCAAATATTGCATGTAGTCTTCGCATATACGAGTATTTTGTCTCAAACACTTAAAAAGAAAAAATATAATACAAAAAATAAAAATCGACTTCAAAAACACTGAAAAGTTAAAAATAATATATGAATAGGTATTGTAATAGCATTTAGAAATAAGTCATTTTATTACATTTTAATCCTTTTGTATAACACAATGATGTTGGCATGCAATAAATAAATAAATATAGATTTCGTTGTTGTCGGCTACATTCCAAGGGTGAAAAGGATAAGTTAGGTGGGCAGTATAGATTTAAGTTTTAAGGACTAGCTCCCAAGATCTAAGCACACGAGCATGATTTGCAGCAGACTTGGCGACGATCTCGAGCAGGAAATAAAGTTATGATTTATGCAAGTGAAATGTGTTTGAAACAGCGCCATTCTCATGGCTCTGATCGTAAGATCGTGACAAATTCACTTCGACACTAGCTACACTACATCATAATGTTGCGTGATATTGAAACTTTTTAAATTATATCATAACATAACATTAGCCTTTATTTCCATAGATATGTTCATAAGTAGAGTTATTCTAAATCCAACATGGCAGAACACCCGGGGTGTTATGGCGGACTAGTTATTTTTAATGCCCTCCTTCAATTATCATCATCATCATCATCATAAGAGACGCCCACTGCTGGGCATAGGCATCCCCCAGGGATCTCCAAACCGATCGGTCCTGTGCCTCCCGCAACCTACAATATGGATATCAAATGAAAGAGTTTACTGAGAATAAGTGGAAAAATAAAGTGACGTCACTCTAAACAATATACCGGACTTAAGATGGCGCACTAAGTTTTTATGCTTTTCTATAACATGGGGATCAAATGAAAGGGCTTGTCTTGCAGAATAAAGTATTTATAAAAAAATCAAAGCCAAGATGGCCGCCGTCGTAATAACAAAATCAGAGATTTCATATTGTTGTACAATCCCCGCAATATGGGTATCAATTGAAAGGGCTTGCCTTATAGAATACAGTACACTATGAAAAAAAATTAAAACCAAGATGGTCGCCATCACAAATTGGCTAATTAAATGGTTTTTGTACAACCCTCACCAATATGGGTATCAAGTAAAATTTTCACCATGTCTTCCCCTTAGACATGGGCGCCGCCTTGAAAAATAGCGGCGGCGGCGTTCTGGACAATTTTGGTCGGCGGCGGCGCGGCACCGGCGGCGTCGAATTTTCAGGTTTTGTTTGGCGACATTACCTGAGGTAGGTGACTTGACCATCTAGACATTTTCCCACTACCCGTAAATAACCTTCGGTCTATGCAACTCGTCAGTGACTGAGGGGCCCATAATCGACTGGAATTTTCTCTTGCCAAACTTGCAACTATGAGGATCAGGACGAAATTCCAAAAGATATCCCCATCATGTTCGTTGGGGCTTCGGTCAGAAGCGTCACATCGACCACGGTGGTGGAGGTGGAGGTGGTGGTGGATGCAAGTTCATTGTTCGCACATTATGCGCCATCGATGGGGAAGCGGGCGGCATTTTGCTTCTGCAAGCCGCGAAACGGGGGTATTGATGTCCTCTTGGGGTACAGAGCCTTGAAAGTTCTGTATCGCGAAATTTACGAAGCCACGATGACGTATGCAGATGCATGTTAGTCAAAGTCTGCTTCATTTCACGTTGTGCGTAGCCATCCAGAACACTCCTTGGCCCTTCTGACCTAAGCGTACCGATAGACCAGCTCTGCCGTCTTATCGGCGTTGGCCGGTGCTTTAACGGCGGATCACCTCCAGATGATTGCGCGAAGGCCACGCCACAGAGCAGAGCAGAACAGAGCAAAGCGTTGCTCTGTTCAGAATACCCAGCTTTTTGCTCGATATTTTAGCCTTGCCTTCCAAATAACTCAAAAATTAGACTTTGCTCAAGATATCGACACCAAGGATCCCGATATTGTCAAAAATTTGAAAGGGTAATCGGGGGGTTGTTAATAGTAAAAGGGTCGTTCTTGGCAGTGAAAGCGCAGACTTGTGTCTGTGCGGGGTTGAACTTAACTTAATTCAATCTCCCTCATTCTGAGGCCCACCCCAAAAAAAATCCTTATCTTCAGACATAAGTTGTCATCGTCTCTCCAATACGGAGCTCCAGAAGACTTTCTGAAAGCTGATATATTACGCATCACCCGTGCAGTCATCCATAGCTATGAATGTGCTCTCTAGAAAACAAGTCATTGATATGCAGAATTAATAAAGTTGGGGACAGCACAGAGATTTCTGGGACACCAGCGTTAATGGTTTTTGTCTCGAAGGATCTCGATGACTTCAATGCTGCAACCATCCAGAAAGCTGGCAACTCATCTGCAAAATTTGTCGGGGATTTCTTATGAAGACAACTTCGCTAGAAGAGCTCTATACCTTGGCGATATTGAATCCGACAGCTTCTCCGTTGTTCTCTATGGCCTCTACCCAAAGGTGTGTTAAATTCACTGGAGGGTCACCAGCAGCATAGTCACCAGCCGAGCGATTATGACGGAAGCCGTACTGGCGGTCGCTAATCAGGTGGTGGTCCTATAGGTATTTTAATAGGTAGTTTGTTGTTAATAACACGCTCTAATGTCTTGCAGAGCAAGGATGTTACTGCTCTGGGTCTGTAGTTTGACGGGTGTGACTGGTCACCGTCGGGGATCAGATGGACAAGAGCTATCTTCCAGGAAGACTTAACCCTGTGGGATTTAAAGAAGAGACAGTAGAGGCGCGTGAGGATTGGGACCAAAACTGGAGTGCAACGTCTTCAGCACCACTACGAGGATACCGTCCAGCCCACTCGACTTATAGACGTCAAGAAGCCTTAGCTCTCGCCTTACCGCACGTTTTGTGGATTTCTAGCACAAAGCTTTCACATCGTTTGATTGATGGTGGGATAGCTCTTCCATCGTCCAAGGTCGAGTTTGAGGCAAAGAGACGTGCCACGAGAATGGCTTTATCTTTTGCACTATGAGCCAGATTACCATCAGTTTTACGCAGTGGTGCGAGATTGGGCTGGTAGACATTTCAGTTTCAACAACTGACATTTTATAGTGAGTCAAGCATAGCGCCGGTAGTGCAGTCGCAGGTTTCTGTTCAATTGGATTATTTTGGATTGCTATCAGTCAAAATAAGGTTTCAAAGTACTTCCTGCAAAAACTACTTCGAATTTTTGCATCGTACAATGGATTAACAGATGTTTGCATATATTTGTATTCGATAACTCGGTAAATACAAAAAACAACACTATAGAAACAATGTTTTCTTGCAACGCACGCCGCGCGGTAAATGCCGGCGGCGACGGCGGCGCGACGCCGGCGCAGCGCCCATGTCTATTCCCCTCGCTCAGGCAGGCTCAGCAGTGGGCTTCAGGTCTACCTCTCGCTCATTTACCTTTAAGCTTCAAGTGAAGCCGAGGAATGCCTGATTTGTAATCACCAAAGCTGTCATTTTTTTCCGACCGGTGTTTAATGGTGTTTAGAGGTATAATTTAAAAAATGAATAAATCAATTCAAGAAGAACATTCGTCTCGGGTGGGAATTGAACCCTCGTCTTCAACACACTGTGTTAATTGATGCCTCAACCTATTACCAGCCCCGACGAAATTTCAACTGTATTGATTGCTTTTGTACGTAACTTGTTAAGCCAACGTAGATTTTATTTATTGTTAATAAATACGTGTCAACGTCCAATTTAGAAATATCTACAGATTTCTTGGAAATTGGTTAAGAATAAAGCAAACTTCCAAATTTGATATTTGTGATTATGCATTTTCTTTAAAAAAGCTAAATATTTTATTTATGTGTTAGTTTATTCATTCTTCAATTTACTCGTATTCAGCATTTCAAAAAAAATACAATTACAAACAGAAAAGGAGGTATACCTACATTTTCTATTTATATAAGTACCTACCCCTGAACTGTTACTATGTTTTCATAAGTCGACTAAGAATACGAGCTGGGTAGGTGTGTACACAAGTCACAAACTTTATATCACCCTATTTATATTTGAGCCGCATTGGTTAAGTATATAAAAATACGCTTATAAAGGGTTTTTCTCTTACTTATCATGGAAAAGGATAAAGGTAAATCAATTGAAAGTTTAATGTTAGTTTATGAATGATGGGGAAAATAATAATTTTTATATGCCCCTATTTAATGTAAAAAAACTTATATTCAAGAAAAAAGAGCGTCGGTGGCGCTATGAACTCGGCACTTGCCTTCCAATCGAGAGGTCCGGAGTTCGATACCGCCATGTACCAATGTGTGTTTTATTTTACGAATTTAATATGTACATTTATCTGACGCTCTTGTGGTGAAGGAAAACATCGTGAGGCAACCCGCATATATCTGCGAAGTAATTCAAAGGTGTATGTGAAGTCGACCAACCCGCACTGGGCCAGCGTGGTTGGCTAAGGTCTAGACACCCCAACTTAGTCGAACCCCTCAGTGGGGATGTATATGAGCTGTTATGATGAAGAAAAAAAATACAAATAAATAAAGGAAGGACCGGGAAGAGACAAAGAGTTAATTTTTAAAATAACAATATTAATATTTATTTATTTTACAAATAAAAAATAAGACTAATTATTACATTTTTTTGATATAATTATTATAAGGAATGAATGTAAACAATGTAGAGTAGGTATTACCTACTTATTGCACTGTTCGAGGGTTTACCTTAATATTTTATTTTACGTCACATGTAACCCAAAAGTTATGTTTTGTTATTATTATTATTAAATGATATCTCAAATGAGTAAAGAAGCTGTTCTACATGCTTACACGTTGTAGTCCACTGCTTAACTTTTTGTGATTTTTTTGATTCCAATTTTGAGAGCAGCACAACAAAACTTACAACCCATTAGTTTTGTTATAAACAAAAATTTCCTTTCAGGATACCGTACGCTGACAAAATCACACCAGAGCCAATCCTGAACAACAATGCAGGACGGGACACAAAGGCGGATTCGATCAGGAACAGTTATAATAGCCAATTCAAAGTTGGCATCTATGGTTGGCGGAAGAAATGTCTTTACATTCTTGTCATGGCACTCATGTTTATGATGATCATTAATCTCGCGCTCACGCTGTGGGTATTGAAAGTCTTGGATTTCAATTCGGTGAGTTTTGTTTATGACACTCGGTGCAGTTTAATGGAGTTTCAGATTGCTTGTCATAATACTATCGGCCGCCTTCTATTGTTTTGAAAACGTTTCGCGGAATCGTTTTCTGTGATTACCCCATCGTTCAATTTCAATGCAAGAAATTTCTTGCATTGAAATTGAAAGATGGGGTGCTCTTTCGAACAATATGTTACAGGCGATGAAATAAAATTCTGCTTCTTTACACTTTTTACTTCGAATAGCTTATTTATAAGGTAGCACTAGACGGCGACGCAGCTTATTCAAAGGAAAAGTTAAATGCGTTTTACGTTTTTCTCCATACCTTCATGTCGATGATACTTACTGCAATCCTACGTAAGCAACTGTCACTAACAGGACTGTACAAAAACTTAATAGTTTTTTATATTACACCGTGTTTGGCTGACAACTATAAAAATTTATGTATGTACAGAGGCGGAAGGAAAAGGTTCGTAAACTTAAAGACGATTTTGCTTGCACCACTCCAATTATCAATTATACTCGGCTTCGTCCTCGGGATTAGCAAATAATACTTGTAGTAACGCCTAGTGATACGCCAGTCACGCACTTTATTTGAGGGTATAAATAAAATTTAAAATGAGTCTCACGTCAACAAGGTGGGCGACCTATCCGCTCGCTTCATTCGCTTTTTAGTGCTCGCCACGATCACACTCTCGCGTCTTAAAAGTTTTTACTTTAAGTGAGGTAGTGCTTATTTATAATGCCTAAGCGGAAAAGTGAGGAGGATTGTCAAATCTGTTGTGTAAGTTTAAAAAACTCGAAGTGTTACGAAGATGCCGTACGCGGAGTCTCAAGGTTAGTCATTGTGTGAATAAGTGCATTTATTAGTGACTATGGCCGAAAATGTCATTTTCTATTTGCTGCCCGTACAATGCTCGTTTGATAACGGGCAGAAGTATGATAAGTCAAACATCTTGTTATATTCTCATAAGTACTAGAGAAACTTAATTAGTTAATGACGAATTATACCTATAATGGTAAATTTGTCACGTTTTTATTTTTTACTGGTTTCCTCTGAAATGAAGTTTTATAATCCAATGAAATAGTTTTACGAAAACTGTTAAATAAGATTTATTTCATACCTACCTAGTGGGCTTATTTTGTATGAATTTTTATGACACTATATCTCTAAGATGAAAGTTTACTAAATAATAGTTATTGCTACAGTGATTATTCACTAAACTGGGCTTGCGTACCTATCTTTGGGGTTGCACTACCCAATAATAATTTTGCGAACAGTATTTTAGGATTGTTCCTTAACTGATTAGCAGTAATAATAATTATCCAATCGTAACATGCACCTACTTTTTATGATTATATACTAAAGAACAAATACAGTATATACATAGTGGTAATGGTTACCTATCCTGGTTTGCGAACTTCTCTTTGGAGCTGTACTACCTTATGGTAATGGTAACCTCTCCGGGTTTGCGTACTTCTCTTTGGAGCTGTACCACCCTATAAATTAGTCTCGCGAACAGTACTTTGGTCTGTTTCATGACTAATGGAGATATCGGTGTATTCATAGTGGCAATGGTTACATATCCGGGTTTGCGTACTTCTCTTTGGAGCTGTACCACCCTATAAATTAGTCTCGCGAACAGTACTTTGGTCTGTTTCATGACTAATGGAGATATCGGTGTATTCATAGTGGCAATGGTTACATATCCGGGTTTGCGTACTTCTCTTTGGAGCTGTACTACCCTATAAATTAGTCTCGCGAACAGTACTTTGGTCTGTTTCATGACTAATGGAGATATCGGTGGTTTTCAGAGCAAGAACGTAATAACAACGTTTTAAACCTGCAGGCCTATTACGATCTCACGGTTTTCAAATAATATCATATGATATCATAGTGCAAAGCGAAAATTATGATTTTCGGTCAGATTTTTGATCATTCGTTCGTTATATGATATTGACATCATCGAAATTATGCCATAGTAATGATATCATTGGAGATCGGTAATACGAAATGAAGCATTTCATGATTTATTATGCCATGTCATACGATGAAAGATTTATAATTGGCCTACTGCTCGATGGGATTATTGGTTCTGAGCCACGTTCGGAGATGCAGGTCGACCTCGACCCAGAACCCGCCGAAGTGGCTACGCTCAGTGCGAGCCCGCCGTTTATATCTTCTGTGCCATCATGACGGTCACCCCCGTGGTGGTTGCCACCACCGCCACCGCCGCCGCCGCCGGCGCGCCTGAGCAAGTGACGGATACCGACGAGCCTGGGTCAGCTAATGCGATGCTAAACACCACAATACTTGAAATATTGGGCGAGGATCCAACTATTTCGAATACTTTTGGAGCCGACATTCACAAAGACTTTGCAGTTAAGTTGGAACACACATTAATGTGAAATACCTTTCGCCGACTAACTGCAAACTAATTAATGCTCCCGTAGGTACTGAATGCCGAAATTAAGGTGGCTATCTCCGATATAAACGCTAAACGTTATAAAAATATCGAAATTAGGCAAAAACAAGTTTCTACGGCTATTTCATGCTTGAACCAAACTATTAATTCGCTGACCTCGAAAAATAACAGTGACCCAGAATTAATAAAAATGTTGATGGACACAGAACGTATTCTCTGTGACTTACAATACCGGATTCAGTCATACGACGGAATTTTATTCTGTCTTCCCTTAAAAAGGACATGAAAGACCAGCTTCAAAATACTTAACCATTTTTTATTCATTCATTAGGCGAAAACCTGTCAGAAATTATTAAGACTGCAAAGGCGATAAATAAATAGGGTGCAGAATAAAAAAAAAAAAAAAAAACTTTAATAAATTTATAAAAGCAGATCATTCAAAAATTGAAAATTTACGCTCAGTGCTAAAATTTAAAACAAAAAATTGTTTCATGACAAAAATAGATTTAAAAGATGCCTTTTGACCCTAATTCAAGAAAATATTTAAGATTTCAAATTGAACAAGAACTATTTGGCTTGAGTACTGCACCATCAAGGCAATAAAACCAATTGTCCGATTACTCCGTTCTGCGGACCTAAAATCAACTAATTATTTAGATAATTATTGGCCAAATATACAAACCAAAAAATTAATTACCTCTCTTTGATTTTAATTAACGAGGCCAAAAGTTTAATGATACCTAGTAATATATGTACATTTTTGAGGTTTCGTTCTAATCTAGACTAAAAATTTCCAGATCACAAATCAGAAATTTAAAAAAAAAAAAAAAAAAAAATGGTTAAAATACGTCAATTCGCACAAATAGTCGAATTACTAGTCTCAGTTTGCCCGGCTGTAGAATACACTAGCCTTATACTAAAAATTTAACTTAAAATCATCATTAATGATAATTATGATAAATTTATAAATATCCCTAGGAATGACGCAATACAAATACCGTTTTGTAAAATCAAACATGATACACATGATCTGAAAATTTTCTCAGACGCCTCAAATACGGGGATGTACGTGGCAAAGAGAAGGTTAACGGGTTGTGGAGCATTCAGGAGAGAACACAATACATTAACTACCTAGAAATTCTAGCTGCTTTTCTAAGATTAAAAGTGTTCGCCAAAAATGTAAGTACCTAGTTGTCAAATTTCTCCGCATCGACAACACTACAGTAATCTCTTACATCAATACAATGGGGGGTATTCAGTTCCCCCACTTCACTGACATCACTCGTCAACTATGGCAGTGGTGTGAATGTCGCAATTTGTATGTTATGGCTTATTACATTAGCTTATCAGATAATATAACGGCAGTTGCCGAATCAAGGCGGGTACATCCTGACATAGAATCGACGACACGTTTAGCGCAAAGGTCGAGTGATCACCTACTGCGCAACGGGTCGCGGGTTCGATTCCCGTACGGGACAAATGTTTTATGGCCTACAGAAATTTGTTCCGGTCTGGGCGTATGTGCAGGTGATATTCTATGTTTGTAACTGCACCCACGACACAGGAGAAAATCCTAGTGTAGGGCGACGTATTAAAAAAAAAAAAAAAAAAAAAAATTGGAGTTAGCGGACTGGCTCTTCAAGCACATTCTATCGATTCTATAATAGAACCATAAGTAATGTCAATACTAATGGAAATAATTATTTTGCCAGAACAATTGTTAATAATACGAGTAATTCAAATGATGATTGATGTTTATTCTTATTAACATAAATTAATGAAAATTCAGGAATAAACAAAATATTTCACACTATTATCTCTAAAAGTCTACAAGTATTATTTGCTAATCCCGAGGACGAAGCCGAGTATAATTAATGATTAAACGAACTTACCTGTACGTGAAGTTCAATCATAATTATACGAAGGCTTCGTCCGAAGGGATTAGCAACCCTCCCTCCCAACTACAAGTCCCCATTTTTGTGTGAAATATTCCGGATGCGGCTACTCTAAACTAAATGAAGCGAGCGGATAGGTCGCCCACCTTGTTGACGTGAGACTCATTTTAAATTTTATTTATACCCTCAAATAAAGTGCGTGACTGGCGTATCACTAGGCGTTACTACAAGTATTATTTGCTAATCCCTTCGGACGAAGCCTTCGTATAATTATGATTGAACTTCACGTACAGGTAAGTTCGTTTAATCATTAATTATACCAACATATCAGTGCCATAAAAGTGCTGCTATCTATATCTATACTATATTATAAAACAAAGTCCCCCGCCGCATCTGTCTGTCTGTTCGCGATAAACTCAAAAACTACTGCACAGAATTTCAAGCGGTTTTCACCACTCGATAGCGTGATTCTCGAGGAAGGTTTTAGTATATAATTTGTTAAGTTTTTGTATTTATTTCTGTGTACATTAACGATATTTGTTGAAGATGTCGGGAAAAAATAAATTAAGGCGAAATGTAGTTCGCGAGCACAGCTAGTTAACAATAAAAAGAAGTCACTGTAGAAAAGTTGTTTGTTTAAATTTTGCTGCTACGTTAGTGTTTCGTTGTCGCGATTATAAAATGACAGCGATGCAAAGGGGATTTCTTCCGAATGATTCGAAATATTGCAAATGTTCGTGTTATCGAAATATTGTGACCACAGTTACAATGAGATGCATCAAAATGACAACATTGATGATATTAATAGATACTAGTAGTGACAACAGTTTTCAGCATCAATATGTTTTAGTGAACAAAACGAATATTGATTACATTAGAATTTAAACTTTATTAGTGGTCCTACCCACTCGTTTTTGATTTCTACCAGTAGAATATAAACAACCTATATACCTTCTGTTTTACATGCGATTCATCGCTGGTTTTTTAAATTAATAAGTTATTGCCATGTTATTGCGTACTGGATTTTGTATTTTCTGCGTGTAACAGTTTCTAATATAGAATTTGTTTTTAATGACAATCCTGAATTCGAGTGATTCAAAAATCTTTAAAATGGGGAACAGTAGAAAATTCAAAAATGCGTCTCCTGTACTTTAGCTATTACGGAATGATGTCAATCGCTGTTAAGAACTTATGCGTATGAAATCTCATTTGTACTTTCGTGTGTTGGTTATGCTGAATCGCAGTATCACCGATGCTGTTGTTCTAATATTGTTTATTTACTATCAGGAAGGAATGGGCCAGTTGCGTATAGTACCCGGTGGCTTGCAGCTGCTGGGTCAAGCTCTCGTTCTGGACTCGCTGTTCGCATCCAGCATCAAGTCGCGCCGCGGCCAGCCGATCACCGTGGAGTCTTCGAGAAACTTCAGCGTGTCGACGCGAGATTCGCACGGATTGTTACAGAGTAGACTGTTCCTAGGTATGTGCTAAGGTTTTATTTGTAGTGTGTTAAGGTCGGATGTTAAAAAAAAGCTTTTACTCACTCAGCCACCTCAGTGGCAGTATTACATTCGTTTTTTTAATTAATCTTTTAATTTTTTCGGAATCGTAACTTTGTAACATTTTAAATAATCAAAGTGCTTTTCTGCAGCAGTAAATTATTTTAGTCTTTTGGAGATTTTTAGTTTGTCTTAAGATTTTTAAGGAATCGTACCTTTATTACATTTTTAATAATCTATTAATAATCTTTATCTACACTCATGTTCTAATTCTAATATTAAGAAGAACTCAACACTAATATTTTAAAGGCATAATTTGTAAAAGGCCCTTGGCCTTTTATAAATTACATTATAATACAGGTTTGCCATACAAAACCAGTACTTTAATGTAACTCGAATTCCAATAAAATACAGTTCGATTGACGAAGCCCGACCAAGGAGGTTTTATCACAATTTTCTTTTGTGCCAGTACATTGTCTATGGCGGCGCGTGCAACAGCGCATGCGCGGTAGAATGTTGGTGTTGGCGCCATTTCTCTGAATTTTTCATTCATTATTTTGCTGTTATTGGTTAAAATAATAAATAATATAAATGTATGTAGTTTTAGATTTCTGTATTAGTTTCACAATTGCACTGTTCAAAATGCAAATAATTATTAGAATAAATGAGTTTCATTTTGTTTTAATTTTGTGTCTTTTATTTAATTTAGGTAACCACTGATTGCATGAGTGTAGATAAAGTAGTGTATGAAATTGCACATAATTAGGTCTTAAAACACTCGTGTGGTACTATTAAAATTCTCGGCAAGCCTCGAATTTTAAACACACAGTGTTTTAAGACCCCATATTATGTGACTATTTCATAAACTAATAGACAAAGTTATGGTGGTATTTAAAATAATGCATTAAACATTCTATTCACAGTTTCGTAGGAAAAGTAGCTTAAAGCCCATCCAACAGAGAATCAAATTAAATAACTAAACAATTATTAGTTTCGTTTTTTCTTTGGCAAACTATATCCAGCTTATAATAGCCATTGATTTATTATTTAGTAATAATAATAAGATCGTTATTATAAGAAAGTTGACAGAAAACAACCTAGGTCATTATCTATCTGAATAAAGTGTTGGATATCTTTTGGTTGAAATTCCGTTGGTAGTACTTTGAACTCACAAGAAAATGATTATTTAAATTAAATATAGATAAAACTAGAAAAGTATAGATATTTGAATCGTACTAAGTTACAAACTATTATCGACCTTTGTCAGAAAAGGCGCGAGACTATGTTATGTTCAATTCATAGTCTGGCTGTGGTAATGTTACGAGTACAGATATATGTTTCACAGGTCATGATCGCTTAGAGGTAAACGTAGCTCGGATGGAAGTGAGAGACTCCAGGGGTGCGCTGCTGTTGGGAGCAGGGCAGGATGAAGTGACCGTGGGCGCGGAGACCCTGACCGTGACCAGCCCGGCCGGGGTCAACCTGAACACGGCGATCCAGACGCCGCTAGTGCGTGCCCCGCCCTCGAAGCAATTAGTGTTAGTAACTTTTCGTGAATTCTCCGAACATATCACCAAACTTGGGTGGCAAATAGGCACACAGCGAATGTGATGTTAAGCGGTTACATTTGTTAATATTATTTGATTCGCTTATTGAAATTAATAACCTACATAAATGCGCTGAGATATACTTACTCCTTTCTTTTCCTAGCTCATATCTTTGTTTTTTTCCAAATTTCACAGCAAAAAAATATAAAATACCATTAATAAGTAACAAAAAATTACCAGTAGAGACATATAACAAATATAAGTGATCTGGAAACTAGTCAGTTTCAGTAACTAAAATCGACGTACTTCATGATCTTCGGACGCGCTTTGTAAACACCCGCGTGAACAATTTTGATGCAGTTCGGTTTTAGGTCTTTTATTGTGTGTGTTTTTTGGCTCGTCTCCGTTATATTTATCAGTGTACCTATATTATATACTTGTATATACATATATTTCACACATTCTTTAACTTACAAGCGTTGGGAATTAAAATGCCAAAATCTTTGTTGTATAATTAGTTCAATTCCATCGTTTAGTGTAGTGAACAATTTGATTTTGTAATATGAATAAGATAAAAATCGCCATTAGGCTGGAGTCCCCAACGCGATCGTTGGAAATGCACGCCGCCCAAAGCATAGCAATGGAGTCCCGGGCGGGCGATATCAGCGCAAGCTGCCTCACCACCTTCCGGCTCAAGTCAGTGGCTGGTTCGGTTAGTATTTAATGAACTATTCATTTTAAACTTGGACTGTTCTTTTCATTAAGATTATTATTATTTTGAAGAATAAAAATAAATTAAAAATAAACTTTCTTTACTCTTAAACTGCACCGTTATAGGTTAATTTCCATAAATAAATAGGTATTATAAAAAAAAAACATTATTTTGATTCAACTAGAAATCTGTGCGTGACCATTTTCAATTCCATTAGACTAAATGTCATAACTATTGTATGCGTTTAGGCGCTCTGTGATGACTTCTTGATGAAATAAGATATAAAAATCTAAATAAGATATAAAAACGGGACACGTGTTTTTTATAATTTTTATTCTACGTCGTCTTAAAACTAATTTTAAGTTGGTCATTCTCAAAGAGCTTATACGCTGTTTACGGCGATTATACCTTTGACAAAATTAATTAATATTGAGGTTTATTATCTGTAGATTTAAATCAAGCCCACAATGATGTCAAAGTGACATGAGTGATTTATTTTAATAAACTACGCAAAGGTTGGACATCCTTTAACTTGATATCTCAAGTATTTAAATTTTTCCTTAAATAACCATTTCAAAAATCCGAAAAAATATTTAAGCCGTTAGAAATTGAAAAATCTAAAAATAATTTTCTTTAAGGTGCTTTTCGTGAATGAAATCATGTCCATTGAAACTAAACCCATTAATGCACCTATAGTCATGCCCATAGAACACAGACAAGTTATTTGCGTTCTTTGCAGTGAACGCATAGTATTGTTTCAGATTGAATTGCACTTTTTATTTGTAGTGTATAGTGATTAGTATTTATTGAATGGGTGTCTGTGTTGTAATCGTTCATCTTATTTACTTGTAATTTTAATAAAGGATTAGTTTAACATTAGCTATTTTTAACTTGACCCAAGATGAATTATAAACATTCTTAATTATGCCGTATATAATACATAGGTATTATAAAGAGATGATACATAACATAATTATCAAACATAATTAAAGATTATGTAACAAATAGTTGACAAGATTTAGGAGTTCTTAAGTTTTACATTTTTTACAAAATAAAGTCATTTAAGAGAGTGTTTAATGAAACTATGTGTAGCAAAGGTAAATTAGACTATTTAATAGACTTCGGTGTGATCGTTTTAAATTTAAAATTATTTCACAGATACGACTGGACGCCCCTAGCATATATATGCCGAAGCTGAAGTCAGCACTGCCACTACCACCTTCTGTGCCGCATTCCCACGATCCCCACCATCAAAACATTTACCAACTGTGCGCGTGCGCAAACGGCAAACTGTTTCTTGCGCCGCCACATGGAGCTTGCGCCGCTAGAGAAGAAAGCTTGATCTGTCGATGATAAACCCTAATAGGTTTAAATAATTTGTAAATTTTGCATATACTAAATACATAATTTTATAGAAGATTATTTTTTTTAAGGTTTCAAACAGCATTAAGATCAATAAGTTTTTTTTCACAAAGGGCAGAATTTCTATTCTATTCTTGCATTGATTTTGATGCTGTTTGAATTTATTTTGCATTTTAAAAAATGCAAAGACATGAATATATGATTTGTTAGTTTTTGTTTTGTAGGTGGATCGACAATTTAAAAGTAGTTTTTTGTTGTGTTCTTGCGGAGGTTTTTTGTAGATGAAAAGACATTGTACATTAGACATTGTTTCATGGTTAATTAACTGTGAAGGTGAAATTACAACGATGAGAGCGTATCAAAATAGATAATTGAACTACTTAAATATAAACATCAGTGCCTTTTGGAGACATGTTTAGAAGTAAAATTTCACCGTTATTAAAATTAAGTTTGAAGGTTTCACAAAAACGAAAATAATTGTGTTGTCTACTTTGTAAATCAAAATTGTAGTAATTTTGAACTTTAAGAGTTTCAAGAGTCAACTTAAAGAGAGCTTCAAGAGATTCTTTTCAAGAGTTGTTTTTTAGTCAAATTTGGAATACTTTATAATGAAGTAATTAGTTCTCGATTCTTCTATAGCGCTATGTACATAATATTGCTACTGCTTAATGTAATAAAACCAAATCAGCGTTTATACAACGTGGAAGGGACTCGAAGTGATACCAATTAAAAATGCAGAATTTTTGTCAAATTTTGATTTTTAAAATTTAAAGTCTCAAGTAAATCTTAGAATTTTTTTTTTAATCTTGCCTATTTTGTAGAGCTTTAATCGTGATCTATTTTTTAATATGCACCCCATGCTACGAGAAGACGCATTGAGATTTTTCGCCAATTGAATTTACGCGGATTACATTAAATTCTGGCTGTCACCTTTCGAACCATTTCTGGCGACGTTGCCGTTTTTGGATGTCCACCTCAATGACGTGGAAGTCCCTGGAACTATAAGAAGTGATTTATTAGTTCTTCGTTGTGTACATTTCCTTATTTGCACGTGAAGCACAAAGTGACACGAAAAAACTTAAACACTATATTAACAAAATCAGATATAATTTGCCAAAGTTAGTTTTCGAGACACTCGTCTGTCAAGATTGGCGCTTCAAATCGATACATAAAGTTTCTGTTATTTTTATATAGGTACTTAATAGCTGTCATTTTTAAATAGGCCAGTCCAGTGGTAATAATATATGTCATTTGTTCATAGAACTTTAGAATAATTGACATTGCATCACATTCATATTTGTGTTTTGTACAAAGATTTACAGTGTGTAACAAAAACCTTGTGAACCTTTAAAGGAATATGCTTAGAATCGATATAATATATAAAAGATATGGCGTCATTGAAAATTGGAAATTTAAAAATTAATTTTCTAATTCCTCATAGACTTTTTCTTTACAGACCTATTTTACAATTTAGAATTTTCAATGATGCTCCTAAAAGGGTTTTCACGGTTTTTATTACACACTGTTGTATACACGGTGTTTCATAATAACCAATAAATAATCAATGCGTTATCTAAAACTAATTATTAAATTGTGTTTACACGTAATGTCATTCAACCCAACATTTTCATGTAAATTATAGACATGATGATGATACTATGATATACATGAAAATTTTGGGTTGAATGACATTAAGTGTAAACACATTTTAATAATTAGTTTTAGATAACGCATTGATTATTTATTGGTTATTATGAAACACCGTGTATACACAAACTCCAAAAAGTATAAATAATAATTTCAAAATTGTCGCACAGATAATATCTGTCCATATATTATATGGACACTATACGTGATAATGTACAGTAAAAGTTCAACAACAAAAAAGCATTTTAATCAAAAGATGTAATTTTATAATAATATGTATATTTTATTTTTAAATAAGCTATTAAAGTACCTAATTGGTATTATTATTATAAATAATAGTATTCATTTATTGTCGTTATTAATTGTGTAAAAATAGATAATATAATAATATACAATTTAAGAAGTATAAAAATTTTCATTGCAAATATGTATTATCCCTATAGTGCCATATCACTTAGTTACATCTAAACCGAATGTTCACAAGTTTAAGTACAACCAGGGTTGAGATAACGCAAGGCGATTCGAACAGTGTGTATCTGTTTTATTATCTTTGAGAATATCTCTGAATAAGCAAACCACAGATGAAATCAGCTTTATCATGCTTTGCCGTCAAGGTGTAATATTGTGTACTGTTCACACCAACTGTTAGACATTATTTGTTTCAACTATGTACTATAATTAAATAGATTTGCAAGGTTAGGGGAGGTGAAATATTGGAAACAAAAATTTTACTGTTTTTTTTAAATATTTTTCACTTCACGAGAATTAAAGAAAGAGTCAATTAAAATATACATACGTAATATTCAATTGACTCTTTCTTTAATTCTGAAAAGTCTGAAAATTACAATTTCTATTGCAGCTTCAGTGATTATCAAAGGCGTTGTATTGTCTATTCATAATAAGAGTACCAGAATTCAACTAAGGCATAAATTTTTACCTATACTATTTTTATAGTTTTCTGGTGAACTTTTCATTTAAAATATCATTGTTTAATATCTATATGATAGGCTAGATGACTAAAAAAATTTTTTTGCTTTAATAGAAGCTCATTCATATAATAAACAGAAAGAAAAAATCTGTTTTCGAATAACTATAAAAACAATCAAGATCTATGGTATTAAAGATTTTTCTCCATCTCTTTCTAGCAAAACGGCAATTTACAAGGAGTTTATATGGCCGTACTCAACTATGACGTCACGGTTGATGTCGGATCTCTCTGTCTAATCGCCTTGAAATTAACAACTTAAAATGCTTGTATCTAATGTATTTCTTAATCGATTTTAATTCTAATTTCACAGGACTGCATCTTTTTCCACGGTATTTTAATATTTAATGACGAGACGTAAAAATTAGAATTCAGTCATCATCCCAATTTTTCACCAGTGATGATTAACCCTTATTTAATATATTATGCAGCTTAAATTGTGCAATAGATTTAATAGCCATTGACAAGCAAATGGTGTGAAAATATTATTTTATTCAATTAATGCGTAAGGACATAATATTCATGTAGTAGTACTTTAATACCATTTATGGTAAAATTAATTTAATAAGTGACCGTTTGACTGTTTAGGTATTTAGGTGCATATTTGACGTATCATTATTGTTTAAAAATTGTAAGAGAAATATAATAATTTGTTAGAAATGTATACTTATAAATTATGTATCTATAGCGGATTAGGCAGTGTATGTAAAGAAATATTGTTAAACGTGTTAGCTAAATGAATGTATATTGAATATCTCATTTGATTGTTGTTATTGTAAATATGTGTATAGAGAATGTTGTAAGTAAATAATTTATCATCATTACGCTTTTTATTATATTTTTATTTAAAGTTTCTTGAATATAATTCGCAATTAGCTAAAAACATTATTCATCAAATAATTTTTTTATTAGCTGTGACACGTCTAACATAATATTTTATTTAACATTCTCCTAGAACAACATAACATGAAACAGAATTGATAAACCAAAAAAATTTACATTGCAGTGTACAGAGATGAACACTGAGAAACAAACATACCAAACGTTTTAGCATTTCAGACGTAGTTTTCTAAAGCTTCCTCAACCGTTTTGCTACCGCGTACACTTTACACGGCGACTGTACAAATTGCAAAATCGTCTCAGTAGGACGAATCATCCAGTTTTAAACGTACAATTGGGCGATTGGCCTGCGGCCCAAACATCGTAGGCCAAAACGACCAACGAGCCCGGACACATTTTGATTATGATAACTATTACCTTTTTTCTGGTGGGGGAATTTGTTGCGAAGCCAAGGGGCTGAGTAGTCAACTCAGCTCAGTCGACCACTTGAGTATGCCGTAAGTTCAAATTCAAAAATCTTTATTCAACATAGGCCTTTACAGGCACTTATTAACGTCAAAACAATCTAATTTAAAGAAATCATATTAACCTTGTATGTGCATACATGCTGAATATACTCAAGATGTCTGCAAATACAAGTAGGAATGAAAAAAAAAAGTTAACTCTACACCTGTTCGGAAATTGGGAGAGCCTTCTCGAGAAGAACAGGCAAGAAACTCGAAAGGTAAAATTTTTTTATCTCCTCTTTTAAATCGCCATTTCCAATTTTGGCTTTGTTACAGAGTCGTCAATTGGAAGCTGACCTTAAAGCAAAAGTTTGAGCTCAACTTCTATTACAAGAAGAGATGTGTTAAATTATATAAGCTATCTCTGAGAGCAGTACGTGAACTTAGCTTATAAATTGCTCTCACTGTATATTTTTTAAAAACAAAACGCAGTATATTGTTAAATATTAGAAATGAGAGTTCAAACCCAAGCTTTATTGTCCGTCATGTAATCAGACACTTTACTCGTATAATATACTTTTCAACACACTTCCTCATAAAGTGGCTCTAATCCCATGGCAATTAGGCACATAATGACACCTATAATCAAACTGTGACTTTTTCATTACTATTATTCACGAGTGAGTAATAGTTTTTTTTAAATATTATTGGTTGAGTTACGCTTACACTTGCGCTAAAATGCTATCCGCGAAAAGCCCAAAAAAAAGAAACCTCATTTTTTAGTCTATGGCCGATGCGCGCGCATAGGAAAACTGATTAATTTTTCCCGCCATTACGAAACATTTTTCACAACTCGTCTCGTTTTCTCTTTTGAAGTTATTTAGTTAGTTATTAATTAAGATGTCTGCAAATACAATTTATGAAGAAAATGATTTATGTTGTACACCGCCCGATATAAGATGTGAAGCCCAGAACGTTATGGAAAGTTTACTACCAGAAAACTCGAAGGAAAAATATCTATTAGCGTACCAAAATTTCATACAATGGCAGAACAACAAGAATACGCAGTCTTTTTCAGAAAATGTGTTCATGGCGTACTTTAAAGAATTATCTTCTAAGTACAAACCTAGCTCTTTGTGGTATATTTACTCAATGTTAAAAAGTACAGTCCGAACAAAGAATGGAGTGGACTTAAAAACATACTCGAATTTGTCAGCTTATCTAAAGAGACTATCTGATGGATTTAGAAGCAAAAAATCAAAGGTTTTATCATCTGATGATATTGAAAAATTTATTAAAGATGCTCCAGATAACCAATATTTGGCTACAAAGGTTAGTTAAATTAATTTTAATTAAATATTTAATAGCAGCTTGTGTTGTGTGTTGACCTTAATTATTGTTTCTTTTGTAACTGGTACCTGTAGGATACAAGAATTAACAAATATAACTGTAAAAGATATAGAGAACCATGGCCAGATGCTTGCAGTGAAGATACCTATCACGAAAAATAAAATACCTAGGTCATTCACCATACACGGTCCATTCTATGATATTGTTAAGAAGTATGAAAGTTTGCGTTCGCCAAAAACAAAAAATGACCGTTTCTTTCTAAATTACCAGAATGGTAAATGTACCTGTCAGCCTATAGGTATAAACAAATTTGGTTCTATGCCTAAAGAAATCGCTAAGTTTTTGGGTTTAGTAGATGCTGAGAGCTACACTGGACATAGTTTCAGAAGAACTTCAGCTACATTGCTGGCAAATTCAGGAGCTGATATAATGACTTTGAAGCGACATGGCGGGTGGCGATCTAGCAATGTAGCAGAATCATACGTAGAAGATTCCATACAAAACAAGAAGGAAATTTGTGCAAAAATCACAAAAAGAATTAAACTTGATTCTGAGACGCATCCTACTGGCGAAATACCAAGTACGTCCAATGATTGGATTTCATCTACCTACACGAATAATGAACCATCACAAATAACAATAGAACATGAAAGTATTTCAATAAATAATCTATCTGATGAGACCGCTATGTCATCAAAAATAGTTAATTATAATTTTACTAACTGCACATTTACTAATTGTTTCTCTAAGTAAACTTTTTATCTACTATGTAAAATGGTTTTTTATTTAAGTATTGTTTTATTCAGAAGTGTGTTGAAAAACGTTGTATGATACACGTGTGTATTGATGGTTACCGTCCTCGGCTTCTTAAGACCCTCGCCTGACGGCTCGGGCCTCAATGCGCCTCAGCGGTAATCACCAACATTACACACTTGTACCATAATGTACTATTTTTAATAAGTACATCTTTGATTGCAACTTTAAATTTATTTAAGCTAAGTTCTTGTATACAACTTGGGATTTTATTGTAGAAACGTATACGCAGGCCTCTAAAAGAATTATTGATTTTTTGGAGCCTGGTATTTGGTAAAGCTAACATATAAGATTTGGGTCCACCAGCGACTATTCCGCTGGTGTCTCCCTACTCACTTAAACCACGCTCAACCCGCTCCGAAGCCTCTCCGACCCCGATAGAGGTATGCTTGGGATCGGTAAGCCAGTTCAACTAATGCACCTGGAGACAGACAAAGCAGTATAAACAAACTGAGAATTTGAGTTGGAGGCGTCATCAGTTTAAATTTTGTTTCTGACCCCCCAGACGGGAAACCAGGTTAGGGCTATAATATCTCCCAGTCAGATGTCGGTACGACTGGGGTACCCTCTCTCCGGCTGTTTAGGGTAGTTGGAGAGCGCCAACAACTGCATGTCTCCTTCCACCTAGCCGCCTATGGTAAGAGGATAGACTGCTCGGCGGTGTGTCGTTGGAAGCACCAGAATGATGACACTGCGGCGTTTCCTGCCGATGTGCAACATGGTGCTGGTAGTAATCGAAATAGCCGTGTGTAGTCAAAATCTGCACCATACGGATGGTGAGGCCGCCCTGCTGGCACCCAGCCCACACCTCCAACACTGGACGAACACCCTCGATTGTCCAGTGGCTGGCAGTTTGGTGGACGAGAGTCTCTATCCACTCGTGCATGGCCATCTTCTCGGACAGGCTAGGCGGTGAGGACACGTACTTCGTCATCCCACGGTGGCGTGCTCGCGAAAACAGGCCGCTGTGCGAGAGACCGTGTGGTATGCTCGCACGGCCCGGGTGACTATGGCCATTTGTGGTCTACGTTAAGAGAATAGCTTTCAGCGCCGCATAGCAACAAGCGCGCAGTAGGTACGTGCGCAGTAGAAGAGACACCACTACACTGGACACTTGCAGAGCACGTCTTTCAAAGAGGACTTGGGACGGCAATTAGTATCAGACTGGCCCGAGAAGATTAGCTCGTCCTCAGGTACTTGTTTTCGAAGAGTTGATTATCGTACCCAATTACCCTGGTAAGCATTTATTGTAGCTTTCACAATAAACAATTTATTTATTTTAGAAACTTTTAGATCAGAAATAACATTTTAATTTTAGTGCCAATTTTAATATATTAGGTTGGGGAAAAAGTCTTTTCGCATTATAGTATGTATAAACTTGTAATAAAATCTCTTTGGCTATACTATTTGTATCTGACTGGTTTTGGTATCATTGAAAGTTTAAATTTTAAAGAACATAATTCCAAATTCAAATTAGGAAAATGTGTGATTTTCATTTGTTTTTCGTACCGCCAAGATGAGTGAATCTAATGAAGAAATTCGATACATTTTAAAATTTTACTACAAAAAAAGTAAAAATGCAACGCAAGCCGCGAAAAAAATTTGCGATGTTAATGGACCTAGTGCAGTGTCTGTGAGAGTAGCACAAATTTGGTTTAAGCGTTTTCAATCCGGAAATTTTGATGTCAAAGATGCACGTCGCTCTGGTCGCCCTATTACAGATAAAATGGATGCCATTTTTGAAAAAGTGGAGCAAGATCGGCATGTCAGTAGTTACGACGTAGCTGAAGAACTGGGAATTGACCACAAAACAGTTTTGGCGCATTTGAAAAAAACTGGGTACACAAAAAAGCTCGACATTTGGGTACCTCACGAGCTCACTGAAAGAAACCTAATGAACCGTGTACTCATTTGAGATTCTTTATTACGACGTAATGAAACCGAACCATTTTTGAAGAAGCTGATAACTGGTGATGAAAAGTGGATCACGTACGACAAGAACGTGCGAAAAAGGTCGTGGTCAAAGGCCGGTCAGGCTTCACAGACTGTGGCGAAACCCGGGTTAACTCGCAACAAGGTGATGCTGTGTGTGTGGTGGGATTGGAAGGGCATTATTCATTATGAGCTGTTACCACCAGGCAGGACCATCGATTCTGAACTCTACTGCGAACAACTGATGAGATTAAAGCAAGAAGTTGAGAGAAAGCGGCCGGAATTAATCAACAGAAGGGGTGTGGTTTTTCATTATGATAACGCTAGACCTCACACATCTTTAGCCACTCAGCAAAAATTAAGAGAGTTTGGCTGGGAGGTGTTAATGCATCCGCCGTATAGTCCTGACCTTGCACCTTCAGATTTCCACCTGTTTCGGTCTCTTCAGAATTCTTTAGGCAGTGTCAGGTTAACATCACGAGAGGACTGCCAAAACCACTTGTCGCGGTATTTTGACCAGAAGTCCCAAAATTTCTATAGCAATGGGATCATGTCCCTACCTACAAGATGGCAAAAAGTTATCGAACAAAATGGTACCTACATACTTTAGTTAAATGTAAATAAACTATATTAAAAAATGTTTTGAATTTTCTTAAAAAATGCGAAGAAACTTTTTCCCCAACCTTATATATAGCTCTTGCCGGCCCTGCAGGTTTCTGATGTGTTAATTAGACCCAACATTGCTTTTGTATCGAAGCGGCTTTTAAAACCTCCCAACAGAAGTCGGGTTTTACGATCTACCTACATTCATTAAGAACCTATACCAAAATTTCTGCCTTTATGCTAATATCCATTTTGATTCCGGTTCAGTATCAAAGTACGGGTACTTTTCTTTTGGTGAGTTGCTAGTATTTTGTTAAAGTCCTGGTTGGTATTTGTATGCTGCATAGTCTTCTAAAGATGTTGTTAGGAATCATTTTGTCGCCGACTAGTAACCTGTAACGAATGTTTTATCGTTCCAAATATAGCGTTTCATTTCCATCTACATAACTTAGTGCATATTGAATTTTAATGTTTGTTATGCTTTTTATTCTATTTTCCCGTCAGTCCATTGCCGACATCGAAACGCTGTAAATCTCGATAACTCAATTTACAATTAAATTTGATTACACATCATCAACGGAACTGTATTTTAACTCATATCAATATCTGACATCAAAATTGGAAAATTATCGAAATCCAGACGTAAATTGCTTTATACTGGCGCCCAACGTGGGACACCAGTGTAACGTGGTGACGGGTTAGGTAGAATCAGAATGGGTCAATAAATGAGGAATCAGAGGTTTTTTCACTAAATTTCTTTTTCCACGTTCAAGGACATTTAAATGTAAAGGCACTTTGTAACAAATATGACGACTATTAAAAAGATCTATAAAACGCAGACATAAAAACCTGGGTTTCGACAAATTTTCAATGTGAGATATTGCTTTTTTTTGCTTTTGTGTTTGTCATGTAGGTCATATCAACAAAGGCGACAATGAATCGATCACCATACTTTTCTATTCTTATTTATTATAGAGGCTTTTTATTATTTTGGATATGTCAATCCTATTGTCAGGAGAGCGTCGGTAGCGCTGTAGTTTGTTCACTGGCCTCTAATCGGAAGGTTCGGGGTTGGAACGTGCATTAGACCAATGTTTTCATTTTTCGAATTATACATGTACCTACATTATCCGATGCTCCTACGATGGAAGAAAACATAGTGAGGCAATCTGCATACACCGCGAAGAAACTCAAAGGTGTATGTGATGTCGACCAATCCGCATTGGGCCAGCGTACTAACGCCCTGAACACCAAAAAATGGTTAGTGTAGGCTCAAGCTCCTTGGTGGGGACGTATATGAGCTGTGATAATGAATTGTTAAATACAAAAATGGTGCGATTATAACTATACTGCTTAAACCCAACTTCATAAACATTAAATATACGAGTACGTCAATATTAAAGGACATCGATGTTCCTCTAATAGATTTAGAGGTGCATCGAGTAAGATGCTGTAATTCGTTTTACTGCCGAGCAAAATTATTAATTCGAATTAAAGGATTACCGTGTTTTAAAATATAAAGGCAATTTGTAATTTTCAACAATTAAATTTGCAATTTAATGCGAGCAATGCCTCTCGCCGACACTATATTAACATACACGATGCTCAATAATAAAACTGAACTGGCAGTGAAATTACTGGGTACTGTGACTTTACATCTGGTGTCACAAATTGGCAACGTACACTGTGGTACTTGCTGGGGTTGCAGTTTTGCTGTGAATCTCACAAGAGCCACATGTATTGTAGGTGACTGTTACCACTTACCATCAGGTGGGCAGTTTGCTTGTTTGCCAACTATCTGCAATAAAAAAAAACTTAAGCGTACGCGACAACGAGTATTAAAGCTGTTTGTATTTTCATATTTACGAGTAAGTATCGGTGTTTGATTATGCCAAAATGTTTTTCAAAAAGCTATAATTTCATAGTAATATTTGTATTAAGCATTAAATTTTTATAATATACATAGATTTAAAAAATATTCATCATCATCATCATTTCAGCCAAGCGACGCCCACTGTAGGACATAGGCCTCCCGTAGGGATCTCCAAACTGATCAGCCCTGCGCCTCCAGCATCCAGTGGCTTCCCGTGAAGTTCATCTGATCGTCGGTCCACCTTGTGGAGGGCTCACCAATGCTGTGTTTCCCGGTAGGTATGCGGCCGCCACTCAAGGACCTTTCCGCCCCAACAGCCCGGCCGTCAGTCCTGCGAGCTATGTGCCCTGCCCACTGCCACGTAAAATTTAAATTAATATTATAGATACTTAAATATTAGATATTTCGTACTATTCATGAGGAGAAGAACCCCGCCACACATATAAATTTTTGGTGCGACACAGGCGTGAAATGGTAATGGATGGAATGCATTTAGGTAATTAAAATATAATATCATTTTTATGGTTGTAATATTCAATTAAAGCCTGTAAAGCTAAAGTCAATAGTACATTATTGTTACGAAAAGCGTTCCAGAGCAAAATAGTAAGCAATCGATTAAAAGGACTTATTATTGCTAGACACAATGAGCACCGTGAACAGTCACTGCTGAAGTTTAATTAAAGATTCATGATAAATTGTCGCAGGAAGCTGCATTCTGTGCACGTGAATAATGCCGTCCCGCGTACACTTAAATAACTTAAGCCAGTAACCTAACAATAAATTCATGAGTCTCCCTCGCCTTTGTTTGGTCCACGTCTGTTTTCATGACGCTAATTGGCAGGAAATACTGCTAAAACGATCTCAAATGAGCAAGCGTTTATTACAAACTGAATATTAATGTATGTACTTTGTAAGGCACTGGGACATCTTTGTTTGCTTTAAAGTAAAAAAGGCAAGCGTGATGTTAAATGACGTGTAAAGATTTTGATCACTTTTGCAGCTCACCATAAAAATTTCCACTATTCGTCTTCATCTTAAAGACGATTTTTCATTAAATAGATCACCACGACGCATTTTGTAAGAACAACGTATAGAATTCGATAAAAAAAACTATACTTCCATCCATCATGTTCAAGTACTTACGTAATTTCCATTTTTAGGGTTTCATAGCCAACAAGGAACCCTTATAGTATCGCCATGTCCGTCTGTCTGTCTGCTCGCGACTTAGCTCAGAAACTCTTCGTACTACAGCGCTGTTATTTGGCATGAGTATAATAAGCACGCCGACAATGTATGAAAAAAAATCAAGGTACCTCTTCCACGTGTAAATTGGGTATTATATTTTTCTCGTCTATCCCATGGTGCGGAGTGTCGTTGGATTGTATCTTCAAAAATATTGTGGGTGTGTGAACACCATTCTTCGATGTTTATGAAATATTAAGTTTCAAAGTGCTAAATTTTGTTAGTTAAGTGTCCCCCAGCTAAAAGTTTGTTTATAACAATAAATTTTATTTCAGACAACAAGATCCATAGGTACAAATTACAGATAGACAAAGATTTCTAACGGCACAAAACTCATATTTTTTTGGTAATGACCCTTAGAATACTGTTGGCACTGGCCCGTGTACTACGTTGTAGCGACGCTCCAGCCCCCCTCGACAAGATGCCTTTCGATAATCGCTAACGCAATCGCTAAATGGACAATGTATGACATTTGACAATTGCGCTCGAAAGCTAAGCGACAGCTTATGTCAAATCGCAGACATTTTCCTTCTAGCGATTGCGTAAGCGATTATCGAAAAACGTCTTGTCTACGGGGGCTTTATAGATACGTGAAAAAATTCACGATAGCATATAACTAAATTAAAAAGAAAACTATTAAGCTTAAGTGGGGTTTACAAATTAAAGAGCCACAGTCGTCCTACAAATAAAATGTACTTGATGAAGGAAAATTTCATACGAAATTAGTTAGATAAAGTTGTTAGTTAAGTTAAGCATATAGTAAATATATATAGACTATCGAATCATGTCAAGTTATGGAATAAAACCGTAACAGCCTTCATAATAATAATAGTACGGAGCCCTACATTGCGCGTGGCCCGACACGCTCTTGGGCGGTTTTTTAAAAGTAACTTTGCTGGTAGAGTTTCAATGCTGGTAGAGATTGTAAGGATATAAAATACACTGCATCCATTTTACAGCAGATGTTAATTTCCAGTAGAATTTGTTTGTATGCTTGTTCGTCTTGAAAAAGTGGTATGCTTTGATCCCATAAAATTGGACTGCCTTGGTAAACGATTCACCGCATGATATCACTTTAGAAAAACTGTGAAAGATAAATTTTGAGCTAAGTGTGCCCACTCCTTCGAATATTAAAATTTAATTAAAAGTTCACAAGCTAACTTGGTGCACTATGAACTTTCATACGCGGGCGAGCGTACCGCAAAAATATGGCCATGCTACCTCGTCGGTGTACAAGCAATTATTGTGGTTCTGTCGGCGCGATTACATTGTTGTATGATAGGAGAGTACATCGTTAACTATTTAATTATATTTTATCGTTTAATACCTCTTTCCTATACCTTTCAACGCTCTAGAATATTTTTTTATGGTTTCAATTTATGGACTCTAGCGATTCGGATTTGGTTTTAATTCAGAGTAGTTTCTTTTTTCAGTTTAGTTTAGCTTGTGTTAAAGGTTATGAATAATGTGTTTGATAATTGTGTTTTGTTCGGTACTTGTAAAGATATTGGTGAGTAAATTGAAAATGAAGCTTTATCCGCCGTGGCGCGTTCTGGATTCACATAGGTCGATCGGATTTGCTTGCTGCGCTTCGAAGTGTGCACACGTTGTGCCTGCTAGAAGTTAAGAAATATATTGTAAACTTATCGTGATTCGGTCCGTGACCTTCCGATTAAGGATTAAGCACCAAAAAAAGACAGAAGCTGGAGCACTGTTCGCACCATCATCACCTAAGCTGATCACCCCAAGGTGAAGGGGATTTCAAGGTTGGTGGAGCTTTAGTTTTTTACTTACTAATAATTGGGCAAGTATAGATACATCCACCCTGTAATTCTACAGTAAGCTGTATTCCACACAACTGTGACTTTTGCACAAGTATACAATTTTATTTTTTGCGTATATTTATATTATTATTAAGCCATGTTGAGCGAGCTGCTGTTAAGTATTCATTCATTTTGGCGATGTAACTGCATATAATACAGTTGAAATCATTAGTTAATTAATTCTTCCACATAGTTACACTAGGAAGATTACAGCACAAGGCAAAGGCAGCCTATATTCACTCCGCCGACTATCAGTGTATTCAATGCCTCAAAATGTGCGGATTCGCTGCGTTGAATTGCATAATTTAGAAATAATATTAACGTCTACCGCGCCATCTACACCTAATTGAATTTGGCGTCTTTTGTTGTGGCGTGCCGAGTCTCTTAAAGCCATTTCAAAGACACCTCGCTCTCACGGCCGGCAGGAAATAAAGTTATGATTTATACAGTGAAATATGTTGCAGTTGGGGGACTCGCTAAGCTTGTGCCGTTGACAGTATAAATCTTTGGTAAACGAGAAAACAATTGATTAAAGTATCGCTTTCGATTTTGCATATACTCATGATATACGAGTATATTGGTATTGTTTCAAATATAAAACGGATTCGGTATTGCCTATGTTTCATGTAGGCAAGGAATTTATTTTTATTGGCTAGATACACGATAGCTCAGTGGCGTAGTGGTTCGAACGCTTAGGTTTCGATATTGAAAGCAAAGCAACCCTCGCCATGGTTGAAGCCTGGATGGGTGGCCAAAACTTGTGTCTGGAGTTCATCCATGCTTCGCGATGATGACTACGTGCACAAGTTAATTTTATGGTAGCAGCTGTATAATTTTTTCGTTTCTTTACGTATGTAAAACCAGGATCTTCGTGGCTTTCATCTTACGTAACTGATCATCAGCCAGTCATCTTTAACTGTCGGAATACAGTTGCAATGCTCTAACATCGAATCACTGCGACTGCAAATGGTAATTCGATAGGTGAACTCAGTAAAAAGCTAAAAGAAGCTAGCACTGAGCAAATCGGACAAAAAAGGTTTCACGGGGAACTCTATCAATATGTATGTCCAAATTTATAAAGCCTATATAATATGATAACGTAGTTTTATTGATTTGTGATTTTTTGGATTCCGTACCTCAAGGAATAAAAAGAAACCCTTATAGGATCACTTAGTTGTCCGTCTGTCTGTCAAGAGCCCTTTTCTCGGGAACATATTAAACTGGAATTTATAATAAATATTCTGGTTTTCGGTTTGTTTCAGTTGTGAAAAAATCATAATTGTATGTCAGCGCGATTAAAAAATATGATCGTTCATGACGCATATTTTGCGATTTCACGAGGGAATCAAAAGGGTACTTTCCGTCAACCTAGAATCATGAAATTTTGCAAGAAGCAAGGTCTTATAGCACGTGTTAAGGATGAAGATCGTAAATATGTACAGAGTTAGAAACTTATAGACCATATATGTAGATAAGTTTGTACGGAACGGCCGGTTTTTTTCACAAATCATAGGTAAAAAAATGTACTCACGAGCTGACTGAATGATTATTCTATACGTTAAGTACGGTTTCCACAATAAGATATTTCAATATGCTTTTGTGCCATAATTTACTGTTGACAAAAACAGCGTGTACCAACTCACTAAATTAAAGCAAAGCTGGTAATCTCATATTAGATAGAACAACTGCTAACTCCTCTCAAGTTCATTGTTGAGTTGGTTCACGTTGTGCCCCTGGAAGTTTCCCAGCGCGAGCTTATGATACTAACGATCAATTTATTTAATTACGCCACTTGGTTGCGGCTAATGAAAAGCTTGCAGTTTCAAAGAACATCGGACGGGACGTGAATACGCTCCTTTGTTCGGGTCCCGTTTAAAACGTGCGTTTAAATGAGGCGCGATCGCTCAGTGCGCTCAAGCAATCAGCGGTGCAGTTTTCAACGTTTACGATATTCATATTTTTCTGCCATTGCTCACAGGCTCACAGCGACTGTTCATGTTTTTAAGGCTACGGTTATACTCGTATATGTACTAGCTGTGCCCGCGAACTACGTTTCACCATATTAATTGTCAAAAAAAATCTGGAGAGGGCCACCCTTATCACCTAGGGGCATTAAAAAAAGTCCTACCTATTCTCAGACCTACCAAATATACACAAAAAAAATTCTTAAAATTGGTCAAACCATTTCGGAGGAAAGCGATAACAAACACCGTGACTCGAGTTTTTGTATATTGAATAATTGTAGATGAGAGTGAAATCAACGGGCACCTTTATTTTCGCATAATGTTTTATATCATAAAGACACTAGGCATAACACTTATTAGGCATGATTATATCAAATAGCATAACATTAACCTCTTATAATTTTTTCATTGCGTAATTTTTATGAGGCATATTTATCCAAAAGCATAATAATATTAAGAAAACCCTAATTTCCATTCACATAATATAAGTAGTCCCAAAATGCTTTACCATAATTTTGTGTGCCATAATTAATGAAATCTCTAATATCTTATGGCATAAAAATCTTAAGTATTACCATCCCTTTAATTTTGTACACAGGTTTCAATGACAAAGCGAATTGAAGAACCGCACCACATAGGGGCTACCCCTAGACTCCCTAGAGTGTAATTTAGAACCACGAAGGTTCGGAGGTGCAAGGTTGGCTGCATTTTGAGGAGCAGGTGGTCTTAAGTCACCCCGCCTCGGCTTTAAGATATTATAAGCCAGTGTTAATGAAAAATGTTATACGTGTACATCAATTATGCCTTGAAAAATTATGGCTCAAGTTGTTCTGTGTTTCGAGTTGATGGATTTTAATACTCGTACTTATGACAAACAATTTTCTGCCACACAATATTATGCTCAATAAAATTCTGCTTCCCGATTATTTTTCGTCGTGATCATTATTTCAATTGAAATTATGGATTATAATTTTATGTTTATATTTTATTAGAGAATCGGTTTATTATACATTGAATATGAATGTAATATTTCAAAAAAAACTATAGATGGGTTTGTATGTAATTGTACTCGTACAGTGAGTATGGCTTGTGTATCTCTCACAAAATACGTCTAGCGCTATAACGTGTTTACAAACATAATTTCGTCTCTGTCAATTACAAATAAACAACAAAGTCAAATCACCATGGACTTAATAATCAAAACTTTGATTTAATAACTTTAATAACTTTTTTTAATTATTCACATTTTAATTATTAAATCCATGCAAACCACACAATAATTCTTGGTATTATCAAACCTCTATTCCAATAAGTTCAACAATCTATATGTTCTATCAGTTGAATATATTGCATACATTTCTTCCAATTTTTTTAAACTATATAAACAAGCTGAACTATTTGGACTAAAAATTACAATTAGTTCAATCATAATATTTTTATTAATAAAATTGATTTTAAAACAAACTTAAGCGAATTTGTCGGTACCAGGTACTAGGATACCATTAGGAACGCGAGGGGAAAACCACTTCATGGTTTATGCACTTCGGGTCTTGGTAAAAAAACTATTTTATTTGCAGACATTTATTTCGTTGTTTATCAATTTTATTTGTTGCTGTTGTTGGCTTATGTAGCTTTTAAATGTACTTTTAGAAGATGCAGAACTCAATTGTGTCAAAGAAAAGTACATAATAAGTACATAATAACAAAAGGTTAATAAACGCAAAGAGGTAAGTATTTGAATGATAAAATAATAATATACCAATAGTTGAACATATTGGAGTATGGTATCAAAATATTTTTAAAAATTTTCCTATCAAAAGATTTTGTTGATGTGTGAGTTACTCACCAAAGCCTTTTATAAATACGTTAGTCGCCTTTTTGTCACTGCAGTGTTAGTGTCCGTGTGTATTAGGTTCACTAAAAACACCATTCATGCAAGTCATTAACCCATTAAAATTGCAAAATGAAGCGTAAAAGTAAAAGTACAGTTGATTTATTGGCAAGTTAACATCTACGATTCGTCATAATCCTGTATGGCTCTTTTTAGTCACTGTAGTGTAGAGACTATACACATTGGAACAGCGCCAATTCCAACAGTAAGGAAGTTTAAATATCTAGGATCCATGCTAACACCAGATGCAAAAGTGGATGATAACGTCACTCACCGCATAAATGTTGCATTGCAAAAATGAAGAACGCTCACAGAAGTACTTACTGTGCGATACTCCTATGCCCTTAAAGGTAAAAGGCAAAGTAGGTATACAAGATTGCAGTTCGCCCGGCACTACTATATGCTTCCGAATCTTGGACAGTAAAAAAAACTCACGAGCAAAAGGTACATGTCAACGAGAGAAGATGTTGAGATAGGCGGGAAGTATGACTGGACTTGATAAAGTCAGCAACGAACATATAAGAGGCAGCTTTAAAGTCGCACCAATCATTCAGAAACTCACCGAAAACCGCCTCAGATGGTACTAACATGTCAAAAGAAGAAGTGAGGAGGAGGTGGTACAGATTGCACTAGTTCTGCCTGAACAGAGGAAAGGTAGAGGCCGCCCGCCACTGACTTAGTGGTCTCAAATACAAAGAGACCTCAACAAAGCCCATTTGCCTGAAAAGAAAATCCAGGATAGATTATCCTGGCACAGAAGAGTGAGGAAACCCGACCCCAAATAATGGGAAAAGGGCTGGACAAAGATGAAGAAAATGTAGTGTCTCTGTGTATTAGGTTCACTAAAAACACCATTTATGTAAGTCATTAACCTCAAAATATCAAAGTGAATGTACGTATTACGTAAAAAATAAAGGTACAGTTGATTTATTGACAAGTTAACATCTACGTTTCGTCATAATCCTATTTGGCCTAGCAAAGTTCGGTGGGCAGTTATCTCGCTCATGTGACACTCGGCTGTGTTCCTTGGCTCGATTTGACGGAGGTCGAGCGTGGTCCACCTCGATTAGGAACACCCGTCAGGATTTGAGTACGAGCCCGGAGGCCTCGGATTATAGCGTCGGTAGACTGTTGTATGCAGTACTCGGTTCACACGATGCCATGTAAGCGCATCAGTAACCAGATCACTAGAGCTTTGATGCACTTAGCTTAAGTTGCACCAAAAATAATTTTGTATGTCAGATTCGTCATATCGGTGTGTATTTTTCCTAGTTCGTTATTTATGTTTGTAAAGTTCTTATTCATGACTCTGCTTAGTTCGATAAGCTCTTTCGAGAAGATACAAATGTGGTAAAAAGTCATAATACTGTTGTTTTGTATTTTTCGCAACTAAGGCGAAGCAAAAGGGAGGGTCACGATTTTGACCGGTATGTATGTCGGTGTATATGTACAAATTTTGTTACATCATAACTTCTAAACTATTTAACATAATTTGACAAAGTGTCGATTGCTCGTTTTTGTTATATAAGCGACGAGACGTCACATATACTTTTATATGGCGCACTCAAGAGGGCATAAACTTATTATTTAAAAAATGCAAATAGTTTCTAAATCACATTCGAACTGCGAGAAAAACGATAAAATCTTATTAAAGCAGCTCTGCCTGCAAATGTTTTATCAAAAGCTATAACCCTAAAATAATTTAATTAGGAAATATTCTCATCTCAAATTGTAACATACAAACTATTTAATATAGCAGTGGTCGTATGGCACCTAGCGAACCAATATTCTAAGTAGTAAGCGATTAAAGCTTTATTCTCAATATGGATTAATTTTTATGGATAACAATGTTTTTTATTCTTAATGCTTTCGAGCAATTTTGACCCTTTTTATGTACCTCAGTATTTGAAAAGTATTTTCAATGCAACATATTTTGTTATGAAAATTTACATTTACCACTAAGCTACCAAGCGGTATATTATTGCTCTACAAAAAATCTTCTTGCATAGGACTAATTTAAGTACTAGTATGTGGTTTTACAATACATATGTTTTTATTAAGACATAGTTATTTGTGATACTAACGTAAAACAAATAGAACATAAACGTATGTAAACTCAGTTCTCCAGAACAAACAGCCTGGCTCGTACCTCGTACGTGATGATAAGCGCCGCTTGACCGTGATAAAGCGGGTCCATAAAGAGCGCGCCGTGAGGAGGGCCGCGTCTGTCACGTGACCTTTTATGATTCAATTGTCTTGGAGGGCGGGCGGATCGGACCGTCTTCAAGCCCTGACAGCTGGCGTCTCGTCGGCGTAGTGTAGTAGCGCCAATAAAATTAACACGTACATTGTCCGACAAGCGGTGTGCGGCCAAAACGTTTATCTGCTTTGATAATTAACGTTCATGTCACTGGCTACGAGCTGTTGCTTTCATGTGAGTTTTGCGTGACATTTTGTCAGACCTTTGTCGGATGATTGTGCTGTTTGCTTGTGTGGTAGTTTTAACATTGACTTCGAATCTTTGTTTTCTTAGTTGAAGTACCTACCTAAGTAAGTAACCCGTAAAAAGGTAAATTAATATCATGAGATTTACATCGGCAATTACTTGTACAAAATCTAATGCAAGGCGCGAAGATTTCATTAACTATCAACATATTGTAAGTGCCAGTAATGACAATTCAGATAATCCAGCTAATACTTATAATGATTAAGTATGATATTAACTAATATTCAATAATATGTAGAATGTAGAATGAATAAGTATAATATTCACTTATATACAATTATGTAGAATGAATAAGTATAATATTCACAGATAACATTAACTTTATTTTTACCGTATGATAATATATCAAATCGAATTAAATTATTTATTTCGGACTAAATCCATATTTTGTTAGTAACATTGTGACTTAAAACTAGTGTTAGTATTGGCTAAAATTAAAATCAAACTATTAACATTTTCCATTATACAATATGAAGCGAAATCCACCTCCATATAAGGGGGCTGTCCCACCTGTCTGAAAAAACATTCAGGATGCTGTTGGACGAGGAGCGCAGACGCGTCAGCATGGAAGCACAACGTTTCCGCATTATTACGGCGAACCCGTCGACCTGCGCCTCCGCGAACATGCCCGATGCGCTACAACGCCACGGCAATCCCAAAAGCACCCTGAATGCATTATTATATTGGACACGCAGATCGCTGTATGCCCTTTGCGTAAACTTAGTCCACAGGCTGCACGTGTAAAATGACTGGCAGTAAGCTTTGAAGAGCATAATTTTAACAGCGTCAGTACAGCGTGCAAACCTGCGAGCCAGCATATTGCAGCGGACAGTCAACGACCTGCGTTCCCTATTGATGTCTACGGTGTCCTTCAAGTCATCGGTGACCCAGTGGCCCAAGTACTTAAACCTCTGAACCCGACCTAGAGGAGATCCGCAAAGCGAGAGTTCTGGAAGATGTTTGTATGTAACAGCACTTGATTTAAAAACCATCCATTCACTCTTACTGCTATTATACTTGAGCCCATGTGTCACCGCATATCCTTCGCAGACTTTAAGGAGTTTCCTCATCGCGCCAACAGATGGGCTCAACAGCACCATATCATCAGCATAGCTAATATTGTTTACACACACACCATCTACGTGACACCCCGTTTTGGTGCTATTGAGCTCCTCTATCAATTTGTTGATATACAGGTTGAACAAGCGAGGGGAACTCAGCCCACCCTGCCTTACCCCACATTCAAGCCCATAAACATCAGAATATGTGCCCGCCCACTTCACTCTATTTTTTTGATTACTGTACCAATATCTCAAAAGTGATATAATATTAACTGGGACAGTTGTATCGTGAGCAAGCTTATGCCAGAGCAAGTCATAATTTACTAAGTCGAATGCCTTCGATAAGTCCAGAAAACAAGCTATTATTGGGGTCTTTCTGTCTGTGTAATATTGGACAGTCTGCTTGAGACAAAGGATAGCACTTTCTGTGGATAAATTCGGCCTGAAGCCAAATTGGCTATCCTCTAGAACGATGTGTTCTGCAAGGATTTTATCAAGCAGACTATCCAATACTTTTGCAGTCACAGTCGCCAGCGAGATGGGTCTATAGTTGGAAACATCGGAGGCATCCCCAGTTTTATTTTTTATAATTGGCACAACAATCGTCTCAGTAAGTTCCGCAGGTAGGTAACTGTGACTTAAACACAGACTAAAAAACATAGCAAGTACCCTTGGTAAGTGTACTCCTGAATATTTAAGATGTTCGACGCTGAGGCCGTCGTGACCGGGGGACTTTCCCCTGACCATATTTTGTATGGTTTTCGCGACTTGCTTAGCAGAGAACTGAACAATTTGAGTCCCAGTCACGGTGGCCCCAGCCTCGCTTTTCACTGTACTATCAACGTCCGACAAAGGTGAGCTTACTTTAAAATACTTTAAGAAAGCATTCGCAATTCCCGCGGGTTCCGTCACACACGCAACGCTCAGCGGTACTCCCGATTTATGTTTTAATTTATTTGTTAAATTCCAAAATTTTGAAAATTCTTTTCTTTTATGACATGTTGCTAGCATGTCCATTTTAATTTGCATTTGGTTATTTTGACAATATTTCAACTTCGCTTTAAAATGATTTCGTGTTCTACACATATTTTCATAAACAAAACCGCAAGTAGGTTTGTTATGCAACAACCACAGTTGATAAGATAATCGGGCGTCACGGTGAGCTTCGCGAACGTGCAAGTTCCACCCTATTACATGTTTCCCCTTATGACACTTTTTCACACATCCTGAATGCGTACGTTCGGCGCCTTCTTTCAATATAGAAATAAATTTTTTATACATACTGTCTAACAACGAACAATGTTCGATATTGTGACACATATTGTCAGCACATTCATGAAACTCTGATGGAAAATCTATTTGTTTTAATTTATCATTACAAAATTGAAAATAATTATTGATCTGGTGTGCATCCCTTTCCCCCCATACAATTTTACTATAAGAAATATTTAAATCTACAGTTTTAGGCTTAATTAAATTAATATTACATTCTATTAGTAACGGTATATGATCAGACACATAAACATCATATAATATGGATGCATTACTCACCAAATGTCTGGCGGACTCAGTGACAACACAGTGATCTAGCCAGCGTGCAGCGGAGGGATCCGTTGACCGTGCTAATAAAAGTATGAGAGTCCGAGGGCAGAAGCTCTGTATCAATGCAAGACCATGACTCATCCTTGCATGTATTAAGTAGCTCACTTGAAAACCTTGTTCCAGGGTGTGCATTAAAATTACCTTGTTCTATCTTAATACATGCTATATGATCGCTAATACAATTCACGACCGACACCGCCGCAAATGACGATTTTTTCCACAAGAGCGCTACGCCCCCATACGGCCTTCCAACGAGGACTCCGGCAGAAGTGTCCACAGCTGACTTTCCGGTATACGCGAAGTCTCCGTGAATGGTCGCCAGATACGGCACATCATGTGGCAAGAGCCATGTCTCTTGCAAGGCTAGCACGTCGACCTGGTCACAAAGTCTTCGAACGCAATCAGCTGATCGAATAACACTTTTGCAGTTAAATGTACAAAGTTTAACGTTCAACTAAGAACCCATTATGTTTTCGGTATATTTTCATCAATGTCCTGTTTATTTACTTTATGTATATTTTTTTTAAAGTAAATAAACCGTCTAAACTGTATACCGACAGGCCATATTTTGTCGTCTAAAAATGTATTTAATTTATATTTTGAGACAAACAGCTTAAATGCAATGTAGGGTCGTTCCGACTTCATATTTATTTTCTCCAGTTGAACTATTTCTTGTGTCATATTCTCTATGTATTCACATATATCTTTTTCCGTAGTCTCCTTATCAACATTTGTAATAAAAAGCGGAATTTTTGACTCTGCTGCCTTAAATTTAAAGTTACTGTTAGGAATTGCAGTTCCCGTTTTTCCTTCAAACCGATTTCTTGATTTTTTATTTTGAACAAGTGTCCAACTATCTTCAGTCTTGTTTTTCCATTCGCCTTGCATCAAAACTTCTACCATAGTCTTATTAGTGGGTGTGGATTGAGTTTGCGCCTTATTCGTATCCAAAATAATACTATTTTCTAATAGTGTTAAGTTCGACGGCGCAACACCGACGTGCATATCATTCGCATACGATAACTCTCGTGTCTGAGAGGGAATAAGAGGGCGATACTTCGGGCTGTCATTTACTTGTTGCTCTTGCGTTTTTTGATGAGTCAAAGAATCAATCAGCTGTGTGGAAATGTGGGTAGCCGGCGACAACCCAAATGGCCCGCTGTCTAAGTTATGCCCTCCACCTCTAATTTTATTAACATTTGAATTAAATATCGGGTTAGGTAACTGATTTACCGATAACTTGCTGTGTTCTTTAAACATTATTTCTAAGTCGTTTTTAGTAACATAATTACTTTTGATATCACTTAACTCCGCACGCAACACTAACAAATCCTTCAATAGTTTCGTCGCGTCTACGTGATCAAACGATATCGGTGGCAGTTTTTGTAAATCCCTCGCTACAAAGACGGGGATTTTATCAGGATCAATTTCCTTAATTAGGCAAATCATATCCTCGAGGTCTTTTTGCTTTTTTCCATCTTTACGTAAGTACGTTACGTACGTAAGTACGTTTCCATCTTAATATAACCATGCCAAAAGAAATACTTGGGGAGTATAATGTGTGCGCAAATGTAACGAATCAACTATAATTTGAATAGCTCTAATCGAATGGACCCAGAGCACTTGGTATGCAAGCGGTGTCTAATGTAATGCAACTAAACTACGGACGTTGGGCAATGGGCTAGAACTGGATTCCGAGCGAGCATTTAGCCCCTGATCTCCCAGACGTTTCATGTCTAAACTAACTATTATACGCACCAGGGCTGTTACTGATGCAGCTTTTTACTGTATCAGCAGGTGTCGGTGCTGATATTAATCAATTACTTTAAACAAAACATATCCAACAAATATTTTAAGCAAACGTGATAAGTATAAAAAGAAAAAAATATACAAAAAATAAAAACCTACTTCAAACCCACTTAAAAGTTAAAAATTATAAAAGAATACAGACAACTTTACATTTCTACATAGACAAATGTGATGTAGTCTGTACATATTCTTATATTATTTTTAACTTTTCAGTGTTTAAGAAGTCTGTTTTTATTTTCATATTATTCATATTTTTATCTTATTAGGTACTTAGTAAATTTAATAGCAGCTGGTATTAAAAATAGAAAATCAGTTGATAATAATACATGCCTATTGTATTTAAAAAACTAATCTCTAACTCCTTAGGATCCTGACATCATCAACTCGGTTCATGAGTACCAGATGCAAATACCTGAACAGCTGTGGAAAAAACATGAAACACGTTGGACGTACCTTTAAAATTTACGGATTTCCCCTTATTTTCTTGGGATCCCATCATCAGATCCTGACTTTGGTAGCAATGTGACCACAGCAGGAGTAAGCTCTATCGAATGCAAAAAAAAATTTGATTATCGGTCCATAATTGGCGGAGCAATCGCGTAACATACACACAAAAAAAAAAACAAAAAAATATACGCATCAAAATGTTCTCAATTCGATGCTCATCCTTTTTTGAAGTCGGTAAAACATGTAATACTTAATAATTGTAGGGGGGTTCATGAATTGAGTATGGTTTATAGATTACTGATTTGTTATTATTATACTATACGCACGTCACACAATAATTCACTAGCATCCAACAATTTTACGTCGACAAAACAATAGAAAGAAAAACACGGAAAACAAGTGATTCCTTTTTGGTCTAACTGTCTATTAAAATTCCACTTGACTTGTGCAAGGTCCCGCCTTCAACGAACACCTTACATCTTGAATGTCTGCATTAAACATTTTGGTGTAAATGTCTTTTAAAACTCATCTGACTTGTGTAAGGTGCTGCCTTCAACGAACACCTTACATCTTGAATGTCAGCATTGAAGATCAGCATCAATTGCCGCTGATGCTGTTTTTAAACTCAATGCTCAAGATTCATGGCTGCTGATGTTGTGCTGATATGCGCAACAACCCTAATACGTACACCTATGGGCAGATGGAACATTTCGGTTGTTGCCTTCATAATTGATTTGTATAGGCTGATCTTATATTGATTTATGGGGTAAGTATATCAGTTATATCGGTTGATATATCGGTTGTGAGCAAGTAGGTTAGTAGTGAGGTGGGAAATTTAATAATAAGGTTCTAAAATAGCAAATTGTTTTATTTATGAATTATTTTATATAATAACTTTTCGATTAAAAAAGAACATCAAAAGTCATATATTATACTCGTATATTAGAATTATAAATTCCTTACATACCTATGTAATTAGCGTTTTATACGGAAAAAGTAAAACGAAAAAGAAAACATTACATATCTGTAAATATAAAAATCTCGCTGTCTCACAAGGAAGTCTGCCGCTAGATCTGACGTGGTTTGCGATGGATCCGCATCCATGGTCACATTTATTCTTTATTTTCTACTAAGGTCTCTAAGGCTTGTTTTGTGGGTCAAAATTTCCATAGCGGAAACGTTGGAACCAAAAACGTACCGTGGTTTCTTTTACAGTAGCTTCCCAATACACATCTTTAATGCGGGTAGGCAGCCCTAAGAAGTAAAAACGTCCCCGTATTTCTTTATCTTTTATAAATATTTAATCAAGTATTTTAAGTAAATAAAGTATATAAAAGAGTAAATTAATATATAATAAGTATATGTTAGTGCTATCAGTAATTTTGAATGTGAAATACTAGTAAAAACACAAAAACAAAAATCAGTACAAGACCGTGACAAAGTGACAGATATACAGGGTAAATTTTGAGGTACCGGCAACCTCGCAGGATTAGATAGCTAACATCACTGACATGACGCCGTTAGACTTCTTTGGCCATCTTAAACGTCGAGTTTATGAATTTCGATACTAAACTCGACTGTACAAGAACTAAAAGACGCAGTCCTTTACCACTTAAATAATATTCATTACATGTCCTTGGCTAAGGCAACAAGAAGTGTTCGTGCTCGTATTCAGCAGAAGGGAATCCATTTTGAACATTTATTGCGTAGTTAGTTTTATTAAGTTTGCTGCTCAATTTTTTTTTTCTTCCGGTACAGTAAGCTCCCATTCAAGCTATACATTTACGCTACGAAAACCGCCACTATTACGAGCTACATAAGATCGTCCAAAGGTCAAACAGTATAGGTTGATAAGGAGCTTACTGTACAATAAAATATTCCTTAAATGATACTGAGTCGATCCGCATTAATTTTTTTTTCAAAATGACTCATTTTTAGGAGCAACTCACGCTTGACAAAAAAAAAACTATGTAAAAATTGTTTTCACAAAAATAAGGTAAATGGTTCCTAAGACAGTTGTATCTTCTATAGTTTCCGATTTCCCCATACTGTCCCAGTTAAAAAAACACACTGTATACCTAGTAAGAATTCTGATATTGTTAATAGTGGGCACATGTGCTGGTTGTTTGCAAAAAACTTTAGAAGAACAAATACTATCAACAACTAAATCTATAGAACAAATAAATCTATAGAACAATTCAACAGTCGGGCAGAAAACAATACAAAATAGTGTTATATGGATTGTACGAGGGTCAGTGGGAGACAGAAAATGAGCTATATGACCGAGTATCTTATATTTTTTTCGATCTATTAAACATCTGGAGGGATATATTGAATCTGTAACAAGAATAGGAAGAAAAGTCTATAGAAGACCGCTAGTTATCGAATTACTAAGTAAAAGAATTACACGTTATATTCTTCAGAATAAACACTATTTTAAAAATACAGGTCTTGCAATATGTGACTATCTAGATGAAACATCTCGTCAACTACGGAAAAAACGGCCAAAAGCAAGAGTCACTACGCCCTATTAAGAAATAATGTGTTAACTATAGACGGCAAGGAATATAAGCATACGGAGAAGACAAATGTTCAATTGAGTAAGTCCAACGAGGAATCCCTCACGCAATGTACTCACCCAGTTACATCCGGAAACCACAGGCACTAACTCCCATAATTTTCATGAACACAAACAAACGCACTTTTAGTATCTTGTTTCAGAATAAGCAAAGCCTCTTCAATAAAAGAGATATTCTTGAAGCCTTCCTAGATGAATACTATAACGATTATCAAGCATTACGTATTTCGGAAACATGGCTTTCAAATAACAAAGTATTTGCGTCGTTTCATCGATAAACCTACAATGGTGGCGGTGTGTGTATCTTGTTGAATAACAACATTGAATACATCGAACGAAAGGATATTATGGACATGTCAATCGAATATATTATTGAGATTTGTGCTGTGGATCTTTTGAAAATGAATACATTGTAATTGTTATATACTGGAATCGTAGAGAGACGTACATTTTTATAGGCAATTAGATATCGTTATGAAATGCATTTTACAAAAATATAATAATAAAAAAATCGTTATCGGTGTCGATTTTAATGTGCTAAAGAAACTTCAGAGCTCATACATTTCATGATAGAATCAAATTTTATAGAACATATTTGTGAACCAACACGTGTCATATAAAGCAGTTCAACATGTTTGGATTTAATTTTCACAAAAAAGATTGAGGTAGGTACTTCATTTGGGGTTTTCAGATCATAAATGTACACTTTTACAGTTACAGAATATAATAACTGACAACTTCAATAAATATTTTTTGTATATAACAAAACGTTTTTATAATCATGAAAATATAAATAAATTTAAAAAATATTTACAAAAAGTTAACAGAACATATTTCAAATTTAAATTCAGTGAATGACAACTATAATTCTTTTCACAATATTTTACATTCTGCTTTGGAAGAAAGTATTCCCCGTAAAAAATAAAGCTTTTTACAAGACCAAATAAATCTTGGCTAATATATGGTATAAGAAAATCCTGTAAGCATAAAAGGTTACTAAAAATCCATGTTCATGATTCAAGGAATAAAATCCAAAAAAATCATTATAAACAATATTAAAAACAATTTAAAAAAAGTCATCATAAAATCTACAATCGCAAATTATAAATAAAATTAAAACTAAAAATCGCAAGCAAAATAAAAATATCACATTGCGTATCCATGATAGGTTATTTTCCGACTTGGTGATTCCTTCAACGAGGGCAGCGCACGCGCAGCCCCGCTCGGCCGCCCAGTGGTTCAGCCTTGCCTACATTCGATGTTTCTGTATCCAGTCGAAGATAATAAAGAAATAACTATTATAAAAAATTTAATCTCAGTCAAGTTTTGGTATTGACGAGCTGCCATCGACTTTGATCAAAAAATGCGCAATGGAACTTGCTTCGCCTTTAACTTTCATTTTAAACCAGTCTTTTTCGGAGAGTATATTCCCAGACCAATTAAAAACAGCTATCATTAAACCTATTCTATACGAAAAATGCAACTACTGATCCGAATAATTATCGTCCCATCGCATTGTTACCTGTAATCTCAAAGATCTTTGAGAGGGCGATGTTCAAACGCTTGTATTCTTTTTGCGAAAAAAACATCTTGAATGATGCACAAAATGGCTTTAGGAAAAATCGTTCTACAATACTAGCGGCTTATAAATATACTAACGAAGTGCTATTCAATATGACAAAAGCGTATGAAAGGGTAAATTTCAATATTCTGTTAAAGAAGCTATATGCTATAGGCGTACGAGGTCCTGCACACAAATGGTTTGTTTCTTGTCTCAACGGTCGCAAGCAATACGTACAAGTCGAACATACCAACGAAGAATTGCGGACTACCACCGTGTGCTCGAGAGTACAACCCGTGCGTGACTCTATACCCCAGGGATCTGTGCTCGGATGCATCCTTTTTTATATATATCAATGACCTTCCGAACGCTATTAATGAAACCTGTGTAATGTTCGCAGATGATTTTTCTGTCGTATATCCCTGTAACTCAGGCTTTAATTTAAATGAAAAAAAATCTGCTATAATAAATAATATCGTTAATTGATTAAATGATCACAATTTAGAAATATTTTTTTATAAAACTAAACTAATAAGTTAAGACTGCGGCAGAAGGCTGAACTATTTTTAAAATTGAGATATTTTAATGGAATAAATATAGAATGCATCCTAAACTTTTCGTTATGAGGTATAAATATTGACTCGACTTTAAGTTATAAATCTCACATTGAAAAAATAAAAAGAAAATTATCGCATTAAGAGAACTGAAGAAGTCCATAAACCTAAAAACAGCACTCACGGCGTATTATGCCTATGGCACACATACGGCACGATCATTTTGGGGAAACATTGTAGATGTACAAGATCTTTTTATCTTGCAAAAAAAGTATACCACACTTCAAAAACCTCAACATCTTAACACTGCCGTGCCTATATATACTGGAAGTATATAAGTTTATTCAAAAATCCAAAACTTTACACAAAGGTTGCAGATGTCCCACAAAACAAAATATAACCTTTTAAAAACAATATATTCCAAACCACATCAAATCTCAAATTGCATTCCGGTTCTTACTCCATGTCAATAAAAATTTCTAATAAATTACCATTAAAAAGCCGAAACAAAATATAAGAAATTCCTGAAGTCACTGAAAAAATAATTACATTTTAAAACCTATTATTCTTTGAATGAGTTTTTCAATGATAGGCTATAATTAATGTCCGTCGCTCCCCCTGTTCGCCCTTTTATGGTGTGTAATTTTATAGCGTGTAATCTTATTTGACATGACAAAATAATTTTAACTTGGATTTTATTTAATTTGTATATTTTTTATTTTTATTGACATTGACTGATTGAATTTGAGTGTATATTTAATTTTATGAATGTGTATAATTTTTAACAATTAATTCGTAGATTAAATTAAATTTTGACATGATTGTTTTATAGATTGACTTTTATACTTGAATTTAACTTTTTATAAATTTTGTAATTTAATTTTAATCTTACCAATGTTGCTATCTCATGGGTTTATGTTTTAATCAACTAAAATATAAAACATCAAAAATGTACAACATGACAGCAATCATATATAATTAATTAATCCTTAGTAATCGTAAGTAACGTGATATTTTAAGATGTTTTATTTGTGAACAGAACGATGACAAAACAAAATCAAATAATGCAATAATAAGTGAATCACTATTTTATAAATTCGAAAGAGAAATACACGAGCCTTAATTTCAAATTTAGGCTCGTGTAATATAATATATTAGAATTTGGAATTCCGAACCAAACGCTAGATTTAAGATCAAAGTATCCATTTCGAAAACGCTAATTTCATATGAAGGGATATAAATAAAACATGCGTAGGAATTTGAATATGAACTGACATAAACACCACATTAATGTGAAAAAAAAATTTAAGACTTTCGGTTTAACTTTAACGGTAAGTAGTAAAAATTATTCAACCCTTCCATCATTTGCTCAGCAATATATAACACCACTCATTTGTATTATTACAATAAAAAAATCATATTTACGTAGTTCATACTAAAACAATCGAAATCTCAGAAAATACACAAAATACGCAATAATTGGTAAAATCATAACTGAATCAACGAGTAATACGCAGCCCCAACTTAACAGCAATAATAGTATAGATTACATAATAGTACTACGTAGTAATAGTCTAATAATATTATTTTCATTCCCCCATCTCGGAATAGTAGATTGCTTTATAAGGGTGGAAAGGAATCAATCCCTACGAGGTTGTTAGACGCCCGAGCGCAGCGAGGGCGGCTATAGTCCGAGTAGGGTTTGATTCCTTTTACCCGTGTGTAGCACTCTACTTTTCATTTCGAATGCAAGGAAAATAAAAAATAGCTTTTCTAATAAAATTTATTAATAAAAATACTCCTAACATGACATATCGACATCGTGTTTTACACTTAGTGTACTTTTAAGCATTGAATATCTGCTCCATAGCGTAGACGTCTGCACTTTATGAGATAGTTCATTAAAGTATATAAGAAATACATTTTCAGAAAATGATTTTATATTCCTTGCATCTCGCCACTTCATAAAGTCGGAATATGTATTTAAATATCTTTCCTTTGAAATTTTTGGCAAAAAAATTTCGAGTATTGTATTTGCTTCGTTCGTGACTGAATCTGGAGCCGAAATTTCAGAATCGCTTGAATTCATTGTTTTTCTTAAATACCTAAATCACACAATCAAGATTTCGGTACAGCGTAACAGATTCCCCTCCCGCCAAAATTATCTTTTTCACAGGTATTTTTAAATTTGGAACACATCGCGTTACCTGTTATTGGCCATTCAGCCAAATACTTTTATTATCATTGTACCAAAGATTGTATGTACGTAACCTAATTCAGTTCTATTTTTAAAATTTTACTTTCCGCCCTAAGGAGGGAAGTAAATAGTATGAGAATTTCCCGCCCGCTGGTGGGAACTAGCGTTTTCCTCCCAATACTCAGATCAAGGAAACGCTCCTTTCCGAGCATGAGGAATGAAAAGAGTATTTTTGCTATTTGATATCTGACCGCCAAAGCCGTTTTTATCCGCTTGAGGTTAAAGTAAATTTGAATTTAGAACATCGCGTGCACTAGGTGTGTGATTTCAAAACATCATTAAGTAAACCTATTTACTTTCATCTCCATGGTGCCGAATTTATCATACAACTTTTTTTAAATTTGTAAGAACTCAGACTCTGAACCTCCTTGGTGTACTTTTGTTTTTAATTTTCTTTGTTTCATTTCCTCGCTGAAGGGGATGAAAAGTTACGTGTTGCACTCGAGTGCAAAGATTTTTCACCTTGTGCTCTTTTGATTCCCTCGCTAACGCTCAGGATTCTAATTTTTAAATCACTCGCTGCGCTCGTGATTCAATTTTAGAATCCTTCGCTTGCTCGGTCATCAAAGTTGAGCACGCGGTAGTGTTTTACTATCATTTCAAGTTATGAGTTAGTGGCTATATTGTGAGACACAATATAATATCTGTGAAACAGATCCCTGGATTATTAATTATATCTAGGGTTTGCTATATGACTATTTCTATAAAATTTTACGCATACAACACTTCAATCGAAATCTTTTTCGAAATTAATGATTTAACTTTAATTAAATACGAGTATATCTACTATGTTTGTGATTTTAGACCTCACTACACTATAAATATACATAGCGCTAATGACAAGATAAAATGCTTGATTACGACTTACAACACGTTTTATGACTCGTTTCATTACAACCGGGCAGGCGGTATTAAGTACGTGCCAGAAAAGAATTCAGTATTAAATACTTTAGGGACTCTGCCTGTCTGAGTTAATGTGAGCTAAGATTTAAAGCAAACGTGCTTACTCGGCGAAACGGAAAATATCGTTAGAACACGGTCGGAGTTCATTGCACTTTAAAAAAATTGCATCGCATAAGTTTATTATGAAGGGCAAAATTATTGTAACTTTCTCGATTCATTAGCTCAAATAGTTGTTAGATAAAGATCTGTATGTTCTGGCGTTCTTCCATCCCCCATCCATTCTCCCATCTTCAAGATTCTTGGAGTAGGTGTTGGACAGATAGCAGTAACAAGAGAGGAAATCAATACTTCCGAATCCAACCAAATATATTAAACAAGCCATGGTTTCATAAGATTAATTCCAGTAGAACTAATATGAGCATTATTACTCGCATGCGTCTTGGTCATATTTGTACTTTGGCCCATTTAGCTAAAATGCAAATTGTTCCAAGTGATCTTTATGAATGTGGGGCTGGTGTTGGAGACTTGGATCACTTATTCTTCTCTTGTTCCTTATATGATCGTTCTTCTTTCATGGACTCATTGATAAAACATCAGGTTCCACTTCCTACACGTATTTCTTGTTTATTAATGTATCCTAATAAATTTTTTGACATGCTATCTGCATTCCTAAAACACAACAATATTAAGATTTAGTTATGCTGTATGTATTTATATTTTCCATACCTAATATTATTATATTCCTAATCTCTTACCTACAAAATCCTTTACTGATCCTACTTTCCATTCGCGTTTCGTTCCGTTCCTTCAATAGTATACCATTTCCCAACCTTTTACCTGACACTGGCATATAGAAAAACTTCTCTTGTGCCATTAAAAAAAATATAACGCCATTATATAATATCGCATTAAAACCCATATTCTGTTATGGCAGCTGGAATTGATTTAATAATTTCCAAATATATCTTGATAAGGAAATGGCGAAATCGTGCTAACACAATTCATTCCTCCAACGGCCACTCTGTCTCACTCAGCGCCTTAGTTACGAATATCATACACAAGTAAATTAGTTTATTTCCTCTAGACGACAATTTAGCTTACGTCTCGTCACAAATTGTCGGCGGGGGTAAATGCAGACTATTAAGGAAATACAGCAATTCAGGCGGCCCTTAGCTGGCATTACTGCGCAATCTTACTCCGGCAAAATTATAAGCAACACCTTCTCGTGTCGTGTCTAGGGGCAATAACACGTACCCACGGACATAGTACTCGGAAATTTTATACAATCAATGTTGTCGCACAATATTGGAAATATGAAGTTAATCTTGTATACATTACGATTTAGTTACACATTTTAGAACAGACATCATGTGTCTTTAGGTAATTTTATGTTTCTTCGAACTGAAATTAAAATTCAACAAAATAGGTTTGTTTTGGAAAGTACAGTCGGAGTACGAAAACCGTCGTCAGTTTTTAAATTAATGCCTTTACAAAGTCATAGACTCTTGGTACCTTTTGCAACCAATGTACTAAGTAGACAAGTGCATATAAAATTATACTAACTTAATATGAAAACAAGAGTCAAAATAGTATTTCTGACTTAGATCTAGTTTCATATCAACATCAAACCTTTTTAATTGCCTAGTCAAATAAATAACTTCGTAAGACCTCCAATCAAATACTCGTATGTTCTAGTATTTTCATTTTCACTATTTTCTCTTATAATTTCACTGTCACCTGTCCTGTTATTGCAAATGTCAATGCGATATTTCAGTGTTCTACCTTGATGCAAGCAAATGTCGACTTTAAGGTGACGAACATTTTCTTACCCCAACTGTACATAGATGACTAACTAACCAAATAACATGTGGTTAGATAACCTAAAGGACTCACGTAGTAAACGCTTTTGCTACTTAATTCAATTGGAAATGTATTTTTACTTTAAATAAATTTGATATGTATGTAAAACTAATATATATATTCTAAATAGACTACAGTACATTGTAACTATAATAGGATGAATTTAATATTGCATTTAATTAAAAATATTATTAATTTAATACAACAAGTACTGATTCACATGTAAATAGCTTAATATATGTATACTGAAGCTTACCTGAAATTAAAATATTCACCACGTCATGACTCCAGTTCAAAATGATCCGAAATAGTCTAGAAGGCGTCCTATGACCTCAGCTAAGAAACCAACGAATAAATTTACAATTCTGTTTGTGAGTTCAGCTGCACCGGACAAATGCTAAAACTCCTTCCCGGACTCGATGCACTGAATTTAAATGTAGTAAACAAACGGCGAGTGTCGTCAACTAGTTGCCCTCGTACAGGCAGTATATGTTCAAGAATATGTTAACGAGCGGTTAGTTCTTTTCTGCACAACAACAGAAATAGCTAATTTAGTATGAGAATTTTTTTTAAATTAAGCATACTTACATTTTAATTGAACCTTCTCTAACCCTTACTCCTTACAAATATTACAAATGCGGAAGTAACTCTGTCTGTCTGTGTTACGCAATCACGCCTAAACTACTAAACCGATTTAGATGAAATTTGCAATAGACATAGTTTGAATCCCAGGAAAGGACATAGGATAGCTTTCATAGTAGAAATCACCCCTTAAGGGGGAGAGAAGGGGTGGAAGTTTGTATGGGGAATCAATAACCGCTGAACCGATTTATATAGATGAAATTTGTATGGAGATAGTTTTTTTTATGGGATAGGGGGGCAAACGAGCAAACGTATCACCTGATGGTAAGTGATTACCGTCGCCCATGGACACCCGCAACCCCAGAGGAGTTACAAGTGCGTTGCCGGCCTTTAAAGTAGGAATACGATCTTTTCTTGAAAGTTTGAAGGTCGTATCGGTCCGGAAATACCGAAGGCGACAATTCATTCCAAAGTTTGACTGTACGAGGCAGGAAACTGCGAGAAAAAAGGAACAGTTGTGCACTGCCAACCATCTAAGTGATGGGCATGGATTTTTTGTCGCGTGGAACGATGGCGGAAAGAGGCGGCAGGTATGAGACCGAACAATTCCTGGGAGCATTCCCCGTAATATATGCGATAGAAGATGCATAGTGAGGCGACATCTCTACGCAGCGCCAAGGTATCAAGCCGATTAGAAATTTCGTGGCAGTCGACGATTCGAGTCGCTCTCCGCTGAATGCGGTCCAGTGGGAGAAGCTGATATTGGGGTGCCCCTGCCCAAAGATGAGAACAGTATTCCATATGAGGCCGAACCTGCGCCTTGTAAAGCTGTAGGCGGTGCGCTGGACTGAAATACCTTCTCGATCTATTGAGCACACCAAGCTTCTTAGAGGCTAATTTAGCCTTACCCTCCAAGTGGCCACGGAACTAGACTTCGCTCGATATGTCGACACCAAGGATCTCAATATTGGCTGAGGCAGATAGGGGAATGCTCTGAAAGCGAGGAGATACGACAAATGGCATTTTCTTGGCGGTGAACGCGCAAACCTGTGTCTTTGTAGGGTTAAAACGGACTAAATTAAGTCGACCCCAGTTAAAGACTTTCTCTAATGATGTATCAATTTCAGACACAAGTTTATTCCGGCACTCAATGACGTTTTCCCGAGAAATATTCACACGGCCGTTATAAGAGGTATCTTTCGTGCTGTCATCTGCATAACAATGAATGCCGCTGATTTGCAGCATATCATTAATATGCAAAAGGAATAGTGTAGGTGATAGCACACATCCTTGGGGGACACCAGCATTTATAGACAGTGAGTCTGAGCATTCACCATCAACTAAGACCTTTATGCTTCTGTCTAATAAAAAACTGGTGACCCATCCACATAGTTTCGCGGGAAGCCCATACGAAGGAAGTTTAGAAAGAAGCGCTTTGTGCCAGACCCGATCGAAGGCCTTCGCGATGTCCAAACTTACTGCCAGTGCCTCCCCCTTCGCTTCAATTGCCTCTGCCCAATGATGTGTCAAGTAAACTAGAAGATCACCAGCAGAGCGACCCCTAGGAAAACCGTATTGTTGGTGACTAAGCAGCTGGTGATCCTCTAGGTACTGAAGAAGCTGGCGGTTGATAATCGATTCCATTATCTTTGAAAATAAAGAGGTTATAGCGATCGGCCTGTAGTTGGACGGATTCAAGCGGTCACCTTTCTTAGGGATCGGATGCACTAAAGCTGTCTTCCATGAAGTTGGGACTACGCCAGATGAGTAAGAGAGCCGAAATAGACGCGTTAAAACCGGTGCCAACTCTGGAGCGCACGTCTTTAGCACGATAGGAGGGATACCATCGGGCCCACTAGACTTATGGATATCCAGGGCGAATAGTGCTCGACGCACTGAGCTGTGGTGGAGCTGGCATAAAGCTCTTGCACTGCGGTATGGTCGGCGGTTCCTGGCTAGTTTGAGTTGTGGGGAAGTATAAAGAATAGTTTTTACCGCCGAAATCATTCCTTAAGGGTGTAAAAAGGGGGGAGGGGGGAGGGATTGTAAAGGGAATCAATAAAAATTACTTGCACGCGAAATTACTTCTCTGTGAATGCATGGTGTTGAGAAAAGTATGCAAAGAGCTTGAGAGAAAATTAGATCGCATAAGCACTCACCGTACCGACGATTGAATATCTTCTTGGGGGGCCCCCTAAACGCACCTCCTAGGACTTTACTGATTCCAGCAGACGTTGGACACTATGTTTACACTGTTTTGTGCTATCTTGTATGGATTTCACACTATATAGAGTATATTTTGTAATTATTATAGGGAGCGCGCGCGCGTGCCGTTGGCGGTGACAAATCGAAGTGTTCTTCGTAAAGTACAAAGATGGCAGCACTGGTGCGAGCTTTCACAAAGACAGTTTGTTGCCAATGCGATCATAATTATGTATTTTTATTTCTTAAGTTCTACGAGTGTATGTTTGTGCTTACATTTTATAAACCACGAATTAAATAAATTAGAGAATACGGAACATGCCGCCGACCTTAAAATAATTATTTTATTTTAATGATAAAACTAAAACGAAATAATAAAATAGAAAAACTAACTTAGACATTTTAATGTAATGGTAAAGGACAGACCTTTACTACAGGTCTTTTAAAATACGCATTACCAATACGTACTGTGACAACACGAGTAACGCCGTCAGCGCCGGGGTGCAGCTGATGTACGCGACCGATGTTGAGGTGGCAAATTGTTGTCTGTAATTACTACTACTGAACCCTCCGTAAGAGGGGTGTGTTTGGTATCGCGAAACCATTTGCTTCTAGGCTGGAGCTGTTGGAGATATTCAACACTCCAGCGTTTCCAGAAATGTTGAACGGCCTGTTGCATTAGTTGCCAACGTACTAACCGAGTAGGGTTTTCGGCGGTAAAATTATATTCCGGCAATGAAACCAATGGTTCCCCGATCAGAAAGTGACCAGCTGTTAGTGGTAAGGGATCGGAAGGATCATTGCTTAATACAGTAAGAGGGCGTGAATTCAAAACTGCTTCGATTTGATGCAGCAAAGTATTCAATTCATCATAATTTAAGGTCAAGTTACCAATGACGCGAAAGAGGTGAGTCTTCATACTCTTAACAGCGGCTTCAAAAATTCCACCGAAATGACTGGCATAAGGCGGATTAAAATGCCATGTCATGGAAAAAGTCGATAATTTGCAATTTATTTGACGTTGAACTTCTTCGTTACGCAAATAGTCAAAGAGTTCTCTGAGATAACGATCACATCCTACAAAGTTTCGACCACAATCAGAATAAATATCAGAACAAAGTCCGCGTCGAGAAATAAAGCGACGTAATGCATTAAGGAATGATTCCGTGGAAAGCTCGGGTACAAGCTCGAGGTGTACGGCTTTTGTGGACATGCACACAAACACACAAACGTAAGCCTTACGGGCCTTAGCGTTCCTTTGTGGACCTGACTTTAAGTTAAAATGTCCGGCAAAATCAACAGCAACGTGTAAGAAGGCCCGGTAAGCACGCACTCTCGCAGTCGGGAGCGCGGCCATCGGTGGCTGCGGCGCCGTGGGCCGAGCACGGAAACAGCGTACGCAGCCTCTCGTACGCATACGAATTACGCTACGTGCAGATAAAATCCAATATGATTGAGATATAATACACTGCAATGTTTGTGGTCCAACATGCAGGTTTATATTATGATAATAAAAATCTATCAGAAAATTTGTGAAAGGATGTCTTTTAGGTAATAAGATTGGGTGTCGAGCGTCATACGGTAAGTGAGCCCGATGAATTCTGCCGCCGACCCTGAGAAGTCCGGCACTGTCAATAAATGGTTTAAGTCGTTGTAAACGATTTGAACAATTTTCGTTATTTTTTACACGAGTAATATCATCAGAAAATTCGCTTTGTTGAACGAGAAAAATAATTTTATTTAAAGACATTTTATTTTCAAAAACAGTAACTAAGTCTGAAAGATTATTTGTTCTCTTGTTGCGACAATTGTTAATAAATCTTTGTATATATGAAAAAATTCTCAGTAAGCGAGGAAATGATGAACATCGCTCTATAAACTCGATAATAAAATTTGAATTTTCTTTTTGAGTAATGAAAACATGCTTACGACGCTCTTCGTCTGTTTTTAGATCTATATTCGAGACTGGCCAACAGGCTTCGGGTTCATAAAGCCAAGTAGGGCCATGAAACCAAAATTGTTGATTGAATTGCGAAGGAAGTACTCCTCGCGACGCAGCATCTGCGGGGTTATCTTTTGAACAGATATGCCTCCAGTGTGCGGCAGGAACACGTGACGTTGTTTCGGTTATACGATTCGATACAAACGTACGCCACCCGTATGGGGGGGAACGTAACCATGCTAGTGTAATAGAAGAATCACTCCAGGCGTAAACATCATTAATTGATAAAATATCACCAAAGGTGTGAAGAATTTTCTCGATTAATTTTGATAACAAGAGTGCTGCACTACAGTATAATTTTTATCCGTAATAAAATCGGAGTCTTTGCATGGGTTGGGTTCCGTTTCTAAGCTAGAACATTTAGGGGAAGAATTTACGTCATGTTCAAATGTCACAGAAGACGGTTGAATATATTCAGAGTAAATAATAATTATTATTATCTGCTAACGAACAATCGTTGTATTGAAATGGAGATTTACTTGTAAATGTGTTAAGCGAAATATTTGGAATATCTTCATATAATGAAGAGTGATGACGTTGTGAACATATACGACAATTATATTTAGATTTGCAATCTTTAAAATCATGTCCGAGACAAAGACAGTTAATGCAGACTTTATTGGCATTAATAAAGTTTTTACGTTCTTGAATATTTAATTTATTGAAAAAATCACATTTAAATAAATGATGCATATTTTCTTTGCAAAAAATGCATTGGGAACGAACACCATTCGGATCAAGCGAAGTAGCGGCATGAACATTCATAACACGCTTAAAACGAGGCGGCGCATCGACATGCTGAGTACGCGCAGTGGTCGAGTAGGGCCGAGCGGAGGTTGCGGGTTCGCGGCCCGGCGCCGCGCTGTGTGACGGCGGCGGCGGCGGCGGCGGCGCGGGACGCGAAGGCGCGCGAGCGGCGCCAGCGGAGCGCCCGCTGTATGCAGGGGCCATCACTTCAGATGCCGACAACTCTTTGCTTAAGAAATCTAATAATTCTTGAACGTTAGGTATTTCATTTGATGACGTCAGAGATAGTTCAAAACGCCTACGAATATCAGGTGTAATTTTACGTAACAAAATATTTAAAAGAATAAAACTCCACTGGGAAACGGGAAAACCAAATGAATTTAAGGCTGTTAAGTTTTCGTTATATACGTTAAGAAAGTGACGTAGCCCCTGCTCCACATTGTATTCACTAATAGGTCGAATATCTAAAATTGTATCTAAGTGTTTACTAGCTATAATACGTTTATTGTCATATCTATTTAACAGAATTTGCAATGCATTTAAGTAGTTTACATCAGTAACAGGAATGGATTTTATTAAAGTAAACGGTTCACCTTTTAGAGACAATAATAAATATCGAAAACGTTCGACATCAGTTAAATTTTCATTGTAGTGAACTAAAGATCTAAACAAGTCGTAGAATGCATTCCATTCCATAAGATTTCCAGTAAAAACAGGTAACGATAACGCCGGCAACTGAATACGCATGTGTGTTGTGCTTTGGTCATTTTGTCTACTATTTGCGATACTTTGCCTACGCTGTTGTACCTCCTTCGAGCGATCAAGAACAACTTGTATTTTATAATAATAGCTATCGAATTGTTCGCGTATAGCCAATTGTGTCTCTTTTTCAAATTCGCCACTTTTGGCTAAAAGTTTTCGATTTTTAATTGAGCTGTAATAAACTGTTTTTTCACGGAATTAAGTTCTTTCACACGTACACGAAATTCTTCTTCATCTTGAGAACAATCAACCATACGCTTTATATTGTTTAAGCAAAGGTCTCGTTGAAAAGTGAGTTGTTCGATTTCCATGTTAATTAAAAAAGTAAAATTATTTAAAGTCGCAAATGTTCAACAATAAAATTTATTTTATAATAGTTACTTTGTAGTATTAGTGTAGGTAGGTAGGTATATGTATTCTAATAATATTTGACTATACCAAGCGATTAGTTTTGTGTATGTAGCACGTAGTGCATTAATAGTGAGTGAAAATATGAAAGTTCAGTACTAATGCCAAAATATTATCTATATCTAGTGCGTAAGTACGTAATACTCAGCGGCTAGTAAGTGTAAGAATATAATTTATTATTTCATCCAGCACGTAGCACTGAATTAAAATAATAAAATTGTTGCAAGCGAGTAGTGAATGTGTACTGTGCGTAATACAAGTACAGCTTGAAATTGTTATTATATTTAGTACGTAATACCAAATACAATAATTAAAATGTAGTGTGGTTCGTACGTAATACGAATACCTACTGCAAAAAAATCGTAACTTTATCGCTTGGTGTAGTAATAGACCGTGTATAGAATAGAGTAACTTTTACCTAAGCATTAAATTAGTTAAACTGACTGAATGAATAGAAAAAAAGTGACTGTTTGGCGCCGACGCGTAAACTGCTGCACGCCCGAGCGCTGTGCGAATTTGTAAAATATCTACCCACGTTTGAAAAGTTGTAACATTAAGATTGAATATTTTAGTTAAAATAATATTAAATTGATCTAATTGTATGCTAACACTACGTAATAATATTGTCGAATAACAATATAAATGTATTACGTTATTCTAGAACAATTATGAAAAGGTTTTTTATGTTAGTGACTCCGATTTGTCAAACCTGGTTAATGAATTTATTTGTAATGTTTAGTTATGAAAGCACAGACAATAGTGTCCAAATGCAATTATTTGGCTAAGAAGGACCATAAACTTATGTTGAGAAAAGTATGCAAAGAGCTTGAGAGAAAATTAGATCGCATAAGCACTCACCGTACCGACGATTGAATATCTTCTTGGGGGGCCCCCTAAACGCACCTCCTAGGACTTTACTGGTTCCAGCAGACGTTGGACACTATGTTTACACTGTTTTGTGCTATCTTGTATGGATTTCACACTATATAGAGTATATTTTGTAATTATTATAGGGAGCGCGCGCGCGTGCCGTTGGCGGTGACAAATCGAAGTGTTCTTCGTAAAGTACAAAGATGGCAGCACTGGTGCGAGCTTTCACAAAGACAGTTTGTTGCCAATGCGATCATAATTATGTATTTTTATTTCTTAAGTTCTACGAGTGTATGTTTGTGCTTACATTTTATAAACCACGAATTAAATAAATTAGAGAATACGGAACACATGGAAAATTCGAAACAAAACCCAACACCCCTCTTGCCGTAGATCCTGTGCCTAGCAGTGGAGTGTAAATAGGTTGAAATGATAATGAGTGATCATTACGTAGACACCGTAAATAAAACTATCAATAAGCATTATTTTGTGTCAACCCTGTGTAAATCAACTTTTGAAATCGTGAATATCGGAAAAGAGCTTAATAAGTGGCGATATTCTCTCATTAACCAATTAATTGGCATCGATCGCTCACGAGTGTTGCGTTCGACTCTCGAGTGAAGGCTGACATCACCACCCGCAATTTAATTAGTACGAGTATTGCACGAGCATTAAAAAATCTGCTCAAAGTTTAAATAAACAATGTTACAAAATTTTGATGACTATTGCACGTTTTTGCCTTTGGATGAGGTTGAAAGTGAAAGCAAGTTACAAATACAGGTGTAGCTTTATCGTCTTGAATTGGATCCGCATTGAGCGAATCTTGAGTGAATTAATCTCGATGCTATTTAATTTACTCAAAATTCTACGAGTTTTTTAATTTACTCAAAATTCTCCGAGCTTTTTAATTTACTCAAAATTCTCCAAGCTATTTAATTTACTCATTTTTCGCGCTAGGCATATGAAATACTGGATCTGTATTCCATAGTTTTTCAATCATTTTCGGCTTCTGTTGCAACTCAAGAGCTCAAAAATGAAAACATTAATATGGATCGATCGAAATGTGTTTTTTTTATACAACAAGTTGGCAAACAAGCAAACTGCCCACCTGCCTCCTAACCATGATAGCCTAAAACAATATTGAAGCCGCACTGAAACCGGGATGGCTCTATACATAGCACTCCGTTGTCTCTGCTCCAATATTGTTCTAAACTTGCTATAAGCGATCATGGTAAGACCCATGTTGGTGAGTGTCTACAGTCGACAAACTTGTGAAATATTATAAAAAGTCACAGTACTTAATAATTTCGCGGCCATATTTTAAGCCTCCAATCTCGAACACAACACTGGTGCTTTCGGGTTATAGGTAAAACAGAGGTAGTCATGCAGAAGACTGTGGTACAGAGTTCCTCTGGTAAGATGCTTCAAGAGTATGCAGACCGAACTATTCAATCTTGGAAATCGTTGTCTACCATTGTCGAAAATAATGTATACATACATCTTACTGTAATAAAACATATGCTGCACTTTACAATAATTGAAGTTTGCAAGAACGGATCTCTAATAGAGGTCTCTCACATACAGTCAACCGTGTGAGTGTGTACAGTGTGAGTGGGATGTACCAAAATATTGTAATAGGTAGGTGAAACTATAACATTAATAAAATCAGCACCTGATTAGCATGAAAGCATTATTTGAATCACAAATATGCAGTTCAAATTGATGGTATGGTGGAAGACGAAATCTATACAAATAAATAAAATTGAAGTGTCTGTTTGTAATGTCAAAATACCAAATTTTAATAAATGGGTATGAATATATATCGGGTACCAATAACAAAAACACAAGTAAAAAAAAAATTGTCTGTTTGTTCCCGCTAATCTCCGGAACGGCTGGACTGATTTTAACGGGACTTTCACTAATAGATAGCTAATTATATAAGGCATAACATAGGCTACTTTTTATTAAGATCTTAAAAAAAATTGCCTACAAAAATCAAAATGCTTCCAAAAGTTACTATTCCACGCGGACGAAGTCGCGGTCACAGCTAGTAAATAATAATATTGGTACTAGTTAGCCAGACAAAATCACAATACTAGTATCTACGATTTAACAGGAATAATCATATCTGTTCGGGGATTGATTCCCAATATTTGATTATCTTATAAGTAAGTGAAGGATGTTACAATGAGTAAATAAAAATATACTAGAAAGGCCAAGTTATTTTATTTAAGACTCAAGAATAATACATCCATACTAATATTATAAAGAGGAAAGATTTGTTTTTTTGTATGTTTGTATTGAATCGGCTCCGAAACTACTAGACCAAATTTGAAACATTCTTTCACTATTAGAATGCTACAGTCATTATCCCTGAGTAACATAAGCTACAAAATATTTTACGGGAAGCTGCCTAATCTTTTACATAATAGGCTACAAAATTATTTTTCTTACAGGCAAATATAAAATTCCCACGGGAAAACAATAATAACGTGGGCGAAGCTGCGAGCGGAAATCTAATTTTTCATTTCTCATATTCGGAAAGTAGTGTTGTTTTGATCTGATTATTGGGTGGAAAATGCTGCTTCCCTCCATAGAGAGGTCAAAACTCATACAAAATACTAGATTAAAATGTTTCAAAAGTAATTAAATTATTTGGTCAAGAGATATTGTTTTTTTAAGTCTTTTTCTTTTCTAATGATAAAATCAGAAGTGGGATAAAGAGCCCAACACAAAAGCGAAGACTAGATAAAACTTTAGTGAAAACTTCATTTGTGTGTGATCATAGCTCGTTTACATAACGAGGTAAGTGATTTCTTTTTAAGTTTTAAGCATGGTACGTTTAAGGTCACGTAGCCTGTGCATTCGAGGTAGGTCGCGTAGGCGTAATCGTCGCGACTCTGAGGGTGGGAGCGATTCCCAGCATAGCTCAAACGGTAGTAAATGTGACGGCTCGCGACATGGCTCGAGTGTTCGGGATCGACATGCTGAGAGGAGTGGCTCGCGTTTCCGAGATCGACATGGCTCGTGTGATAGGAAATCGCGTAGCTCGCAGAGCAGACACAAGCGTTACACGCGTAGTAAAGATGTTCGAACTTCGCATAGTAGAACCAAGCAAAGCTTGCGTACCGTTCGTCGCAACCGATCCCGAGATCGCTCTGAAATTCGGATCCGTAAAATATCACACTCTCGATCGCCGAGTATTCGACGTAAACGCGCACATCGCAAAAATTCGGATACCACTAGAACGCCTGGCCCTACTTTTTTATCTACCCCCCAAATACCAGATCATACTGAGGTACTGTCTGCTCACTGCTCTGAAGCGTCTACCCTCGCACATGCCTTAATAGAAGCCATCAAAACGATGCAACCCTCAAGGTCAAACACACAACATTAATTTGTTTCAAACTTTGACCCCTCAATAAATAATTTCGAGGCTTGGTGCGAAGAGGTGGATCGCGCCAGATATGCTAATAACTGGAGCGATCATGAATGTCTGTCACGCGTTGCAGCCGGCCTCAAGGGTGATGCAAAGGTGTGGCTTGGAGAGTTGGTAACTAACGATAGATCCTGGACCAATTTTAAGCGAGAGTTCAAACCACTTTGCCGACTAAACTAGATTATGCAAATCTTCTGTTTGTTGCGATGAACACGACATCAGATAAATTCCCAACGTATGCAGAATACGCACGTCGTACCTTGTTACGATTAAGAGTAGTCCAAGGACTTAGTGAAGAACTAAGGACACTTATTGTTATTCGCGGAATAGATAGCCCTCAAATTCGCGCCGCGGCCGCAAATGCGGACTTGACTCCCGACAAATTAGTGTCATTCTTGTCAATTTACACTAAGCCGAACCGAGACAAAAATAACAGCGCTACCGCCAGTAACAATAAGCGTCCATTTATAAAACCTAACTCGCGCGGTGAGATAAAATGTTTTAACTGTGGCCCACGGGGCCACATAGGACGTGAATGTAGGCAACCTAAAACAAGTGCGCCTCCCAGTGCTCCGCAGCCTACTTCGAATAAATCGTGTACCTTCTGTAAAAAACAAGGACACACTGAGGATGTTTGTTTCGCCAAAACGCGATCAGCTTCTCGCAATCAGCATAGCGTTAATTTTTGTTCTTACCGACCAAACTCTTCGCATAGCAACGATATAACTACGGCTGTAATAGACGGCATACCTGTAGACGTACTAATTGATAGCGGTGCACTCAACGTGTCCCTCATTTCTTCGGACGTCGTTAAACATCTGTCGTGTCGCCTTTAACCCAAACGTTGTGTTCTTAAAGGCATAAGCGAAAAGGAAATAGTCTCCACGTCATACATTACGACTACGATTGAATTTAGTTACATTTCCATTGACGCTGATTTAGTAGTTGTCCCATCGTCCTTTATGAGCGCACCGATAATAATAGGCACAGATGTTTTAAATCGCGACGGAATAATGTATGTACGGACCAAACATAAACAATACCTCACGCGTTCTGAAGAATCTCCTGCCCATGTCAATAATGTTCAGAAAACCCCTCCTGAAGTGAACACACCCCTTAAGGGTGAAGAATTAAAATCCCTCACGTCAGTAATAGAGCAGTTTTCCGAATTCCTAATTTCTGGTACTGCAGCAACTACCGTTAGGACTGGTGAAATGGATATAAGGCTCACGAGTCCCACTCCAATAGTTTACCGGCCGTACAAACTCTCTTACCAGGAGAAGCTCAAAGTTAGGGACATAACGATGGACCTGTTAGATAAAGGCGTGATTAGGCGGTCCAAATCAGAGTATGCTAGCCCGATCATACTGGTAAAGAAACGAGACGGTACGGATCGACTATGCGTGGACTATAGGGCTTTGAACCGCATCACGATTAAGGAACGGTACCCACTGCCTTTAATCCATGATCACATCGACCGGTTAGAGAGCTATAGGTACTTCTCCAGCTTAGATATGGCCACTGGTTTTCACCAAATACCTCTGAAAGAAGAGTGCATTCACCTAACAGGCTTCGTGACGCCGGAAGATCACTTCGAGTACGTGAAAATGCCGTATGGTTTGGCGAATTCGCCTATAGTTTATCAACGCATCATAAATGACACTCTATGCGATTTAATAAACGTGGGAAACGTCCTGGTATACGTCGACGACGTGCTTCTCCTAAGTAATACCGTTAGTAATGGCATACAATTGTTACGTAGGGTGTTAGATACTCTTACGCAAGCCGGGATTTCAATAAACCTGCGTAAGTGTTCATTTTTAGTCACCGAGGTAGAGTACCTAGGACGAGTAGTTAGTGACGGTCAGGTGAGACCGAGCCCACGAAAGGTGGAAGCCCTCGTTAATTCGGCACCCCCGCAAAATGTTAGGCAGGTACGTCAGCTCCTTGGCCTCGCCGGATACTTTAGGCGGTATATTACAGACTATGCGACGGAGACAGCTCCTATAGCTCATCTTACTAGGAAGGGTGTCGAATTTAGCTGGACACTCAAGCACGAGTCCATTCGTAAAAACTTAATAAGAAAGCTAACGAACGAACCGGTACTTACTATTTTTGATCCGAATCACCCCACCGAAGTGCATACAGATGCAAGCACCGTAGGCTATGGGGCTGTCCTCATACAACTTCACCCCGACGGTAGAAAATGAGCTTATTACAGCAAAGCAACTCAAGGAGCCGAGAGTAAGAATCTCTCGTACGAGCTCGAGACTCTGGCAGTAGTGAAGGCACTCCAAAATTTCAGGCATTATCTCGTAGGTTTAAAGTTCAAAGTTGTTACCGACTGTAATGCCCTGAAATCCACCGAACGAAAAAAAGATTTATTACCTCGGGTTGCTCGCTGGTGGATCTACCTCCAGGATTTCGAGTTTTCCATCGAATATCGAAAGGGAGTGATGATGCCTCACGCCGATTACCTTAGCCGTAATCCCACCATTACTGTTAATTCAATCTCAAGGTCTCGTAATTGGGCGCAAATAGCACAGGCGGCTGATAGCGAGGCCCGAGACCTTATGCAGAAAGTTCAGGATGGCAACCTAGACCCTAGCCGGTATGTAATACAGAGCGATCTTTTGTACTACAGGTACACGCCTGTAGGACAGGAACCAAAGTTTCTGTGTTACATACCCAAGGGCCATCGGCTTAGCCTGCTTAGGGTCTTTCATGACGAGCATGAACACGTCGGAGTGGAGAAAACATTAGACCTCATATTGAAACACTTTTGGTTTCCCGGCCTAAAACAGTTTGTCTCTAAGTACATATCCGTCACAGTTAAAGCCAAAAAGGCTTTTGTAGCGGTGTTTTTTTTTATTAATATGTACTTTTTATGATTTGAACAATAAATGAAAAAAAAAAAAACATAAGCCACTGTTTGATTTCTATTTCGAAGAAACGAGTCCCTCGGGCTCCGTTACAAAATATCACCTCTTGGGAAAAACCCGACACGCCTTTTAATACTTTGCATATCGATGCATTAGGTCCTTTACCAGTATGCGATGGTTATAAGTTTGTTCTTATCATAGTGGATGCATTTTCGAAGTTTTCCCTGTTGTACCCTATGTATCGACAAGATGCATCTGAGCTCAAACGCGTCGTTTCACAAGCAATATCCCTTTTTGGTGCACCTAAGCTAATTGTACCGGATAAAGGACGCATGTTTGAGTCGAATGTGTTTGTGACTTGGATTAATGAGTTAGGCTGTGATCTCCATTATATCACTCCCGAAATGCACCACTCAAATGGCCAAGTGGAGCGATATGTAAGAACGGTTCTCAACATGCTACGTATTGAAGTAAACCATAAAAATTCTTCTTGGCCCGATACACTATGGGAGCTCCAGCTGGTGCTTAATATCACAAGACAGAAGACCACACAGACCTCAGCAATGAACCTACTCATCGGCACCGAGGGGACCACCCCTATCATCCGCACTTTAATCCGCGATATAGCGGTCGAGGGTAGAACACCTAACCGAGAGGCCGTACGTGAAGTTACTCGAAGCAGGTCTCGTCAGTTACTAAGGGAAAACCAAGCCAAGCAAGATGAGCGTGTAAACCGACGGAGGCATTCTCCCAGTAAATTTAATATGAACGATTTGGTGTTTGTTATAAAGTTTTCACAGGTAACAGGAAAACTGGATCCCAGTATGCGCGGTCCGTACAAAGTGACCAAGGTCTTACCAAGCGGGCGCTACGAGAAGTGCCTGCTGAGTGGAGGCTACGGCAAAACCACACAAGCAACAGCACAGTACATGGTGCCGTGGCGCGGCGAGTGGTGCCCCGAGACGTGCGCCGCATTCTTTGAGAGTAAGTATCGCCGAATTAAACTGGATGTCGTTAAGTTTGCCTTCCACCCGTGCCATAGGTCGGTGGTCTACTTGGGTGTTGTCAAGTTTGTCTTCCACCCACGGCGTTGACTTAAGTCAAGTCGCCACGTAAGTAGTCTAGTATGCGAGTCGTACTAGTCTATGCCTGTAAAGTGTGTCTTCAGGCGGACGCTAGATGGCGTCGACCCGTTAGTCGGGTCATGTTCCAGGTGCTGAAGAGGGCGAGCCAGGTATCACGCTATGCCCGGCCAGAAGATCTAAAGTTAAAAAGAGGGTGTCTAACCCTTTATCGGTTTGATGCTCCTAAGAGATGTCTCTATTTACTTAGTGCATTCTAGAACGATGAGTGAGTGATAGTTGAGTGTGAATGATAAGCTATAAGAGAATGATGTCTGAATTAAGTGATAAGATGAGAGTGAAAAAGGAGGTAAACAATATTATTGACTCGTTTCGATAATTCCAAACATGTGCGATGTTTACAGATAACGATGAGGAGGAATCCGAGCCCACTGCTTTGCCTTCGGCTGGACCCTCCATGCCACTCTTGGACCTGGACGAAGTAAGGTCTCCGCCATCAGAAGAGGCTGGTCCCAGTGGTGTCACTCAAAGAGGATGTGTCGAGGACGACACGTCGTCAGGAGAGGCCGTGTAAGCGGTACCCCCACCGAGCTACCGTCTTACCACACGGCGCCTATAAATAGCGTGCGGAACGCGCACCAGCTCTATTTGCTTCTCAGTTCTCGCAGTGATAACAACTCGGAACCAGTTACGGTCGGTCGACTCAAGGTCATGCGAGCCACTTACTTTTAGGTTGTTTTGATTTATTTACTAAGTTATTTTAAAGTGCTGCGAAATCGTATAGTGTGTTAAGTTTAATTTCGTCTTCCTATTGTGTTTTATAAGTTACCTACGATTAAAATGTTTCAAAAGTAATTAAATTATTTGTTCAAGAGATATTGTTTTTTTTAAGTCTTTTTCTTTTCTAATGATAAAAATATATTGTCAATAAATAGTTTAGATAAACAACCAGTTTTATTTTCCTCATATTCGAAATGAAAAGTAGAGTGTTTAACACGGGTAAAAGAATCAATTCCTACTCGGACTATAGCCTAAATACCTCAGGAATTGATTCTTTCTACCCTCGGTTAACAATCTACTATTTTTATAAAACAAAGTTGACACACTAGCACACGTGGGCCCGTATTAATAAACGCGTCTCAAAGTTGAGAGCGATCTTGAGTTGCAGTTTTGACTTTTAATGTATGGAACATCTGTCAAAAACAGTATCTCAAGATCGATCTCATACTTGAGATGCAATTATTAATACGAGCCTTAGTTCTTGTAAGATTTGCAAAATTGCAGTCCATACAACCTTGCCTTGCTAATTTTTGATAATCATTGAGACTATTTGATGCCACTGCATCTATACTCTATACAAATAAATAAAATTGAAGTGTCTGTTTGTAATGTCAAAATAACAAGTTTTTACTAAATGGGTATGAATTTATATTGGGTACCAATAACAAAAAGACAATTTTTTTTTGTCTGTCTATCTGTTTGCTCCCGCTAATCTCCGGAACGGCTGGACCGATTTTTACGGGATTTTCACTAATATAGCATAGGCTACTTCATTAATTTTAATTAAATTACGATTTCACGCGGACGAAGTCGCAAAGTAAGTAATAAGTATATATACTTATTACTTATTCAGTGGCATTAAATAGACTTAATGATTATTTTAGCTTTATCTGCAAGATTTAGTAATATTTTAAAAATCACAATCTTCTGTCCATCCTATTACTAGTACGCTGTAAGATCAAATGCTCCGTTCCACAAGTGAGCTTATCAGGAAGCAACCACGCTGTTTCTCGGACTGCTCATGATCGTGCCCAGTAAGAATGAAATATAGTTTCATGTGTCATCTATGTGACAAGACGTTCCGTCGTATTCTCTGGGATATGAATATTTTAAAAGTAATTTTATTCTCAAAGGGATTTGACAACATTATAACGAAAATAAAAAACCGGTTAGATGCGAGTTGGACTCGCGCATCGAGGGTTCTGTATAAATTCATTTATGTGTATTAGTCCTAACTGCTTGCATATTTACAGTGTTTAGTTATCATTGTTATCCATTATATGTGTTATAAGCCATTACTTCTTGCCAAATTTCATGATACTAGATTAACCGTATCTCTATAAGTTTTTATTTTCTCGTGAAATCGTAAAATATACGAAAAAAGGCCACAAAAACGATCATATCTTTTGATCACGTAGATTTACAAGTTTGAATTTTTTCTCAGCTAGAAGTCGGCTGAAAGTGACCGTAGATCCGAATATTTAATTTTGTTATAAAGATATCTCTACGTGATCCCGAGAAAAGGGGTCTTGACAGCAATAGCGTCTGCAATACTTATTGATGGGGGGTGTCGTTTTTTTTCCCTTTTGAACTACAGAGCCACAAAAACAACTTATTAACACCCATTTTACATTCTTATAGGCAAGGATCATCATCTTCATCATAGCAATCTTGGATGAGGACGGATTGGTCTTATCACGCTGGTCAAACGGGTTGGTGTCGGGTTTTGTGTTGAGCTTTTCATATCTCTCATTTATATAATTGTAATTATTAGTCTATTCCTTTTTTCGGGGGAAAATGTGTAACCGCACCGTACACGCCGTTAGCTAGACGGCGAGCGTGTGTGGGGCTCTCCCGGAAGAGGGCCAGGCCTACCAGGGCCACACCGCGACTCCACGTGACGCCCGGGATATTATTAGTCTACTCCTACGACATCCACGAGAAAATGGAGCGGCTACACATATTTTAATAAACAACAGGGAAGTTCTTGGCCTTCATCTCACCTAATGGTAAGCGACGATAAGGCCGAAGGTCGAAGCGAGTTTTACCTGGACTCCTCAACAACTGAGTAACTGATCATCTCACCTCTAATTGTCAGAACATAACAATGTCATTAAAGTTGTTTTTATGATGACAAACTTAAGTAACACGCCTGACTATAGCTAAGCTATAGTCAGGCTGACTCATAAACCCTACCTCTAACCAAACCATGCTGAAAATCTTCTGCCCCATGGCGAATCAAAACTGTGGACCTGCAGATCAGAACACAATGATCTCAATTACTAATCCACGTAGGTGGTTAAAACATACTGTTAATAATCCGTGATCGCATTTTTTTGTTTTCCTCAAATCATCCATTATTCTAATACATACAGACACTAAACAAAGACTGCAAAAAATAGATAAAGAAAAATCATTTTTAACACTTCTTTTAAAAATTATATTTAGTTAATTATATATTCACAGATTTGTAGCAGGCTTGTGTTTTGGGTATTGTACCTATCTACTGCTTAATAACGAATAGTTCCAAACTTTCATATAACTGTCTAGAGTTCTAGTAAACGTAAGACGCACGTCAGTTGAGGGCTCGTGGCGGCCAAAAACTTTCCTCTCACGGAATCGACGCAATGAATTATGCATAGGAATTAACTTTGACGTCAGATAAGCGGCCGAAAGATTTATTTGCCGATATGATGTGTAGAAAACAATCCAACTTGTTGCCCAGTTTCTGAATTATGTTTGTTGTTTTAACGCGGGCGCGTCAAACGTAGCGAGTTTGGATAAATGCTTTTATCACGTTTCCGCTTTACGGAGAAATATGTTACCTATGTTAAACATGCTCTCTTAAATCAAATCCTTAATATACAAATGTATAATAGGGGTGCGACTGAGTATGAAAAATCTAAATCTATTTCATCATCACAGCTCATACAGGTCCTCATCGAGGGGCTCAAGCCTACCCTAAGATAGGGTGTTTCGGCCTTAGTCAACCACGCTGACCCAGTGCGGATTGCGAATTTACATACACCATTCAATTTTTTCACAGATGTATGCAGGTTGCCTCACCGTAGGAGCGTCGGATAAATGTAGATATGAAATTCGAAAAAGAAATCACATCGGTACATGGCAGGATCGAACCCCGGACCTAGCGATCAGCCAGTGCCGAGTCCACAGCTCCACCGACGCTCTATATAGTAGGAACTAAACGGAAGCAGTTAGATAATAAAAAAATATCAAACACGATTGTTTTTGACGAAATAACAAAAACTACGGAGATACAGCAATTTAAAGTAAAGCAGTGAGGACTTGCTACATCACAAGTAGAACATTAACCTACGTAGAGATTATGCAACATTTCAAATCAATATATTGTCCAAAGGTTTTGACTGTGTAAAAAAATATGTGTTTAATAGTTTTAATGACCTAGATGTCGGCCATTAAAAAGAATTTAGTCTTTCCCTTTGCGTAAACACAAATCACTTATCAACTATTTTATTCTTGGAGCATGTAAACCCAAATACAAAATCAGTTTTGTAGCACAGTAGCCTTTTATCAGAGCTACGCACGCTCTTACAGGCCTGCCCGGAAATTTAACTTCGTTAAGAATGAAATATGTCCCGTCGTTATTCCACGGCTTGTTGCGCGAATACTTACATTTCGAGTTCTCCACCTCTAGTTTTCTCATCAGACCCAACGGAAATAATTTCAACCGAGACTGAGTTATGACAAAACTCCGACGGACATTGCCGCATCCGTAATGAGAATGGAGTCGAGATATGTCCGTAATTTATTATCACATGCTCACGTTCGGGGCGCACTGAACTACGGAATCGACTGTTTTTGCCGCAAATATTGCAAAATGGACGCTATGCTGTTTAAATGCCAGGCAAATAATCTCACTACACCCGACTAGCATGAAAAATGTTTACAGCGTGCTCTTGCTTCGGGGAGAGATAAGGTGAGGGTATATGAGGTGAAATAGTAGGTGGGCGGTGCAAGGAAGTATTTAATTAAATCTAGCGGCGCTCGGCAGAGCGCTCGCTCTACATCACCGCCGCTAATCACAGGTAGGCCGTCGACACGTTTCCTGTTTGAATACCAAAGTTCCTACCGACTGTTATTTTCTTAGTGCCAGAAAACTCATTAGTCTGGTGTCTACTTCAACTACTTTATTAGAACACACAAGAGTTTATTTAATATGAATCTTCGGAAACTAAAAGTAAAAAAACGTATTTTTTAAAACATTCCCAAAAGAGTAGGTAGGAAGATTACCTATCTACCTACCTTCCCTTTTGGGTAAGTTTCATTGTCCTGTCATGTGGAAGGATGCTCCGCTGTCTATAGACCATGAAGTGTCTGAAAGCTCCGATGCCACCAAAACCACATTGTCAACATTATTATGTTCCGTCGCTGCAATACTCGTATTTCTACAAGCACCAGTTTCTGTGGCTGTTTACAACATTTTTTCATTTACATACCCAGTCCTTTCTTGACTTTTAATAATGAAACAATCAGCTTCTGGGTTGTACGACTTATTTTCCTGAAGTATCTTCGATTTTACAAAACCAGTCGTATTCGTAATATCTCCATTAAGGCTTTCTAAGACCATTTGTTATAAGCTCAAACCTGTAAGGTAGTCCCTGAAGCATCACAGCTGCTAGAAATTCATCTTCATCATTTGAAGGCTTCTCCATAGCCCTAAGCTGTTGTGCAAAGTTTAGACACTTCTCAACGTACTTCTCTATGTTAGCTTCTCTATCCTCAATATAGACAGTAATTTTCCAAGACCATGATCTTCATATCCGTTCTAAACATTTATCAAAGCATCTCTTGCTCCTACAGCGCTTAAAATACAATACTTTGCTTTTCTTCATTTTTGCAGAAGTCTTGTCATCAGGAGCACCACTGACAGCACACCAAAGCTAGCAGTCAGTAACAGAAGAAGCTGAATCGAGAAGGTATTTGAAAAAGTTTGGAGTTTCGAAGGGGTAAAAAATATAGTACTTGGAGAAGCCAGACGTTTCGAAAAGGCAGTTAATAAAAGCATATATTCAGTATGATTTTCTTAAAAATTCATTAGTATAAAAAGTAGGTGAATATCTTTCTAATATATAAAATTCTCGTGTCACAGTGTTTATATCCGAACTCCTCCAAAACGGCTTGACCTATGTTTATGAATTTTTTTGTGTAGGTATATTCGGGAGGTCTGAGAATAGGCCGAAAAAAACTATTTTTTAATCACAAAAAACCTTAAAAACCTTATCACCTAGGGGTACTAGGTGATAAGGTTTTTTTTGACAATTATTATGGCGAAGCGTTGTTGCACAGCTATCTTCTAATATATAATATTCTCGTGTCACAGTTTTTGTAACCGAACTCCTCCAAACGCACTCAAGTCTTTCATAAAAAAAGATAGAATTAAAATATAGACTAACGTATACGAATTTTGGATAGGTAAATTGAATTGAAATATAATTACTGTCTTGCCTTTATTTATGTAAAAAATCACATTATAACATGCTACAGCTACATATTATTGAGATTCATTCAGCGAGTGTACGCTCGTACAAGATTTAAAATTATATCTACATATTAATTACAATCCGTAATGAATTACTTTGGTTCATAGGCTCGGACTGTTTGGAATATTATTTTCACTGTATATGTTATATTTTGTGATAGATCGAAGATATAAAGAAATGCAGTATAATGATGTTACGTAGTATAATTTTTTTTCGAGTTTCATCTCATCACATGCTTTTAGTTATGGGCGTAGAAGTGACTGCAGTTCTCTTGGACCTGTATGGAGTGCACACGGAGTGATTATTTTCTCTTTGGGTATGATTGACGGATATGTCAACGTCAAAAAACAATACCTACCATTTATCTTACAACGATATGTAAGATAAATGGTAGGTATTGTTTTTTACATTCTTTATTGTGTTTAATTTACTTGAATGATGAAAAGAATTTTAATTTAATTTAAAGTGACCATTACTATGCAAAAGTTAAATCGTAATGGTGCAGATATCAAGAACAGAGTTATAGAAACGTATGCAGAAATTTATCACAATGACGCATATGCCGTAGATGAAAATCCAGTTACAGTTAAATCAACTACAGTGACCAATGATTGTAATAAAAAAGTTTTTAATTGGATCTCCCCAAGTGATTTTCTTTTTGATATCGTAGCATTGAAGCCTCCCCTTACATCAAAACTTACCAGAGGAATAACACATGAAGGTATTCTTTCTATTGGTGATGAGCTCCTTGAAAAAGAAAGAGCAGATTTTGACAAAAATTTAAACAAATTGATAAATGACAACGATAAATGCTGGACGCATATATTGAAAAATGAGCTTGCTTTAGTGAATAAAAAGAAGAAAAAATTGTATGATGATATATTTAAAGACAAAAGTAGAATATTTACACAGGAAGCTAATACATTTTATCAGCAGTCATTGCAACATTTGGAAAATTATATTAAACACGAAATTCACAACACCATGATGAGTGTTCGTGCTGATGTAATAAATCATTTAAATATTGCAATGAAAGAAAAACTCACTGCTAAAGAGATGAAATTAAAAGATGTGTTAAACAAAAAGTACAATAGTGAAGTCGCAAAAATTAAAAAATATTATAAATTACTCTTGAGTAATGAACTGAAACGGAACAATCGCCTAATTGACGCAGCGTTATGTGAAAAAAATAATGCTATATCAGCATTTATTCAACAAACGGAAGCAGAAAATGTAACAAATAGTATGTATGTCATGTGTACTGAAAGAAAAAAGTGTAAGATTAATAAAATAAAGCTGGAAAAATATCTTAGTTCAGATGTATCTGAAAAGATACAAAAAATAAAAGATAAACAATACATCATCAATTTGTATAAAAAGGATGATACTGAAATTATTGACATTAACACAATTTGGGAAGAAAAAACTAAAAATGTGTTGAAACTTTTTCTAAAGTTTATTTGTTTTAGTTTAAAATTACTGCCAGAACAAAGCACATTTCTACTCGATTTTGAGAAAATGTTTATATTGCAAATGAATGAAATTCAAAAACAACCTAAGACTCCTTCAATTCTTGTGGATGAAGAGGAGCTAAGCAATGTGATTGTATTTGAGAAGCATGTATCAGAACAAGCAATATGTAAGAAAGAACCATTTTTGATTGAAGGCAATTTAAATGCTCCTACTCCAATAAAATATGGAAGTAGAGAAACATTACCATCAGATGTCGACTTGCAGTATTTCAGAGTACAAAGACAATTTATTTATGCAAAGTGTCACAAATATAATGAAGTGAAAGAATTTTTGAAATCACAAGAATGTAAATGCCAATGTTATTTGAATGACTCCCCTGTTGGTTTTAGTTTCAGCAACACAGAATGCGAGTCATGTAGTCTTCAAAGTGAAAAGGTATCGTCAGATGAGGATTTGCTAGTAGATGATATCAAGGCGGTTCGCCAATGTCCTGGTCGTCACTGTCAGGATTGGATTAATAAATCAACATTTCCGTATATAACATCGTATTTAGATTTTACGGAGGAAAATTATGAACGTGTTAAAACAATTTTAGGTACATTTTCTCGAAAAGCATCTTCGCCAAACATCGTTACTGCCATACGAATTGTAAATGACGAATTACCTTTCTCTTCAACTAAAGAAAAACAAAAATCTATAGCAACACAGTATAGTGACCAAGAAGATCTTCCCGGTATTGCATGTTCTTGCTTGAAAAATTACACATCCAATAAATCAATTCCACAACTGAATGAAACGTCAAGCACTTATTTACAAAAGTTATTGAATAAACGTAAAATTTCTCTGATGAATATACTACAGGAAAACCCAAAACTACTTAAAATATTTACAAACGAATGTTTCGATTTTCAACTATGATGATTTTAATATATTAAAAAAAACTATCCAATCTAAAATAGTTTCAATATCTCTATTAGCAGCTATTTTCTCACAGTGATTTGTGAATACATCATAACGTGTTGCAGTCGGAATTTAAAAAATACTTAATTGAATTTAAATGTTTGTAATGTTGCTGCAAAAATAAAACTGTTTCAATTTCTACAAAAAAAAAATATAAAAGGGCCGACAGCTCTACAAAACGCCATGGATAACAAAAAAAACTTTAATGAATTAGAGTAGTTGTAAATATGGATGTTAAAACAAATTTAAGTGGTTCAATTTCTATGAAAATATTATATGGAAGGGCTGATGCTATACAAAATGTTTTGAGCTCATGAAAATCTTATAACTTGATAAATAATCAACAAGAATAAATCTTACTAGCTTGCAGCATTTGTCATGGAATTTGATGTGAATTTTATATAAAGGTTTACTAATAAATATTTGTTCTTTTATTTATTGCAATGGTACAATAAATAACACAAGTTTACCAATACACATCTTTAATTTGCTTATTTAAAAAAACGTTCTAATCATGCTAAGAATGTTACCAATACCATTTTTCACATCAGAAAAGTCAGTAATAGTTTTTAATCTTCTAATATATAGAAAAATATCGTGTCACTGTTTGTTATCGAACTCCTCCGAAACGGCTTGCCCGATTTTTTTTGTATATTTGGTAGGTCTGAGATTAGATCGTAGGCTATTTTTAGTGATAAGAGTGGCCCTCTCCACAATTTTTTTTGTTAATTATTATAGCAAAATATAGTTCGCAGGCACAGCTAGTTTCAAATAAAATTTGCCAGATTTTGAAAATAATAAATTTTTTGTTTATTTTTAATAAAATCTTCGCTATCAACATAATTAAGACTAATTTGAAAAAATCATAATTTGTTAAAAACTGCTTTATATTTTAAAGTGTATGTAGTGGTATAACGATTAAAAAGTTATTTTCCTTAGTTTAACCCTTAGAGCATCCAGACGGGAGATGGCAAGGCTGGGCGAACCCCTCTGCCAATTTACGTTGACCATAATTACCATACATACACGTTATAGTTGACGCGCGGCCGCTGCCATTAGGTGTCGTTTCGTATCGCAAGTAAGAGCTCGTATAAAATGGTTAATTGTGAAGTTTCATCTTGCAAAAGGCTATCCAGTAACTCAAATCTTCAAGACTATGGCGTTTCCTATCACATGTTAGTATCAAATATACATAAACGTGTTTTATTTAAGTACAATTTTGAAGTATTTTTTATGCCGTTACGATAGAAAAATACAATGGTACGTTGGTAGCTCAACACAGTACACGGACATGATTCGCGGGCGCTTGCGTAGATACACGTTAATTTGTCGATGTGTGTGTGTTTCTTTATAGTGAGGTAATATTTTCATAGTGTAATTGAATGCTACATTTTTGTAGGGTGCCATGCGTGTTTACCTCGCCTCCTGCAAAATGTGGCAGAAAAATGTATACTGCGATTTGTTGCGTACCATATCCCTAGGCTAAATGTTCTAAGGTTTAACCGGACACCGGACACCGGACACCGTACCACAGATACGTATAGAGTGGAAAAAATACTCGCAGCACAGACTTATAAAGCGAACTCGCAGTCGATTCCGCCTGTCACAAAATCCAACGTGACGCAGACTCATTGTACCAAGGGTCGATAGAGCAATGGAATACATACATAACACTTGTCCAAGTATGTGGCAATTGGAATTGGCATCACGTTTCAATGAAGAAAATAGAACAATCTTAGTTATTTTCCTGTTGATAACACGACTGTTTAAATTACCCCATTAGCTAGCAATAATGTACGGATGGGTGTGAGTACAACGAGCGTTAAGGTAAATTTACACAGTCCCGTAACAAGTTAACCTATTAAGATGTCGCCATCTCCGCACCGTGTAGCGTCGACTTATGACATTCCTACAACGACTCTCGTGTTAATCAACCCTCATTTATAGCCACCTCTTGCATAATCACTTCAAATAACACAGCTTGATGTATCTTGAATTTATTTAATTGTCTTATAAAGGTATGCGCAGGTAAATAATGCGCGAATCAGTGCGGTGCAATATTACTGTATATAGATCATGTCAGCCAGGAACTATATACATGAATCCTAAAGAAGTTAAAGACATTGATTATGGTGAAGGAGGCGTAAAAAATATGTAGAGTTACCAATAGCACTTATTATTATGTTAGCACAACAGTAAGCTTAACATAAAAATAATGACAACTGGTGTATTTTTAGAGCCCCAAAGAATCGCCTGTTGGGTGCACTAGAGCAAATGAAGTTGACCTGTGTTTCGAAAGTGGCTAAGGAAGTTAAAACTAAATGCTCTTACTGTGTAGAAAACACAGTTAAAATCTAACCAAATGAGGAAGAAGAGAAAATTGACATTACCTACGTAGAGTTGAATTTGATTGTTTGTTTGGTTGAACGCGTTAATCTCAGGAATTACTGATTCAAATTGAAAAATTATTTTCGTGTTGGATAGTCCATTTTCCGAGCCTTTCTCGATAAATGGACTATAGGCTATATAACATCACGCTACGACTAAATAGGAGCTGAGCATCCATAAAAATATTGCAAAAACGGGAAAACAATGAACGACAGTTGCTATTTTCCGACATCCACGCAAACCAAGTCGCGGGCACAGCTAGTGCATTATAATTTATTTAAAAGTAAGTTCAGTTACTTTATACTTGCATTTTTCAACTTATGCGGAATATGTGACTATATAACCGACTTCAGAAAAAAGAGAATGTTATCAATTCGACAACGTTTTTTATATATATGTTACAGTCCAAACTCATAACCAGTCAAAACCACTTTTGACTGCAAAAATCAGGCAAAAGTTGTTTTGACCGATTAAAAACAATTTTGTCAAATTTTCGCAGTGAAAGTGGTTTTAACTAAGGACGTTGGGCAAAACTACTTTTAACTGCAAAATATTGGGTAATAATGTTTGTGACTAAATTATATCGGTCAAAAGTGGTTCGAGCTTACAAAAAGTGGGTTATGAATAATCGATTTTGGATATTAAAATTTTCAACGTGCGCCTAAATTACTATGTTAACGATTAGAAATACAGAGAGGGCATCTTTTTGTATAAAAGACTAAGCAGCAGGGGGACGGGGGGGGCGCAGCTCCCCAAAATAGGGGGGCTCAGGGGGCGAAGCCCCCCGCCATCACAAAAGAAAATAGGTAACAAATTGCCTACTGTAGGTTAGGTTAGGTTCAGAACATGACCATGCGTAGTCATTACTATTCTAAGGAAACCAATACCACCCAAATCTTAAATCAGGCAACACCACTTATGACTGGTTTTTGCAGTCAAAACAGTTTTTACTGAAGGCATCGGTCATAACCACTTTTGCCTGATTTTTGCAGTCAAAAGTGGTTTTGACCAAGTGGTTTTGACCGGTTATGAGTTTTGACTGTAACATATATATTTTGTTACCTCCTAACTCTGCCATTTGTTAACCGATTTGGATTTTTTTTTTGTTTGAGTGGGTTTTTCCCGATAGATCCTATTGTTACCAAAGCTATGATCTAGTAATGTGATCCCAAGAAAATCGCGGAAACCTTTAAATTTTATGGACACGTCCAACATGTTTCATGTTTTTTCTCAAGTTATTCAGTGAGGTTTTAACGTCTGGTGGTCATGAGCCGAGCCGATGATGGAAGGATCCTTGACTTTTAGAGGTCAGATGTTGTTTTTTTAATACATTACGCACGCAGGTACTGACCCTCTCAATTTTTTGAAGTAACTTCGGTGATCTGGTATTAAATTCACTAAAAAGTTTAAAATAAGAAATATAATTTCACAAAAATAAAAACCGCCTTCAAAATCACAAAAAAGTAAAAAATAATATGATTATACTCGTAACCTCATGATCATCGATCATTCGCACTAGTTCAAAATAAAAATTGTAATATTGTTTTTTATCTTATATTATGCTTAACTTTTTTGGTTTTTTTTTTGAAGTCGGTTTTTATTTTGGTATTTTTTCATTAGACCTAAGATCACATTGTCCATGCTCTGCATGTAGATAATCGACATTCTATTCTTTTCTACGTAAATAATATCACGAAAAGAAAACATAATACTTTTTGATCGCATTAAAAAGGGGAATACTAGCTAAATACAGATCTAAAACTAACGCGTGCTAAGTTAAACAGTGATGCCAACATTGCCAACTCTTGACGGACCACCACGTCATAATATTGTGTTAAGCACCGTTTCCGTGAAATCTCGCACAATTTGGCGTCTGCATCAACTCGGTCGCTTCTACGTGCTATAGATAATATTTAATTCAAATTATATTATTCACAAAATTTAATTCAATTATGTTGAGTGTTATATAATTATTTTTCAAGTGTAATACAAATCTAATGAAGATTTGCTATAGCAACGTCCTTTTTAGTTACTCTGTTAGAACTCAAAACGATTATGCCGTTATGGAATCGCAATACACACTGTGTAATGGACTAGTATAAAAATATTTTTATTATTTGGAAAACGCCTACGTAGAATTCAGTTGTCATGCATGTCACGCATGGCTGATGCTATCTTTATACCAATTTATTTTTTATATTATAGTTTATAATTATAATATTGGTGGGGATCATGCTACAATTGATACAACTTTATCTGAAGCTTTTTTTATTCTCTTGTTTCACGTTTAAAAGGGTGTAAACAAATTTTTATGTTTTCTTGGGGAGTTTGGCAATTGGCGATAACTGTGATCATGATTATTTTATAGCTTCTCACTTAAAATTGTTGCTTTATTTTTGACAACTACATAAAGTGATGCCAAAAAATTCTAAATTGGTAAATATCTAATATTTTTTTAATATCCTTATACATTAAGAATGTATTTATGTTACGCATTACTATTTTATTTAGTAATGAATTTCAGATAGAGTGCTCCATTTCAATGCTATACCTTAGGTTAGTTATTCGTAGGTATTCAATGATATCATTTTTTACTTGTTGTTAAATTTATTCGGCAATGGTATTAAACACAAAACAAATATCTCTCAAAAACTCAAAATTAATGGTTTGACTTTAAAACGAGACGCACGCACCCCTCAATCGCCCAATAAGCAAGTGAAATGTATCATGGTATTGATCAAACTGAGACACCGGCAACTGTTATCTGTCCTTAGTAACAAAACGCAGCAGTAAAATGAACTATCGCTTATCATTTGTGGATATCTGCTTGCCTCGATGTGTAATGGTGATATATTTTTGTGCTATGTAGAATAAAATCTTCGGAAAGTGGTGATTCCTGCCTAATAACCAGGTGAGGTACAAAAATGGTAGTCAACGCAGATTTTATCTTAGTCAGATATTCATTGGATACTTGAATTTTTATATTAAGCTAATCGAAATCCAAGGTTCAAGAGTCCTGTTTCGTAATTAATTATTTTATTTGCACAAATTAGCATCACTAGTCGAGATACTTTTAATTAATTGTGTTATTTGTTATATTTAAATAGTCTTTCTATTATTTCATTAAACAACAAAAAATTAAATATTTTAATTTTACAAACAAAAATAACATGATTAAAAAAATATCAAATATTTAATGCATAATGAAATGTAGTTTTTATTTCTAACAGACCATCCTCTCGTGGCATACTAGTTTAGTTGTCCTCATTAGAATTTGAATTGCTTATGAATAAATATAGCAAACAAAATATTATGCGAAAATGGAAAAAGATGATTATGTTCTCGAAAATCAAAAATACAAGAGGCCTCGAAAAATAATAAAAATAAAGCCATCAAAGTTCGAAATGGCTGAAGCTATACACACGAACAAAAGATATTGGAAAGATATTTTTCACGAACTTGACGCAACTGCAGCAGAAACAGTAAGTTACCGCCGATACCTAATTAATTTAACATTTATTTTAAAGCTCAGAATATATAATCTTCTTTCTTCTAGCCTCTTAAATAAATAAAAATGGATCGCCAAATGTGTTGTTAAGCGCAAAACTCGGGAACGGGTGGATCGATTCAGCTATTTTTTTTCCGGCAAGCTTCTTATGGAAAGCAAAACATAAAAATTGTGTGGAAAATAGTAAAATCAACACTTTTTTATTCCCATACAAACCACAGAGTAAATAACTTTTGACAAAACGAAGTCTGTCCGGGCAGCTAGTCCACAATAAAAATCGTATTTACTTTTTATAATTTCTACACTTATTATTATTTAGTTACCACTTTTTTCTGTTATTGCTATTTGTAAAAAGGTAGCATATTTGTGAGTTATTATAGAAAAAAATGTTTTGCCAAAAATTGCAAAGCGGTGATTATTTGTCAAGAAACACTTTGAACTTTTGGTAGAAATTTGGCCGGTCATTTTTATATAATTTAAATTCTCGAGATAAAAATACTTCCTACTTATACTACCACATACTTATTCTAACAGGCATTCAAGAGTTTCTTATTGTAGTCAATTACAATTGCAATAAAGGAGCCTATAGATTATACATATAATAAAGCTTAATTTATTTCAAATTTTTCCTTAAAACTAAAGGTGGACGATATTGCATTTTATTTCTTTAGTGGCTTTAAGGAGAACTCAATTTTTATTGAATGCAGAAAGTACTCACCACAAAATTGTTAGCCATTAAGAGGTTCAAGTAAAATAAATAAAACGTGTGTAAAGAAAACTTTGAGATATAATTTTTTGCTAACCTTTTATTAATAATCATTATATTTGTGTCGTCTATAGTTGGAAGAAAGCAAACAATTAGCGAAAGTTCTGCCAAACGATCTTTACATCAAAGTATGTAGAACTTTGAACATCCCAATCGTAAAATATGACGATACATTTCCTGAAAATAAAAAAGGTAGACTGGACTTATTTTTACATGTGGATTGGTTGTAGATTGTTAGCAAAATATTTTAATACATGTTTATTACAGAAATACCCGTGAAAAGAATTCACAAGGAGCCTTTGCTATCATATAGAAAGAGTTTGAGCATTGATAGACTTGCCGATTCTGATACAGATGTCGAATTCGAACCAAGGTAAAGAAACATAATGTTAATAGCATCAATGAAGTTGAAAGAACCTCCCCTATTTTGAGTAGCATATACTCATCACACTCATAATATTTATGTGTATATAAGCTACAAAAAACATGATTTATTCATACGTTCAACAATGTAAGACTGAACAAATTGAACCATAACCCATATAGCTTATTTTCTTACATACATTTCAAGTTAATTATGACTAATTTCGCACATACAATTCGAATCTCTGTTAAAATTTTGCCTTCTTGATAGTCAAAACATAAACTGACAGTTGAATAATGGTTGAATACGAAGAAGGTTCTAAGTGACTATCAAATATATTTAAAATTTCAAGTTATACCGCAAAGGCGCACCAAAGTTTCACAAGTTTGTAATTCTGCATTTTTCATATTACAAAAAGGAACATTGACCTGCGTTTAGTTTGGGTGCCTAGTAGAGGACGATCTCACGGCTTCCAAATCATCGAAAACCATTTCATCAAGCATATCCAAATCCATTTTATAAGCTATGCCACAATTTTTGTTATAAATATCGAAGAAAAATGCACTAAGCCACACACACACGCACTAAACCACAGCAAGAATTAGTTGTCAAATGTGACATTCGAAATTCGAATCGAAAAATCTAAGATAAATCAGCGCTAAACTAGGGGTATGCCTAGTTTATCTTTGGACCCCAGTTCAACCTCGATTTTTGCTTAAACCAGAGATAGAACACGTTTCTTAATAACAATTTTTCTTAAGGGCCCTGTAAATTATCAAACATGTTTGTCAAATTTACGTGTTTGATAAACACGTTTGTTCGTATAGGGCTGTGTTTGACGCGTTTGACAAACGAACTACGTGTTTAATGTGGTTGTAAAGTATCTGGATTGACGTCGTGTTTGATGAAAACGTGAAGTTTGTCAAGCAAGTTTGACAAACATGTTTGATCGTTTACAGGGCTCTTTAGAACCAACAAAAATGAGTTTTTGCTTAGACTGAGTTTAAACTATGCTTAAACCATGTCATGAAATAAGACCGATCGAGTTCTACGTTGCAACGTACACGAACTACAAAAATTCGGCCACCTACAAAGTATGCGTTAAGTCGATCGGAAAAATCGGGCCGATTATCGGGCCTACAAAAAGCCTATATGCGTTCGCCGAAAAATTCAACAGAATAAGGTTTGTTACACACTGCGACTTTTTGCATCATGACTATAATGACCAACAGGTCCTGGTAGTAATAATACTAATCGTATTATCCGTCTAGCTGCAAGCAACGTAACATTCGACTATCGAGAATTAAGAGTTATTGTTAAATTTGTTCAATCGTTAATAAAATAAATAATGTTCTTCTGTTTCAAGATGACTTGCGCGTATTACTAAAAAAAATTTAATATTTATATGGGAATACTCGTAATGTTAATATATGTTAATATAAAATAATTAATGATATTCGTATTGTTAGTGACGATGAAGAGGGTGCTAAACCCAATATACATCAGGAGTTTTTGAGCAAACCAGAGCGTGAGCAGGTGACGTGGCCGTCGCACTACCTGCAGCCAGAGAGGGAGGAGGACAAGAGCCTCATACGAAAGGCAGATGATCTAACTGACAGGGTGATTTTCGGAGAAATATGATATTCTTGAACATTCCGTGTATTTTTAAAATGATATCTAGAATTATAAATACAAACAATTTTTAAAACTTTTAAAGTAGATACTTTAACATGTTTCATTGTTTGAACTCAAAATACAGTTTGTGTTTGTCTTTTATTTTGACAATATCCAACTTTGTTTTATATCTAGGAAATTACATTGACTTGTTCACATTGTTAAAATGTGATTTATTATAACCATGTAGGTAATTTCTTTTTTTGTTTCAACATTTTTTTCCATTAACTCAAAACATTTATACTTGTTTTCTTTTGTTATTATATTTTATTATATTCTATAAATTACACCAACTTAATGAAATAACTACCCTAAACTAAACAAAATATACATATATATTTTAATAAATGTTGTTATTTCAGATCACTACAGAATTTTGTAAGTACATGAAAGAGCTAGGCGGTGACCAACAATCTCATCTGTTCACACCGAAAGCTATCAAAGAACTCTTCCAGGTACGAGTGGTATAGTCGTCATAAGCGTAGCAACCTTACAAATTGTTGACTGTTGAAATCAGGCAGAATTGGTTTTCACCGTAGTCAAAAACAGTTTCTACTAATTTCATCAGTCTAAAGTCGTTTTGACCGGTTTTCACTTTTGACTGAATATACCGACTATTTAAAAAAAAATAGAGATTTCTTTATTTTTTTGAGTGTATTGTTATGTTACAACCAGATGCAGAATACATTTAGGTACATCAACGAATTTATACACTTAAATGTTATGAGTGTAAATAAACTTTCTAAATGCAGTATAATAGTTATCAATCAGATTAAATTGATTGTTATCTGTTTTGGCTAATTATTATAATAATTGTTTTTTTAGATTGAATTCGACACCCACGTGTCTAGAGGCCTCCGAGTAATTCCACTAGAAATACCTTGTGTGGATGACAAAATAGCAGACGTCACAGGATATTCTGAGGTAAAAGCTCAAAATTGATTTCCAAAAATGTCAATGTACCTAATGTATACTATTTTGATTAATTTAATTATTTTCGATAGAAATCTAAGACTGCAGCATTAGAACGGGAGATTAGTAAAGATATTGCTGTAGAGAATCGACCAAGCAGACTAAGAGGATTTGGACGGAGCTTATCTCTGGAGGACCGGTGGCTGGCACCGAGTAACGACACCAAGAACTTGTGGCGGTCTGCGCGCCACGTACCCAAGGACCTGGTTACGCTGAAGACCGTCTGGGAAGGAATCACTAACTTACGGTACACTTTCTTAATCGATTCAGTTGTGAAGTTTCAAAAATTTTGTTGATTTTTTTTCCTTATAGTACTTGTTTTTCTTATTTTGATAAATTTTGCCATGAAGCTTAAAACATTTTAAATTGTTAATATTATTTTTACGACTAGTATCTGTATATAAATACAACCACGTAGCTAATGTATCAAGGTCTTATTCAAAGCTCCAGATTTAAGTGTGGTTAATGGCAGTGTGGGGAAAACTAAGGAGCACTAGTATTGAAAGGTGTTATATTTTTTATACCAAATAAGCACATGACCATGCATGGTCCATATGTTGTTAAGCTTTTGCCTTCAGTATATGAATGGTTAGCATACTTTCTCATTGTCAACCCAAAACATCAGACTTCAGCACCAAGTACCTGCTGACAGCAGGAATAAAATATGACGTTATTTGTCTGCGATCTCTTATGAGTTGAAGTCCCGGTCATGTTACTCATATTAACGATTAAGACTATGCGATACTTTAATAAAACACTTAAACATACATTCAATTTGAATTTCTCTTAAATGTTTTTCAGAAGCGTTAAGCAATACTGTCGTTGGATGATTGATCACCCCGAGTACAGGCGAGCCCCTTACTTGACCAGCCTAGGCATGTTCGACCCGGCAGTATTAGAAGCTCGGCTCACATTCGAGGCTCAGTACGAAACTACATCTCCGCTGCAGGATAAAAATACCGACACACCGTTGGAAGACATCCGTAGGAGATTGTCTCAGCTGGCTGACACCGAATGATGCACTTAAAATTGTTCCGTGATAATTCAAGTAAGAAAGTATTATGTGTGCTATTGAAATTAATTCAGTCGTTCACTGAATATTACAGTCATATTATTTGTTGTTAACTATTTGTGTTTCTAATATTGTAAAAATATCAGCCGCAGAAAAAATCTATCAGTATTCAGAACTCTGTGACATTCTATTAAATCGATAACAATTACATCGAGAACGTCTATATTTTAATATTTATCGCATCAGATTGATTCAGATTCAGAATGATAATAACTTTGATAACAGTCGTTCTCTGTAGTAAGATATGTAAACAAACGTCAGACAGAAATGTTTAATGTGCGACAAATTCCAAAGTCTGTACCTATTATAAATGTATTCATAATGTTGATGTTATGATTACTGACGAAGAGAAAGCCAATCAAGTAAGTGTGTGTCGAATAGCACACATGGTGTGGGTTCCGTAGCTTAACAGAATAAGCATGTCATGAATAAGCATATCATAATTAGTCATGAAAGTAGTTTTATGTTGGTAAAATTTTGCAAGTAAAATAATTCAAAATTAACCCTATTTAAGTCTGACAGTCCTCTTTTTATCTTTGTCACATTTACTAATGATGCGTAGGTACGCTTTTTATGCATTTATCTAAAAGTTATTCCTATTAATAAAAATGTAACTCCTTAGATCATCTTCGGTTTAGTTATTCCGTGTTTTATCTTATTTTGATATATGACAGCCGACATGACTGTGCAGAAACCAGACAAAACACGGACTAACTAAATCGAAGACGACCCAATGAGTAAAATTGTTATTTTGAAGGCCGATGGAGTATTAAAGTGTGTAACTACAGGGTTACTTTTGAAGCAGCAGTCAAATTTTTTGTGCTTGTTCAGACAATCAAACTGAACAACATGTATTAAGGGACCAATCTTGATATCGCAAAAAATCAGCTGTTCCATACATCTGGGTTCAGTGAATGTTGAACATTTGTATAGAGCAGCTGATTTTTCTCACGATTTCAAGATCGGTCCCATAGTAAAAGTTGTTTAGTTTGCTTGTTTCAAATCGAGGGAGACCCTACTTTAATATAAGCTCCGAAGGTGAGCTGGTATTATATTAGGGTTTCTTTCACTAAAAACTTAAAAATAAAAAATATTTTACAAAAAATAAAAACCGACTTCAAAAACACTTTAAAGTTAAAAATAATATAAGAATAGGTACAGACAATATCACACTTCTATATTGAAGTCGGTGACAAATTTTAATACTTCCTAGATCATCGTTTGGCACCGACTTCAATATAGAAGTGTGATATTGTCTGTACCTATTCTTATATTATTTTTAACTTTTCAGTGTTATTGAAATCGGTTTTTATATTTTCTACAATAGATAACGGTATAGATTATGTACTAAAATTTACTGTTTTATTTATATGATTTTAATAAAGAAACAACGTTTAAAGTTATTTTGACCACTATTCTGACATTTTTATTCTTGAGAGAAAATCAGATGTTCTTCAAATTTTAACGCTACATCGAGTCCACAATGTCTTCTTTTGAATATCTGTTTTTAACATCCGTACAAAACACAAAGTAATAAAAGCATTAGTAATATTGATTTAGTTGGTTATAGCAATCTCTAACTGTGTACAATATCTAAGTAGTTATTTTATCAGTCCACACTACAATATCTGATAAGTAACTGTTTCTCTAAGAGTTGTCTCTTCTAGTGTATTTTTCCAACAACTAAATAACGAAAACAACGAAACTAAAAGTTACCTCTTTAATATGAAGTCTGAACTCAGTGATCGTGATTTCAAAATGGAGTTTGAAAGTGTTTTGTTTAGTGAAATAGGTTCACTAGGGAAATACCAAGTTATCAACTTATTACTTATTGCCGTGCCAGCGTTAATATCTGGTTTTATGGCTGGGGAGTACATATTTTCTGCATCAAGACTTCCGCATCGTTGTGCTATACCAGAATGTGAAGGTACCGATCCCGAACTTGTACCTAGTTGGATATATGAAGCAATTCCCAAAACAGCAACGGGTTTTGATGAGTGTTACCGATATGATAAAAACATAAATGCAACTGATAACATACTACAGACACTCCAGCACTGTTCTGCATATTTGTTTGATCGTAACAAAACTATACCATGTGAAAAATTTGTTTACCAAAGAACAAATTCGATCGTGTATGACTTTAATTTAGAATGCGATGAATGGCTCAGAGCTTTGGCTGGTACGCTTAACAGTATGGGGGCAATGATCGCTTTACCCTTAGCTGGTTTTATATCAGACCATTTTGGACGTCGTTCTTCCATTGTATTTTTCTCGTTCAACGTTGCCTTGACAGGATTCATCAGATCATTCTCTGTGAACTACACTATGTACGCCATTCTACAATTTATGCAAACAGCGATCGGAGGCGGTGCATTCAGTGCAGCTTACATATTAGCAACTGAAATAGTAGGTCCAAAATATCGAGTTATGACCAGTGCAACAATGTCATCTATGTTCGCTCTCGGTCAAGTCGTGCTGGGATTAATTGCATCTGTTATATATGAGTGGCGTCATTTAAGTTTAGTGCTGTTCACACCAGTGTTTCTCCTTGTTACATACAAATGGCTCATCACAGAAAGCCCTCGGTGGTTACTCAGTAAAAATAAACGTGATCGAGCAAAAGCTACATTAGAACAAGCTTCGCGACTTAACAATAAATGCATTTCCAGCACATGCATGAATTACCTATTGATAACCATTAAAGAGCAGATTAGAGCTAACAATAATCAAAATAAAGAAGAAAATCTTTTCTTTAGGGTGATGAAATCTCCAATTATGCTGCGTAGGTGTTGCACAACTCCTGTAATGTGGATAGCGACCACATTCATTTATTATGGCTTATCAATCAATTCCGTAAGCTTATCAGGCAATATGTACTGCAATTATATAGCAACTGCAGCTATAGAGATACCTGGTTTTTGGACTGCAGTATTAGTTTTAGATAAGATTGGCCGTCGAACGACTCTGTTTACGGGATACATGGCGTGTGGTGTCTGTTGTGTTGGATTTGCTTTTACATCAAAGCGCATGTTTGGCTTGTCACTCTTTTTATTTTTGTCTGGCAAATACTTTATAGGCCTAGTGATGACTTCGGTTTATTTATATACAGCGGAACTCTATCCGACGCGTCATCGTCATTCGTTCTTAGGCTTCTCTTCAATGTTAGGACGTATCGGCTCCATAGTGTCGCCTTTAACCCCTCCACTCATGGCCTATTGGACTGGTATACCATCTGTCATGTTTGGTTGCATGGCTATAATATCAGGCTTGCTAGTATTAACTCAACCAGAAACTTTAGGATTAAAGGTTCCTGATACTTTTGAGGATGCCGAACGGTTAGGGACGAAAACGGAAGGCAGATAAGTATACAAATTGTTAATGTGTAAAGTTGAAAGTAAACAACTCGGAGATATTTTTTAGAATCATGACTTTAAATTAAATTATTTTTTTAAGATTATTTGCAAAACTAGATTAACTTCTGCAAATAATCTTCAAAAATAAAAAATTTAACTTAAAGGATAGGTGTTAATAATATGCATGTTAATCAGACACATAACATAATCAACATTAGATATTGAAGTTATTACCTACTTGACTCGTAAAGAAAATAAGAAACATTGAAAGAAAGTTTCGTAGGTTGATACTTTAAAGCATAGGCTATTTCTTACTACAGACATTAGTCTAATAATAATAAACTTTATTTTTCTGCTACAGAACACACACACAATGGTTATAATGAAAAAATAGTTAATCAATGAAACACCCTGGATATGAAACTGCGACTTGTTTCTTTTTATCCTTTACTTAAATGGGAGAACCTTTGTTTATGGCGAGAACTCACTGTTAATTAAGATCTAAACTATGTATTTACTTACATGAGTGTCTTCTTAGAAATCAATATGATTATAAACTACCTAATTATTTTGTACCTAATATTTTACTTATAATAATAATAATAATAATAATAATACATTTATTTGCCAGAATATGGTTAGTAGGTTGTTACAGTTATATTTCCCGACATATTCTATCGAATGTTCGATGTGCAAATGTTAAAATTATTGGTTAAATTATACAATATTATATTTTAATAATAAAATATTATATTAAATGAAAAAAACCGTTTATTATTCGTTCACTGCTACCTAAATAGTGAATTAAAAATATTTTACAAACAATTGAAATCGACTTTAAACACACCATAAAGTCAAAAATATAAGAATATAAACAACACACCCATCACAGAAAAATGTGATGTTGTATGTATTCTTTTATAATTTTTTACTTTTGAAGCAAAAAAACTTCAAAACTTTAACTGTATTAGTTTAAGTTTTGAAGTTTTTTAACTTTAACTGTGTTAGTTCCAGCTTTCTAAATTATAGATAATAAACTTTTATTTTGTTAGTGTTTTTTAAGTCGGTTTTAATCTTTTGTAGAATATTTTTTTCTGCAAGGAATTTTTGTAGCAATTCCTTGAAGTATTGTTTTAGCTATCACTAAAGCAATCTGATCATGCAACTGTAATTCAAATTCACATTCAATATTGTTTATTCAAATTGGATTGTAACACAATCACTTTTACAAGTCAAAGAAGCTACGTGAACGGTTCACAAGTCAGTTAACTGATATCAGTTTTATATAAGTATAAAAAAACTCACAGCTTACGTGCCAAATTTTATTAAAATTCTTTATAAGACGATTGACTACATCCATGAACTTATCAAATTAATCCAGGACTACATCTAATCATCTATACAATATGATAGACTTGAAATATTGTTTTAAGTCTATGGTTTACATACTAATTCTACCTTTGTTTAATCTAATTAAAAATTTAACGGATTAAAATTAATCAGCCAAAGTTCTTCATTTTAAGGGATTTCATTCCTCAAAAGGACAAAACGGAACTCTTATAAATCACTTTATTGTCCGTTTGTCCGTCTGTCGGTCTTTTTGAACGCGTAGAGATATTAGACTGAAATTAACTTACATTAAACACTCGGATCTACGGTCCCTTTTTAAGTCAATGCAATCAAAAGATATGACCATATATGTGGCATAATTTCATATACTCGATTTTACAAAGGAATCAAAACCTATAGGGTATTTTCCTTAAAATCATGGAATTTGGCAAGAATCAATGTCTTTCATTACAGCACCATGTTAAGAAAAATATCTGAAAACCGTCGGTGCGCGAGTCCAACCCGCACCTAGTCGTTTTTTTAAGTCAAATCTGTCAAAGACTTCCACTTTTTGAAGTATGCTAGTGACATCTAGGAATTAAATGTGAATTATCTGCTTTTACCCCAAAATAAGTATCTACTATCTCCGTAAGATGTCAAATCTCTATATTTTATGATTTAGTTTCATTTTTAGATCTATGTTTTTAAAATTATGTAATTATTTATTAAATAACTTAAACTTAAAACATCAAATTTAAAACGTGCTTTTGTCGAAACATTCCAGAAATAAATAATCAAAAAATTACAAAATTGATAAGAACGCCATCTCGTGACGATAGCAGCAACTTCAAACTGTTCGCTTTTGACTGCTCTATTAGGCTTGCCTCATGTGGGCAAAATAATTTGTCGGTATCTATACAGATGACGCCCTAACAGAAAATATCCAGCCTTTTCTAATATTCATTAAATTTGTCGTTGAATTCTGTATTTTTAACGGACTTCGAAAAAGGAGGAGGTTCTATGCTCAGCTGTATCTATTTTTTATGTATATATTAGGTGGGGAAAAAGTCTTTTCGCATTATAGTATGTATAAACTTGTAATAAAATCTCTTTGGCTATACTATTTGTATCTGGCTGGTTTTGGTATCATTGAAAGTTTAAATTTTAAAGAACATAATTCCAAATTCAAATTAGGAAAATGTGTGATTTTCATTTGTTTTTCGTACCGCCAAGATGAGTGAATCTAATGAAGAAATTCGATACATTTTAAAATTTTACTACAAAAAAGGTAAAAATGCAACGCAAGCCGCGAAAAAAAATTGCGATGTTTATGGACCTAGTGCAGTGTCTGTGAGAGTAGCACAAATTTGGTTTAAGCGTTTTCAATCCGGAAATTTTGATGTCAAAGATGCACGTCGCTCTGGTCGCCCTATTACAGATAAAATGGATGCCATTTTTGAAAAAGTGGAGCAAGATCGGCATGTCAGTAGTTACGACGTAGCTGAAGAACTGGGAATTGACCACAAAACAGTTTTGGCGCATTTGAAAAAAACTGGGTACACAAAAAAGCTCGACATTTGGGTACCTCACGAGCTCACTGAAAGAAACCTAATGAACCGTGTAGTCATTTGTGATTCTTTATTACGACGTAATGAAACCGAACCATTTTTGAATGAAACTGAACTCTACTGCGAACAACTGATGAGATTAAAGCAAGAAGTTGAGAGAAAGCGGCCGGAATTAATCAACAGAAGGGGTGTGGTTTTTCATCATGATAACGCTAGACCTCACACATCTTTAGCCACTCAGCAAAAATTAAGAGAGTTTGGCTGGGAGGTGTTAATGCATCCGCCGTATAGTCCTGACCTTGCACCTTCAGATTTCCACCTGTTTCGGTCTCTTCAAAATTCTTTAGGCAGTGTCAGGTTAACATCACGAGAGGACTGCCAAAACCACTTGTCGCAGTATTTTGACCAGAAGTCCCAAAATTTCTATAGCAATGGGATCATGTCCCTACCTACAAGATGGCAAAAAGTTATCGAATAAAATGGTACCTACATACTTTAGTTAAATGTAAATAAACTATATTAAAAAATGTTTTGAATTTTCTTAAAAAATGCGAAGAAACTTTTTCCCCAACCTATTATTCACCGATTACTCCGCCATTTGTGGACCGATTTTTAAAATTATTTTTGTAATCGAATGAGTAGGTAATACTTCCGAGCTAATCCTATTGTCACCATGTCATGATCTGATGAGGAGATCCCATGAAAATCGATGGAAACCCTTCAACTTCATAATCACGTCCAACGTGTTTCATGTTTTTGCCGAAGATATTTGCATCTGGTAGTCACCATTATGTTACTGAGCTGATTTTGGAAGGTTTCTGGTAGGTTTGGAGTTCGGTAACAATTCTTTCAAAACTGTTTGGAGTGAAAGTCATTTTATTTTTCAGCTATTCTGGTGTTTGCCTTGGCTCCAATCCTAAAACGCATAATAAACTAAAAAGATTGAAAAAAAAATATTTTACAAAACATCAACCGACCTCAAAGCACCAAAAAGTCGTAAATAACATAAAAATACATACAACATCAGTTTTATATTGAAGTCGGTGCCAAGCAATTATCACCTGGAAAGTCTCAAAAAATATAAGAACAATTTATATAGTTACTTATAATTTGGCACCAACTTCAATTCACTAACACCAACTATGATATTGTATGTATTCTTATATTATTTTTGCCTTTTGGTGTTTTTGAAGTCGGTTTAATTTTTTTTGTAAAAAATTAACTCTAAAAATTAAACACTCAATACGTACCTAATATTGTTTCATTTGTAGAAAAGATTTTTAACTGTATATTTATTGGTATTTTTAAGATATTTAAAGGATTGTCATTTTTAAACCGTAATATAAACAAACAAACTAAAGTAGTGGAAATTATTTGGCCCACAATTGTTTTTTTAGATTGTAACTTATTTTCTGATAAGTTTATAAGTAATATATTTCATACGGTCCTTGTAAAACATATATGCTCCTTTATAACAAGTAAGTTAGTATAACAAGTATGTTAGCATAATATGTTCTTAAGCCACTGATCCTCGACATTTCTCATATGGTTATTGTTTTAATACTGACAAAAGACCACGACAATACCATAATAAAGTTTTTATCCATAGACTGATGAGGTTTGATTAATAAGTCCATGATTGAAACAGAAAGTCAATGCCAATTTCTTTTTTTCGGACAATAACCATCAATAAATTGTCAATTATTGACGTCGTTATCCTGGGTGGCAGCGACTTTGACAGAATATTTGTAATTATTTATATTGAAGAACTATCGCCAATCAAAATAAAAGACACCAACGGTCACGCTTCGAAGAAGTCCTACAAAAAGCAAGTTCAGAGTTCGATAAACGATTTCACAACATGTCCTGTGGAAAGCGACCCCCCGTTAAGTGTTGGGACAAGCCTAGGAAAATTCGAGTTATTACTCCATCTCGGTACGAGCAGAACGAGGCATCCGTTAAACAACACTGGAAAAATGTTTTGAAAGAATTAGAGATGGCATACAAGGACGAAAAAGTAAAACTATTTGATATAGACAGAATCAGAGATCAACTTATTTTCTAAAAATTTTGAAGCTTTATTCTGAAATGATATTAATGTTGATTAGTAAAAATAGATAATGTTTTTTTTTCTTGGTAGTTCTGGGAGTCACAGTCTGAGTCAGTCCGTCAATTAGTGGGTCCCGTTACATACCGCAGGATTGCCAAGATTTTTGATCTGCCCTCAGAGACTGTGGCGTACGAGCCACTATCAGATAAGTCTACTTTATCAGACTCAGAAAAATTCTACAAAGCTCAAGAAACCTCTCAAGTAAGCTTCATGTCTCCTTTATATAAAACATTAATAATAATTCGTTTTTTAATGTATACGACATGGGTGGCAATCAAGCATACCGAAAACTTTTTTAACCCTTAATTAGGCACGTGGGGTGTTTTAAACCCCAAAGCAAGTTTCCAGGCTTATTTTTTTTTAAATATGAGTTCATGGCGCTGCGGTAGTAGCCGTATATAACGGTAACCTAACTCCCACCAGGCGTTAAGCTTGCAAAGGTGCTTTGTCTGTGTTTTGGTTTAAAGGGTAAGACAGGCAGTGAAATCACTGGGTAATGTGACTTGACAGCATAAGTCACAAGCTGTGCAAGTCTTAAAGGAACCACATGTACCTACTGTACAGGTGACTGTAGCCACTTGGATGTTGCTAGCTTGGAGTATAATTGATTTAGGCCTAAATATACTATAGTAATCATCTGAATCTTAAATGCACATGATGGATGAGCTTTCATGTGTTATTATTGTTGTTATTAATATTATTATTTTTTTATTATTGTCAGTTTATTTTTCAATTATTTCGCTGTGGTTCTATGTAACGGGTCGCCGACCGATTCCCACGGGGTGGTGGCTGAAAATCAGCGCTATGTCCTGTGACATTAACGTCGCTGAGCCTTTGACCCCTTTGCTTGCTGCAGCACGCAAACATAATGACGATATGTGTATTGTCAATCTGTATCTCTGTTTGTGAGTTTTTATTCAATGTTTGTGTGTTGTTTGAAAGCAATAAACGTCTACTACTACTACTACTTACCATCATGTAAGTATCCTGGCTTGTTTGCCAACTTTATTTTATAAAAAAACATAGGGCAACTATATAGCCAACGGTAGGGCGGGGATCAGTGTACCTAACTCTATTCCTTCTGGAAAAATAAAGTGCATTCGATAAATAGAAAAACGTGTATTCGATATCGATATTTTTTAATAAGGAGACGTTTTATACAAGCAAACTACCGGCCTGATGGAAAGTGGTACAGTCAACCAGTCATACAGTCTATAAATACATTTGGCTCTTGTGGGGCAGCAAATGCAACCCCCACAAGAACCACATTGTACGTTGCCAACTTGTGACATCAGATGTAAAGTCACGGTACCCAGTAATTTGACTGCCATATCTTACCCTTCAAACTGGAAAACAGCAATGCAAGCACTGCCGCTTTACGGCAGAAATATAATTGACGTTATGTTTACCGATAATATTACTCAATACTCAATATATTTATTGCAAACCATAATGTACAATGAGGTGGTAAAGTGGTAAAGTAGGTACATACTTATACAAGATCATTATGGACCCCGTCGGGCACGCAATTATGGACCAAAGATTATTGCAGAAAGAGAGCTGTGAAAACCTCTATCCTCAAATAGTTTAACGACATTTATTAATATAAAGGAAAAAACCGTCTAAAATAAAAGTTTTAACAGCTAATAGATACCGCGCCTTCGTGGGTCAGAGACAATGCTCTATATACAAGGCCGAAACTAGCCGATTTTCTCTGCAAAGTTTGATACGGTTTATTTGCGTAATAGATTCGGATTCTTAATAGACTGGATTCGATTTAAAAATATTGTATCGATTACAGCATTCTAGGTACCTTACGTCTATTAAATTACTTACGGCACAATCAGCTCGAAACCTTCGTGCATTAAATGCTGTTATTAAAATATAAAATAATACGCAAATAGCTTGATTTTTCATATTTTTATACTTGTAGGCTCAAAAACTTCGAGTTGATTCTATGACTGACTTTGATATGTCAATGGGTAGTAAGGACGAAATACATGATGATCAATCGGAATTATGGAGTATTACAACTACTGGTGAAAGTATCATGGAGCTACAGAGAAGTATTATTTTAAATCACCTATACAAAGTGTTTGGTACATACCCTATCAAGCCGAAACCTATCCATGTTAACATAGTTACTTATATAAAAGTTATATGGCGTCATTGAATTCGGAATTTTAAATTTTTTTTTCGATTTCCCCTTTTGTTTCGGCTTTCTTTGAGTATGTACCAAACACCGTGCATATTTGTAGGACGCCTATTTAACTACAATACCTATAACTTAAGAGCGTCGGGGGCGCTACGACTCGGCACTGGCCCCTTTAATCGGGTGGTCCCCGTTCGATCTGCCATGTACTAATGTGTTTTTCCCTTTTCGAATTTCATATGTACATTTGTCCGATGTTCCTATGGTAAAGAAGAAATTCAAAACTGTATGTAAAGTCGACCAATCAGCACTGGACCGGCGTAGTTAACTAAGGCCTAAACTCTCCAACTTTAGGGTAGGTCCTAGTCCCTCGGTGGGGCTGTACATGAACTGTGGTGACCCATAACTTGATAAGATCTAGTTTATTATATGAAGTAATCCATGCATGTTTTAATAAAAATGATGTACATTATAAACATAATGTTAAAGAAAATAATGAAGTAGGTATAATAAAAAATGCATATCACTAAAATTACTTATTTATATCCTTATTTTACCAGATTCTATCCTGAAATCCACGATGAAATCAAAATCATTTGCTCTGTCGAAGGCGGCCTCCAAATCGTTGTCGAAGAACGCCGTGACAAAGTCATTTCATAGAGCTGCATCAAGTAAACAGATGCGCTCAAAGTCGGCAATTGAGAGCTTAAGCACTGACGAATCCGCCAACACCGACGATGATATGTTAGTACACGCTAAAAGCCGAGACCTCGATAAGCGGTGAGCAATTATTATTAAGTAGCTTTTAAAATTTTCGGAATGTTCACTATTTTATCAAATATCAACTGTATTGCACTGCGTATAAATCGCTAAGAATACACAAAATGCGACAATATTTTTGAAGGCCTAAAACTAAAAATAAGATTATACGTATATATACGTATTTTTAAAAATATTTTTTATAAGACAGGGCATGTCAAATGTACCCTTAACCGAAGAACGTGTATAAAAGCATTGATAGTATTTTGTTATATTACAGTCGTAGTCATCGGAAGTTGAAAAGAGAGACGAATCCTCACTTCACTATGTTATACTGTAGTAAATCTGAATCAGATATGATCAAGTGGAATTCTAAATATAAACAAAAAACTTTAGAGGTGTCTGCCTCGGACGAGTTTAGTAAGCGAGCGGAAATAATGACAAAAAAGGTACATATTTTATTATAGTTCTAGCTTTTATTAATTTATTGTTCAATACATAGCGAGTATACATAATACATTTTAGATCTATCGCAGTGGGAGTGGGGCCCAGCTGCGGTTATGTGGGACTCACCTCGCTAATCGAGGTATACCACTAAAAATACTGGGGGGCTCCGTCAAATCGCATTCTTGACACACGAAGGGTCCTTCTCGCAATCGCTTTGTGTGTCGAGAGCGATGCTGCCCGACTATACCGAACTCCTCTCAAGGGTAGGGACGGAGTATAGGCAGAGCTCCTTCAGACACCCCCTTAGCATGGGGAAGGCCTAAGCACCCTAACCGTAGGCTCGAGCCCCACGTGCACACATATATGAGCTGTTGTGATGATAATGATGATGATGAACTCCCATATTTCAATATTAAATTTATTGTTGTTCTTGAAGACGTCTATTTGTAAGGCGTGTTTTTTAAACACAATGTTTTAATGTTGCTAAAAGAAATCAAGAAACCATACAAAGACTTAACTCTACAATTATTTCGCAACACTTTTAAAAAGCTACGTCGAACTTTTACAGATTTCGCAAGAGTTTTACGTTTGGTGGGTGGGATTAGGTAACGTGGAGTTTAAAAGTGAAATAAAGCGCCCAGAAGACATCGAAGATCTTTTTCAAGTAAGTAAATTTTACGTAATTGAGGTTGTTTTTGTAGTAAAATTCTATCTATCTATACTATATAAAGCTGGTGATATAAAGCTATATAAAGCTGGTAAAGTGGTGACGATATAAAATGTTGTGTTTTGAATAATATCTTCCAGGTATGGTTCGACGAACACGCGTCGCGAAGTCTTGTGTTGGACCCAAAAATTCTGCCGTGTGTTCTCAAAAGCATCGCAAATTATATAGATATCCCTAAGGTAGAGTATCGTAATCTGTTTTATGATCTATTTTAGTTTCATTACAGAAAAGAAATAAAATAAAAAACTGCAATAGAATAACATTTACATTCACAACTAACTGAACTAACTAAATGTATGAAATGTTTGATCCTTTCGACTTAATACATTAAGTTATGGACACCAACAACTAAATTTTTCCTTTGTTTCTTAGAAATTTTCGGGTATGTACAGCCGGTTTCAAAAGTAGATAAGCTTTTTAGCAGATTTAGTACCATGTCACACCAACTACACTCAGGGACAAATTTGGAGGAACGATAAAAATCACTTTTAATTTTGATAACGCTGTGTATTTCAGCATACGAAGCTATATTTAGTTTTACCAGCTTTCTAGCCATCGGATTCGCTACAAAAAAAAAACATTCACCGCGGAAACCAGTTGTACGATTGTGATAAAAAAACTACCATTTAAAGTTACCTTTCTTCTCCAGGTCACAAATAGGGAAATTTTGTCATTATCCGTTATGGCCTTGTTCATGAATCCTGAATAACAATCAAACAAACGCATTAAAGGTCAATCACACATCGATATGATGTTGTTAAAGTAGCTTGAATCTATGTATAAAGTGTAGTGTTTCTCTAAATTTGTCCCTGAGTGTATTCCTTTTATTTAGTATATACTCGTAGTTACACCTATATTGGATTTAGTACCATGTCACACCAACTATTCCTTTTGATTTAGTATGATTCCTTTTGATTTAGTATGGTTACACCTATACCTATTGCATTGTTAATAGTACCTACTGTGAAAAGACCACCCAGATTACCAAAAAAACAATGATTTTTTAAATTTGAACTTTGTATTATACAAGTGCTATGGTACATACCCTACCAAGCTGAAATCTACCCATGTTAACATAATAATTATGGCGACATTGAAAAAGGCTGTTACGTATGAAAAATAACTATATGGCCCATCTTATGTTAAGTCGTTATTATAAAGTATGGTCTGAATGGTATGATATGAAGTTACTCTAAAATACCACTACCAGCACAAGCGTTCCTTCAGAGCCCAAACAAACTATCTCTTGCGCAGTAATACAAATCATGTTTACTTGGCTGTGGTTTTATAAAATGGTGTTTTACCACTGGCATGTTATTACAGCAATAAACGCCACAACCACCTGAGAATAACGCTTGAAACAAACTATTGTGTCGTGTTGTGTTGTGACGCGTCAGAAACGTATCGGTTTCATACATTTTATATGGCTAGAAACACATTAGCGCCACGACACAACACACTGTAATAATGTGTTTCTACCCATAGCTAATGTATGCAACCGATGCGCTTCGGACGCGTCATAACACAACACGACACAATAGTTTGTTTCTGCCTTAAGGAATATGCATAGAATTGGATTATAATTTTATTGAAAAACATCATAATACACTAACAGCGTTAACAGGTTCTGAAGAAATTGTTTAATTACAACAAAAATAATCAAGTTATTGGCTTAAGAAAATTTCATGCCATCTCTTTCTTGCAAAATAGTTTTTTGAATGTATATCAATATATTATTTTTTGTGTACTTATAAAATAAATAAATAAAAATAAATTATAGCAGTCGTGTATGATGAATTGATGACGTCACAATTTTCGTTGGTTCTCATTATAAGCCATCAAATTAAAAACTTTATAACTTTGTGGTTTTTAAAGTTATTCGAAATAAAGCTTCACTAAGTTGTTTGTCTAATAAAAAGCTAATTTAATTAAAAGAAAGTGTACACACAGGGTTACTTTTTTATGACCCCAGACAATTTAACGGACGCTACAGGAGGCATCCATTATTTTATAAAAATAAAAAAAATGATAAAAAATACTGCACAAAACTAGTGCAGTTAGTTTTAAATATTGTAGAAAATTAATATAAAATTCAATAGGTGAGCTATTTTTCTATGTGCAGGCTTCTTGTGCTAAAGTTTTGAAGAGGCAGATCGCGTACGACATACATGCCGAGACAAGTCCAGCACATAACACGGCGTTCAGCACAAGTCTGCCTCAGAAATTGAAGCACATCCCGCCCAAGAACAACACCAAGGAACTGTGGGATTGTGTAAAGATCCCAGAAGATTTGCGGTCTATGGCGTGCGTGTGGGAAGACATAAAACATCTAACGTGAGAATTATTTCTGTTAACGAATTCGAACAATATTACCGCAGGACAATATAAAACTTCGTTTCACTAAATCATCTCCAACACCAATTAAATCATTTCGAAATTAGCTGTTGAATTTCACAGTTCTTTAGAACTGGCACTTTTTGTGTTAAAAATGCAGACTAGCTGCTCGAACAGACTTCGTTTTATGAAAAGTGTTTTCACTATTTTCCCATGCAATTTGTATGGTTTTTCTCCATAAAAATCTTGTGCCTTAAGGAAAATGTGAAAAAAAATCCTAATCGATCCACCCGTCTTCGAGTTTTGCGCTTAGCAACACATTTGGCATTCCATTTTTATTTATACAAATTATGACAGTAAATTTGTATAAATAATATATTTTTTGAATTGAATTTATTTTTGAATATTAATAATTTATATATTTTTTTGTAGTTCAACAAAGGCGTTCACTGCATGGCTACAGCAAAGATCTCATCTTCCCATGCCTCCTTGCTTGAAAACTGACGAAGCAGCAGGAAAGAAGTCATTGTTTGTGGTACCTTCTGACTACATTGGCGTCACAACTGACAAGAGCATGTCGTCCACTCAAGACTTAGCGATTCCCGTCTCCGAAATTACAATTGAATTGAAAGACGTGCTTAGTAAACTTATGGATCGATAACTTTATAATTTCAGAGCGCATAAATAATCGTAGCAAAATTATAAGTTAATCATCTCGAAGTCAACAATGACTGCAGCAATTATGTCCCATAATATTGAATAAATTTTCATATTTTATGAACTACTTACTTACTTATACAAAAGTAATTAACAATATCTATTCATTTATTTATTAAATTTAATAATATCTGGCTGGTCTAATCAATTAGTAAGGTAAAAAAAGTTTAACACCATTCTAGTGTGGGAGCCCAAGCGGGGATTTTGGAATTTACTCAAACGTGTCAGAATAACATAAGATCTCCTTATGGTATTTTGCATCCCATTTTGTATTCTACCATATATTAACCTTTTATATAGGATCGCGCGTATAGGACAGTGGCTAGGACAGCCTCAGAAATGTGAAATAGGAGTTAAAATTTTGTTTTTTGTCTGAGTGTTACAAAAAAATTGCTTAACGTATTTTAAGGGGTCTTTTTTAAAAATATTTTGCTTTATAGTTTGAATTTTAAAAGTGAAACTTTTTTTACTACTTTAAAATGCAACGTGTTAGTAAAATACCACAAAACCTCAGACACCCCAACTTATTTTTATTATAAAAGATTACCGGGGTCGTCTGCTTAGGAACCTCCGTCTTACCTATTTCTGCCGCAAAGCAGCAGTGCTTGCATTGCTGAGTTCTGGTTTGAAGGGTAAGATATGGCAGTGAAATTACTGGGTACCGAGACTTTACATCTGATGTCACAAGTTGGCAACGTTCATTGGGTTTCTTGTGGGGGTTGTAGATTTACTGCGAATCTTACAAGAGTCACTTACCATAAGGTGGGCACTATTCTTGTTTGCCAACTTTGTTATATAAAAAAAAAGATATTAATTATGAAAATAAATTTTAGCGGATTATTTACGATTTTTTTTTGTATTGTGGCATATCAAATCATATGACAAAGTGATTTGGAAACACTACTTACATACTTTACCCTAGAGCAGGGGTATCAAACTAATTTTTCTAAAAGGCCATTTATAGGATTTGGGTCGTGAAAGTAGGCCAGACTCAAAATTGAAAACAAAAACAATTACTGAATTGTTTAAATCTTTATTTAGTTTTAAAATTATGTCGCAGATAATTAGTATTTATTTCGTTTCTTGTTTAAAAATTATTAATTATTTTAAAAATAACTTTAAAAGTTGATTAATATTCATGATAAAATATGGTCGCCAATAAAATTAAAAATTGAGTTTATTTTGTATTTTATTTAATTAACTGACTGTAGGGTGCTACACACCCCGCGCGACCATATACGCGACTTTTTAGGCGCGCCCAATTAAGTGCTAAGAATATAAAAAGAATGTTATAAGAAGATACAATTAGTTGTTTTTACAAGACATTTCAGACCTTTGCTCATTAGTCTATTTGAGGTGAACTTTAAATGACATGGGAAGTACGGTGACACTTTGTCGAAGTTTATTATAAAAAGTCATACACTTCCCCAAAAAAAATGTTTGAGAAGTCCAGTTCAGTTAATTCACGTCCGATTTTCTTAATTAATTAAAGTCCCTTTTTTATCCTCGTTTGTTCCATCCCTGCGCCCCGCCCCGCTCCTATATTTGCGCATGCGAGTATAATGATGCTTAGGGCTAATTCACACGTACTACAACTACACCACATCGCTGCGACAAAATGTGTTCAAGCAGTGGTTACGTGTGCATAGTGTCGCTGCAGCTTTTTGCAGTTGCGTTGTGGTGCCAACAAAATGTCGATGTGATTGCGTTGTCGCTAGTAGTTACGATGTGGTTGCGTCCGACGACGTCGTGCGCAGACATAGTTCGACTCCGGCGCAACGTTGCGTCTGGCCGGCCGCTAGTTCGCGGTGTCACTGGTGGTTGCTTTGTGGTTGCGATGCAGTTGCGATGCGGTCGGTATCATTCACGTGGTCGATAAAGACGGCAAAATGTGGTACGTGTAAATTGTACTATTCATTTTCAATACAAAATATGCGCCCCACCATGTGTTGTAGTTGTGGTACGTAGGAAACGAACCTTAGACGTCGCGCGGCGCGCGCGCCGCAAATAAGAGATAGGAAGACGATAGAGATAAAAAAAGTAGATAAAAAAATTGGCGTGATTGAAAAAAAATTTTTTTATAAAATTTGACTCGTATTTTTTACCGACTTCAAAAAGGGAGGAGATTCTTCTATGTTTGAATGTATCTATTTTTTTGTATGTTCAATGATTTCTTCGCAATAATATTAATATCTAAGCACCTAAGTATTGTTTTGTGACTGATTATTTTTAATTTATTTGCTCTATACACGCTGTCCCCACGAGTGAAAGGACATAGAATACATCACAGAAGTATTTTTTCTTTTTATGCATCTAATCTTCACAGATGGAATAGGTCCCAACGACACGTCATGAGTAAATCTCTATTAAGCCTCTTGGGCTCCCCTACTATTCTTGTCATGTCAAATTTATTATCACAAATGATGCATATTTATTTCGCATCTGACATAATTCTAATCTATTTTAATGGCATTTCTGTTCTATTTTAAATCGAATTCAAAAATGAGAATGTTGATTAACTATATATAAAATGTTGATTCGAGGAAGTTGTCCTTCCATTGACATAAGTGTGTTATTGTGTTCCATATCGATTTATTTGATTGATAAATATTTTCATTGAGGCCGAATTCATAGTCTTGCGAATAAACGTGATATTATTGCACTAAATAGATACAAATAGACCAATGAAAAAAAGTTTGCAAAGTTAACCTTTTAGTAATGGGAGATAATCAATCTGCGCTGGTATGAGCTCTATCCAGCTCTATAATACTTATTTCTGCCCCAAAACAGCGGTGTTTGCGTCAATGTGAATCAGTTTGAATAATTAGATTTGGACCTTTTGGATGATTTCGATTTTAAATCGTGACATTTTGTATTACATAAAGTTCACATCTCGAACATACCACCCCGAATTGTACACTTACAGTATAAACCGCCAAACCCCATAACAATAATCGATATAACAATGTGAAAATAATTGTAATAAATTTATGGAACTTTAGAAAGAGAAAACTATTTTCATCTTTAGAATATTGTTTCCCTGTGTCAAATTTTAATAATAAAGATAAATAATCTGCAAATAATACACAAGTTTTCCATGTAGTAAGAAACGACATTAATGTAAAATAGAAAAGAAGAGCCCCAATATTTATTCTCAGGGCGCCCCCATGGGTAACTGTTCTATTTGTACAGCAAAATAGTTAAGTTTATTCAAAAGCGTTTCATGACTAATAGTCGAAGGCGGACATGATGTGTACATTGGAACGGTCATTATATCTTTGGTAAAGCCGAACTGATTTTTATATAGTAGTCTGTTGATAAACGAGTAAAAATATATTTTTTTTAATTTTTAATTAATACTTACTGTAAATTGAAGTAGATCTCAAATTAGAGAGACCCTTATTCTATCCGATTAAGGGGGATGTTCTGTTTTTCATTAGGTCAGGGAAGATGTCATTAACACAACTGTTGAAAATTGACAAAAAATCACTCGACTCACGGAGGGTGACAGGAACAAGTGAAGATGGATTTAAATTATTAGTATTTATTTAAAATTGAAATTTGAGAATAGTAGTCATCAAATGCGTTGGCTACTGCATCGTTTTATTTAATAATATTAACCAGTTAAAATGGGCTACGCTTTAGAAGCTCCTCTGCTAAAGGAATGAAAACTGGGGGAGGAACTTCAACTTAATTATTAGTATGGAGGCTGTTGAATACACTTAAAATGACTTAAATTTTCTATATCTTTGAAATACCTACATTTTCAATTTGGAGAGTGTCAATGGGGATGTCAGTTTTTACATAGGAATCCGTATTTTTGAAATTGTTCACATGCAAGTGATGGTTAATATGATTTCTCATAATAGAGAAAAATATTTGATATCGATAGGAAAAATAAAACTTCGTCATTTTTGGCCTTAGAAGTTTGGACAATTAGTATACAGTATATTAATTATCTAGCAATAACCTATTGTAACTGTCATAACATCTCCATGAATCGAACTCGTCACAGTCGGATTGCTGAGATTTTCTATTCCTTAATTCCAACCTTGCTTAAGTCAAGCATAGGAACAAGTGTATTAAAATACTGTATGTGTCTCCCATCATAGCTATATATTTATATAAATGAATATACCACTAAGATTGGTTTGGCTTCATTTCAAGTAATTTTATGATTTTCGAGACAAATAGGAGCGATATAATTATTCCTCTAAATTACACCCAACAAGAGTCTGTAGTATAAGGTGAATAGTTAGACCATCACTTACATACTAATATATATTGCAGGGATTGGAATAAAATTATTTGTGTTATCATAAAAAATATTTATTTCATAATGTTTTTTGTGGGGACCTTTCATTTGGCATAATGTTGTTATTATGCATCTTGACGATTATTTCAATCGAAATTATGGAATATGATTTTATGACAATAATTTTTATGCCTAGAAATAGAGAGCCGTTTTTTGTGTACGTCAAATTACGCCAATAGTGCATAAGTCTATGACGGGAGACTTTGTACTGGAAAGAATCAACAAGAATACCAGAAAGAGCTATTGTTTTCTTTCTGTATTGTTATAGATTCGTTAATTGGAAGCTGACCTCAAAGTAAAAGTTTGAGCTTCAACTTCCATTACAAGATTAGATATGTCAGTTCTCTTCTTACTGTGTCATTACCAAATACAACAATATTTGTTTACATAAATAGTTATACACAATAACACGATTCTTTATCTTCAAATTAATACCAGATATTGGCATAATTCAAATAATCGTTGACTTTATAACATCCTTTACCCATTAGAGGCTTTTTTCCACTTTGTGATACTTTGTTGTAAAAAGTTATTCATTTCCCCATAAACGATCCTCTAGTTTTTTGAAGCCTGTACTTATAACATAATAAATTAATAAATAAGCCACGCATTAAAATTTAAATACACTTCAATTAGATATTAAGTACCAATGATAATACGTCACCTATAGATATGTCCCATTTGATAAGTGATAAGAAATATTTTAATTCATTTGCAATCTAAATCGCACAAATAAGTATATCAAACGTTAACATTAGACGCTACACTTATTCGTCGTAAGCAAATGATCGCGATGAGTGAATTAATGTAATTATTTTTGAAGTTTCCGTGAATAAATCAAAGTAAACGTTACAAAAATGACAGACAGAGACTACGATAGGAAGCAAGTGATGGAGGAGATAATAAACAGAAGAAATCTTGGTGATAAAAAGTTTCATTCGGAAACATCCTTGCAGAACATGGAGATGGAAGAGAGTATCGACGAACTACCACACAAAGATCCTGGAGTAAGTTCACACAAAATCTGTTATACTTCGCCAACATTAATCTTAAGTATTCTTTACATTAATTGTAGACACGGAATAGCGTATAAGACAGACTACTAGATTCTCCAATGCATCTATACTAATATTATAAAGAGGAAAGATTGGATTGTTTGTATTGAATAGGCTTCGAAACTACTGAACCGATTTTGATGAAAGTTGGTACAGAGATAGTTCGAGACCAGGGGAAGGACATAGCGTTATTTTCCTACGGGAAAATATAAAATTCCGACGGGAAAACAAAAATAACGCGGACGAAGTCGCGAACGAAAAACCAGTGTTAAATAAAGACATTTAACATGTAAGTATTCATAAAAAATTTGCAGCAACTAAGTGCTTAAACAAATTACGTGCTGCATCCTTGTGGGTATTCTTTCAGGAAGAACAGCAATATTATAAAACATATAGATATTGTAGATACAGGATAATTTGACGACATAGTACTACAGGGTGTCCGAATATGGAATATAAAATAACCAAATCTCGACATCTCGCTGACTAACAAACACGAGGTCTTTTGATCGCGGTTTTCTTTACCTAGTTTAATTTTTCGCCCTATTAATTTAAACATTTTCCCTTAGGAATGGATAATAGCGCTATTAAATCCAGTTATCTTGCTAGGGGCCAATTTGTCACTATTGGGATGTAAGACGTTTTTGACAGTAAAACACGTGGTTCGACTGAAAAATTCTTCATGATGGCTTAACTGACGCTATTTCATTGAATTATTATCATACAATTTTGCAATAGGCTAGATGAATGAAAAAAAAATCTCTCTGTCTAATCGCTTCCAAATTAACAGCTTCAAATGCTCTTATGTATTTCTAAGCCGATTTTATTCCTAATTTCACATTATTGCATCTCTTTCTACGGAATTTCAATATTTTATGAAGAGACGTGAAAATTAGAATTCAGTCATCATCCCAATTACGCCATTAAAACAAAATGGCGGCAAACAATTGATTAGGTAGCCGTTACTTATTACTTTATTAGACTAAGAAGAAATTAACAGGTATTTCCGATTTCCTGTGTAAACTAAAATTTTCTTCATAGAGAGAAACTATAAATGAGTAAAAATAATACATCGAGTCGTTTATTTCAGTGCGATTAAATTTCTTTTTAAAAATTTCTATTGTTTGAAACAATTATATTTCTTTGAATTACTTTTTACCCACTTGGATAGTATTATTTTATTATTATTAGAACTATATGATTTAAACATTAAAGTATAGATATAAATAAATGTGTTCTATATAACTAGACTTTATATCTGAAGTGCACTTCATAGGAAACTGTTTCTGTGTAAATTTTACAGAAATCCTATTGAGGAAAATCAGTTCGCCGTGTTTATATTATACCATTGTCTTTCATTTCATTTCATTCAGATTATCATCAAATTCTTAAAGTTAACTTATGTAGGGTTAATTTTAATTAATATAATATTTAGATTTTTTGTGACACATTTTGTGATATTTAGATTTTTTAGTACGTCAATAATTTGTTTCATGTCATAACTAGTCAGTCTCAATTTTTTTCGATGTGCTGAAATATTTAATTCCTCTTGTTGGTTCATTCTCGACTTTTTTTTTATTCTTAATTAAAAGTCATACGCTGGTAAAAAATTTCTAGTATAACTTACTTACTAATTGAGTCACGAATTTAGTAATGTAGTTTCCGTGTGGAAAAAAATACCGAAATATCATTAACCTACCGATGATGATGGACAAATAGGATATGAATATTTCCGAACGAAAAAATAGACTATATACAGAATGTTACAATAATATACTCGAATATTGTGTTCATCATAAAGCTTCTAAGTAAACCAGGAGCAGGTAGAGTTGTGGTTTGTTCGAGGTGCTTTGAACTCATCACAGCCCATTACTTTGCATTACAGCTCATTACTTGTTAATATGGCCCAGCAATTTTAATCGATATGTGGGTTTAATTTAGTTATTGTTACTTTTAGGTACTAAATAAGTCTGTAAACACTTCCGACGAGTATCCTGAACGGCGTAGAACCGTGTCACAGCCGGGCCCAGTGTCTGGCAGCTTCCTGACCGCCACAGCAGCGAGAGCGGCAAGGAGGCGGCCGCAGCGCAGCGTCGCGTACCTTGAAAGTAATGTAAGTGAAAAATCTTATACAAGGTTAATTTTTAGTTAAAAAAATCAGCCGTTCCATACATCTGAACTCGGTGAATGTTGAACATTTATACAACACAAGCACACAATTTTTTTTAGTAACTAAAAAATAAACATGTATAATCGACCAAGAAAGCGGTCTACCACTTTTGATCACGCGTATAAGCAAGACATCGTTAAAGAAATATTTGTAATCATGTAACTATCAATATGTTATTGCATAGGAGAATCGACTGTGTTGTTATATGACGCAAAACAAAAGAGAGGTGGTAAACCACTTTTGTGGTCTACCATACTATAAATTTGCTTATTTTCACCGCAACTTCTTCTGAGGTAGCTTAGAATGATATCTTAACCGGGACAACTTTATATTCATAAGCTTATGAAAGTGTTACAAAGGGAGCGTCGGTTGCGCTGTGGACTCGGCAGCACTCGCCTTCCAATCGGGAGGTCCGGGGTTTGCGATCGCCATGTACATTTTTGTCTGACACTCCTACGGTGAAGGAAAACATCGTGAGGCAACCTGCATATTTATTTGCAAGAAATCCAATGGTGTATGAGAAGTCGACCAATCCGCACTGGGCCAGCGTGGTTGACTAAGGCCTAATCACCCTAACATAGGGTAGGCTCGAGCCCCTCGGTGGGGACGTATATGAGCTGTGATGTATGCGTGTGTGTGTGCGTGTGTGTGTGTGTGTGTGGGTGTGTGCGTGTGTGCTATAAAAGATTTGAAACTTTTATCCTTGATTCTGTCCATCCCTTTCATTTTTTTTTTGTATTTATGAACTATAGATTTGTAAAGATTTATGCATATGCCTTGTGAATTTGATAATTTATACTCAAAGAACAAAATCTATATATCTATTTAATAAAACTTAAAACCTACTCAAAAATTTGTGGAGTGGGCCACCATTATCATATAGGGGTATAAAAATAGTCTATGACCTATTCTCAGACATACCAAATATACACAAAAAAATTCATAAAAAGCGATCAAACCGTTTCGAAGGAGTTCGATAAATAGCACTGTGACACGAGATTTAAATGACTCCCTATTTCCACACCATAACTTGAAAACGACTTTACCGACTTCATTCATCTTTTATCTTTTCAAATTTTCTTAAACTTTGTAGAAAAATCTTACGTCAAGAAAAATTAAGAAAATTTCGCAGAATATTGGTAAATTTCCGAAAACTTAACGACTTGTAAAACGTTTTGCGTTTGACAGTTCGCAAAACTTCGTGATCTGTTCCTTTAATATCCACTGTCCATTGCTATTTTTTTCTAAAAATCACCACTAGTTGTAGATAAGTAAGAATGGGGATTCTTACTTATTTATACTCAAAATAATAATTTAGAAACAACAAAATCAGGGGGGGACCTGATTTTGTTGTTTCAAAATTATTACACAAAAAAATAGAACCGACTTCAAAAACACTGAAAACATAAAAATTATCTTCTTCTATATTGAAGTCGGCGCCAAACGATGATCTCCTAGAAAGTGTTAAAATTTGTCACCGACTTCAATATAGAAGAAGATCATTTTTAAGTTTTCAGTGTTTTTGAAGTCGGTTCTATTTTTTGTAAAAAAAAATTATTTTTAACTTTTTAGTGAATGAAATCTTTTTAGTGAAAGAAACCCTAATTTAATACCAGCTCACCGAAGGTTTTTACCGAAGGAAATTAGTGTTTTCCTCGATTTTCTATGGGATCCCATCATCCGATCCTGACTTTGGTGACCATGGGACCACCTTTGCAGTATACTCTATCAAATACAAAAATAATTTTGGAAATCGGTTTAAAAATGACGGAGTTATGAGGCAACAAACATAAAAAAATACAACCGAATTGATAACCTCCTCCTTTTTTGAAGTCGGTTAAAAAGGGCGTTAATCAATAGGTACGTTTAATGGTGGAGTCATAATTACGGGTGTATCATGTGCGTCTGTGGGGATATATAATTAAATATTTTAGGTACACATATAGTTAAATGTTGTAGGTACCTATTTATTCTTAGTTAATAAAAATGTTATATTTACTATGAAGAAAATGTGTAACTATATACTCATCTATTACACAGCGTTTACTAGTGGGATTTATAAATTAGTAACAAAACATGATATAGCCGTGAAATAGTATCACTAAATAAAAACTTTAATTTCACTTACTCTTGTCTTTCTACCTTCTTTAAAGTGATGTCTGAAATCAAAATAAAAACAATGGCATTATCAGAAAAAAGTGGTTAATACTATTCTAAAATATCCTTGCTTTGAAGGTAACTTAAAGAGGTTAGAAACCTTTAAACCTTAAAGTTGTCTAGTTAATTAGGATGTTGCCTGTTTTTAATAGTTGCTCCACATTAATATAAAATGACGTGTAAAAAAGACATTTGTATACCTATACGCATTTCCTCTACACGACAATGCAACATACTGATACATTGTTTACATACGATAGCTCTTGACCTTCATTGCACCTGATGGTTAGTGACGGTAAGGCCGCGATAACCAGTTCTTTGCGGAGTCCAGGTGAAGCTGGCCTACCTCCGGCCGCCGAAGGTGTAAGCGAGCTGCACTAGCAGGCCAATTAATTAATTAGCAGGCAAATTTGAGAAAAAGAAGTCATGAAATGCTGCATTTCATATTACCGATCTCCAATGATATAATCACTATGGCATAATTTCAATAATGTTATCATTAAATAATGAGCAAATGGTCAAAAATCTGACCGGAAATCGTATTTTTCGTTTTGCACTATGATTTCATGTGATACCTATCATTTGCAAAACCATGAGATCGGTAATAGGCTCTCTGGACTCCTCAAAAACGGAGGAACTGGCTGTCTTACCATTGTTACTATCAGGACAAACTTGGGTGAGGTGGTGGTAGCTAGCCACGCAGACTCAGAAGCTACCGAGCCATCAAGTAAACCAAGCAGAAAAATTTCTGCTCCCATGGGGAATCGAATCCTGAACCTACCGATCAGCACCCTGCTGTCTAAACCACTAGAAAACGGCGGCGGTGAACATCGTATTAAGCTTTGCAAAGACAATTCAACTTAGGTAAATTAAAAGTACGTTATAATTTACAGACAGTGTCAATATAATCTAATCAGTGACGCTGTAATTCTTAACGTACCTATATTTTGTTTACAATTTTCTTTGTTTACGTGAAATGTTGAGCAACACTGGGATGTTAAGTGTGCCGCTCATATGTATAACGCAACCTAATTGATTTGTGGTTATTGTTTGATAACGCCCGTATCAGGATAATTAAAATAAGTTCGATGCTAATAACTACCTATTTGGGAATTCCATGACCTTTGTAACAGAAACTAATGCTAAGCGGTAAAATGAAATATTATTTGCAAATTTTAATCTCCAATTTCGATAGCAATTTTAAATATATGTATTAGCTAAAATATATACAGATCGAAATATGTAAAAAGATCGAACGCGATGCCGAAACCCACGTATTGAACCCATCGTCAATATCATTTTTGTCGTTTAGACCATACCTGGGAAATAAATATTTACCAAGATATTTAAGTTTAAAGTGACATTTTTTTTTTTCACGTTTTTATACCAAATTGTTTGGAAAATTATTTGTTAATTTTTGCCATAAGAAACATCAAAGAAAACTTCGGTTTTTATTATCAAAAAAAAGTTTTGCATTTACAACGGACGGTATTTTGTCTCTACGAGCCGTTGACTCATGCAGATAAAGATATCCTTAGCGCGCGAGCGCGCGTTACATTGCGTATTACTTTTTGCTGTTGTTTTTTAAAAACTAACAATAAATTTCCTTTCCCGTCCATAATGTTTTGTATATAAGTTAATTTTAATGATTGAATGCAAAGACGCGGGCTTCGTGTTGGGTCTTTTTACACCCTGTATGTTTATATTTTATCGTAAACATTTAAATATTCTAACTGACTTCAGAAATAGTTCTAAATTCGTTTGCTGTTTTTATTTACAATTTAGTGTTAAGATGAGAAAATTAGAAATTTTTACATTCAATTACTTACCTTATCTACACTACCTATAGTAATATGATGACTGCTAATTGGTCACATATTTCTATAAATAAAGCTATTTTTATAGCATTGTTTTCAATGTTTATCAATATCATAGGGGATTCCTTAGCGGCGATCATACACCTACTCATTTATAGAAAAATATATTTATTTGTATAAGATAAGAAGGTATTTACTACATAGAATTAAATGAATTAAAACTCCTGGTTTAAACATAACATTATTTTAAACTGGTGACGTGAATTTGGATCATGGCATTAGTGATGTAGGTACCGTTACTTTAACGTATACCTAACTTGAAAACCAAAATGTAGCATTACAGTGGGAATGGAATAAATTGCTTCAGTTACTCATAAGAAGGTGTGTTTTTTGTATTTAAAACATCTTTATTACATATTTCAACAAAAATACTCGTTTAAAAATTATTCTTAAGAACTCTTTATTAGTATTTGGTGTGAGTTTTCACAGATATGAAATTACAAACATAAACTATCAAAGTACCAAGTTAAACCAACAGTGGCTTACCATCGCTTATTATCGCTTAGAGCAAGTTTAAAATCATGGACTTATAAATCCATAAAAACAATATTGAAATGAAGATCATGCGCTTTTACCGCGGTTTTATTTTAAGCGATGATGGCATCGGTTTATTTGAGACTTATCAATGAAACGATATCATTACAGCATATTGGTCTTATACAAAATAAAATTTTTGTCAACGAGCACAATAAATTTTGCATGATTTTAACATTTTTTTGCTAGACATAATGTGCAAGGTGCTGCTGGATGAGCTTGGTATGTACCCATTAAAAGTCCATTGTATGTACCTTAGCCTCTGGCGACACCAACAGTATTTCATCAGTTTGATCCATCAGTCTGGTATCAGTATTTCATCAGTCTCCGCTGGACTAGCGAAAATTCATGAGTATTTCGTCAGTCACTGGGTTACACCTTAACCTTAGTCTCATAGCGGAGTAATGGGGGACAATGAAATATGGCTGTTTTTTATTTTATATATTAATTTCTAAACATCGCGAAGCCCTTCGTTCGGGTCTGGCACAAAGCGCTTCTTTCTAAACTCCCTTCGTATGGGCTTCCCGAGAAACTATGTGGATGGGTCACTAGCTTTTTATTAGACAGAAGCATAAAGGTCTTAATTGATGGTGAATGCTCAGACTCACTGTCTATAAATACTGGTGTTCCCCAAGGATGTGTGCTATCACCTACACTATTCCTTCTAAATATTAATGATATGCTGCAAATCAGCGGTATTTATTGTTATGCAGACAGCACGAAAGACACCTCCTATAACGTCCGTGCGAACATTTCTCGGGAAAACGTCATTGAGTACCTGAATAAACTTGTGTCTAAAATTGATACATCATTAGAGAAAGTCTCTAACTGGGGTCACCTTAATTTAGTCCGTTTCAACCCTACAAAGACACAGGTTTGCGCATTCACCGCCAAGAAAATGCAATTTGTCGTATCTCCTCGCTTTTAGAGCATTCCCCTAACTGCCTCAGCCAATATTGAGATCCTTGGTGTCGACATATCGAGCGAAGTCCAGTTCCGTGGCCACTTAGAGGGCAAGGCTAAATTAGCCTCTAAGAAGCTTGATGAGCTCAATAGTTCAGTCTGGCGCACCGCCTACAGCTTTACAAGGCGCAGTTTCGGCCTCATATGGAATACTGTTCTCATCTTTGGGCAGGGGCGCCCAATACCAGCTTCTCCCACTGGACCGCATTCAACGAAGAGCGACTCGAATTGTCAACTGCCAGGAAATTTCTAATCGGCTTGATACCTTGGCGCTGCGTGGAGATGTCGCCTCAATATGCATCTTCTATCGCATATAATATGGGGAATGCTCCGAGGAATTGTTCGGACTCAGCTACCGGCGTCATACCTGCCGCGTCTTTCCGCCATCATTCCACGCGATAATAAATCCATGCCCATCACTTAGATGGTAGGCAGTGCACAACTGTGCGGTTTTCTCGCAGTTTCCTGCCTCGCACAGTCAAACTTTGGAATGAATTGTCGCCTGCGGTATTTCCGGACTGATACGACCTTCAAACTTTCAAGAAAAGAGCGTATTCCTATCTTAAAGGCCGGCAACGCACTTGTAACTCCTATAAGGTTGCGGGTGTCCATGCGCGACGGTAATCACTTACCATCAGGTGATATGTTTGGCTGTGTGCACGAATTGTTGACCAATTTTCACAAAATCGATACATTTTTTGAAATGTTGAAAAGTGAAGATACCCTTTTCAAGGTATTTTGAATGGTGTTATATGTTTTTACAATATCAAATATTACTAAGGAATCAAACTCTTTCATCCAAACTATTAAAAGAAATTGATAATAAAAACAAAAATATCTGACTGCAATGATTGGTTACGCGTAGAGTACGGGACTCTTGATGCTAATGTCTAAAATGACGGATCAATTTTTTTTTATCCACCCAAGGAACATGGATATCGAACGCGTTAGCCACGTTGACCTAATTCGACATGAATAACGATAAAAATTCGTTTCCAAACTCAGCAATATGGATATCAAATGAAAGGCCTTGATGAGTAGAGCACTATGAACCTGGCAACATTGACGTAAATTCAACATAGCTGCCGCTCAAAAAGGCGGATAAAAGTTCGTTTCCAAACCTAGCAATTTACGTATCAAACGAAAGGCCTTGACGAGTAGAGTACTATGAGCCTAGCAATATTGACGTAAATTCGACATGGCCACCGCTCAAAAAAGGTGGATTAGAGTTCGTTTCCAAACCTACCAATACGAGCATTATATGAAAGGCCTTAAGGAGTAGAGCACTACTAAAATCGCACAAAATTCAATATGGCCGCCGCTCAAAAAACGGATAAAAGTTCGTTTTCAAACCCAGCAATATGGGTATCAAAGAAAAGGCCTTGATCAGTAGAGCATATGAACGTAGCAACATTGACGTAAATTCAACATGGCCGCCGCTCAAAAAAAACGGATAAAAGTTCGTTTCCAAACCCAGCAATATAGGTATCAAAGGAAAGGCCTTGATCAGTAGAGCACTATGAACGTAGCAACATTGACGTAAATTCAACATGGCCGCCGCTCAAAATAGGCATAATAAAGTAGAATCATTATAGAATAAAATAGAGGAAAAAACTAAACACTGTGTTAAGCATTTAGATGGCGAAACGTAGTTCGCGGGCTCAGCTAGTAGTAAATATATTAGTAAATAGTAAATATATACCTAAACCTATTTAATTGTTCCTGTATCGCTTATAAATTAAATATCGCACCCAGTAAATAGAAAGGGTAAGCAACATATTTCATGTTTTTTTCTTGAGTGACGTCAAACGTCAGTTCACCTCACTAACTAAACATTAATTAATATAGGTGTACACAAAATACTACAACTATGCCCAATGTTACTGTTATCGCATCATTAAAATAGGTAACATTTCCACAATACCAACATTACACTTTATTTTACTTGAATTTTTCAATATAAGAGTAGCCAGTAGGTAAGAATGCCCAATGATATCGACAAACACTGAAATATTTTTATAGCTTTATTAAATACAAATATATTACCAATTAGCTGCCATCACGGTGAAAATATATTCATATCACCAGGTGAAAATAGTATTATATTAAAACCGGAAAAGGATTTAGTTATGTGTAGTAAATACCAATGTTATCTAAATAAAAGTATTTTTCAATATTCAAGTAGCCAGTAGGTAAGAAACTCCCAATGATATCGAAAAGCATTGAAATATTTCTATAGTTTCATTTCGATTGGATTAGCTATAATCATAGTAGATGAACTTCAAAATAACAAATTCGATTCTTTTAGACGCATTAAACTATGTATATACGAGAAACATCAACTCTTTTAAACAAATAACATTGCGTTGAAAGAATATGTGAGCAGATTGAAAATATTTCATTTTACCTAAAACATTTGCTTGTATTATTTTATGACGGTTACAATAGCAATATATTGAATTATTTATAAGTCTTAGCATGAAATATACCTCATGATATAGCTGTAATGTAATTTATTGATCTATGTTAATTTTAAATCAAGGATGCTGTACATCCTTGATTTAAAATTAACATTTCATTACCAGACTGAATAGCGTAATGTATCTACTAATAGTCGCTACCACCAATATATGTAGAGTAAGTATGCTTATTAAGTTTATGTTTCCTTTTTATAAAACCTACACCGTACCTAAGATATTAATTTGGTAATATGATGCACATATAACATGTGAAAGTTTATTGTCTTTTTTATAATTATGCATTTGCAAATCAATCAATTATTATCTTTTCAATACCGAATACGTAGCTTAATTAATTAAGATTAATTTTACGTAGGCAACTGATATGTAATTAAACCGGTGTTGTAGCACTATTATATATTCCGTGGTTGGAGTCACATCGTAATAATCAAATATACAAATAAATTGAATTTATAGCGTACTATTAAAAATATACAATCACCCTAACATAGGGTAGGCTCGAACCCCTCGGTGGGGACGTATATGAGCTGTGTGTGTGTGTGTGTGATTAAAAATATAACAAATCTTAATCTTTTCCTTTAATATATTCTACAAAAAGACAAACGTCGGGCCAAATTAGAATGAATAAAAAATAAAGAAAAGTAAATTAAAAGTAAATTAAGAATAGAACATGGTCAAAAAATCTATAAGGCGAATTTTATTTAGAATTTCCAGACAAAAGTTCAATCATAAAAATATAATTATTATGAACAAATTATATTCGTTGGCGTACTTGTCTAAACTCTGTTGCAGTATAAAATTATAACAATAAAATGTACTTGGCAATACATTACAATATAATGTAAAGATATTTCAAAGTATCGTATAATTAAATGTACTTTAGTCTTTACTGACTTTTTGGAAAAGTGTAAACACTAATTATAGTCGGAAGGATAATGCCCAATAAAGCAACTAAGCAACACCATGGTAGTGCCTATGCACAATAAAGACATAAAGTATATCTACTACCTACTGACTGTCGTTACTGTATGAATATAATACATACCATTTACACAGAGCCTTTTACATCAGACCCCTTATTTTTAATTATATAAAACGCTGGGTCCATCAAAACAACTTGTAAGAGAGCGAAATAAAAGTGGACAGGAGCTCGAGAGAAAGGATTTAATTACAACGGAAAATAGTATAAAAAACAAATAGAAAATACGAAAAAATAGCACAAATAAAAGAACAAGTAATAATAATTAAAAGAAATAACAAATTAGCTTACCACACAGCGAAACAATACCAAGCGAGAAGAGCGAGAAAAAATGAGACAGGAAAAACAAAAGACAAACGACATTTAAAAATATTTACATTAAAAGTAAAAAAGTATTAAACCTTCTTGCCTGATGGTAAGCCGGCGAGTCCGTAACACAACTGAAACTATGATCCTTTCTCCTCTTTGATACTGATATATATTTATATTTCTTTTTAAATATATTTTTATATTTAACAAATCGTAAATTCTCGTACCAGAAATCAACAGGATGTCAATTATTTCTTTACGTTTTCCCATATTTGTCAATATATGTATTTGATAATTCTTAAAATCCTTTCCTGTATAGTTATAGATTCATTATCTTATCATTGAGACTGATAAATATATATTATTAGACTATAAGACATTAAATAAACGATTTACTAACCAACCAATAAATTAAACTATTATGGACTCATTTATGAATTCATGGTTTTACCATGCAAAAAGTGGTGGCGATTCAGAAATTAATTAGAAGATTTTATTATTAATACGAAATATTTTGACATTTGTCATATCTGCTTCAACTTGTAAAAAATGAACGCTGAAGAAGTAAATTTATATACCTATATTCTTTAACCACAATCCAAACTAGAAACCATTGTCAGAAATGTTACCAAATTTTTTGCATATTACAATTTTTACTACAACTCTTAATTTCATAATGCTCACATAACGCTTTGATTTGAGCATGGACACATTTCAATTATGTACTCGTATATTTGTATAATTCTTTTTTGAAGAATACAAAAAATAGATCCCTAGATCGATGTTATCTCTACAAATAGGTATCAATCTAACGCAAACCACTCTGTCCTACTTATATGTATAACTCAGTCTCTTACATGTAAAGTTCTAGTTCACTTTTTAAATTAATACTAGCTGCCTGTTTTCAAAGTGAATTTATTTTAAGCTTCGTTCGTAGTTTAAATAGCGAATTCGAATATGTGAGCGCAATGGGTTGTAATGATTTGATCGTAAGCATGGTGTGGACACTCCGTTTACAGTTTATTACATACAAGTGATTTTTATTATGAATTTCTTGATCTCGCAATAAATTATTTTTTCCTACAACATACCAGATGATATATAGAATACATTGATTTGAAATAAAAATCGGCACTTTACAATAATTGATAATATAAGATATTTGTTATTTATGAAAAAACAAGTGTACGTTTTTTGAGTTTTTTTTTCAAGGTCCGAATAAAAATGTGCAAAATTCAAACAGAACACACATATGAATGATTTAAATTATAATTTAAGTAATTAATGTTACATACATTAACTTCGAAATTATATGAAAGCCGATAGTAGGTAAGTACTTTTGTTTAAGGGGTCTATAGTCGCGGGTGTCCCATAGGCTACGGTGACTATTCAACAGCAGGCGGAATATATGCATGTGTCTACTGATATCGTAGTGTTACAACTATGAGTATAAACAATACACGTAACTAATTATAGTAGGTATTCAAAATATTTTTTATTTAATCAGATTAAAAGAAAGTTACAAAAAATAATGTTGACAGTGGCATCGACATGCCACTGGCATGTATTCGATTAAATCTTTAATATGATAATAATATATTTATAGTTATATGACGTTATCTACGAATTTCCGTCGGACGTGAATAGGATTAGAGACTTATCGGTTTGACATTGTGACGGTTGGTGCAGTTGTAGGGGCGATTATGGGCCATTTAATGAAGCACAAGAGTTACCATCACTGATTTTATTATTTGAAACGTTCACAAATAATATAAATAAAAGGCACTCTGTAACAAATTTAATGACTATTTTTTATAAAGAACTTTACATTTTCTTTAAAAAGGCTAAATACATAACTATGAAAAACAAATAGATAAAAACCTACCAAAGTAAAAAAGTATACTTAAGTGCCTATATCATGTTAATTCCCCAATAATTAAATGTCAGCCATTTTTCAAGCAAACTTGGTGTTAAAACATTATTGTCAACATTATTATTCTCAAACAGCTTATGATAAACATATTGTTGAGTCAGCAATAGAATGACGGGAAAATGGAATGAAAATTATGCAAAACTAAATATTAAAAAATGCAGTCAGGCTTAGCAGGAATGCAACTAGTTGCCATATCCAGAATAATGTAGCACCTCGTTACATCGGTAGATGAATTTATTCACAGAATTCCTAGGTATCGCAATCAAACGATCGCTTTGTTTTACAGTCGTTTTCATTAGTAGCGTTGTGAAAGCGAGTATATCAAATAATCATCGATAGTTAAATGTAGTTACAGAAAAAAAGTAGGTAATGAATAAATAGCAAACAGCAGGTCCATAGCGGCGAGCGAGCGCGGTTTGTTTGTGAGGCGGGTCACTCTCGCGCAGCGGACTGGAAACCTTTCGCGTCCATCGAGCCGCGAGCTGCCCGCCCGCGCCGCGCCCTCGCCTGTAAATACCCGCTGCGGACACACCGTGCCGCACCAACGCCTCGCCTAATGAAAATTCAATCTTTATTCATTATTTTTTCCATACTGACGGCCAACTCGACACTTCACAAATGGAACGTCTATTATCGACAGTCGGACACGAGCTCGAACGTCGGCCGATAAACAATGCCGCTAATAATCCTTTTTTAATTGCGCGTCATGCGATTTGCTTAATCCCAGATTTTCAAAAGAAATTTCCATATCAGATTAGTTCATTCACATTAGTATTTACAATAGCCTGTTCGTAAATTATATCGCCTAACTAAATGTCTGACGTAGTAATGTTTTTGATTAAGATTTAAATACTTATTATGTATGTAAGTAGTACCTATTTTGGCAAAAATATACAAAACATACTTCAAGCTTCTATTTCTTAAGGAATAAGGAAAGGGCATTATTAAAACGCAAATTTATTAATTAATTTAGCAAAGAATAAATGGGGTATAAAAGTAATACTTATTTGAAAATATCATATAGGTATAGCAAATATCATAATTATGTAATTGTAAACTGACATTCACTGCCACAAGTTGGTAAGACGTGCACGTGCTGTTCAGCTACTCACTTTGTTACCATTTTTACCATGCCTTGTGTGAATAAATACTTTGACTTTGACTATATTATGATATTGCACTGCTTTTTAAAAGACATAATCTGACTCGAATTAAATACAAAATTCAAAGCATACATCCCAACTAAAATCAATATTTTTGTGCAAATGCAGGTATAAAGACGTGTTGTCCAATATTATGATAATAAAGAAAGCCCATTCTAGTTCTACTGATAGAACCATTGACGTATATAACCCAATGGATAAAACAGAAAGGAAAGAAATCATTTATATTTAAAGTTGACTCTACATGACTATGATGTATGACGTTATCGTGTCTAAATCTTTATACTTTAGGGACTGATATGAAGTTTATAATTACGTTAAAGTCGATCAAATTTATCAATAATATTCAATATCAAATTTATAAATATATCAATATATTTACGATGTCTATTATATAATCTGTAGACTGGTTTGTATAAATAGAACAAAATTTGAATAGATTGATTGCAATCAATTAAAATTATGCTGTTTTCTTTTACGGTTATATATTTATTATAATCGTATAGATTATTTCAAGGCATGATTTATAACTACCTATTTTACGTCAGCTAAAAACCAATGAAGATAGCTTAATTACTACATCACTTGCTAATACATCATTTTATGAGCTGTCTCGAAAAGTAAAAATAACCCACTAACCCATATACATTCTACTGCTGGGCGCGAGTCTCTTCTCAGACTAGGAATAATTAGCAGTTTGACTCTAATTAGTCTCTGTTCGAAATAATTGTGCGCTATATTTCGGGCGTCATTTTTCCTGGTCGGGTATTTTCCAAAAAAGCCTTTGCGCTGGAACGCGGAGCGCCGTAATGGGATTATAGTGAAATACAGGGTGGTGTCGATCGGGAGAAACAAGCGACTAATGAAGTTATTAATCCGATTTTGTATGGCTTTCGATATTCCCGACGGAAACTTTTTTATTTCGCTCAGAATGGAAATATGCGAGTATATGCGATCATGGCCGCTTTTTTTTGCAGGATCAGTTGCCGAGAGTTATTTTGGTACGGGAAGATTCTACGGCCAGTACGCCTGTCGGTAAGTGTTCATTTGTTATAAATGTTTTCTAAGAGTATTTAATTCGCATTTGTCAAATGACAAATAATGTAACCAAATAAGTATTCCGTTTCCTAATTTTCTATTTGGTACCTGTCTTCATCTCAAAATTTGATAGTAAAGGAAGCTGGAAGGACGACAAGGATAATTTCTAAACTATAAGGGAACTTTATCGCTTTTTAAATTGCTGTTATGGAAACACTAACTATTTTTAAAGTTGGACAACTGCCCCTAGTAAAGACCCATGGTCCAACTAGTTGAACAGAGCAATTAGACTACTGCCCCGGACTGCCCTTACTTAGGGTGTTTAGGCCTTACTCAAACAAGCTGGCCCAGTGCGGATTAGTCGACTTCACATACACCTTTGAATTTTTTGGCAGATTCATAAAGGTTGGTTCACGATGTTTTCCTTCACCATAGGAGCGTCGGACAAATTTATATGTGACATTCGAAAACGAAAAACACATTGGTACATGACAGGATCGAACCCCGAACCTCCCGATTAGAAGGCCAGTAGACAGCGACACCGATGCGACACTCCTCTGCATGTTCTCTAGGTGACCCTTAGGTATTCTCAAGTATTTACTTAATTTTACTTAATGTCGCTATCAATTTGGTATGTCTTAAGGATTAACCATTCAGACATCTATACTAATATTATAATGCTGAAGAGTTTGTTTGTTTGTTTGAACGCGCTAATCTCAGGAACTACTAGTTCGAATTGAAAAAATCTTTTTGTGTTGGATAGTCCATTTATCGAGGAAGGCGACCAATAGGAGCGAAGAATAGAAATTGAAGCGGACGAAGTCGCGGGCAACAGCTAGTATTATATAAAGTACACTTATATACAGGATAACATTTTTTTCACCCCGTAATATTTAAGGGACACATCCATTATTATATAAAAAAAAACTTTAATAATTCTGCACTAAACTAGTGCAATATTTTTTGGTTATTTTAGAAAATTTATATAAAATTAAATAGGTGAGTTATTTTATTTATTGATATTTAAATCATTCTACTGCCGTGTCCTGAAGCGTCTCTTAAATTTTCCGGGGTGATAAAAAAGTAAACCTGTAATGTATACAGAATGCTTTTGAAGCAGGAGCCAAATTTTGTGTGCTTGTTCAGACAAGCAAACCAAATAACTTTCGGGATAATTAAGGGACCAATCTCGAAATCGCAAGAAAAAACCAGCTGTTCTATTTTATACAACTTGGTTCAGTGAATGTTGAACATTTAATTTTGTATGGAGCAGCTGACTGTTTTTCGTGATTTCAAGATCGTACTCTGTACAGAACCAGGGTCACCTGCTTGGGTATCTCTGTCTTACCTATTTCTGCCGCAAAGCAGCAGTGCTTGCATTGCTGTGTTCCAGTTTGAAGGGTAAGATATGGCAGTGAAATTACTAGGTACCGCGACTTTACACCTGATGTCACGAGTGTGCAACGTACACTGTGGTTCTTGTGAGGGTTGCAGTCTTGCTGCGAATCTCACAGCAGGTATTACACATGTAGGTATTATAGTAGGTATTACAGTAGCACATGTAGGTATTACAGGTGACTGTTACCACTTACCATCAGTACAGTTTGCTTGTTTGTCAACTTAGTTTCAATAAAAAAAGTAAAAGTTGTTCGGGTTGCTTGTTTGAACAAGCTTGGCTTCAGCTTCAACAGTAAGCTTGTATATCAAATCAATAAAGTTATTGTGAAGTTCGCAACTAAGTAGGCATCTCTACAATTCCACAGCTGACCTATTAATAAACAAGAATAAATTTTACAGCTAAACTTATTGTGTAGCTTACTTTTAAAGCAGGAGCCAAGCTTGTTCAAACAAGCAACCTATTATAATTAACTAGTGACAGACCCGCGGCTTTGCCAGCGTGGATGATTTATATTAAGGATGATTTTTTAGCTTCGCTCGGCTATTACCCGTACGAAGCCAGGGCAGGTCGCTAGCTATACATATAAACCTTCCTCTTGAATTACTCTATATATTGCTGAAAACTGCATTAAAATCCGTTGGGTAGCTTAAATGATCGCGTACAGACAGCGAGAGCGACTTTGTTTTATACTATGTAAAGATAACAAATCAAATTTTTTTTATTTGCAGGTGACCGTGCAAGTCCACTTTCGTATGTCAACGGAACACTACGGAATGGAGATGTAAAATCTCTCAGTAAGTCTTTTAAGTATCAGTATTGTCTAGGCGTGGGTGGGTCGTTGACGGCTTTGGCATTAGTGAAATGAAACCATTTTTTTTTATATAAACGGTCAAGTAGTTGAAAAACCAGTTGATGTCGTTAACGAAGTATGCAGAAATGTCAACTTATCTACAGGGTGACAGGAAAAGTCGACGTATTCCTTGAAAGGGGTTATAGTACAGGTCATAAGCAACAAAAAAGCCTAATTAACCAGGGGTTAAAAACAGTTGGTTATCGAGCTACGACGGTTTTAAAATTTTTCAGAACTACACCATTTACAATGACAAATTGATTAATTGCGGAAAGCTGAGAAATGGGCAGTTAATTTAAATTAAAATTGTTGTCAAAAACTTACATAATTTTGGAAATAAGAGGTCTTTATTGAATGTTAAGTCGATAATTTTTTTATCTTTCTGAAAATCGACGTCAATCATTGAAAAAAAAATGTATCACAGTTGGCGTAAAAACTACTAAAATAACTTACTGGTTTCATAAGCTTTTAAAAAAGGTAAAAATATTATTTACTTTTAGTAGTTTTTACAGAAATTAGCAAAAAGTTGCGCTGTAGGTCAAAATTCAAATTTGAATAAAAATTGTCTGGAAAAGGCAAAAGTACGAAGTAGAAATAAAGAAAATTGCATTTTAATACACAAAAGACTAAAAAATACTAAACAACAAACCAACATAAATAAAAACATTTATAAGTCCTGTTCAAATTGTCTGACATTGTTACGTACGCACGCACGCAGTCTACGGCGTACCTCACTCACTGTCACACGCGTTGAAAGTGATGTCTTAATGACTTCAGCAGCTGATACGATTCTCGCCCTCAAATCTTCAATGGAAGTCGCAGGTGTGGGGTAGACTAGATCTTTCATGTGACCCCAAAGATAATAGTCACAGGGCGTCAAATCAGAACTTCTCGCCGGCCATGGAGTCGGGCCACCTCTACCGATCCATCTTAGTGGATAATTTTCATCCAGCTGTCGTACACCACGGTAAAAGTGAGCCGAGCACCCATCATGCTGGTATACCATATTTCTTCTTGTAGTTAGCGGAACATCTTCCAAAAGCGTGTTCACTTCCTCTCTTAAAAAAGTTTCGTATGTTGTGCCATTCAGGTTTTGGGGCAGGAGGAAAGGTTCAATTAAATTATCGTGTACAATCCCCATCCATACATTTAGTGAGAATCTTCTCTGGTGAGCCCTTTTTTTACTTTTTCATGGTCCTTTAGGGGCCCAAAAGTGAATATTGTGCTAGTTTGTGATGCCATCGCGATCGAACGTAGATTCGTCGGTCCACAGGATTTTTAACCGACTTCAAAAAAGGAGGAAGTTATCAATTCGGTTGTATTTTTTTTTATGTTTGTTACCTCGTAACTCCGTCATTTTTAAACCGATTTCCAAAATTATTTTTGTATTTGATAGAGTATACTGCAAAGGTGGTCCCATGGTCACCAAAGTCAGGATCGGATGATGGGATCCCATAGAAAATCGAGGAAAACACTAATTTCCTTCGGTAAAAACCTTCGGTGAGCTGGTATTAAATTAGGGTTTCTTTCACTAAAAAGATTTCATTCACTAAAAAGTTAATTTTTTTTTACGAAAAATAGAACCGACTTGAAAAACACTGAAAATTTAAAAATAATCTTCTTCTATATTGAAGTCGGCGCCAAACGATGATCTCCTAGAAAGTGTTAAAATTTGTCACCGACTTCAATATAGAAGAAGATTATTTTTAAGTTTTCAGTGTTTTTGAAGTCGGTTCTATTTTTTGTAAACAATTTTTTATTTTTAACCGACTTCAAAAATGGAGGAGGTTTTTTTTTATGTTTGTTACCTCATAACTCTGTTTGGCGCCGACTTCAATATAGAAGAAGATTATTTTTTTAGTTTTCAGTGTTTTTGAAGTCGGTTCTATTTTTTTCTTTAGATTTCAGATAAAGAATTCAGATAAACTAAATAGTTATTTTACTTCATCTAACAGAGCTGCACATGTTTTTGTAAATCCTTCGATATTCAGAAGCGTGTGTTTGCTGGGTGGTTCCTTTTTGCGTAAATACGGACTTACTCATCGTGTCAGGAAAAATCTGTGCCACAGATGATATAATACTACAGTAACTGTGCCTAGTAGTGCGACGTACAGTTCATCAAGATATATAATGGGCATCAGAAATAATTGGAAATATTCGTTCAACTAATAAGTTAGACGAATATAGCAAAAGACAATAATGACAAAAAGTAGTTTGGACCTTAAAAATCATTTACAACCACAAGAGCAGCTCCATATCTTTTATACTGCCTAGATGTGTCGGTCATCTTCGAAAACATGAAGTTAGCCGTTGTCCATTATTTATCTTGAAGTACTGTAGGTAAAAGTCAAAATGGGTATAATAATGTAGTAGTATGTATGTAGTAGTATGTCTTATATTATGCTCACGTTTACATTACGGAAACGATTATCTTTATTTTCATACAAACATAAAATAATATTTTTAAAATTAAAAAATACAAGCCTGAAAGTGGACGGAGATTAGGGCGGCACTAACGCATCAAAATAGGTATATTAGGAATGACAGGTATCCTTATTATAACATGCTGCGTGGATTCGAACGAGATAAATTAGGCCCTTTTGTTGACCCAAAAATGTGCGCTGGAATGAACGTAATGTAAACAAACAACAGCTGATGACTGATGACAAATTTCTAATTCTAGGTCAACCGGAAGTACCCTATAGGTTTCAATTCCCTTGCGAAATCGCAAAATTTGCAAAAATATGCGATATAAGCTGTCATATGACGACACGGTTAGCGCAGAGGTCGAGTGATCGCCTACTGCGCAACGGGTCGCGGGTTCGATTCCCGCTCGGGACAGATATTTTGTATGGCCTTCAGAAATTTGTTCCGGTCTGGGCGTATGTGCATGTGATATTCTATGTTTGTAACTGCACCCACGACACAGAAGAAAATCCAAGTGTGGGGCGACGTTTTTTTTTAAAAAATAATTAATTATTATATCTTTTGATTACCTTGTCCTTTACAAATATGACTTTTTCTAGCTGAAAGAGACCATAGACTTTATAGTATGTATTTTATAGTATTTGATACAAATGTCAGTTTGATATCTCTTCTTAATCCAGAGAAAAAAGCTCTTGACAAAGAGACGGACAACGAAGTGATCCGTTTTTCCTCTTGAGGTATGGAATCCTAAAAAGTAACATTGCCGGCGCCCCGACGAATCAGGAAAATGACAAACTAGAGAAAATATCAATCTATCGAAACTGACAAATAAGTAAACTAGTAAATTAGGGAAACTGACAAATTAGAAAAATGATACCGGCCAATACTATTGATTAACTAACTTTTAATTGGACTGTGAATGCAAGGTTCCTAATATTAAAATACGTAAAATACATTATTATTGCACGAATACAGTGATTGATAATTATAACAATAAATCATTATAATGAAATCAGTGCGATGAATCCGTGGATATGGACGTGAAATGAGATAGATGAGCTTATTATAGAGACAGATAGGTGATTTGACGAAAGAAATCATTTTTATAGCCAGTTTGGGTTCAGTTTCTGGCAAAATTCGAATGACACTGAACAGTTATAATTATAACTGAAGCTTTGTATAATATCAAAGAACCTGTTTATTTTTATAAGTGCAATCTATTTCAAGTGTTGTCAAGAAAATGCAGTGTAAACGAGAAAAGATATACTTATAAGATTTTCAGTGCTGAATTGCTAAAGACATGTTGTAATAAAAATGCTTTTGTTATGGAATTCACAAAAAACACACCAGGCGACAAAATTATAATTTCTTTTGAAAATGCTTTTTAATTTTTATCTACATTGCAATATGCGCTTAAAATCATATCTATGAGAGACTTATGAATCAGCTTTAGGTTATAGTAGAATAAATTTAAGGGGTTTTGTAGTGCCAACAACCTTGGATCAATCGTTTCGCACCAATCACATGAATGTGAACTGAAATATTTGAAGTGATCTGATTTTCTTTCCTACTACCATCTTCTTCCTACTTGCCGTAATAAATTACTCGTGGACGGAACTACAGGTTTGTCTGTGAATGCTTTCGTCGCATCTACTGAGCAATGCAGCGTAAAAGCTGTCACGATTTCCTCAGACACTCCTTTTGCCAATCTTCTGTCGGAGCTTCCGTCTATCACCAAGCTGCCAGGATTTCCTCGGGATATAAAGCACAAAACTGTGCACTTTTTAAAGGCGACAGATAGTCCCCCAATTTCATGCCGTGCTCGTCGGTTTGCTCCACAAAAACTCTCCATTGACAAAAAAGAATTCGAAGATATCGTGAACTGTGGTACTGCTAGACCCTCCAAAAGCCCATGGTCTTCGCCGCTTCATCTGGCTTCTGTTAGTGTTAATTAAGTTTATTTAATAGTTCACGTGTTAAAAAATACTTGTTTCTATAAAAGAAATATTTGAATAAAAACAAACAATAACATCTAAAACAACCACCACTTAAAATAGTATTGTCACTTAAATTATTAAATGGAAAGTATTGGAAAGATGTTTGGGTAACTTTCTGATGAAATTGAAATAAACGAACACAACAACAACCTCGAACATTTTTTTTATAAAAAAATACTGTTTTGCATATTTTATTCGAAGAAAATTGATTCTTCTGGAGAAATTTTCTACGATTGACCCCATTAGGCGCATTAACAAACATTGTAAACGTTGAGTGTTCAGAAAAACTTTCCAAAGTAATGTGTTAGTTTTTTCAAGTTCTTTAACTTCAACCTACGAAAGTTCTTTTGCACGTGTCTTAGATTAGCCTACCTATACATAAAAATAACCCTTTTTCTAGATGGCTATCGCATTTTCACGTCTGTGAACGATCTCCGCGGAATAGGCACGCCTAGCAAGCGTTCCGTGGGGGCAATGGATGCACAGTCTCTACGCTCTTTAGAGACCCAGGCACCCCCGCCTACAAGCCCTGAAGATAATAAAAAGCTCACCAAGTAAGTAATTATTTTCACTCTCTATTTAATAATTTTTTTCATAAATTAACCACAAATAGCTGAGTTTCTAAAAAAATGTAAAATGTGCCATCTCTTAAGACTTGCAGGCTAGGCCTAGGTTGCCAGAAAGCATACATTAATATTTGACTTTTCATTCAGACTTGCCTGCGTCGAGATTTATATTACAACTTTTATTAATTTACTCTAACATATTTTTTCCTTTTATTTAAATTTTTGCTGAGAATATATCTGTTTTGTGATGAAAGTAATTTTAAACCATTGTTGCAGGAAATATCTCACTCTAGTCATAAGCTGTATTTACGCAACTATATTAGTAACTGCAGGCATGATCGTGTACATATCAAGTCCTATATTAAGCTCTGAAATAGCTACGGTAAGTGATTTTTTTGCGATGTGAATCAAATTACATATTATGTGTAAGGTATACTACTCGGAACCGTTGTTAGGCTTTTATGAGAGGTAGTGTCGATTTCTCTAGTTAGTGAGCGGCCCGTCCGCGTCATATAAAGTTGTCTACCTCTTAAAAGCTTCGTTAAAATTATACCATGATTGGTTTGTCCGGTGAAGGGTTCAGAAAGCGTGAGACTCTGACTTTCCCCTTATGTCATAAAAACCAATTCAGAGAGCTTAGCGCAATTATACCTCTGTGAACTTAGGCAGTCGATCTTCTACGCGTTGGACAGACCTTTAAAGTCTGTTACACAGACTTCTAAGGTTCAGTGCTCTCGTAATGCTGAAGACCGAAGTAAGTGGAGGCGCATTGCAGAGTCTGAATTGTCCAGTACGAATGCATTGTCTTCAACCACGACCACTCTTTCAATAGTGCACGACTGAGGAGAATATGGAACTAAGGTTCAAAAATAATTCGAGTTTGTTTCGAGTTTATACTGCGAACAGATGGTACATTCGAAACAAAGCCCTTTACTAACCAGGGCCTTGTACCCAAAGTATCATTCACTGACAGTGTATGACAATGATTCGTAATGTAAAACATTACCTTATACTTATTGCTGTTCAATAAGTTTGAACGAAACGATCGCGAATGTTTTGTAATAGTATTACTTGAGGCTATAGTTTAGCCGGCGTGATATAGAAGGTCGGTTCCTTTCTATCTAAGACACTGTTGGGCACAGTTTTATCACCTGTGCCAAGCAGAGGGATAAATAGGTTGTGGTAAAGATGACGATAAAGATAACGAATTACACCTGCGCATGAGTTATGATGCCAAAGTTCAACGGGGACATAAGTACGATTATGTAAGTGGCAATGACAATGCGCAAGTAAGTCACAAACCTTCCTAGGCTACAGAACCCTCCATTTTAATTTTTCGAACGTATGTTGCATATATTCTAGAAATAAAATGCTTTTTATTAAATTACAATTGCAGCTTTTGCAGTTTTCATTCAACATTTATTATACACGTAGTAATTTCTAATTCAACCTGAAATGTCATTGGTCATGACCTACAAGTCCAGTCATTCAAATATTCCAATGTCAAAGGATAATAAATTTTATCTATTAAAAGTTATCGAACTAACAATAAATACGATAAAATTAAACTCCTGTCATATAAGTATTATTAATCTTATAACTAATTATTTTAAAATTCCTTTATCTTGCATTAATATAAATAAGAATATTATATCATACCAGTAACGTGCATTATTTTATTGATATTTGGCCATCTGCTAATATAACTATCGAAAGTAGCAGTTTAAAAAAGTGTCGCAATATCCTGCATAAGGTTTTTATTATGTAGGATTTTCTGATGCTTCCAGAGTCGATAATCCACGAGTAATACTCCTGGGTATCGCAGGCGCCCATAATTTTTTTGACGACATCATATTTCTCATTTTATTACTTGATTGATCAGTAATCTTATTTTGAATTAATGATATTGTTGAATTTTCTTTTTATGTAATGTTTTAAGATTTTGTCTTGTATAAATTATTCTTTATAATTATAGATTTTTGTTATCTGATATAAATAAGTTTATCGAATTGAATAGTTTGCAGTAACCGCTTACCATCAGTCGGCTTGTTTGATATCTTTGAGGTATGATAAAAAATTACATCTTATTAAGTATTTGACGTATTTAATACTACTGCGATACTGTAATTTTGACATATTTTAAAACAGATGAGCTCCCTTGAAAGTTTATGTAATGATTTTGATTAACGCCAAACGATGAGGTCTATTTTTCGAGCTCTCCACAAAAAAATGGATTTAAGGCAAAGCACAGCGTAAATCTCTCTTTTAGTTAGTCCGACTGGGAAGAACCTACTTACCTTGCTGAAAATAGTAACTATCCGCCAGTACGTGAGGTGCCGGTAAGACAGAGGTACTTTCCCTGTCCACTCAAGAACTATATTAATTTTTATGACATTAATACTTACATATCATTACATTTGTTTCAGTATTTTTCCATAGTGCTGTGCAGTATTGGAATGTTGTACCACATATACCTGTTACTTGACATCGGTAGATTTAAAAGGATTTCTCTCAAGAACCATAGAATTAAATCGGTATACGATGAAAATTTAGCAAACTTCTACGCTAAACAAGAGGTAAGGAGATTACTACCAAACAATTACTATATCAAACGTTAACTAAAACTGTGACTATATCAAACGTTGTCTAAAAGTTGTCTAAAGTGAGTCATGGCTTAAGTCTGATGGATACTGTCTCTATCTAGTCTTATTAACACAAATGAAAGAGTATCAATTGTATCATATATATATTGTACTGTTTTATGGACTTGACCAAACTTACTCAACGTTTTGTAGTTACACTGTTAAGTTTTCTTTATTGCAAAAAAGTTGGCAAACAAGTAAACCGCCCACCTGATGGTAAGTGGTAACAGTCACCTATAAGACATGTGGCTCTTGTGAGATTCGCAGCAAAACTGCAACCCCCACAAGTACCACAATGTACGTTGCCAACTTGTAACATCAGATGTAAAGTCACGGTACCCAGTAATTTCACTGCCATATCTTACCCTTCAAACCGGAACACAGCAATGCAAATACTGCTGCTTTGCGGCAGAAATAGGTATGACGGAGGTGCCCAAGCAGACGACCCTGGTACACTGTTACGTTCTAATGGAAACATAGTCGATAGTTCCATTAGAACCTAATTACACATACTCCAAGTACAACTGAAGGTAGATCTCTTAACATTAGAACAAATTATATACAGCTTATATATTTTAAATAATACCAACATTTTTAACGTGGGTAAAAAATTTAGGATGAATACAACATGGGCTTGCCTATAAACGGCGACCGAACGCTGGATAGCCGGCTACCACCTCTACCACAGCCAGTGCTGATACCTCTGAAGCACGACTACTGCTTCAGTTATGGAAGACACTCAGGAAGTTTCTACTTGAAATTAGGAGCTGCAGGTGAATAAATTTGTTGAACCGATTGGACACGTCACTTAAATTAAGCCAAGTTCTAAAATTCACTATTTAAAATATGTATATTTTCCATAGTTTATGTATTTCTTATTTAACCAGCAGACCTATTACCGATCTCATGGTTTTCAAATGATATCATTATGAAATCATAGTCCAAAACAAAAAAAAAGATTTTCGGTCAGATTTTTGATTATACCTTCATTATATTATGATGCCATCATTGAAATTATGACGTAGTGATGACATCATTGGAGATCGGTAATATCAAATTAAGTATTTCAAGACCTTTCTCTCAAAATTTATACCATGTCATTATGATCCACATAATCGGCCTGCTGGTATAGATCTGGGGGTTTGGGGCTCTATTCTCCATAGGGGTAGAAGTTTTTCTGCTTGATTTATTTGGTGGCAGGGCTTCTAGTCTGTTTTAAGTTTAACAAAATAATAACAACGTTCTTTATCGTAAGCCGACATACGATGAAACATAACCAGTACCTCAACCGTTGAGAAGTCCTGCTAAAGCTCCCTCCATCTTCGAGCTTACCTACTGTCACTTACAATCTGATGAGATGATGGTCAAGTGCTTATGTGAAATGGTGGTAGCTAGCTAGGCAGGCGGATTTAGGAACACTACCACCAACCAAACCGAGCAAAAAACTTTTGCACCCATGGGAATCGAACCCCGAAAGTTCGGGAGGATCACCACCTGCCTGAACCACGGAGGCGGTTAAAAAAGTATTTAAAATTCTTATCTGCTGACTTGGGATGAGCTTCGTATCCTCTTAACTGAAGATAGATCTGCAAAAACAATCGCGAAGTGTAACGTCATTTTTCAAAATGCTATTATTACTTTATTTTATTGTTTAAGCTTTTCTTTTTAAACCACCCCTGCATTATAGCAAACAAAAGAAAAAGTAATATTTAAATCGGTCAAGCCGTTTTTGTTTTTTAACAAGACTATCGAACGGCGTTTTTTTTATATATAAGAGAGAGAGAGATGAAGAAGAAATTCATTCAAACAGTCAGATAATCAAAATTATGCTGAGATTCATTCCACTTTAGGTTTTTATATAAATAAATAAATCTTATGAGATATAGTCTCATTAGATCCGGCCAATAAATCACCGGAGACTGACTAAAAAAGTGTTATAGGTTTCGCGTTAGGCCACCTTATCCACTCAGTGCTGCTGATAGCGATGCAAATCGCCGTGATGCTGGATGAGACGGTAGTGAACGAAGACTGCGTGATCGTGTCGCAGGTCGTGCTGGATGTGCTGTTCCCCTGCTACTCTTTCCTGCAGCTCTACTTCATATTCAAGTACTCCAACGTCATTATCCTCAAATACCAGGTATGTGGAGCTTACTTCCCTATTTATAACTTTTCTTCTATATTTATAGCTATCAATTGTTCGGACAGTATCGGCAGAAAGGAATTTGGCCTTTTTTTAGAGATATAGATTTGGACTTTTATTTAAAGTTCAAAATAAATGGCTGGAACATAATCCTTCTATTCCAAATCCTTACTAATATTATAAACGCTAAAGCTTGTGAGTAGGTATGTATGGGTCTTTGTTACTCTTTTACGCAAAAACTACTGAATGGATTTGGATGAAATTTTGTAGGTAGACGGATTACGACAGGGATTAACATATAGGCTCCTTATTATTTCGGAAAAGTAAGCAGTTCCCGCGGGAAAGTAGATTTATAGTTTTTTCTTTGAATTTTTAAGATTACACATAGTTCGCGGGCACAGCTAGTAGAACGGTCAGTTCTACAATAAGTTCGCCTGACAAGTCTCTAAATATCTTAGAATACCGACCGATAGAGTAAGTCTTATGGCCAATTTCACTAAACTTGTCTTAGTTTAGGACAATCCTAATTACTAAGTGTTATGCTGTCACTTTTTGTCTTTATTGAAAGGAATGTGACAGCGTGCCACTTAAGATTGTTCTAAGCAAAGAAAATGAACAAGTCATTCTAATCAATACCACCTCTAAAATTTAAGGAAGACCATAAAATATTTATCGATAGTATCATGGGCCAAGTAGATCTACTTGGATGATAGTATAAATGTAACTGAGTTCAAAGAACTAGAAGAAAAACTAATGTATTCGTAGTGCTAATGAAATAAATTATATACCTACACGAGTTTCTTGCATTTACATAAACAGTCATTATTAGTCACGAGACAAATTTTGTGTATCAAATATTGTATAGAGAAGCAAACTCAACAACTTTTACTTTGAGATCAATCTTGGAAGCGCAAAAAAAATTTTTGCTGTTCAATACATCTAGGTTCAAAGGATATTGAACATTTGTACGAAGCCCCTGACTTTTCGCAATTTAAAGATTGTTCCCATAGTAAAAATTGTTGAGTAATAAAAATTAATTTAAAGTTGGCTGTAAAACAACCCACCAGAATATCAAGCAAAACGTGTATTGATAACTTTGCACATAGTTATAGAAACTGTAAGACGGAAGTGATAGAATTAGGTTTATCTGATCACACAGCACAATTGATAAAAATACCTGTTATAAGAAAACCGAGATTAAAATTTTGGCGAAAAACTGTTCGTGATTACAATCATGAAAATCTACTGAAATTCAAATCCCATATTAACAGTCTTAGTTTTTCAGAAATTTATGAAAATAATATAGATCCGTGCGTTGCATATCATCGTTTTTATGAGATTTTTAAACTTATATACGATCTCTGTTTTCCGGAAAAAACAATTATAGTTAGAGTGAATAATAAACCACGTTGGGTATCACGTGGCTTAAAAAAATGTTGCAAAAAGAAAAGAGAAATGTTATGGAAAGTTAGGAAAAATCCTACAATGGATAATAAAAATAGATATAAATCGTACTCCAAAATACTTAAAAAGATTATTTCTCTTACTAAACTTGCTCAAAACAATCATAAAATAAAAACATCTAAAAATAAATGTAAAACAACATGGCAAATAATAAACAAAACACGATTAAATAAACCAAGAGATTGTATAACAAAAATAAAAGTAAATGAAAATGTAATTGTAAATCCCACAGACATTGCTAATTCATTTAATGACTTTTTTGTAGATAAGATTCAACCAATAACGGGATCTGGTGTAGATGTGACGTCTAAAATACGCAGTCAGGGTCATTCTATGTTCATGGCACCATGTATACCGCAACAAATAAGAGCCATCATAAAATCATTAAAAAATACACTTAGTGTGGGACATGATGGATTTGCTACAAAGGTTATTAAGTTTGTTAATGATGATATCTGCCACCACTTGAGTCATATCATAAATCTTAGTATACAACAAGGAATAATAAGCATACTGAAATAAATGTATTTTACAGGGTTTGGCGTACATCGGGTTGATGCATATAATAGGCAGCAGTTTGTGTTTCTGGCTGTCGGCCATCTCTCGTGAAACTGTTCTCGCACTGACTCTCTACGCCAACAAGATATATGGCAACACCTCCGACGATGGTATTGATTTTTAATATTTTATTTGCAAGTAAACTGAAAATTGATTCACTTAAATTTTTTTTAGTTGCTTTTTGCGAAAGTCACTTTTATTAGATCCTCCTGCTATTGTTAAAGAGCTCTAATGTAGATAAATCACACTATTTCAGATGAAATCAATGTCACCTACGGAACTATAAAGATAACAGTGAAAGTGGCATTGGGTATTCTGCGCATGCCATAGATATGCGAAATTTGCTTATAATTGAACTTGTATTTTCTTCGCCGATTTAAAGTACAATCTGAGTATCTTATTGAGCGACTATCTATGTTCTATGTACGCCCATGATTCATTCAGGCGTATTTTATAAATAAAATTAACACAAAAAGATACGAATCATCAGACGAAATGTTTTCTAGTGGTAGAAAATGTGTCACTTTTGTATGAGAATATGGCAACAACAGTTCCCATAGTATTGTTGTCCTACCTATCGCAGTTCCACTTTTTTTGCTGTTCCGTGGAGTCACCCATCTCGTCACTGTGTCAATATTTTCATATCGCAACAACATTAGTATCGGAATTATTTACTTTTATTTAGACGATTAAACAATTGAAATAAAATAGGGAAAATTATATTTAACTGTTAGCATTATTACTGAATAGTTACACAAAGTTATATGTACAGTCGACTACAAAATGATCGATACGGTCATAGTTACAAAAATATGTATGCATTGATTGACAATCTTTATTGACTTAACAGGTAGATTTAGTAGAGTATACATATTTTTGTAAATTTGACCGTATTGATCTTTTTGTAGTCGACTGTACAAGTCACATGGACATATTGTGACATAATATACGTCTGTGTATATGCAATAGTAAAACGAGTGAAAAAAAATCATAAGGCTTTTTTTTCTTTTCAGAATCCGAAATCATGTTGCGAATTCTAAGTATCAGTGACCTTTACGACGAACACTGTGCGGGCTCCCACTCTCTTACGAATATATCACAAAACTTCTCACCATACTTATTTCCTTTCAGTGTGGAATTCAACATTCTTATAGGTAAATATTATTTAAACACCTTTTGATAATAATACAATATTCTGGAATTTTACCATGACATGAGATACGTACAAGCGGTACATGGTAGCTAATAATTATTGTTTTAATTTCATTTTGCCTTGATTTTTTAGCCCTGAGAATAACGCATCGAACGGAAATTATAAATTTTAAAGAAGTATTTGAACGAAAAATAAGGATTAAATTAATTATTTATTATGCCTATTTTCAGTTGCTGTTTATTACATTATGTGGAGTCAAGTAGGCCAATGCAAAAATGAAGATAACAACACATTCGAAACCAACTCCGCTTCGGATGAGAATTATACAGCTTGCAAGTAAGATTTCAACAAAATGTATTTAAATAACGGCTAGATTAAATATCTACCTAGATGCACATTTGTCGAGAGTCGCTAAGTTAAATCTAAGCTTATTTCTAGTATTATCCTATTTTCGACTATTGAAACCAACAATCCAGTTTAAAAATAAATATTAGAGTGGGATGACATGTCTATATAAGTACGATCGTGTTAGCTATCAAGCGATTTCATCAACCTTTCCACCTTAACAGCCGGTCGCACCAAATTTTACGTTTTACGATTTCGTAGAAAGTAACAACTTAATACGTAAAAATGAGTCGTTTTACTATTAAATATATGATTTGCGTCGTACATTCGACCTTTTTAAGCTACAGTTTAAAATGTTACTTTTACGAAATCTTAAAACGTAAATTTGGTGCAACAACCGGCCGTATGTGTGTAGCAAATTGTCTGCTCCCGTTGGAAATATTGTTGTTATGTTATTTGTTGATTATGTATTATATATAGGTTTTACCTTTAATATTCTGATTATAATACCAACAGGACCAATGTCTGACTTTTTAAAATATAATAATTGAGGTTTTTTTTTTTATTATTTTTGCTGTCGATGGGGTTAGTTTGATTTTATAAACCGTTAAAAATATGTATCAATGTTTTGTAAAAAAGATAGTTCCTATGAAATGTTATGTATTTTCTTAGTTCTTCCTTTTCGGAAAAGCGAAAGAATCTATGCCACAAAAATAAAACTTACAGAAAATTTTCAAAAATATAACATATATGTATAAGAATACAATACAGGCGGCCTTTTGCTAATAAGCAATCTCTTCCAGGCAACCTCGGAACGCATAAAGGTAAATTTGTAATTAGAATGCAAACGCATTGAGGTATTTCAAATCAGAGATGGGTCCGGTAGTAGATAATTATGGACAATGTAGGATTGATTAAATTGTACACCCATCGTTTATGTAGAGTCCCAACGGCCAACGAAGAAAACGACTTCACGAGCAACATCGTGATCTACGCGGACTGCCACGCCTCCAACCGCGGCCTGTTCCTGGGGCTCATCCTGACGGTTGTCGTGGCCGGGATGCTTATCATAGGATACGTCTTCAGCAGCGTTGGCGGGTTTGTAAACTGTCATTATTGTTCATTTACAACATTACATTTGATAGACAGTTTATATAATACGATTTTTATTATACGTATGAAAGATAGACACAAAAAGAATTATACTTTGAATATGTTAAATAAAGATTTTTGAATTTGAAAAACATATTAAAAACATATTTTGTAAATGTCCATTTATATTCTAAGTATTTTAATAAAAAAATTTAACTTACGCTGATTCTAAAACGGCTTATATGCAAACAGGATTTTTGTAGTCTAATGTAGAGTCTAAATAATAAAAAAATATTACGTATATGACATTACTACAAAGAGGTAGTTATAAAAATTGTATGGCAAAGACGTTCACTGCTATAAATCCTTCGCCGTCCATCATTTGACAATTTGGGGTTTTCTAAATTATGTTTTAATTTAGCGATTAATTAATACTGAAATAGATTGGTGGAACCACAAAATGGTTTCGTAATTTTCGTACTATATTTCTTTTTAGTTAGCTGTACCTTTTTTTAACGAGGTGGAATGTTATTGCTCACTGTACCTACCGATCGATGGCTAGTCGACAGGTATGTGTGCTGAGCGCGGAGCGTACCCACTAAACCAACCTCGATGTTCCATCCCGCGCAAAGTCAGTGTGATGCGCGCTCAGGGTAAAACCAATTCTCCGAACCACCCCGGGGCAGCCCGACCATTTACGGACCGGATCTTAACACCTATGGGATTATTACCCTGAACATGGGGATAATATCCAGACGGGAGGGGGAGTTTTCTGGAATACGTAGAGTTATCAAACTGAAATTTATATCAAATACTCGGGACTACGGTATCTTTCAACTGTGAATAAGTTAAGCTTGTAAGTCATACTTCTTCTTTTTTCATAGATCTTAGTTAAAGAAGAAGGAAGTAACATACAAACTTACATCACCTATACACCTCTTTAAAGAGAGGTGCTGTCAAATATCTAACGAGTTCATAGCTCAATGCTTATTTCGCTTCAATCTACCTTTTTTTTTTTGGGAGGGGGAAAAATGCATTGACGCATTCCTCGTAGTCGAGCCAAACCACGAGGATATGTGGGACTCCCCAGACCTTACATGGCCCGGGCCTACTCACTAAACCCCCCCCCCCCCCCCCCCAACAGCTCCTCCGTCGGTCACAAGACAGGGGGAAGGGGACAACAGCCAGGCCTTATTCCCGCTGACCCCCTGCGACATGTCCGTTGCCGGACTTCCCTCCTGGCTCTGCTACTTTGTGGAGCGGCGCGATTGCGCCGCTCTACACCCCGAAACTGTTTTTTTATTGTGGTTGCTTCCACGCGGCCCGACGCTCAGTGCGTCGGGCCCCCGGTCCGCTCAGTGCGGGTAACGGGTTGCCCGACGGCGGACCCCACTAAATCCACCGCCGCGCGGGTGAGTCGAAACTCGGGGAGAACCTCAACGGGCGCGAAGCGCCACGGCGGAAAACTCGCCTCGACCCTCTACCACCAGAGGTAGCCGCCGGAATCGGCTTCCAGCGAGAGCCACACCTCTTCTTAACATAAGAAGAGGGGACTTCGCCCTTCCTCGCATGAAGCGGGTGGCCACACGAAGTGGTTCGCCAGGTTAAACCCGGCCATCCCACACCGCCCCACTATGGGGGTCCTCTCGTCAGACTATTAGCCCGCGACAGAGAATCTGCCGGGTTGCCCAAGGTGCACCACAAACCCCTTGGCGATAGCCCGACCAAGCGGTCGGGCTTGCCCGGGCGCGTGGGTAATGGAGTCGCAGTGTGGACCTTACCTAGCGCGCTCATAAGGGCAGGGAGAACACCGGGGGGTTTTAGTGGGTAGGCCTGGCACTCTACCGGGAGAGCCCCACACACGCTCGCCGTCTAGCCAACGGCGGGTACAGTGCGGTTACGCATTTCCCCCCGAGAAAAAAAAAAAAAAAAAAGGGTGCACCACAAGGACATCGCACCCCCGTTTCAATCTACCTCAACTGTGGCAACTTTACCTTTGATAAGCAACCTTACTTACTAAGATATGCAGATTAACCGGTTACTAAAACACTATTATTAGTAGATTATTATATATTTTATATACCTATATGTATGTAATGTGTGTATATATATATATATATATATATATACAGGATGGATTTTTGAGATGGGATTTAAAGGGCAGGTACATTAACCGTTATAGTTACAAGAAAACATTGTTAGGCAACCATCCATAACTTTTTAAGATATTCTGATCTGCATTCACAGATTTTGGAAAAAAGTTACAGTCAACAAAAAAAATGCTGTGATAGCAAAAAAAATTTTTTTATGCCTATCGATCCTATTTTATGTAGGGATCAAAAGACTCTATGGGACCATTTAAGGTATGAGTACTAGAAATGACAGAAATCGCCAAAAACATTTCCCATACATTTTGTACGGAAAATCCTCGGCTCCTATTTCTTACGGTGATCTCTCTATGAATCCTATTTTTTACTTTTAAGGAAAACTGTTATTTAAATAAAAACAAATTAAATCATTTAAACATGTATTTTTAAACTAACGCAAAAATATCTAATCTATCTGCACTACAATGGCCAAACTTTTTATTTTTGGAAGGACTGGCTGAAAAAATGTAAGTAAAATGAAATTATTACTTTCAAATTTCGAATTTATTTCAAATAATTTCACGTCGTTCTTGTGTTTGCGCTGACAAAATTCTAGATTTATCAAAAATGTCTTCTAATTGTCGTCCTAATTGAAGCATATTTTGTAAATAATAGAAACGTGAGAGCTGCATTAGTGTGGTACGCGAATAAGTACCCAACTAGACATGTACCAACAAGCAAGGTCATTAAAAACCTTTTGACGAATCTAGAAGAAAGTGGTTCGAATACATGTTTAAATGATTTAATTTAGTATTTGTATGCAGATCAGAATATCTTTAAAAGTTATGGATGGTTCCTAACAATGTTTTCTTGTAACTATAACGGTTAATGTACCTGCCCTTTAAATCCCATCTCAAAAATCCATCCTGTATATGAATGTTTATATTTGGGTGCGTGTGTGTGTGTGTGAGTATCTTCATTTTTTTTGCCTATTTAACAACCTATTACAGTGAATAGTTTAAAGTTTTTTTTCTTCGGTTTGTTTTTTTATGTGTCTCTTGCACCGCCTCGAAATTTTCTACCCTACCTTCAGGGTAGACTGGTAGAGAATGCCTTAAGGCATTAAGTCCGCCAATAGGCTAGATGACAAAAAACTATTTTTTGCTTTAATAAAAGCTCATTCATATAATAAACAGAACGAAAAAATCGGTTTTCGAATAACTATAAAAACAACCAAGATATAAGGTATTAAAGATTTTTCTCCATCTCTTTCTAGCAAAACGGCAATTTAATAATTTACATGGAGTTTATATGGCCGCACTCAACAGTGACGTCACGGTTGACGTCGGATCTCTCTGTCTAATCGCCTTCAAATTAACAACTTAAAATGCTTGTATCTAATGTATTTCTAAGCCGATTTTAATTCTAATTTCACAGGACTGCATCTTTTTCCACGGTATTTTAATATTTAATGACGAGATGTAAAAATTTGAATTCAGCCATCATCCCAATAGGCTAGATGACAAAAAATTTTTTTTTGCTTTAATAGAAGCTCATTCATATAATAAACAGAAAGAAAAAATCGGTTTTCGAATAACTATAAAAACAACCAAGATATAAGGTATTAAAGATTTTTCTCCATCTCTTTCTAGCAAAACGGCAATTTACAAGGAGTTTATATGGCCGTACTCAACAATGACGTCACGGTTGGTGTCGGATCTCTCTGTCTAATCGCCTTCAAATTAACAACTTAAAATGCTTGTATCTAATGTATTTCTAAGCCGATTTTAATTCTGATTTCACAGGACTGCATCTTTTTCCACGGTATTTTTAATATTTAATGACGAGACGTAAAAATTAGAATTCAGTCATCATCCCAATTGTACTGTTTTATTTTGTGCAATAAAGTATTAAATAAATAAATATTGTTATCTATTGCAGAGAGTACTTGGAAATGGGATACCTGTTGAACGATTGCACGATGCTCTCCTTGCATTCCGTGCTGCTGTTCGCCGTCGTGATAGCTGCGAACCAGATACGGAAACTGGACATCAACGAACACCCCATTTCCCTTCTGGACGACGTGCTCCTGTTCATATGCATCCCGGCTTTCGTCCTTGAAACAATATTGTCGCTGGTCGCTACTATTAACCTAACGAATGCTGTCAAAATCGCTAATTACATAATAATGGTAAGTAAAACTATAGTACACAAATAGTTTGTGAATTCAAACTATACATACTACATAGTATAACTAGAAACAGTGCGATTTAGTATCTTATTTTGAGATGTTGATTGAAGTTTGCATTAGGTACTTATACATTTTGATCAATAACTATAAATTACCTACAGACTGATTGTCAGTTAGTGTGATCTAACTGACAGTCGATCTGTTCACTATGCCGTAGTGTCTGCGTGTAATATATGTGATTTTGATGGTTTTATAATGAAAGTATGATGGTGATGTAATGATAATGTAGGATATGTAGGATTCAAGACCAAATAACTCTTATTATAGAACTTAAATATTATATTTATTTTGGTCAAACTTATTCTGCAACAGGTACGATTTAGATGGATAGATAGACTTTATTTCATTTTAGCTTTATAAATTAAGCAAACCATAAAAATATGAACACAAACAGTAGAAGAGGCGACCGTATCGCCTTGGAATATTTATAACAAAATGACACAGACAATAATAAATAATAATTTTTCTATAATGTAATAACTCTAAATAAATAAAATAAATACACATTATTAAAGGACGTCAAAATGATCACCGCGAGGCAATCGCTAGGAATTTAAAGCAGTTGTTGACAAATGATTATAAACGGGTCGGGTTATCACTCGCCAGTTTTATTATTTAGCCAATTTAATTAACTCGTCGGTTGTTTTAAAATTATAGTACCTGTACCTACAGGTATACACAATAGATGGCAATTCCCCCTGGAATCTTAATTATTTCATGAACAAATTGTGTTCAAGGGAATTAAACTTGTATTTTTAATGTGCATTCAAAAACTGCATTCAAAGGTTTTTTAATCTATATCAAAGCTCAAAACCAAACCAACTCTATAAATATTACTTCTAAAGACCGAGGAAGACCATATAAACTATTACGAATAATTTGGTGAGAAATAACTCGAAAAAAAAATTCAAAATTCAAAAATTTGTTATACATTTTCCTATTATCAATATCGTACTTTATTTCGACCACTGGACAACAACAATCACGAAATCGTTTCTATTTACAAAACATATAAAAATTTAATATTTTTTCTTAGGCAATCCAAGTGCTCATTCAGACTCCGCTAATCATGGACAGTCTACGTCGCTGCAGCAACACGAAGAAGCTGCGAAGAACCAAGCCTGGAAGAGAGGTGTTGATGTTCCTCATAATAGCCAATGTCGGCATGTGGCTTTTTTACACTTTCTCATACAAATCACCCGAGACGCTAGACGAGAGATATACATTCTACGGAAAAACACTGTGGTCTATTTTAGGCCATCTAAGTCTCCCATTGATAATGTTCTATAGGTTCCACTCTAGTGTGTGCTTCGCAGATATATGGGATTCGGCATACAAGCCAGGCTCAGAACATTAATTTCTTATTTCACAATAAACGTATATTTAGATATTTTTTTAAATAGGTAATTCTGTGAATTACTTGTGTGAATATGTTAAAATAATAATCTGAATATCATTGTAAATATCATTATACATATAAAATGCCTACTTAATACCATGTATGAATAGAATATTTTTTAGTTTTCATCATAACAGCTCATATACATCCCCACCGAGGGGCTCGAGCCTACCCAAAGTTATGGAGTTTAGGCCTTAGTCAACCACGCTGCCCCAGTGCGGATTGGTTTTTTAGTTTTAATAAAATTAATTAAAATTGATTAGTTAAATCTTAAGGACACAAGACAAAAATAAATGTTACCATAAAATAATGCAATTTTGTTTCTCATTATCTCCTTTGTAAATTTTGTTATTTGTCACTTGTAATACAAGATTTGAACCTGTGTCATCAACAGTACCTAAATATGGATCTTTGGCTTAACAAAATAAAAAGACATCAATACCGCTGAAATTTCGCTCGGGTTGGATAAGTGGTAGGTAGTTGGTATATCTTAACAAATTGTGAAATTCACATATAGAAAATTTCTTAAGAATCGCTCGAGCCATTGAGTTTTTGCGAGACTAAGGCCTCGTTTACGGAGACGCGGGGCGTTGCGCGGCGCGGCCCGCGGCGCGGCCCGCTCAGAATTCAAACATATGGCGTTGTATGAGTGCGTTTACGGAGAAGCGATTTTGCACGCCTTTGCTTGAAATGGCGCGTTTTTTACGGCCGAGCCCGCGGATGGCACCGCCGCGTCCGTCGGTGTTCCCGTCTCGCATCTCTATGAACAACATCGTATATTGCCATATGTTTGTGTTTACGAGTGCGATTATGAGTGCCGCTTCACGCGCCGCCCCACCGTAAACAGAAAAAACGTCGGACGCGCCGCGTGAAGCCACACCATACGCGAAGCGCGACGCCCCGCGTCTCGGTAAACGAGGCCTAACATACAGCGATTCATTGTGATGTTAGTTCTTCTTATATAAGAAGATTAACTTTACTGAGTTGTTTTTCTAAAACAATGTACGAGTATAGTTGAATTTAACTGCATTGTGATATCATTTAAGACTTTATTATTAAAACCGCCGATCCTAGAAAAGGAGGTTGTATTTTTATTAATTACTTTTGTACTGTTTCTTGTGGTGTGGCGCAGAGAATGAAACTGGTAGACATAGGTTAGGAGCTCGGGGATAGCTCTTTCAATGCTGTTTAGAGCGAAAGACGTTTAACCTTAAGTTATTCTGGTATTTGCCTAATACTGTATAGAATTTGAGAAATAGAATTTGGTGTTTTTGAAGTCTGTTTTATTTTTGGAAACATTTTTTTGTATGGAGCTAAATGTCAAATACCTATCCCTAGTAACTAAATTCACAGATGGCTATAACACCTTTTTTTACGATGGGAATGCGTTTACGGACCGTCCAAGCCCCTGCAGGGGCATGGCCACATGAAGTGGCCCGCCGGGTTAAACCCGGCCATACCACGCCCCTCCACGGGGGTAGCTGTCGCACTCTTAGCCCGCGGTAGAAAATCTACCGGGTTGCCCAGGATGCACCACGAGGAGGTGGTCTGACATCGCACCCTAGATAGATAGAATACCTACTGAAACCGGCCGCAAGATAAAGATACAAATAAATAAGTGTCTATTGTACAAGAATTTATTGTGCGAGAGATATTTCCATTAAATGAGTTTTTTCTGCAAGGAAATTGATATCACCTGATGAATAAATGAATAACTCTTTATTTTGTACAATAATGATGGTATGTGACAATAAGGTAAAAATGAAAGCGAGCTATCTTACCTCTAAATATCGGAACGCAATAACGCTATTAACATTATGGCGACAAACTTTATCGGACTTAGAAGCCCTACCCACCAACCACCCTGCGCAGAAAAACTTCTGCCCCCATGTGGAATCGAACTCCGGACCTCCAAATCAATACCAGGTGGTCTCAAGCACAACACCACGAAGGCGATTGAATTATTTTCCTAGATTTGTCTCTTTTTGTTTATACAGGGTGTAACTGAACATCCCAATAACATTTAAGGGTATGTATCCATCACAAGTAGAGATTCTGTAGGAAAAATATTAGGGCTAACAAACCTACTTTTTTCCC